>CAKAOJ020000294.1:0-707763 GCA_916701645.2 Sebastolobus alascanus
TTTTATTTTTTTTTCGAAATTTTTCATGTTAGATGATTTTTTTAAATTTTCGAAAAATTTGTAAAAAAAATTTTAAATTAAATTCAAAATTTTATGAAAACACATATATATTTTATTAAAATTTTTGGAAAAAAAACTGTTTTTTTTCCAATTTATGAAAGCATACTATACTATGTTTTTCATGAAATTTCGAAATTTTAAACTGAGTTTTTTTCCACCAAATTAATCGACAGACTATACTATGCCTTTTTTCGTGAACATTTTCGACATTCTATACTATGACATTTTTTTACGAATATTTTCGACATGCTATAGTATGACTTTTTTTCATGAATTTTCGAAATTTTGTAAAAAAATGTCATAGTATAGAATGTCGAAAATTTAATGAAAAAAGGCATAGTATAGTCTGTCGATTAATTTGGTGAAAAAAAACTCAGTTTTAAATTTTCATCAATTTTCATGAAAAGTCATACTATACTATGACTTTTTTCATGAAAATGTCGAAATTTAAACTGAGTTTTTTTTCCACCAAATGAATCGACAGACTATACTATGCCTTTTTTCATTAAAATTTTCGACATTCTATACTATGACATTTTTTACGAATATTTTCGACATGCTATAGTATGACTTTTTTCATGAAATTTTCGAAAATATTCGTAAAAAAATGTCATAGTATAGAATGTCGAAAATTTTCATGAAAACAGGCATAGTATAGTCTCGATTAATTTGGTGGAAAAAAAACTCAGTTTAAATTTTCGTCAATTTTCATGAAAAGTCATACTATACTATGACTTTTTTCATTAAAATGTCGAAATTTTAAACTGAGTTTTTTTTCCACCAAATGAATCGACAGACTATACTAGCCTTTTTTCATTAAAATTTTCGACATTCTATACTATGACATTTTTTTACGAATATTTTCGACATGCTATAGTATGACTTTTTTCATGAATTTTCGAAAATATTCGTAAAAAAATGTCATAGTATAGAATGTCGAATATTTTCATGAAAACAGGCATAGTATAGTCTGTCGATTAATTTGGTGGAAAAAAAACTCAGTTTAAATTTTCGTGAATTTTCATGAAAAGTCATACTATACTATGACTTTTTTCATGAAAATGTCGAAATTTTAAACTGAGTTTTTTTTCCACCAAATTAATCAACAGACTATACTATGCCTTTTTTCATGAAAATGTTCGACATTCTATACTATGACATTTTTTTACGAATATTTTTCGACAGTTTTTCATGAAATATTTTCGACATGCTATAGTATGACTTTTTTTATGAAAATTTTGAAATTTTAAACTGAGTTTTTTTCCACCAAATTAATCGACAGACTATACTATGCCTTTTTTCGTGAACATTTTCGACATTCTATACTATGACATTTTTTTACGAATATTTTCGACATGCTATAGTATGACTTTTTTCATGAATTTTCGAAAATTTTGTAAAAAAATGTCATAGTATAGAATGTCGAAAATTTTAATGAAAAAAGGCATAGTATAGTCTGTCGATTAATTTGGTGGAAAAAAAACTCAGTTTAAATTTTCATCAATTTTCATGAAAAGTCATACTATACTATGACTTTTTTCATGAAAATGTCGAAATTTTAAACTGAGTTTTTTTCCACCAAATGAATCGACAGACTATACTATGCCTTTTTTCATTAAAATTTTCGACATTCTATACTATGACATTTTTTTACGAATATTTTCGACATGCTATAGTATGACTTTTTTCATGAAAATTTTCGAAAATATTCGTAAAAAATGTCATAGTATAGAATGTCGAAAATTTTCATGAAACAGGCATAGTATAGTCTCGATTCATTTGGTGGAAAAAAAACTCAGTTTAAATTTTCGTCAATTTTCATGAAAAGTCATACTATACTATGACTTTTTTCATTAAAATGTCGAAATTTTAAACTGAGTTTTTTTTCCACCAAATGAATCGACAGACTATACTATGCCTTTTTTCATTAAAATTTTCGACATTCTATACTATGACATTTTTTTACGAATATTTTCGACATGCTATAGTATGACTTTTTTCATGAATTTTCGAAAATATTCGTAAAAAAATGTCATAGTATAGAATGTCGAATATTTCATGAAAACAGGCATAGTATAGTCTGTCGATTCATTTGGTGGAAAAAAAACTCAGTTTAAATTTTCGTGAATTTTCACGAAAAGTCATACTATACTATGACTTTTTTCATGAAAATGTCGAAATTTTAAACTGAGTTTTTTTCCACCAAATTAATCAACAGACTATACTATGCCTTTTTTCATGAAAATGTTCGACATTCTATACTATGACATTTTTTTACGATATTTTTCGACAGTTTTTCATGAAATATTAATGCTATAGTATGACTTTTTTTATGAAAATTTTGAAATTTTAAACTGAGTTTTTTCCACCAAATTAATCGACAGACTATACTATGCTTTTTCGTGAACATTTCGACATTCTATACTATGACATTTTTTTACGAATATTTTCGACATGCTATAGTATGACTTTTTTCATGAAAATTTTCGAAAATTTTGTAAAAAAATGTCATAGTATAGAATGTCGAAAATTTTCATGAAAAAAGGCATAGTATAGTCTGTCGATTAATTTGGTGGAAAAAAAACTCAGTTTAAATTTTCATCAATTTCATAAAAGTCATACTATAGTATGACTTTTTTCATGAAAATGTCGAAATTTTAAACTGAGTTTTTTTTCCACCAAATGAATCGACAGACTATACTATGCCTGTTTTCATTAAAATTTTCGACATTCTATACTATGACATTTTTTAGATATTTTCGACATGATAGTCTATAGTATGACTTTTTTCATGAAAATTTCGAAAATTTTGTAAAAAAAATGTCATAGTATAGAATGTCGAAAATTTTCATGAAAACAGGCATAGTATAGTCTGTCGATTAATTTGGTGGAAAAAAAACTCAGTTTAAATTTTCATCAATTTTCATGAAAAGTCATACTATACTATGACTTTTTTCATGAAAATTTTGAAATGTTAAACTGAGTTTTATTTCCACCAAATTAATCGACAGACTATACTATGCCTTTTTTCATTAAAATTTTCGACATTCTATACTATGACATTTTTTTATGAATATTTTTGACATTCTATAGTATGACTTTTTTCATGAAAATTTTCGAAAATATTCGTAACAAAATGTCATAGTATAGAATGTCGAAAATGTTCATGAAAACAGGCATAGTATAGTCTGTCGATTAATTTGGTGGAAAAAAAACTCAGTTTAAATTTTCATCAATTTTCATGAAAAGTCATACTATACTATGACTTTTTTCATGAAAATTTTGAAATGTTAAACTGAGTTTTTTTTCCACCAAATTAATCGACAGACTATACTATGCCTTTTTTCATTAAAATTTTCGACATTCTATACTATTTCATTTTTTTACGAATATTTTTGACATGCTATAGTATGACTTTTTTCATGAAAATTTTCGAAAATATTCGTAAAAAAATGTCATAGTATAGAATGTCGAAAATGTTCATGAAAACAGGCATAGTATAGTCTGTCGATTAATTTGGTGGAAAAAAAACTCAGTTTAAATTTTCATCAATTTTCATGAAAAGTCATACTATACTATGACTTTTTTCATGAAAATTTTGAAATGTTAAACTGAGTTTTTTTTCCACCAAATTAATCGACAGACTATACTATGCCTTTTTTCATTAAAATTTTCGACATTCTATACTATTTCATTTTTTTACGAATATTTTTGACATGCTATAGTATGACTTTTTTCATGAAAATTTTCGAAAATATTCGTAAAAAAAATGTCATAGTATAGAATGTCGAAAATTTTCATGAAAACAGGCATAGTATAGTCTGTCGATTAATTTGGTGGAAAAAAAACTCAGTTTAAATTTTCATCAATTTTCATGAAAAGTCATACTATACTATGACTTTTTTCATGAAAATGTCGAAATTTTAAACTGAGTTTTTTTTCCACCAAATGAATCGACAGACTATACTATGCCTGTTTTCATTAAAATTTTCGACATTCTATACTATGACATTTTTTTACGAATATTTTCGACATGCTATAGTATGACTTTTTTCATGAAAATTTTCGAAAATATTCGTAAAAAAATGTCATAGTATAGAATGTCGAAAATTTTCATGAAAACAGGCATAGTATAGTCTCGATTAATTTGGTGGAAAAAAAACTCAGTTTAAATTTTCGTCAATTTTCATGAAAAGTCATACTATACTATGACTTTTTTCATGAAAATGTCGAAATTTTAAACTGAGTTTTTTTTCCACCAAATGAATCGACAGACTATACTATGCCTTTTTTCATTAAAATTTTCGACATTCTATACTATGACATTTTTTTACGAATATTTTCGACATGCTATAGTATGACTTTTTTCATGAAAATTTTCGAAAATATTCGTAAAAAAATGTCATAGTATAGAATGTCGAATATTTTCATGAAAACAGGCATAGTATAGTCTGTCGATTAATTTGGTGGAAAAAAAACTCAGTTTAAATTTTCGTGAATTTTCATGAAAAGTCATACTATACTATGACATTTTTCATGAAAATGGCGAAATTTTAAACTGAGTTTTTTTTTCCACTAAATTAATCGACAGACTATACTATGCCTTTTTTCATGAAAATGTTCGACATTCTATACTATGACATTTTTTTACGAATATTTTTCGACAGTTTTTCATGAAATATTTTCGACATGCTATAGTATGACTTTTTTCATGAAAATTTTGAAATTTTAAACTGAGTTTTTTTCCACCAAATTAATCGACAGACTATACTATGCCTTTTTTCATGAACATTTTCGACATTATATACTATGACATTTTTTTACGAATATTTTTTGACAGTTTTTCACGAAAATTTTCGACATGCTATAGTATGACTTTTTCATGAAAATTTTCGAAATTTTAAACTCAGTTTTTTTTCCACCAAATTAATCGACAGACTATACTATGCCTTTTTTCATGAAAATTTTCGACATTCTATACTATGACATTTTTTTACGAATATTTTCGACATTTTTTCACGAAATATTTTCGACATGCATGTATGACTTTTTTCATGAAAATTTTGAAATTTTAAACTGAGTTTTTTTTCCACCAAATTAATCGACAGACTATACTATGCCTTTTTTCATGAACATTTTCGACATTCTATACTATGACATTTTTTTACGAATATTTTCGACATTTTTTCACGAAATATTTTCGACATGCTATAGTATGACTTTTTTCATGAAAATTTAGAAATTTTAAACTGAGTTTTTTTTCCACTAAATTAATCGACAGACTATACTATGCCTTTTTTCATGAAAATTTTCGACATTCTATACTATGGCATTTTTTTACGAATATTTTCGACATTTGTTCACGAAAATTTTCGACACGCTATAGTATGACTTTTTCATGAAAATTTTGAAATTTTAAACTGAGTTTTTTTTCCACCAAATTAATCGACAGACTATACTATGCCTTTTTTCATGAACATTTTCGACATTCTATACTATGACATTTTTTTACGAATATTTTCGAAATTTTTTCACGAAATATTTTCGACATGCTATAGTATGACTTTTTTCATGAAAATTTAGAAATTTTAAACTGAGTTTTTTTTCCACTAAATTAATCGACAGACTATACTATGCCTTTTTTCATGAAAATTTTCGACATTCTATACTATGGCATTTTTTTACGAATATTTTCGACATTTGTTCACGAAAATTTTCGACACGCTATAGTATGACTTTTTCATGAAAATTTTGAAATGTTAAACTGAGTTTTTTTTCCACCAAATTAATCGACAGACTATACTATGCCTTTTTTCATGAAAATTTTCGACATTCTATACTATGACATTTTTTTACGAATATTTTCGACATTTTTCACGAAATATTTTCGACATGCTATAGTATGACTTTTTTCATGAAAATTTAGAAATTTTAAACTGAGTTTTTTTCCACTAAATTAATCGACAGACTATACTATGCCTGTTTTCATGAAAATTTTCGACATTCTATACTATGACATTTTTTTACGAATATTTTCACGAAATATTTTCGACATGCTATAGTATGGCTTTTTTCATGAAAATTTTCGACATTCTATACTATGACATTTTTTTACGAGTATTTTCCGACATTTTTTCACGAAATATTTTCGACATGCTATAGTATGACTTTTTTCATGAAAATTTTGAAATTTTAAACTGAGTTTTTTTTCCACCAAATTAATCGACAGACTATACTATGCCTTTTTTCATGAAAATTTTCGACATTCTATACTATGACATTTTTTTACGAATATTTTCCGACATTTTTTCACGAAATATTTTCGACATGCTATAGTATGACTTTTTTCATGAAAATTTTGAAATTTTAAACTGAGTTTTTTTTCCAACAAATTAATCGACAGACTATACTATGCCTTTTTTCATGAAAATTTTCGACATTCTATACTATGACATTTTTTTACGAATATTTTCGACATTTTTTCACGAAATATTTTCGACATGCTATAGTATGACTTTTTTCATGAAAATTTAGAAATTTTAAACTGAGTTTTTTTCCACTAAATTAATCGACAGACTATACTATGCCTGTTTTCATGAAAATTTTCGACATTCTATACTATGACATTTTTTTACGAATATTTTCACGAAATATTTTCGACATGCTATAGTATGGCTTTTTTCATGAAAATTTTCGACATTCTATACTATGACATTTTTTTACGAGTATTTTCCGACATTTTTTCACGAAATATTTTCGACATGCTATAGTATGACTTTTTTCATGAAATTTTTGAAATTTTAAACTGAGTTTTTTTTCCACCAAATTAATCGACAGACTATACTATGCCTTTTTTCATGAAAATTTTGGACATTCTATACTATGACATTTTTTTAAGAATATTTTCACGAAATATTTTCGACATGCTATAGTATGACTTTTTTCATGAAAATTTTGAAATTTTAAACTGAGTTTTTTTTCCACCAAATTAATCGACATGACATTTTCTTCACAAAATATTTGACATGCTATACTATGACTTTTCTTTCACGAAATAATCGACATACTATACTATGACTTTCTTTCACAAAGTATTCGACATGCTATACTATGACTTTTCTTTCACGAAATAATCGACATACTATACTATGACTTTTGTTTCACGAAATTTTCGACATACTATAGTATGATTTTTTTGACAACTTTCGACATACTATACTATGACTTTTCTTTCACGAAATTATCGACATACTATACTATGACTTTTTTCACGAAATTTACGACATACTACACTATGACTTTTTTTTCACAAAAAGTACGACATACTATACTATGACTTTTTTTTTCACAAAATTTACGACATACTATACTATGACTTTTTTTTCACGAAATATTTGACATGCTATACTATGACTTTTCTTTCACGAAATAATCGACATACTATACTATGACTTTTTTTTCACGAAATATTCGACATGCTATACTATGTTTTTTCTTTCACAAAATAATCGACATGCTATACTATGATTTTTCTTTCACGAAATTATCGACATACCATAGTATGACCTTTTTTTCACGAAATATTCGACATACTATACCATGACTTTTTTTCAGGAAATTTACGACATAATTTAATATGACTTTTCTTTCACGAAATTTACGACATACTATGACTTTTTTTTGACGAAATATTCAACATACTATACTATGACTTTTTTTACACTAAATTTGCGACATAGTATACTATGACTTATTTTTCACGAAATTTACGACATACTATACTATGATTTTTCTTTCCCGAAATTATCGACATACTATACTTTGACTTCTTTAAACATACTATAATATGACTTTTTTCGACATACTATACTGCGACTTTTTTTCACGAAATTTTCGACATACTATAGTATGACTTTTTTTTTTACAATTTTCGACATACTATACTATGACTTTTCTTTCACGAAATTATCGACATACTATACTATGACTTCTTTTTCACGAAATATTCGACATGCTATACTATGACTTTTTTTTCACGAAATATTCGACATACTATACTATGACTTTTTTTTCATAAAATTTTCGATATACTATACTATTACTTTTCTTTCATAAAATTTGACATACTATACTATGACTTTTCTTTCATAAAATTTGACATACTATACTATGACTTTTTTTTCACAAAATTTTCGACATACTATACTATGACTTTTTTGCGACATACAATACTGTGACTTTTTTTCACAAAATTTACGACATACTATACTATGACTTTCTTTCATAAAATTTTCGACATACTATACTATGACTTTTCTTTCATAAAATTTTCGACATACTATACTATGACTTTTTTTAAACATACTATAATATGACTTTTTTCGACATACTATACTGTGACTTTTTTTCACAACATTTTCGACATACTATAGTATTATTTTTTTGGGACAAAATTTTCGATATACTATACTATGACTTTTTTTCACAAAATATTCGACATACTATACTATGACATTTCTTTCACGAAATTATCGACATACTATACTATGACATTTTTTTCACGAAATATTCGACATACTATACTATGGCTTTTCTTTCACGAAATTTTCGACATACTATACTATGACCTTTTTTTTCACAAAATATTCGACATACTATACTATGACTTTTTTTCACGAAATTTACGACATACTATACTATGATTTTTCTTTCACGAAATTATCGACATACTATACTATGACTTTTTTCACGAAATATTCAACATACTATACTATGACTTTTTTTCACGAAATTTTCGACATACTATACTATGACTTTTTTTCACGAAATATTCGACATACTATAGTATTATTTTTTTTGGACAAATTTTTCGACATACTATACTATGACATTTCTTTCATAAAATTTGACATACTATACTATGACTTTTTTTTCACAAAATATTCGACATACTATACTATGACATTTCTTTCACGAAATTAAAGACATACTATACTATGACATTTTTTTCACAAAATATTCAACATACTATACTATGGCTTTTCTTTCACGAAATTTTCGACCTACCATACTATGACCTTTTTTTTCACAAAATATTTCACATACTATACAATGACTTTTTTTCACGAAATTTACGAAATACTATACTATACTATGACTTTTCTTTCATAAAATTTTCGACATACTATACGATGACTTTTTTTTCACAATTTTCGACATACTATAGTATGACTTTTTTTTGACAATTTTCAACATACTATGACATTTTTTCACTAAATATTCGACATACTATACTATGACTTTTCTTTCACGAAATTTTCGACATACTATACTATAACTTTTTTTCCACTAAATTATCGACATACTATACTATGACTTTTTTTCACAAAATAGTCAACATACTATACTATGACTTTTTTTTCATAACATTTGCGACATACTATACGATTACTTTTTTTCATGAAATATTCCACATATTATACTATGACTTTTCTTTCATAAAATTTTCGCCATACTAGACTGAATTTTTTTCACACAATTTCCGACATACTATACTATGACATAATTTTCACGAAATTTTCGACATGCTATACTATGACTTTTTTTCACAAACTTTTCGACATACTATACTATGACTTATTATTTTTTTCCTCATGCTATACTATGGCTTTTTTTTGACATACTATACTACTACTTTTTCCTATGTTTTTCAAACATGTTATACTCTACTTTTTTTTCGTCATTCTATACTATGACATTATTTTTTTTCCACATGATGTACTATGGCTTTTTGTCGACATACTATTCTATTACTTTTAAAAAATATTTTGACACATGCTATACTATGACTTTATTTCTACATGCTATGCTATGACTTTTTTTCAACATACTACACTACTTTTGCGATAAACTATACTATTACTTTATGATTTTTTTCCACATACTATGACTTTTTATTATTTTTTTCAACATGCTATACTATATTTTTTTTCGACATACTATACTATGACTTTTTATTATTTTTTTCCACATGCTATACTATGGCTGTTTTTCGACATACTATACTATGACTCCCTGTTTTTTCAACACGCTATACTATATTTTTTTGTATTTTTTTCCACATGCTATACTATAGTTTTTTTTTTCGACATACTACACTATTACTTTTAATTACTTATTTCGACATACTATACTATGACTGATTTTGTTCAACATACTATGACTTTATATTATATTTTTCAACATGCTATACTATGGCTTTTTTTCGACATACTATACTATGACTTCTAATTATATTTTTCGACATGCTATATTATGGCTTTTTTTCGAAATACTATACTATGACTTTTTCAACATAAAATACTATGACTTTTTATAATGTTTTTCAACATACTATACTTTGACTTTTTATTATTTTTTTCCACATGCTATACTATGGATTTTTGTCGACATACTATGCTATGACTTTTTCAACATACTATACTACGACTATGAATTTAAAGTCCTTCTCCTCACTTTCAAAGCCCTCCATTACCACACCCCGTCCTACCTCACTTACCTTCTCCACCACCACACTCCATCTCGCAGTCTCCACTCTTCGGATGTCAACCTCCTATCTCCACCACCCAGGACCAAGCACCGGACCTGGGGCAACAGAGCATTCTCCATAACTGACCGCTCCTTTTGGAACACTCCACAAACACATCAGAGACTGCACCAACCTGTCCATAGTCAGAATACAAATCAACAACCCTTTTCATAACTGCTTTTAAAGTGTAATTAATGTTGTGTTTTATTTATGTTGTTTTCCTTTATGACAATTTACTCATGAAAAGTGTGAGTTTTTATGAAAAGTGCTCTATGAATAAAATGTATTACTATGCTATGATTTTATACTATAGTATGAATTCTTATGATACTATACTATGACTTTTTATACAATGACTTTTTGATGACTATTTTGACATACTATACTGAGTCTTTCTGACTTTTTTCAATATACTGTACTATGATTTTTTCGACATACTATAATATGACTTTATAATGAATTTTTTCGACATACTATACTAAGACTTTTTCTTATTTGAGTTCAACATACTATACCATGACTTTCTTATCTTTTTCATCATGCTATAATATGACTTTTTCGACATACTATGCTATGACTTTTTGGGGGTTTTTTTCGACATGCATTACTATGACTTTTTTCGACATAGTATACTATGACTTTCTTTTTGCTTTTCGACATGCTTTTTATAAAATGTTAAACTTACTAAACTATGACTTTTTAAAAATATTTTTCCACATGCAATGACTTTTTCGACATGCTATAACTATGACTTTTTTCGACATACAATATTATGATTTTTTTTCCATATTATCCAAAGCTTGCTTTTGTTGTAAAGCTGCTGCAAGTGTAAGAAGAGCAGAATGATCTGCGTGTTCCTTCACACGAGCAGATGATGTAGATGAGCGGGTGCTGGAGGAGCTGGCTCTCCCACTAGAGAGGATTGAAGCATTATCATCCAATATGAAATGTTTTAAAGTAGGGGGGGGTGTCTTTTGCCATGCTTCTACTTCATCTTGAAGTTTTTATAGAAAGGCAGCCTTTGACATGTACCATTTCTGTGTCATCTTTTTCTAAATCAGGCAATAACTGTTGCAAGGAGTGCTGTAGTTCAATAAATTCCACATACAAATCATTGAATTTAGACATTCTCTTGCACTGTGAGCATCTTGCTGTAATCAAGAGAGAATGAGAGAATAAGATTCCTTTTGCTGGTTGACTGTGATAATATTGCCCTCCACAAATCCTTTAGATGTTGTAGTCTCTCTATTTGAGCCTTTAGAGCAGGTTTAGGGGATCTTTTAGAGGACTCCATTAACTCCTTTCCTTCTGAACGAGGCAACATCTTTCCCTTCTCCTCATTAGCCATGGCGTGTTGATATATATCACAGTTACGTTGATGGCAGCTTTGCATTTTAACCCTCATCCTACCAACCTATTTAACATACAAGGACTACTGAAGAATAAACTACTGTAAGAAACAACCATTATATCAAAATGTTAACTTATTTCTTCTCAAAATATTAGTTATGTATTTAATGTCATCTGAAGAAAAAAAAAACATTATTATTTTAGGAAAGTTACAGTTAATTTGCATATTGTGTAAAACGAAAATAAACATGATGAATTCTGTTTCTGTCTCCTTCAAAATGACTGACAGAGTGCCCCTACCCCCATGATAGCAGGCTATGTGATACTTTAAATTTGGACCCATGGCAAACATTTTATCTATTCTATTTAAATATTTAATGGCATAGGCTGCAATTGGGTGCTTTTGACTGTGGTCCCCTAGGACGCCAAGACATTGGTCTTTTCAAAAAGCATCAATTGAAACAGAAAATAATGATAGGAAGACATAAGGAACAAATTGATTGAAAAGTTGTCATGAAAAATTTGAATGATGGAATAAAGCACCTGTGAGATATGACAAAAAGTAGCTATATCTCTGGAGTATGTGTGAACCCCAGTTGGTAGGATGAGGGTTAAAAATAGTTTTTTAATTCCACTATCGATATTTTTATACAATTACGTCATTCATGTGGTGCAAGACAACGCTCGTTTCCTTTGCATAGCATTTGTGAAAATACAAAATCGAGATTTCATTCATCTTAACATCAGTAGAAAGCTCCATCATCAAGCCAACAGTGTTTAGCAACAAAATCCACACCAGTATTAACGTGACATGGCGTCCACAATCCAAACATTTGAATCCACATCCACAATCCATTCCAAGTCCAACACTTTAACCGAGAGTGTTCAACTTCAACTTGTGTCCCTTGTTTCAAAACACTAGTTTCCACTAATGTATTGGCTTCTAATTGCCTAGATGTTCAGCATGTAGACGGCGCCCAGCAGGGATTCCAACACGCTTTCCACACCGAACAGTAAAAGAAACAGCGATGAATTGTGTTATTTACCGTGATTGAAATGTTGCTTGTGGCAGTTTGGCTCCAAGAGTACAGTCCGACGACATCTGTGATGATGATCCAATAATATTTACAGTTAATAAAAAGAAACTTGAAACTAATGAAGCGGTTGAAAAACTGTGTGTTGGCGTCTTCCTGTGCTGACTAACGAGATACACCTGAGACACCATCGTAAGCATCTGAAGCAGGTGAGTCAAGGCTTCAAAAATAAAAGCACAAGACTTCAACATAAAAGCACAAAAATATATGGGCTCAGTTATTAAAAATGGCTCTTACATATTCTTCTTCTTCTTCTTCTTAACTTAATTATGAATTTCGGTGCATAATGATCCGTCTTATCTGTATAATGAGACGACTACAGCAGTGGTGGAAGACGTATTAAGAGCTTTTACTTAAATAAAAGTAGCAATACTACTGTCTAAAAATACTTTGTTAAAAGTTAAAGTCCTGCATTCAAAGTCTTACTTAAGAAAAAGTTAAAAAATATTTGCATCAAAATATACTTAAAGTATCAAAAGTAAACATATTCATTATGCATAAAGGCCCATTTCAGATTTTGAATTTAATTATAATTAGTGATGTATTAATGTGGTCATCACTTTAATGTTGCAGCTGGTAAAGGTGGAGCTAATTGTAACCTGCGATAATACATCATAATGTATTAGTTGCTATATATTTTGATTTTCTATGAATAATCTGATTATGCAAAGTAACTAGTAACTTAGGCTGTCAAATAAATGTAGTTGAGTAAAAAGTACGATATTTGCTTTCAAAATGGAGTGAAGTAAAAGTATGAAGTAACACAAAATGTAAATACTCAAGTAAAGTACAAGTACCTCATAATTGTACTTAAGTACAGTACTTGAGTAAATGTACTTAGTTACTTTCCACCAATGGACTGCAGTCATGGTACTGTCCCACTTATGGTAAACTAACATTTACATGTCATTATTTTTGTGGTCAACGGGCCAAAACGTGTTGTTTTTATAATGCGCACAATGACGTCACTGCTGCAAATATTGTAAGACTTAACAGTTAAGCAACAAAATAAAAACACAAGTTCATGTAACAGCCTAATAAACTCGACAGGACAGAAGAAATTATTTTGACCCTCTAGAGGAAATGAAGTCTGGATTTTTAGTTATAATAATAAAAACTGTCGCGGAAGCATTGATGGAGCTGGACTCATCCTGAGGCGGCTACTCCAAATGTTTTTACTAAATCAACCTGGAGTCTGTGTGAAACAGCAAAAACGAGTGTTGTGTAGAAATCTCTCGGGAGATTCAAATAGGCCTCATTAATGAAGTTTCAGATGCTGTGCCACGTGCGTAAAATGCGCACAGCGCCTCTTTCAAAGTCGAGACGCACATATCGGTCCTGCTGCTGTGTGAAGACTACAAGTATTTACTAAACTCTAGAGAAGAAATAATAAATATAAAACGTTGGCTTCACTCAGGTCCACTGGTAAAACTCATTAATTGAACGCATTACAGACTTAATAACATTAAAAATAGTATTTTAACGAGCATTTTAATCTGTAATAAAACAAAATAAAAGAGCCATAACTCAGCTCCATTTTGGACCCTCTGAGATTCATACAGTAGTTAGATATGGACTTGATCTCAGGCCTTTAGCAGGCTGACTGGATGAAGCTTTAGATCACACAGGTGAGACGCGACTGTAAAATCACGTGCGTACAAAATGGACGTGAAAGATTCCATGGTTGCCATGGTTTCTCTCAGGGTGCATCATTTATAGAACAGCATAATTTAAACATACACAAAACCTCTAGCCAAAGAAAAGTTTGATCACAAGTTTCACTTGACGATTTCTTGGAAAGTAACGATTCAACTGAGGATTTCTTGCATCCTGATAAAGACTAAAGACTCACAGAGACTGACGACAGCGACACAACCAACTTCCATCATTGAAAATGTGAGATTTGAACACTTTGAAAGTTTGCACATCGGAAAAGTTTTGCCTAATTTTAAGCATCCATGATGATGCAGATACAGAAAATATGAATGCATGGCAAAAATAGCATATTGTCAATATTTCATGTTTTCAGGGGAGCTCATGTGTTATTAAACGGAGCCAATAAGCTACCCCTGGCTCCCCTGTAGGCCGCGTCCTGAGAGTAATGTCATTTTCTAGAGGAATTAAATTCACATTGTGCAGTTGAATTTTATACTTGAGTTCATAATAAAAACTGTCCCGACAGCAGTGGACTAATCCTGAAGCGGCTGCTACAGCTATATACTCCAAATGTTTTTACTAAATCAACCTGGAGTCTGTGAAACAGCAAAACCGAGTGATATGTAGAAATCTCTCGGGAGATTTAAATAGGTCTCATTAATGAAGTTTCAGATGCTGTGCCACGTGCGTAAAATGCGCACAGCGCCTCTTTCAATGTGGAGACGCACATATCGATCCTGCTGCTGTGTGACGACTACAAGTATTTACTAAACTCAAAGGAAGAAATACTAAATATAAACAGTCGGTTTCACTCAGGTCCACCGGTAAAACTCATTAATTGAACGCATTACAGACTTAATCACATTCAAAATAGTATTTTAACGAGCATTTTAATCTGTAATAAAACAAAATAAAAGAGCCATAACTCAGCTCCATGTTGGCCCCTCTGAGATTCATACAGTAGTTAGATATGGACTTGATCTCAGGCCTTAAGCAGGCTGACTGGATGAAACTTTAGATCACACAGGTGAGACTTGACTGTAAAATCACGTGCGTACAAAATGGACATGAAAGATTCCATGGTTGCCATGGTTTCTCTCAAGGTGCATCATTTATAGAACAGCATCATTTAAACATACACAAAACCTCTAGCCGAAGAAAAGTTTGATCACAAGTTTCACTTGACGATTTCTTGGAATGTAACGATTCAACGGAGGATTTCTTGCATCCTGATAAAGACTAAAGACTCACAGAGACTGACGACAGCGACACAACCAACTTCCATCATGCAAAATGTGAGATTTGAACACTTTGAAAGTTTGCACATCGGAGAAGTTCTGCCTAATTTTAAGCATCCATGATGATGAAGATACAGAAAATATGAATGCATGGCAAAAATAGCATATTGTCAATATTTCATTTTTTCAGGGGAGCTTATGTGTTAATAAAAGGAGCCAATAAGCTCCCCCTGGCTCCCCTGTAGGCCGCGTCCTGAGAGTAATGTCATTTTCTAGAGGAATTAAATTCACATTGTGCAGTTGAATTTTATACTTGAGTTCATAATAAAAACTGTCCCGACAGCAGTGGACTCATCCTGAAGCGGCTGCTACAGCTATATACTGCAAATGTTTTTACTAAATCAACCTGGAGTCTGTGTGAAACAGCAAAAACGAGTGACATGTAGAAATCTCTCGGGAGATTTAAATAGGTCTCATTAATGAAGTTTCAGATGCTGTGCCACGTGCGTAAAATGCGCACAGCGCCTTTTTCAATGTGGAGACGCACATATCGGTCCTACTGCTGTGTGACAACTACAAGTATTTACTAAACTCAAAGGAAGAAATACTAAATATAAACAGTCGGTTTCACTCAGGCCCATTGGTAAAACTCATTAACTGAACGCATTACGGACTTAATCACATTCAAAATAGTATTTTAACGAGCATTTTAATCTGTAATAAAACAAAATAAAAGAGCCATAACTCAGCTCCATATTGGATCCTCTGAGATTCATACAGTAGTTAGATATGGACTTGATCTCAGGCCTTTAGAAGGCTGACTGGATGAAACTTTAGATCACACAGGTGAGACGTGACTGTAAAATCACGTGCGTACAAAATGGACATGAAAGATTCCATGGTTGCCATGGTTTCTCTCAAGGTGCATCATTTATAGAACAGCATCATTTAAACATACACAAAACCTCTAGCCGAAGAAAAGTTTGATCACAAGTTTCACTCGACGATTTCTTGGAATGTAACGATTCAACTGAGGATTTCTTGCATCCTGATAAAGACTAAAGACTCACAGAGACTGACGACAGCGACACAACCAACTTCCATCATGGAAAATGTGAGATTTGAACACTTTGAAAGTTTGCACATCGGAGAAGTTCTGCCTAATTTTAAGCATCCATGATGATGCAGATACAGAAAATATGAATGCATGGCAAAAATAGCATATTGTCAATATTTCATTTTTTCAGGGGAACTCATGTGTTATTAAAAGGAGCCAATAAGCTCCCCCTGGCTCCCCTGTAGGCCGCGTCCTGAGAGTAATGTCATGTTCTAGAGGAATTAAATTCACATTGTGCAGTTGAATTTTATACTTGAGTTCATAATAAAAACTGTCCCGACAGCAGTGATGGAGCTGGACTAATCCTGAAGCGGCTGCTACAGCTATATACTCCAAATGTTTTTACTAAATCAACCTGGAGTCTGTGAAACAGCAAAACCGAGTGATATGTAGAAATCTCTCGGGAGATTTAAATAGGTCTCATTAATGAAGTTTCAGATGCTGTGCCACGTGCGTAAAATGCGCACAGCGCCTCTTTCAATGTGGAGACGCACATATCGATCCTGCTGCTGTGTGACGACTACAAGTATTTACTAAACTCAAAGGAAGAAATACTAAATATAAACAGTCGGTTTCACTCAGGCCCATTGGTAAAACTCATTAATTGAACGCATTACAGACTTAATCACATTCAAAATAGTATTTTAACGAGCATTTTAATCTGTAATAAAACAAAATAAAAGAGCCATAACTCAGCTCCATGTTGGCCCCTCTGAGATTCATACAGTAGTTAGATATGGACTTGATCTCAGGCCTTTAGAAGGCTGACTGGATGAAACTTTAGATCACACAGGTGAGACGTGACTGTAAAATCACGTGCGTACAAAATGGACATGAAAGATTCCATGGTTGCCATGGTTTCTCTCAAGGTGCATCATTTATAGAACAGCATCATTTAAACATACACAAAACCTCTAGCCGAAGAAAAGTTTGATCACAAGTTTCACTCGACGATTTCTTGGAATGTAACGATTCAACTGAGGATTTCTTGCATCCTGATAAAGACTAAAGACTCACAGAGACTGACGACAGCGACACAACCAACTTCCATCATGGAAAATGTGAGATTTGAACACTTTGAAAGTCTGCACATCGGAGAAGTTCTGCCTAATTTTAAGCATCCATGATGATGAAGAGACAGAAAATATGAATGCATGGCAAAAATAGCATATTGTCAATATTTAATGTTTTCAGGGGAGCTCATGTGTTATTAAACGGAGCCAATAAGCTCCCCCTGGCTCCCCTGTAGGCACCGTCCTGAGAGTAATGTCATTTTCTAGAGGAATTAAATTCACATTGTGCAGTTGAATTTTATACTTGAGTTCATAATAAAAACTGTCCCGACAGCAGTGATGGAGCTGGACTCATCCTGAAGCGGCTGCTACAGCTATATACTCCAAATGTTTTTACTAAATCAACCTGGAGTCTGTGAAACAGCAAAAACGAGTGACATGTAGAAATCTCTCGGGAGATTTAAATAGGTCTCATTAATGAAGTTTCAGATGCTGTGCCACGTGCGTAAAATGCGCACAGCGCCTCTTTCAATGTGGAGACGCACATATCGATCCTGCTGCTGTGTGACGACTACAAGTATTTACTAAACTCAAAGGAAGAAATACTAAATATAAACAGCCGGTTTCACTCAGGCCCATTGGTAAAACTCATTAATTGAACGCATTACAGACTTAATCACATTCAAAATAGTATTTTAACGAGCATTTTAATCTGTAATAAAACAAAATAAAAGAGCCATAACTCAGTTCCATGTTGGATCCTCTGAGATTCATACAGTAGTTAGATATGGACTTGATCTCAGGCCTTTAGCAGGCTGACTGGATGAAACTTTAGATCACACAGGTGAGACGTGACTGTAAAATCACGTGCATACAAAATGGACGTGAAGGATTCCATGGTTGCCATGGTTTCTCTCAAGGTGCATCATGTATAGAACAGCATTATTTAAACATACACAAAACCTCTAGCTGAATAAAAGTTTGTTAAAAAGTTTCACTTGACGATTTCTTGGAATGTAACGATTCAACTGAGGATTTCTTGCATCCTGATAAAGACTAAAGACTCACAGAGACTGACGACAGCGACACAACCAACTTCCATCATGGAAAATGTGAGATTTGAACACTTTGAAAGTCTGCAAATCGGAGAAGTTTTGCCTTCAGGGCTTTCAGGCAGAAATAGTTTATTTAACCCAAATCATTATCTTTTTCTAAACCAAACAAAAACCTGAGGATATTTCTGAAGGTAAACTTCTCCCATGTGCGGTGTTTTCTATGTATTTTACAGTCGAGGCTTTCAGAGCCCTCATAACTGACTCTGGGGTCACATGATAGGCCTTCACTAAATGTACTGACACAGAAATCAATTATTATTATATTAAAAGCCTATTCATAAATCGTAGGGACACCTGTACTGGATTAATTAATCTATTCCTTAAAATAAAGACATGAATGGGCACAAAATGGCATCCTTAGCCTACTGATAATAATTTAATCTTTTTATGTGTATAATGATAATTTATATCACAAATGTATATCACCCAGCTACCAGCTGGGACACACAGTGATATTGTGAATTTAAGTGTAGCCATCAGTACAACTCTGAAGTACTTGAATGTAGTAATTCCCTGCAGATATGTGACATTATATTTTCATACAGTATGACAACTAGTGGTTTGTGCTAATTTAATTTATTTGTTTGTATGAATATGCAGCACTAAAACATAATACCAAACAAATTAAATGTGGGTCCTGCCTTACCTGACCTTGATGCCCTGTCCTGAAGAAGGCCCCCTGTGTAAAAAAAAAAAAAAAAGGCCTTAATTATTTGAATTTTTTGTTGTCATTTTGCATATTCCTAAATTAAAATAGGCCTATTTATTCAGGTTACCACAGCAAATCTGGGGTCAGGTAATATTTCAGCAGTGTGTGTGAGAAACGAGGGTTAATACGGACCCAGCAGCAAAAACTCTTAAGGTTAATCTGACCCTTTTAGGGGGACATTTTAGGGAACAATATCCCTTACAAAAAAGTCACATGTAAAAACCACATGTGACTTTATTATATTTTCAGAAGTTAAAATTTTACTTTGCATGTGAAAATGTATAAATCACATGTGAAGAAGTAAATTTCTTGTTATTTCACGTGGCAAGTAAGTAAGTAATTCTCACATGGAAATGTTAATTGCACATGTGGAATAGTGATTTTAACATAAACTGAATGTTAAAGTGAGTAAAGTTTTTGATATTGCGCCCCACGCTTTGATGGTGATGGCAACAATAGCATACATGCCAGTATCTTTGTTAAAGTGAATTATTATATATGAATAATAGCCTAATTTTAATCATCCATGATGATGAAGATACAGGAAATATAAATGCATGGCAAAAATAGCATATTGTCAATATTTCATGTTTTCAGGGGAGCTCATGTGCTATTAAATGGAGCAAATAAGCTCCCCCTGCCTCCCCTGTAGGCCACGTCCTGAGAGTAATGTAATTTTCTAGAGGAAAGTTGAATTTTTGCAGAAAATTTCAGAATGAAATTCACATTGTGCAGTTGAATTTCTTATTCTAACATGAGTGTGTATTGTTGCAGCGTGCTGAGCCGATCACCCTGCAGGATCACAACTACTGCAGAAGAAGAACATTCTCCGCCCCCCTGGCAAAGACAGCAGGGCGTCCACGCAGCAGAGACGACCAGGTTGGACATTTGATTTTCATATTTTGGATAGAAAAATGTCCTAAATTGTTCACAATGTAATCCTCAAGAACTAGAGAATTAGACAGTTTTACAAAATGGTAAACACATGGTGGACTAGATTGTGAATACTGAATGTTTTGGGACACAGTCTACTGTACAGGCCTAAAATCAAATAAAGTTGTTTCTCTAAAATCTTATAAAAGACAATCTATGAAGGGTCTCTTAATTTGACAAATGAGTCCTCTGCAGTGCATCTGATGTATATTTCTCTTGTGAGAAATGGAGTCTGACATCCTCTTGTGTGTTGCTGACCTTCCCCAGGTGCACCAGCACTCTGCTCCCACTGCCAACCCTCCCCAGAAGAGGAAGCGGACCTCCGTGGCTCGTCCTACTGATAAACGTCAAGAGGAGGTGAATCGTCGTCCCACTCCTCAGCCCTCCACCTCAGCTGCTGACGGGTTGCTGGATGTGGTTCCAACATCTTGTGGGACCATCCCACCTGCTGAGCTGCCACTGGTCTCCAAAGTGGCCCCCAGCCCCCTGTCCTCCTCCGCTCCACTGCTCCATGACGGCCCTGTGAGGATCCACAACCACTCAGTGGAAGACTACCAGAAGATCTACCATGACGTGGTAGACGATATGCTGAAGTATGTTTGAGTCTAAAATGAAAACTCTTTAAATCAGATAATTATTATATTCTTCAGTAATTGCTACAGAACAATCTATCACTGATTTTTTCCCTTTTTAATCACATGAATCATTATGATTACATTTCTGTTTCTTCCACCTTTCACAGCTACACGAGTGGCCGGGTTCGTCCGTACAGTTTGGAGCTTGGACGTCGTATAAAGCAGAAGCTGTGGGAGCGACTGAATCGTCCCTCATTCACGTACTCGGTCAGTGAAGACGGGCTGGTGAGTGTGGCCGCGTCATACGGGGTTGGAGTCTATCCTCCCCTGTATGACGTTGACACTTTGGGAGAACCAGAGCCGAGGACGCCACCAGCAAAAAAAGCTAAGACATATTAACATGTAACAGTTCAATAAGATGAACTCTGTAAATATTATTGTGATTTAAGAAATGTGTAAATAATATTGTGATTTTAGGAAATGTGTAAATAATATTTTCATTTTAGGAAATGTGTTAATAATATTGTGTTTTTAAGTAATCGATCCTCCACCAATAGCCTGTTCCAGCAGCTACAGACTTAAACTCTGCCTTTATACTACAGAAGCCTTCTGCTGTCCTAGCCTCCACCTGCAGACAGCAGACAGTTGCAGATGCATGCTCCACCTAAAACCTCTTCTGGCCACATTCCACCATCTCCTCCTCCGCCTCTAACAGTTAAAACCAAAAAAACGTTCCACCTGCAGCCTCTGCCAGCAACCTGCAGGCTCCTCCACCTGCAGATTCTGGCAGACAGCTGCAGGTCAAACCTCCACCAAAAGCCACTGCCATCGACCTATTGCCGCCGCCTCCACCTGCAGCCTATGCCAGCAATTCACCTCCACCTGTGGCCTCTGCCAGCAACCTGCAGCCGCCTCCACCTGCAGATTCTGGCAGACAGCTGCAGGCCAAACCTCCATCAAAAGCCTCTGCCATCAACCTACAGCCACCGCCTCCACCTGCAGCCTCTTCCAGCAACCTGCAGCCGCCTCCACCTACAGATTCTGGCAGACAGCTGCAGGTCAAACCTCGGCCAAAAGCCTCTGCCATCGACCTACAGTCGCCGCCTCCATCTGTGGTCTCTGCCAGCAACCTGCAGCCTCCTCCACCTGCAGATTCTGGCAGACAGCTGCAGGCCAAACCTCCACCTGCAGCCTCTGCCAGCAATCTGCAGCCGCCTCCACCTGCAGATTCTGGTAGACAGCTGCAGGCCAAACCTCCACCAAAAGCCTCTGCCATCGACATACAGCCGCCGCCTCCACCTGTAGCCTCTGCCAGCGCCCTACAGCCGCCTCCACCTGCAGATTCTAGAAGATAGCTGCAGGCCAAACCTCCACCAAAAGTCTCTGCCATCAACCTACAGCCGCCGCCTCCACCTGCAGCCTCTTCCAGCACCCTGCAGCCGCCTCCACCTACAGATTCTGGCAGACAGCTGCAGGTCAAACCTCGGCCAAAAGCCTCTGCCATCGACCTACAGCCACCGCCTCCACCTGCAGCCTCTGCCAGCAACCTGCAGCCTCCTCCACCTGCAGATTCTGGCAGACAGCTGCAGGCCAAACCTCCACCAAAAGCCTCTGCCAGCAACCTGCAGCCGCCTCCACCTGCAGATTCTGGCAGACAGCTGCAGGTCAAACCTCCACCAAAAGCCTCTGCCATCGACCTACTGCCGCCGCCTCCACCTGCAGCCTATGCCAGCAATCTGCAGCCGCCTCCACCTGCAGATTCTGGCAGAGAGCTGCATGCCAAACCTCCACCAAAAGCCTCTGCCATCGACCTACAGCCGCCGCCTTCACCTCCACCTGTGGCCTCTGCCAGCAACATGCAGCCGCCTCCACCTGCAGATTCTGGCAGACAGCTGCAGGTAAAACCTCCACCAAAAGCCTCTGCCATCGACCTACTGCCGCCGCCTCCACCTGCAGCCTATGCCAGCAACATGCAGCTGCCTCCACCTGCAGATTCTGGCAGACAGCTGCAGGTCAAACCTCGGCCAAAAGCCTCTGCCATCGACCTACAGTCGCCGCCTCCACCTGCAGCCTATGCCAGCAACATGCAGCCGCCTCCACCTGCAGATTCTGGCAGACAGCTGCAGGCCAAACCTCCATCAAAAGCCTCTGCCATCAACCTACAGCCGCCGCCTCCACCTGCAGATTCTGGCAGACAGCTGCAGGCCAAACCTCCACCAAAAGCCTCTGCCATCGACATACAGCCGCCGCCTCCACCTGTAGCCTCTGCCAGCGCCCTACAGCCGCCTCCACCTGCAGATTCTGGAAGATAGCTGCAGGCCAAACCTCCACCAAAAGCCTCTGCCATCAACCTACAGCCGCCGCCTTCACCTCCACCTGTGGCCTCTGCCAGCAACATGCAGCCGCCTCCACCTGCAGATTCTGGCAGACAGCTGCAGGCCAAACCTCCATCAAAAGCCTCTGCCATCGACCTACTGCCGCCGCCTCCACCTGCAGCCTATGCCAGCAATCTGCAGCCGCCTCCACCTGCAGATTCTGGCAGACAGCTGCAGGCCAAACCTCCATCAAAAGCCTCTGCCATCAACCTACAGCCGCCGCCTCCACCTGCAGCCTCTGCCAGCAACCTGCAGCCGCCTCCACCTACAGATTCTGGCAGACAGCTGCAGGCCAAACCTCCACCTGCAGCCTCTGCCAGCAACCTGCAGCCGCCTCCACCTGCAGATTCTGGCAGACAGCTGCAGGTCAAACCTCCACCAAAAGCCTCTGCCATCGACCTACAGCCGCCGCCTTCACCTCCACCTGTGGCCTCTGCCAGCAACATGCAGCCGCCTCCACCTGCAGATTCTGGCAGACAGCTGCAGGCCAAACCTCCATCAAAAGCCTCTGCCATCAACCTACAGTCGCCGCCTCCACCTGTGGCCTCTGCCAGCAACATGCAGCCACCTCCACCTGCAGATTCTGGCAGACAGGTGCAGCTCAAACCTCCACCAAAAGCCTCTAGCATCGACCTACTGCCGCCACCTCCACCTGTAGCCTCTGCCAGCAATCTGCAGCCGACTCCACCTGCAGATTCTGGCAGACAGCTGCAGGCCAAACCTCCACCAAAAGCCTCTGCCATCGACCTACTGCCGCCACCGCCACCTGTAGCCTCTGCCAGCAACCTGCAGCCTCCTCCACCTGCAGATTCTGGCAGACAGCTGCAGGCCAAACCTCCACCAAAAGCCTCTGCCATCAACCTACTGCCGCCGCCTCCACCTGCAGCCTCTGCCAGCAATCTGCAGCCGCCTCCACCTGCAGATTCTGGCAGACAGCTGCAGGCCAAACCTCCACCAAAAGCCTCTGCCATCGACCTACTGCCGCCACCGCCACCTGTAGCCTCTGCCAGCAACCTGCAGCCTCCTCCACCTGCAGATTCTGGCAGACAGCTGCAGGCCAAACCTCCATCAAAAGCCTCTGCCATCAACCTACAGCCGCCGCCTCCACCTGCAGCCTCTGCCAGCAACCTGCAGCCGCCTCCACCTGCAGATTCTGGCAGACAGCTGCAGGCCAAACCTCTACCAAAAGCCTCTGCCATCGACATACAGCCGCCGCCTCCACCTGTAGCCTCTGCCAGCAACCTACAGCCGCCTCCACCTGCAGATTCTAGAAGATAGCTGCAGGCCAAACCTCCACCAAAAGCCTCTGCCATCGACATACAGCCGCAGCCTCCAGCTGTAGCCTTTGCCAGCAACCTGCAGCCATCTCCACTTGCAGAATCTGGCAGACAGCTGCAGGCCAAACCTCCTCCTAGAGTCTTTTACAGGAACCTGCACCGCAGCCTATACGGGAAGATTCTGACAAAATGCTGCAGCCCGAACCTCCACCTCCAGACTCTCCCAGCATCCTGCAGCCTCCGCCTGTCACCCAGAGAGCCCTGAGAACATCATGAAGACGCAGAGGTAAGACACACATTTTAAAAATCTGCAAGATGAACAGAAATTCATTACATGCATCCTTATTAATGACTAAAACACAAATTCCCTCTTTAACTTTTACAGAGAAACTGAGCTATTTTCATCATGAATGAGAGTGAGAAGATTATCTGCATACTGATAATGCCGAGGAGGAACTATCCAATTTCCATGTAAAGACCTAAGTGGAAGAGCACAGGCCAGGGACACACTCTATGGTAAATATAACATGCAAATAGATAACTGTGTAATATTTCTACTATTGACTCTGACTGTAATGGGATTTTTTAATGGCGGTTTGGAGCTGTATGATATTTTCACATGACACATTTTCTTGGTGGTATTTCTTCAGGCCCTGGTGGACTTCACGGACGTCCTGGAAGAGAATCCCTCTTCTGTTGCTCTTCCTGAAGCTCCTTCCATTATTTTCCCTGTTGAAAGGTTTTTTTGGAGGGAGTTCTAAGATAATTCCTTCTACGACAGCTGTGCATCAGAGATGCTTATTCCTTCTCCTCATCCTCCACGTTCACCTCCAACTGGTGCTCTTCTCAAAGCTCAATAAATTCCATAAATCCCTGCATTTAACAGATCAGTCATTTGAGTCAACAAGAATTAGCATATAACAGATTCCTTAATGTTTGACATCTTTTTGTAATTTTGAACACTATTTTCTCATTTACTATCACTTTTATTGCAGTGTGCCAGCAGCTATTTGTTCGTATTAGTTTCAATGAGGACTGCTTAAAGTGATCAAGAAGCTACTGTGATGGATATATTTAAACTTATCAGCATTTAAAGTTCAGTTGTAGCAACAAACCAAGCCAGTCCTCAGACTTCAGTCTTCATGATATAAAACTTTTTGATTCAGTACAAAATGAGAAAGTTTTGTTAACTTGTGTTACTTAGTTGTGGAACCATTTCAGAACTTATACAATACATGTGTTGACTAAATGTAAAACTAATCGTTCACTGAACTCATCAAATCCAGTTATTTTGAAAGGTTGTTAGCACACTTCCCAGCATGCATTGTGTTTGTGATTAAGTATTGATCTTTGAGGGAGATTTAGGAAAATTGTAAAGATGCTGATCAGCCTTCAATTCCAATTTTTTGTTTTAATGGTTATGACATATTTTTTAAGAAAGGTGAACTGTCGACTGCTTTTCACAGTAAATTCTGACTAGAGGGTTTTAAATGAGATCCTTATTCTGATGGTCCAAATGACATTGAGTATTGTGTTGAAAAAAAGATGTCTCATAGATGCCTCTTTTGAACTTATAAAATATTGTGTGTTCAAATCAATCATTATAAAAATGTCTTGGTTGAATCAATCACTTAATTATCATTTGAGGGTTGCCTGGATTTAGACCTCTGAATTGCTGCCAAAATTGCTGCAACAGTTTTTCAGCATTTCCAATAATGAAGTAAAAAACAATTAGCATTCAGTCTGAGTATCGGGCTGAGCTGAAGGCAAGGGTGTCCAATTTCAAGACACTGGGACAACAATAATAAAAAAAAAAACATTTGAGAGGATGTGATTGTGTGCTATGTACAATGTACTATGTGCAAATAGACCAGCAACACTCTGCGGAGCATGACTATGTTCTTTCTTGGACAAATGTACTCCTGTATAAATTGAAGCACCCATGCCTTTGAGCCCACTCTGATCATCTATCATCTATCAAACTGAGACAAAATATGAGCCTCGGTTATTCCCCCAATTTCTCTGAAGCAGCAAGGCTAAAAAACCATTGGGAGGCAAATTCAGCCAAACACAGCTAAATAGAGCTAAACCAATTAGTTTTTCTGGTGTCTCGTAAAAACAGTTCATAGATGAGAGTATAATTTACATCAGTGTTATGTTTTCTCTGTAAAAATGAGAGCTACATATTAAATGCTAATTGGTAAATAAACAGTCATTGCTAGGCTGTCTTAAGCAATCTCCTTAATCAGTTGAGCCGTAATATTTTTTTTCACTTTACGATGAACGTATGAATAGTATACATTTATTTATTTTGCTATTTATACTGAGCATCTTTGGCAAGAAAACTTCCTTCAGGATAAATAAAGGTCTAACTTATTCTATCTTAACAATAGAAGAGAAAATAAAAAAAGCCCACCACCCTCCCAAAGAGGAGAACCACAAAAACAAACCCCAGACATAAACTACAGACACAGACTGTAACTAATACAAATGTTTTCACAGTTGTAATAGATTTCAGGTCTTCGTCAGATTTATCAAAAAACTAACCAGATGTGGATATTATTGTACTGTATGCAGAGTTGCAGAAAAAGCACCACCTGATGATTTAAAAGATGTGAGTGGACTGTAATTTACTGCATCAAACACAATCAGAGGTGTGTAATAAAAACCTTGTAGCTCTGGACAGAGAGAGGTCAGCTGTGCAGTCAGAAAGGTGAGCAGCGGACAGGGGAGTTCATCACATTTACACCGTGTGAGGCAGCAGCCGCCCGGGTACCTGAACAGGAAGTAAAGACGACAGGTGAAATTACCTGCTGCAGGTCGACAAGTGTCCTAATATACTAGAAAGACCAGAATATTGATACTAAATCACACATTTAACTAGAGAGTGAAGTGCTTATAGCAGCTAACTTTAGCTAACTTGTATTATAATTTACCAAACATTAGCTTTAAACGGGTTGCTATAACAAATGAAGGTATGTTATTTTTGGCTGAAACTGTCCCTACGCTCCTCTCCGTTGTCACTATAATGATAAACAACTGAGATAATTCTGTTACAGTAAGTCAACTCTATCTATCCAACTCAAACTCTGATGATTCTTTTCACCAGAAAAAGCAAATAATGGACCTTGAGCTTGACCTTGCTCTTTCCAAAGTCAATAATGAACTGTCAATGATGAATGGATGGACAGTCTTTTTATCATTATACCACAATGCATTAATTAGTAATTCTCCAAAATGGGACTCCATTAATTCCCAACAAAAATACCAAATTTCAATCTAATTTATTTGGTAGAAATTCTCTCAAATAAATTAGATTGAAATTTGGTACTTTTGTTGGGAATCAGCAAAATCTTCTCACATCTTTTGAGCGATGATAAAGAACATGCAGTCATCTCTGAACCTTTTCCAGAGCTTTATTTCTGGATCTGTACACAAGGTATTAAAGTACAACAGAAAATACAAAATAATGTTTAACAAAAGAAAAAAAACAACTCAATGTTTATGTACAATTCTTATAAACAATAAAGATAGCTTCTTGAACATTTCTCATAGTGAAGTTTTTGATTGTCTATATTTCTGGATATACATTTTTAAGTTTTGTAGGTTTTTATTCACAAAGGTGTTTTTGTTTTCATCAAAGGACTCGAGTTTTCTTTTTCAAAACCACAACTGCTATATTTTTTCCTTTTTAAACTTCAAAACACAATACAAAATATAAAATAAATTTGTTTAGTGCTTTCTTGCACACACAAGTCTCATACCAGAGATATCAATAAAATATCACATTTTCGAGAGTTCACAGGGTGGTGAAAAACCTACTTCTACTACTTAATGGCCTTTACATTCTGACAGTTTTTCTGAGTCTTTGTACAAACCACAGCTGAAATAAATATCACTGCACTGCTAAAGCTAGAAGAGCTTGGAGGACCTACTGCATTATGCACATTGCATTAAAAGAGAAACTAGCTCTCCACATACTTAGAGCAGCAGCCATCCCTTTACCATCAAGACAAATATAGACGACGACATGTTAAAAAAAAAAAATTGAAGAAAGAAAGATGAGCGTCTTTTACACATGGCTGCAAGTTTTGAAGGCAAAATTGCAACATTGAGTAATATCAATACGTCTTCAGGTAAAGCCGTTTTCAGTGGTACACTTGAGAAACAGACACAGCTGGCATGCGTGGTTTCAGCTCTGTCCTGGGGATAATGACTTTCCAAAGAGAGAAACAAAATTCAAACACCAAGTCAACTGGTAAAATGCAAAACCCAAAATATCTGTACATATCTACAAATTATTGCCTTTTGACAAGAAATCAAATTAAAACCTTTGTATCAACATAGATTCACAAGTGTAAGAGGTCAGTTAATAGACTTTTTAAAGGCTATTTGCTAATTATTTACATGAAACGCAGAGGTGAATATCTTCTCTGATGCTGGGCTTGGAAAATGAACTACATGATCAAACTTAATAATGGTTTATGAGCATGATTCCTGTCTACTCTGTACACACATAATGGTGAATTACTAGATCTATGGACATGACAAACATGATGTACCCCTGAAACAAACTAATTATTCATAGCACAATGCATAGATAAATTAATTAAACACTACTACTGCATCCAATCAACCGACGATGACCCGCTAAACATTTTACAATTCACAATTATGGACTTCAGTCAAGAGGCAACAGCTCCATTTCTGCTACTAGACTCCAAGGAACTGTCGACTAGATCATAGAAGGCATTCTCTAGTCAGTACAGGTTAGGCAGAGGTTGAATACAAAATCTGAGTGGCTTTAAATAAAGACATAATACTGCTAGCAGGTTTACCCAAGCTTGCTAAGTGGTCTGAAAATGGCATTACTTGATTTAGGAGCATATTCTAACATTATTTTTTACTATAACTAAAGGACACATACAGCTAAACTTGCCTAAGAGTAGCATGATTGAAAAGATTAAACTAAGTCTCACAAAAGGTAAAAGTACATATAATAAATACACACTTTACAGTGCCTGATGATGTCTATGTTTAAATGACTTAATTTGATCAATATCTTTGCATGGCAATATTGCTGTTATGGTTTGTCTGACTGATACCCTCCTAGAAAGAAGCAGGACTGTAAAACAAGGGGACTCCCATTATGTTACTCTGCACAGGTATTCTTCATCAGCTGTTTAGAAATGTAATAGAAAAACTATATGAATCAGGGACTATAATTTGAGTTTGACTAAATGGAATAAAAAAAAAAAACTGTTGCAAACATTCACATGTTCCAGTTTGGCCACTTTGAACAGTTTAAAAAGTAAACAAGCAGACCAACCGCAGACAAGCTTCCACAGGAGAAAAGGAAAAGAATAGAAAACCAAACTGGAAGGCCATAGCAGCTGAAGCCACCCACTTCCTGCTCTCCAAGTTAATCTCCATGCTAGTGTTGCTCTTCATACAATATCTAGCCAGGTTTATTTGGGGACAAATAAAACCATTTGCACCAGCCTGGTTACTAAAAAGTACCTGTAAACCACACACTAATTAAAAAAAAAAAAAAAAAGTACCACTTCAAACAACAAAGAGAAGCAACTAAATACTGACACTAGAGGCAGAAAACTGAGCCAATTTTGGCAGCTGAAAAGAATGGCAGGATAACATACTGTAGCTCTGAAGATGTGAGGGAGGAAGATACACAACTCTCCTACTGCAGCCTCTGGGCCCCACTGTACATGGACGTTACACATCTCAAGACCGCAAAACGAGAATAAAATAAATGGCTATATAAACTCTTGAGAGAAATCAAGATTTTAGTTCTATATGATAGACATCACTGATGTCATATTACACAAAAAATGAAAACAAAAAAGTATATTCATATACATATATATAGATATATATATATATATAATAAAATTTAAACAAATCGGAATCTCCAGTGAGGTCAGTCTTATGTACAAGCGGGATAAGGGGGTTTCAAAAGGGAAGAACAAGGGATGAAGACGAGGAAGATCACTCTGACTGAAGTGCCGCAGTGTGCTGTGTGTGGTGCCGTGCATGTGCTCCCAGAAACCCGTTGGGCTCGCCGTTGCCAGCCAAACTCCCAAAGTCTGTGACAGACACCGCCATTTTGGCGCCTGTGATTCGGTGGTGGTGCGTTGTTGTCCGCCGCGCTTCGAAGTCCACTCCAAGGTTACCCACAGACACGTCATTGATAAAGGAGTCAGGCAGGGCCATCTTGAGTCTCTTAGAAGGCCGCTCGCAGTCCTTGTTGACGCAGACTCCTCCTAGCTGACCGAGATCAGAGTGGTAGAAGCCGGCGTCAAGCATGTTGAGGCAGTCGGGGTCTGCGCCATTAGAAGGGAACCCAAGGGATTCGTCATGGTTCAGGGATCCACGATGGAGACTCTCCAGTGGAGGAAAGCTATAAGAGTCCATACAACCAACCTCTGCAGGGTTGCACACTGTGGCTACAGTGTTACTCAAAGCTGCAAAGAGACAGGACACTAAATTAACATAGAATAACTGGAAGCAATAAGATACTCAGGTCAAGAAACATGTTGATTGAGAGGGGGGAAAAAAACAACACAACGTTAACAAATGAGAAAAATCATTATTTAATCATAAAAAGTGTTAGCGATTTTGGTGGAGAAATCGGCAGTTTAATGTTGAAGTGAGATGGAAAAGATATTTGTTTTTTTGTGTGCGCTTTCCTTGTGCGGCCCTCAATCATGCTGGCTGGCAGTATGCCAAAAAATGGCATAAAAAAATCATAGTATATCCATCTTAAGAGGTGTCATTCTGTTTTGGACAGGAATCCTTACTTGAATTGTACAGCATTGAGTTTGTCACTGTACTCATTTCCTATGCGTTATAAACAAAGTTGCATTAAAAAAGAAAATCATCAAAAAAAATCTGCTGCAAGTGCAATCGGATTCTATTAGCTCCGACGTTGTCTTTTCCTAAGTCCTAATGGATTCTCCTTCACAACTTTCCTTAACCTCGATGGAAAACGTCATGAGGTCAAGGTGGTTAGGAAAAGACATTAGGACGTAATTTTTTGACTATTCGACCTCAGCCATAGTATAGTATGCCATAAAAATGTATGTATGTCATAAACTAGAATTACAGCCTTGCGGGTGTATGCCTCCGCCAAGCAGTCAAGTTGCAGTTTATGTCCATGTCTGTCCAAAATGTCATCACTACATAGTTTTATCCTATTAGACACTAGTGTGAAATTGTCATAATTAGCATATGAATTCTTGAGTTATGGCCAAAAAACTTGTTTTGTGAGGTCACAGTGACCTTGACCTTTGACCACCAAATTCAAATCAGTTCATCCTTGAATCCAAGTGGGCATTTGTGCCAAATTTGAAGAAATTCCCTCCAGGCATTCCTGAGATATCGCCTTCACGAGCATGGACGGACTGACAACAAGAAAAATGTCGCCGGCGTGGAGGCATAAAAAGTCGTAGTATAGTAAGTCATAAAAAAAAGTCATAGTATAGTTTGACATGAAAAAAGTCATAAAGAAAGTCATTGTATAGTATGCCATTCAAATGTCATAAAATAATCATAGTATAGTATGTCATAAAAAAATGTCATAGTGTTGTGTGCAGAACTAAGTCCCATTACTGACCTGTGAGGTCGCTGGCAGTGATGGAGTTAAGCAGGCTGAGCTGTTGGTCTGTGGTGGTCTCCAGCCTTCCTCCTCCACCTGCTCCCGAACACACAGAGGAGGAACTGTCCACTGCCAGTCCCTCTGCTTCATCCACCAGCCTGTCCATCAGGTCACTGAATACAAAGATGCATGTTTAATCGTAAGTTTCTTCCAAACGATGTGCACTTTTTTCATTTTTCAGAGTTCATTGTATTAAACATAAGCAAAAACACAAAAAAAGGAATGAAAACAGATTGATTCTTCTTCTGCCACACTTACGTTACACCAGGATAGCTGCTGTACTTTTTCTTCCCAAAGCGATTCTGCTGCACAAAGAAGTCAAAGCGCTCTGACTTTTTCCACATGTAGTAAAATGCCACACATTCAGCTACTGTTCGTGTTGTGACCTGAGAGGGGGGAAAAAAAGTCATTAAAAAGGGATGAGAAACTTTCACAGTTATATAGTGTGTCCCTTTTCATGATGTGTAAAGTGGGAATATCGTAAGATCATGAAATAAGACTCACTTTATGTTTCTGTATGAGGTGAAAATTCTTGTCATACATCTGTAGTGCGTGCTCAAAGTTCTTGCATTCCTCTTCGGACCACGGAGGTGATTTTTCTGAAATGAAACCAGAAATATATTGATACACTTTTGGTGCACAATCAAGAAAATAAAAAAAAGGATTGAATCTTCCCAAATTGATTAACACATGACAACAACTGGATATAAATTATGAAGTTATCAAATATCAAAATCCTCATCATGTTTCAACGTCAATCATAAAATGACAGCACACACATCCTCTGTATATTGTGCAATGCAATGACATACAACAGTCTCGTAATAAAAAAATACCTTTGTAAAACTATAATTTTTATATTTCTGTAGACTGCAAGTGTTGTGTTGTTTAAACTCAATTTTGAGGCAACAATGTTGTTAATGGATTGTTTTTTGTTGTGTATCAGGGTACAAATATTAAACTGTACTGTATATCCAGTATAAACAACAGATATACACCACAATATGGGTTTGTCAATAATATTTGTTCCTGTACAGAATGGATTTTAATTGCCACATAAAATTCACCATGAGCATCAGTGCAGCTCATTGCATGCTAATGAGTGAGTCGATGCTTCCTTTTACATTGAAACAAAAGCACATTTGCATGATATGTAAAGGGTAAGCAAAGAATGGACAAGTCTGCGGGTGCTACATTTCAAATAATGAAACTTTTCAGCCAATGCTCATGGGTTGCTAACAACTATATTAATCGCATAGCACCCTTGAAAATGTTTTGTTGTGCCAGCCAGATTATCTATAATCACAAAGTAAATCTACAACACTACATCCAGAATAATATCAGACAATCTTGTTGTTCAGTTTAAACTTAATTACCAACTCTGCCAAACCCAGAAATCTAAAAGTTAAGTTTGACAGAATGAGCAATCTCACTCCAAGTTCTGCGACAGCAACATTTAAGAAATATTGTAGACAATGCTGGGAGCCCAAAACGTGTTAATTGCCATCAATGTACCACTGACATTTGCCTCGTGCCAGAAATGACTAGGTTCTACATGCATGCAGTAGGAAACCGTTTCCTGTGCTTACCTTTTGAGGACTTTATGCGGTTGCAATGTCTCTCTAGTGCTTCGCGGATGTTGTAGTTGCACTTGTCAAGTTCATACAAAGCCTATGTGGAAAGAGTGGAGGGGTCAAGACTGGAATATTGGCCAAATGAACAGCATGTACCTTAGAAACAAATAATCTGAAGAATTCAGAGCAAAATTGCTACAGTATATGGTGCGGGTGTCACGATTTCGATCAAAAATTGATCGAAATGAGCTTTCAAGTTTTGATTTTTGAAATCAGAAGCAGGATCTGCGATTCTCCCAGTATTTCTTTTTCTCTCCATCCCTGCCTACTTGCGAGCTTCCCGAGAAAAAAACACTTCAAAGACGACACAGCATAGTTTACAGGTGGCCTGCAGCTTTTCGAGACACCATGGCCAGAGTCAGAGATGAAGGAGAAATAACAGAACTGGAAAATCCTCCTGCTTCCCTGAAGTCACTGGTGTGGCGATATTTTGCCTTCCCACGTGAGTTATGTACAGTAAAAAATGAACGTGTCATTGACAGAAAAACTGCCGTTTGTAGGCAATGATACACCATACATTCTGTTTGTTTGTTCCCAATTGATGAAATAAGTTATTATATTGGATTTTAAATAAATTATTTAAATTTTACCATATGGCCTTAGTGTGGTACATTCCCCCAAAAATATGGCAGTTATATTACCATGTATCTTTTTAAAGAAGAAAATGTAAATGTCAGATGTCAGGGCATAAAACCAATGATCTGTTGATCTTTACGAATCAATACTCAACAGTCTGACAATGGAAAAGCCGTCAGTACTGAAAAAAAAAAAATGTTTAAATGGAAACGAATAGTGACCTTAAATTGAAAGTAAAATCGAATCGTGACACCCCTATTATAGGGTGAATGAAAGTCAATGAAAAATGATGTTCACTGATTAAGCTCACATACATTATTAATGCTATGCTCATCATTGTGTTACAACATGAAAGGATTGATAAATAAATATATGACTGACCTTCTCATCATCTCGAACGTGCATCCATGGTTTGTCACATCCTATCTTTTCATCCGTTGTCCGCGACAACACGTCACACAGGAAAGTCCTAACCTTGTTTTCTGGCAATTTACCTGGGCTCCATAATAACTCGTCTTCATCCTCATAAACTGCATAACAAAGTACATTACAGTAAGATTAATCACCATATGTATATTATCTTGTCTTTATTGTATGGATAGAAACATTGTAAGCAATCACATTAAAGAGCATGTCATGCACACACGCTGAAAACAACAAAGCAGCAGTCACCTTTCTCCCCATCTTTGTAGTGACAGAGGCCAGAAGGAACCTCTGCTTGGTACTGTGTTCCCACCATTATTTCCTATGATAAGTATCAAACAAAGGACAATGCAGAGCATGTTTAGCACACCAGTGTTGAATCAACTTAAAACATTTCTTTATCCCTCTCTTAGTGTATTTCAAAATGTGTCAATTACCTTTCTGGAGTCTTCTGGGCTTGGGCCATCTTCATCACACTCTGACTCTTTATCACCATCAGAGATAGCGTTGGCTGGTAAAATAATAAACAACACATAAATACTTTGACATGTACTGAATTGAATGGCACCTCCTGTTTGCTAAAGTCTGATGCTTTACCTACCACTCCTGGTGTTCATTTTGGTACTACAATAGGTAAGTGTGTGGGTGTGTTGGGTTGGGACGCTAAATTGCGAGTCGAGTCTGAAACGTGGTGCACGCAGCACAGCGGCAGCTGCCAACGGGGAATCCCTGCACGGAAACACCAGGGACAGGGCAACGGGGAAGCAAGGCCGAGGACCAAGCGGCCAGAGGCCGACAGGGGCACCTAACAGTACATACCTTGCAGACCCAGACTTAATGCCGCCCTCCTTTTTTTAATTTAGAAATTTGGAAAACTACACAATGTTAGATTTTATTATTATATATGTCTTGGAGAGCTAAAACGATATAATCAGCAACTATTTTCATATTTTCAAGTAAAAATGCACATTCACTAGTTTATAGCTTCCGATTTATGAGGATTTGCTGCTTTTATTTGTCTTGTGTTAAAGCAAACGAAATATCTCTTAGTTTTGGATTGCTGATCAGACAAACAAGACATTGATTGATGTCATCATGGGTTTTAGAAAATTGTGAATGGAAACGTCACTATATTCTGACATTTAATAGACCAAACGATTAATCATTTAAGAAAATAATCAGCAGAAATTAATTTATTATTAATTAATCAATAATTAAGGTAATTATTGCAGCCCTAATGTCTTGAATCTGGTAGCTTCTTTTTTAATTATTGCATGGCATTGTATTACATTACATGACAAGCTTCATACTACAAAGCAACAGACAATAAGTACTTATTTGGCACGTGCCACTTACATCGAAGTGTTCTTGGGAAGAAATCGGTAGCTTCGTGGGAGGTGACTGAAGGGGTCAGATCATCTGCTGAGGACTGGGTCTCCTCCTCATAGTCCCCAGACAGCAGGTCTTTAGCTATTTCCTCCTAGAAAGAAAGAATAATATCCATTGTATACTGGGGCAGACCAAGGGTGATCAACAGAATATCTGAATAACATATGGTTGATTGATAAATAAATGCATTTATAATTATTTTAGAAAAAATAACTTTTTATTTACTACACATATTTTGGAAAAAATAACTATTTATTCATTACATTACAGCAGTTATTTACCTTGTCCAGAGTCATGTCAGGCAGCTCATCTGTCAGGTCCCCAGAGGAGCTGTCTATACTGGAGCCTGCTGAGGCCTCATAGCGATAGATGGCCAAAAGCTCCTCCAAAGGCATGTTCCCCTCCTGGTAGAAAAAGAAGAGGCAAAATTTGCAAATTGAGTAAAGCTATTGTACATTTTCCCTGTATTACCCATATTACATTAAAACATTCAGATTTAAAAACCTTATGCATCCACGTTTGTTTGTTTTTTGACCAAAACCAAGCCAACTCCAGTTTAAAGCCAATTAATTGAACTTAATAATGATACACTCTAATTTGCTGTCACCAAGAGGCAATTTATTGAACAAAATTAATAGAATATATGCACTTAAACTTTGTTGACCTTTATCACTTGTAGCATATGCAGCTATATATCAGACGGCTTCCCCTGATCATCATAAAGGTCACACAAGCAATTGTCATTGTGTTACAATACCACACTTATTTTCCAGTGACCACACAGTGTCAATATTTGCAGCGCTACTGCATTAAGAAGACACGCACTCAGCTTTTTGCATTAACAATACATACAAATCTATTATGCGCACACACAGATTTTACCGTTTAAAAATCAATGAATTTGTTACATTTACGAAGGTTAATCCTGTTTTAGGGCATTTTCTGCTTTTATTAGTTTACCTTTTCAAGATCTTCAATCTCTGAGCTGAAATTCCTCCCTCCCTCCTGAGACTCTTCCTCCTCCAGAGTCCTCTCGTCATCATACTCATGAACTAACATTTCTGCTGTTGGGTCAAAGTCATGGTCTTCTGACGATAAAGAGCCAACTGAGTGAGAGAGAGAAAGAAAACGATTCTTAAATGTCTGTGTTATAACACACATTAGCTTCTTTTTTTTTACACTGAAAATTGAAGATGCATTCTTAGAAAGATACATTCACATAGTTACAATAATACCATTAGAAAAGTATTCAATTTTGTCAATTGCAAAGACATTTTCTCTGACATACATGTAATAACCTATATCATTTCATCTTGACATTTATGTTCTGTAAAATTGAGTCATTACAATATAGATACATTTAATTAAGTACATCATAAACTGTGTATACTAATACTTAATTTATAGAAGAAGTTTTCTTACCTGGACTTGAACTCCCTAGGGAAGCCTGCAAAAGAATAAAACCAGAGTGTTAAATGAGTGCAATAGTTGAAAGGTAGGTTCAAGTATTATGCCAGCACTTTAACCTCATTCACCTCAATGAAGCGGACAGATAAAATGCCTTTAACAGTCTGTATTATGACTACCGATAGTGGTTGGACAGGAGAGCTGCATTTGCCGCTAACGTTACCTGTAATAGGTGGCTAATAAAACGTTAGCTGAGGATGAACGCTGAACACTGAGGACGACTGTGAGCAAAATGTACCTTTACACCCTGGAATAACAACGACTCCTTTCGTGAGAGACGGTCGAAGTCAAAACAGAGGAGGACTATCTTGAGGGGAACAGTACGATTTACGCAGTGTCGGCTCCTGTAACAGTTAGCTAGCCAGCAAAGCTAACCCCAGAGCTCACTGTTAACGTTATGCACCGAAAAATGTAAACACAAATTCCGTTTTGCTCGGTGCTGCAATCGATAGAGTCGGATGCTCTTTACACTATACGTGCCCGCTAATTTAGCCCAAATAGAGAAGCTAATTTTCCATTCATAACAAACAAGATATAATCTGTAATTTCCTTTAACCAGCAAGCTAACGTAAAAATTTTACGTATCAATTTACACAGCCGCTGCCCCGAAGCGAGCAGCTGAGCGAGCGAGGCGCAGCGGCCTGGTAGTGAAGGATCAGTCCACACATTCAAGCATATTTTAGAGCAATAAAAATGACAATTATGACACGAAACACGCTGTACAGAAGGCAAAAACTACCGTTTCTCCAATCGATAACATAGAAATGGCAAATACGGCACAGAAGATTTAAAAATATCGATTTAAGATCGATCGCTTCTCCCCTGTTTTCCCTCTTACCTCCGCCATATTGGTACCTTTAGCTAATGGGCTCGTTCTAGCGCAGTACCCGGATCAGCGCTCTCAGCCAATCAGAGCTCCAGGTGCCCGTTCTAGTCGTGACGCCGTTCAAACCAACCACTGATCAGACTAACGGTATTCATTTATAAAACGGGTAATCTACGAAATGACAAATATAAGAAACACAAATGTAGAATTAAAATCGCCAAAGCATTTCCAACATGAATGAGTAGCACAGCGTTGAGCCCGTTAATACCTCACACAATGACATTTTACTAGAACATTCCCAGAATGTTCTCTGAACATCCCAGCTGATTTCCTGCTCTCCTCAATACTGTTTATGGCAGCTATGGCATTTAATAAACTCGATTTTTTATCACCTTTAACATGTTTGACACTATATATTCCTGTAAGAACTTTTAACTGTGGTAACACTGCCTTCTATTGGAAATAGCGAGGTTTTCAGTTGTATCATTCCATAGGATAACTTTAGCAATCTGTTGTATCATTTTGTTTATCGGCTGTCATTTTCACATAGGCTATAGCCTAGGTCTACTAATACTAATACATTCCACTATAATACCAAACACTGGAGTGTCTTTTAAGAAAAGTAATGAAAGGGACAAATTACCTACATAGTGGGGTCAAAATGTCACCGAGAACTATATTTATTTTCCTTTTTTTATTGATGTTTCATTGGTGTTTATGAAAAAAATAGGATCTGAATGACAATCTCTTGTTAGAACACCATGGCCTAAGGTTTTCCAAATTGTTGTAACAGCAGTTTTTCTATTCTAATATCCATCCATCAATAGAGTAGCCTACTCATAAATCTACATGCAAAATATCTAAACTCTCCCTTTAAGGCAAAGGTTGGCCAAATACCAAATAATGGTTTGACTAAATACTAAAACAATGATGTACAGAAATCTTTTTCAGAAATATATTAGATATGTAGTGTTTTTCGGTGTACAATACAATAAATCTTTATTGTCCATCAGGGTGGAAATTTGTCTTCGGCTCACCAAACACAGGACACAACATTCAAAAACAGACAAGCAGTTAGTAAAAACAGATACATAGACAGGTTATGTTACACATTAAAACAGTTCATGTCAGAGTCTGTGGCTTAGATCTGCTCACTCACTTTGTTGAGTTAAGAATATTGATGGCACTTTGGATGAACGACTTTTTAAACACATTTTTGTCTGCCAGAGGGGCTCTATAGCGCCTCCTGGAGCTCGAGGGCTCAAACTGGCTGAAGAGAGGATAGGAGCTATCTATACTCCTCGCTTTCCTCCTTGTCATTTCTGTAAAAAGTGGAGTCAAGGGCTTTTGGGGTTTACCAACTATTGACACAATCCTAGACAGTTTATTCTTATATCAACATTTTGGGTGACCATACCAGGCAGACAGGCGAAAGGTTAAATAAAACACTCTGAACATACGTTTTGTACACTAATTTTAAAATCTGCTGACTGACACTGTCTGAAGCCACTAAGTTTCTTTAGAAGATAAAGTCGCTGTGGGCATCTCTTGAAAATATACTCTGTAATTTCTACACACAGACCAGCAGAGGGCAATGTACCCTTTAAAAGAATGAATACTCTATTCACACCACTGAGATCCACTCCATCTTTCCTTCCTCTTCCCTCCCTTCCTAGTTTGGATGACTGTGAAATCTCATCATATTTGACCATATAGTAACATGTAAACACAGGTTGACTCTTTGGGCAGGCATGGGTAAAGGTGGACTTCACTCTACACTCATATCAGCTATAGACAATTTTACACAATTTTCTGTTGTTTTGTTGTGTGTATCAGGGTCTTAAAATAGTTCCACAGTGTTATATTGAGCAGTGGCTGAAGAAATTTAAAGGTTACTACTAGTTTAAGGTGAGTCCTACACCAGCAGCTGCTGTCAGAATCTGCAGATGTTTGTGAAAAGGGCCCTGGCGATAAACTGCTTACTGACTCATCCTGATCCAGGACGGGGGGGTGGGTGTCCCTCCTGCATCATAACAGACACTTAGTCATGTGTTTTCGCTGTCAACATTTGTTTTGAACTTGTTGAAGTTTTATGTGTGACAGGCAGGTGAAGGCTTTTTTGTCTACGGAGCAGCATTCTGGTTTGTTTTTAAAAAAGACAGTATACTGTATGCCTATTTGCAGCTACATTTTCTATTTGTCCAGTTTGGGCATTCAGCTAACATGCCAAAAATAAGGTGAGACCTGTAGCTATAAAGAGGAATGATGATGTGTCATAGTGGACCTTTCAAAATTCACATTAGAGGAAGGACAGGGTCTGACAGCTTGATTGTGCTGGTGAGGGCTGCCAGCATTGTATAAGATGCCACATTTGGTGAGCTGTAATGACAATTTAAAGGTGCTCAATTCGATATTCAGAGCATTAATATAGCAGCAAACAACTATTTGCTATATAAAGATATAGAGGAGTAATGTCTACCTGAGCAGAGAATGAAGTTGCTCTCCTTCTGTGTGTGTTGTAGGCAGAGTTTCCCCTTGCTTTGTTGGCATAGCCGGTCCGGACGCGCAAGCATTTAGTGCATGTTCGTGCATGTGAGCGTGCCACACTGGCTAGCTCAGGGCTGCTGCTCCACACTGCTCTCATATGGCGGTTACAGCTGATAACGCCACCCTGACCGACGGCGTCGTCGCGGAAACGTGCGCCCACCCTCCTGTTCCCCCTCAGGTAAACACTGTTACATCTATCAGCACTTTCACCGTTGTTTGCACTGTTTAGCGCTGTTAGTACAGTTAGCTGCGAGCTACGGCTCGCCGTTCCCATATTTAGCACCTTTAAGTTACTTTTGTTTTGTTTGACTAAAAACTTCATACTTACGCATATAAATTCACATCCAAAAACAACCACCCCCACGCATATATTAATGGTAATCTTCTACAAAAACATTTTTTGTTATATTTGTTGAAATTCTCATTATATCTCGAAAGCAATCAATAAATTAAATACTCTGACGAAAAACCCCCAAAAGATTGCAGGACTGTATTAGGCCTGCATACCCAATCATTTCATTTGGCCAGAATGTAATGATTGGACGGCCGGCCTGCCTGTCTACCTACCTACCTGTATTCTGCCCGTGCACTCATTGTGCGTCACCGGAGTCTTCCACAAGCTGCAGCTGACAGCTGTGAGTACTAACAATGACCATGTTCGTTGTTTACGTTCATAATGGTAATTTTGGGGGAGTGGCTTTGGAGGAAGGCCAGAAGGGACGAACTGTCAATGTTGTCGGCTTAGCGACTTTCTCGCTAGATTTAGGGACTTTTGGAGCTAGTGCTGCTAGCTACTTTCATTGGGAAAGAGTTTGCAACACTGGGCACTCGTTTTTTTGCTTGGATCATTTTAAAAATCTAGCGTTCTCTTGCTAGTCTCTCAAGATTACCAACCCTAGCTTTAACATAGACATGCAAAACCATTGCAAGTGGTACTGCTGAATCTATGTGCTCCTCTTGCATAAACACATCTTTATCTTGTGATGTAGACTAGACCGAATATACTGTATAACTATCAGCAATGCTGACTCATGGGTTACAAGTGAGTGAAGAAACTCTTCTATTAAACTATATCATTTAATTTGTCACTGGGCTCATATTTCTTTCTAAGCTTGTTGCAGCAAGTAAACAATTATGTGTTTGGAAAACAGAATCCCCCGTAAGGCGTAGGAAGGGCAGTGTGGGCTTCATTTGGAGGACTCTGCAAACAAATGAGTCACTGTGTTCAGACAGTGCAGAGGAACATCCCTCCACAGGCCACATCGGTTATCATCTTACCTGAACTAATAATAAGGACCACAACAGGGACCCTAAATTGAACCAGATGAAGTTAATCCACATTTCATGCCTATAGGCCTCTTCTTCTTCTTCTTCTTCTTCTTCTTCTTCTTCTGTACCCTTTAAGGGGAGACACGCATGTTAATAGGGTAAAACATTACTTAATAGATATCACCACGATACTTCCCCAGTTAATTACTTACATGAAGACCAATTTTTGTATAACAACTTTTCTGGAATTTAATCCTAAAATTTGCAAATGAGTCATTATCTAATGCTAACTATTGGTGAATTTAGGAGAAATCTATAAACTCAAATATACAAAATGTAGTAAAATAAACATATAAATTTGCATTTTGGATGTTTTCTAAATTCTTTCCACTAGTCTGAACGAAGACATGTTATGGAATCAAAATAGTCCAAAATCTCAACTGTTTTTGGGGTGTCTCGCCTTAACTGTTTGGGTTTTTGTGCACAGGTGGCAGCATTTGAGTGTACAATAGTGCAAAGTAAGAGCACTCACTACTATCTGTCTCTCATCCCTCTTTTCTCTGCAGCTGATTTATGAGTACCATAGTCATTTGAAAGCCCATTTGAAGCCTTTTACAGAACAATGTAGTCAGGAAGACGTGGGCCCTCATCTAGTGAGTGAAAGTGTCAGGTCAACACGTTATCCTCTGACGTAGATTATGGAGAGGTGGGTGACAAAGGGTCACAATCCATTGTTACAGTGTAAAACGGATGCGGCTGATTAACACTGGCCCACACCTACACTGGGTTTGAGATTGTCCAGCAACTGCCCACTCAGCTGATGTGCCATTAGATGGACTGAGGGACGGCAAACCCATTGTAACAATACTAACAACGTCCTCATAATTAACAATTATATTTCAGACCAAATGGACACATCAGCTGCATATTTATTGATTCTAATTTGTATGATACGTCACTGGAGGATAATGCACTAAATGAACCGCAAGCCATTTAGTTTTTGATATATTGTTGATATTTGTTGTGGATAATGTCAGAATATGAATAAAGCATTATTTAATCCTGCATCCGTGCACATAAGGAGGTGGAAATGCCCTTGTTGAAAGACTCTTTTCTGTATAGGGGTAGTCACTGCTTTTGTGCACACCAAGACTGAATGGAAAAAGAGATCAAACGCAGTTATACAATGCTGAACATTAGACAACTCTTCAAGCTGGACATTGATTAAAAAATCCCAAATGACAGGTTTATAATAATCAAATTATATATTTAAAAAAAATTCAAAATAAAAAAAACATATCTAATGCACACTTGTAACACAGGTGTCTAATCTAATGGAAAAACAGGTGGAGTGGATGTTCGCACAAAGAAGCAGCTATTTAATCACAGAGCTTTATTAGACATTTAAAATATTTTAAATCAAACCTAAATTTAATGTATTTTAAATGATCATGCTGTTAAGAAATTAAACAAAGAATAGTAAACCAAATGTACTGTATATCTGTTTTCTTACTGCATACTGTGCCATTATCGAGTCAAGTCAGCATTGTGAAATAATTCACTGTGTGCTTTACAGACAATTTGAGACCGTTCCTTTTTGAAGTATACAAGCCACCAGGTGGCAATGTGTGACAGCTGTGGGTTCTTCATGACTCAGCTTTAGCATTTTCCATTTCCTCTGTGCTCCAAACACCCCCCTCAGTCAGGCTGCAACAATGACTGTATGAACGCCGACTGCCTGTTGTGCTGATATTCTTGTGTGAATCATGTGAAACTCCAACATGTGCAGTGACCCTTTGTGGTGTGTTTACAAGTACAGTATTTATCCGCACACGTGGATCGTTAAACAGTCAGCAGCTGCGGAGCGAGTCCTGTGGTGTCAACAAACCTTTCTGAAGGATTTAGCCAGTTTAAAGTTTAGATTATTGGTGAGTAATATAAACAAGCGGTTGTACTTTCTGTAGGATGATAAAATTTCCAGGAAATCCTAGAAAAGTGATTGCACGCATCTACATTTATATTATACTACAGTATATGCAGAGATGCAAGTAAACAATTGGCAGCTGTAAAGTCAAATCAGCTGCATCAACAATCCTTTCCTGTGAGAATAAATCCTGTTTTAGGTTTACATTGTTGATGAGCAACAAATACAAGCTGCTATGGTGAATGGGGATTTCAGTAAAAGCTCAAAAGCTATTGCAATGCATCTATAAATTTCTATCTCTTATAAGGAAGAATGAGGAATGGGGATTTTGCGTGACAAGTCTTTGCAATAAAGCATTAAATCACATCATCTAATCATTAGCTAATCTTTGATAATGTAAGTTACAGCACTTAAAAAACAATACATTAAAGTAAAACTGTCCAAAAGGAAGGAAAGGATGGTCAGTAAAAGCCTAAACTCCTCACAACGTGTTTACTGATAGATAATCAAAGAAGAAGATACCATAGAAATCTTGGTCAGTGGGGAGAGAAGCATGAATTAAGGTGTGTTACATAATACACTTGACACTTAAGCAAATCTGCAGTGTTGCACATATTTATTCATTTGTGCAGTGGCGTGTAAAGCCATGGTGATTGTGCATTACACACATAACACGTATTAACTGTGAAGCCCAGAGGTCAGTGCTGCTGTAATATAACAACATCTACCAGTTTCTCCAATATTTGAAGATGTTTATTACAGGAAAATGTTCGCCAGCCACTGGCCTACTGTCACAGCTCTTCCAGCCTTCAAAATCTCATTAAAATGTGCTGTTTGACTTACCATTTTCCTCCATCCTACATTTGTCTCAAAAATAAACATAAATGTGAAATGGTTTGTGTTAAAATAGAATTGCTGAGTGAAATCCCAAAAAGATCTATTTGTCTAAATATAAATGCACCCATTCAGTTCCTGAAGAGGTTTTTCTGTTGTAAGCACACATTAGTGACAGTAAGTACATACATGGAGGCTATTACTGTAACTGCTGCAGTGGGTGTGTAATTCTCAATGACGAGGATTCTGTGGAAATGAAAATTGATTTTGAAGTACTTTTAACAGCCCGTCTCAGGAGGTATGTCAGAGATACTAACATTTTGCACAATATTGCTCCTTTTTAAAATGTGTGATCAAATAATGCAACTGCAGAAATGCTGTTTTTATACTGATGGGAAATTTTCATTTGCACCTTGGAACTTTTACTAAATGATTTTAAAACTTATTTTGAAATTGAATGACTAATTCCCCACGTACCATGGGTACCAATGGGGTTGGGGTGACTTACACAGCCCTTTAGCATACACTAGGGATGTACCGATACCAATACCAGATCGAATATCGGGCCGATACTGACTCAAACAGCTGGATCGGATATCAGTGACAATGGGGCTGATCTATTCAATTCAAATTTATGTTTATTTACTATATATATTATATACTGGAATTTTAATTCATGTTTAAGTTTTGACCAATTTGTTGCTGCATTAAAAAGGTTTACACTTGAGTTGTAATTCCTTTTAATTTTGAAGATTTTTTACCAAGTTGTTGATGTACGATTTATCATTTTATTAATAAATAACAATTAAATAAATGTATATCTATGTATTTATTGGTCACATTTAGTTTTACAAAGTTAGGAAAACAATGTTAAAGTCTGGCCTGATGTTGCCTTACACATAAAAGAATGATCCCAGTCATTTCACACAGTGAGGCATACAGCTTATTAATGAAACCCTGGTATCGGATCGATATTCGGTATCGGATCGGTACTCAGTATCGGCCAATACCCAAAGCCCAAAGTATCGCTATCAGTATCGGGACTTAAAAGTCGGATCGGTGCATCCCTAGCATACCCCCCCAAGTTGTAAAAGCTACGCAAAAAGTTTACTTCATAGCTAAATAACGGTTTCTCAGAAAACAAAAATACCTCTTTTTACAGGATTTCAATTGTGCACCATTGACATTAGTGTTAACTGTTTAGGGCTTGATGTGTGATGGTGATGTCATTTTTGTGTGTTGTGCATTTTGCAACAGGATGGACTGAGGAGAGTTTATCTCACAGTCAGACGGGCAAGTCTTGTGTGGCTATTGTTTACATTTTATTTTATATTATTGTCTGAGGACTAAGAGAGCATATGGACACAGAAAGTTAAAAGAGGGATTATAAAGGGTATTAGTTCTTTTAAAGGGATCCAATGTTGCTTCGATTTTATACGTTCAGAATGTAGTTGATCTAACAGCTCCATGCCTTGGCCTCCATTAACTCAAAGTTATCAGGGATGGATGGTACATAACCTAAAAAATCACTGTGAGTCTGGACTGAACTTACAATAACAGCCTTAAAAGTTAAAAAAATGTGTGAAAATAGGGACATTTCATTTATCGTTCACTAACCTAGAGTGCAACATGATTGAGAGGTTATTTATTACTGTAAATCAGCCCATAAAGCACCCATCACCATTACTTTACTGTAATGCAGCCATTATGAGCTGATACACACACTTCTCCAGACTGCTGGGGATTTGTCATGTCTCCTCAGGGATTGCTGGGGTTGGTGAGTTCGAGGGCATGCAATAACCAAGACTCTGAGTATTAGCAGTGTTCCTTCTCTTCCCGACCCCACACTGAGCTCTACATCACAGCACAGCAGGACTTGTAACAGACACACAGACAGACAGACAGACAGGCAGACAGACAGAAATATACATGTATGTATTAATTGGTCTAAAAACACTAAATGCTTGATAAATGTGTTTTAATCCATCCTACTACACTGTTTATCTAGTGTAAGAGGTCAGAAATGATGCAGAAATCCTGTAGTAAAACTTGGCAGTTAAGCCTGTGCTCTGTTCATTTCTCTAAATGCTTGGAACACTGAGCAGCGAGAGCTCACTTCAAGGCGGAGTAACAGTGAGTGGGCACTGCAATTTCCTCTCTTTCTGCAGTCAGACGCACTACGCTCTACTTGTGTAGGTGTTTGTATATATCCGTCACTTGCGTCATGCTGTTTGCTCACATAGTTTATATGTGATTACCTCTTTGAATGACTTGTTTTCAACCGCAGCTGTGGAAATGCCCATATTTGTGAAGATGACGCAGAGTGAATACTTTAAAGGTGCTCTATTTGATATTGAGAGCATTAATATAGCAGCAACAACTATTTGCTATGTAAAGATATAGAAGAGCGATGTCTACCTGAGCAGAGAATGAAGTCGCTCTACCTCTGTGTGTGTTGTAATCCCAGAGTCTTTGTGCTTTGTTGTCATAGACAACATTTAGTAGACATTTAGTGCATGTTCATGCATGTGAGTGTAACCCACTGGCTAGCTCATGGCCGCTGCTCTGCACTGTACTCATACGGTGGTTACAGCTGATAACGCCGTTCCGAGCGACAGCATTGTCGCGGAACCGTAGCACGCACCCTCCGATTCCCCCTCAGGTTAACACTGTTAGCTCTGTCAGCACTGTTAGCACCATTAGCTGCAAGCCGCCGACTCAGCCGTCGCTATGTTGAGAGCCGTGTGGAGGCAATAGATATGCTCTGAATTTCGAATTTAGCACCTTAAAAATGTGTTTTTTAAGAATTAAATTCCCATTAATTTGTCCCCCATTAACTAAGTTGTTTAAACCTGCACTAGGCAGAATATTTTTGGCATCATTGGGCAAAAAGTCCATAATAACCTTTCAGCATATTGTAATTTAAGGGTTCTGAGAGATAACTAAACTTCTGCACCTTCTCATGGATCTGTTTTGAGGCTTTAAAAAATCTAGCCCGTGATGGGAGACTTAGACCATTCACAGGTCATTTCAATCAGGAGAGACCCAGTATCGATTGAACAATAATTTATTACATGATGCATGATGAGAAGAATAGTGCAAAGTCTTTGGCGATTAGACTCCATCGTGACGTAGTATATAAAAGGGGGTATTGATGCCGTGATGAGATTAGGTATATTCCCCCTTTGGAGTCTAGACACTGGTGGTGGTGGTGAAGGGAGTACTGAAGATCCAATGAAGGGATGTGGAGCAGGCCTGGGCACCGAATATGATGAAGACTGGAGGTGATGGGGTGGAGGCGGGTTGCATCGAGCCGTTCTGAATGAGAACTGACGCAGCAGAGCAGAACAGTTTTAAAATTGATTGCGACGATATGATTGGCTCAGAGAGAGCGTGGCAGAATCTGTTTGGTTATTAAGAATGAACGACCCACAGTCAGCTGATAGAGTAGGAGCCAGTAGAGATAAGAGAGACAGAAAGGTTGTGAATGAAAGAGTGTAAAGAGGGTCTTCCTGTCTGAACTTTCGCATAAGCTTCATTTCAGAGAGAGCGTTCCTATTGGCTGTTCATTCAAAGGAGGCAGCTGTCAAGCACTCGCAAACTCTGATCAAACGGTCAAACTAGGCAGTGCTGATCAAATATGAATCAATATTCTGTTACTGTAATGCTTATTTCTCGCCTCAAATGTTTTCAGAATCATTAGTGTAGTGTACTGTTTAGCTCTAAAAAATCTCTTTTCTTACATTTAATGTTTCCTTTGAAAGTATTCTTTCAAATGCATCTCTCCCAAAGCTCAACCACATTAGAGGCTACCAGCAAAACCTGTGAGCATGTAGTTGCATTACTCAAACATTACTTAACACCGGTGGCAATTCTCAGAGCCACTTATCACAGCAGCAATGGTGAAGGTCTTTAGCAGTTTAGGCAGGATGTTCGGCTCAAAAGCGCCTTTGATTCAAGTATTGTGCAGTAAATGCAAAGTGATGAGCAACGTACAAAATGTGAAGGATAGAGGAAACAGCTGTGTTGTCATGGATAAGAGGCTCCTCGTGACGAGACATGTGGGTGATTCTGTCTCCATGGTAACCTAAGATTCTACCACAGGAACAGTTTGTGAAGAGAGCAGAAGATGTAGAGGCTGAAAACTTGGGAAATTCTCACTTTTTTTCACTAAACATGAATTCGGATGTCACACATCCGACTCCCATTCTTACATAGACATTCAGTTACCAAATTACAAAGGAGTGCTGTCGCTCTTGGCCTCCTACACATTGGCTCTCACAATGATGAAAGAAAAAGAGACTGTGGTTTTTAATAAAGAGTTAATTGTTTAAGGACATTGACAGTTTTCTGACTGACAAGTGAAATATTTTAATTATTAACTGTCATGGCACTATAGAACATTGGATGAACAAGACTTGTACAGTTTGTCTTTGCTGACCTCTTTAGTTTTTAAAATGTAAAAGCCATGAGGTACAACCTCTACAGATAATACTTTTAGAGGACATTTTCATTCTTGTTTGGTCAAAGTCCTGTCTTTAATGCCCTGACACACCAGGCCGACAGTCGGACAATTTCGGGCAGTCGGTGAGCGTCTGTGGCCCTTAGTTTTTGCAGTGTGTCCCGCACTGTTGGCACTAGTCTGCACGTGTCGGTGGCATTTTGAATGATTTCTTTCACTGATGGGCGGCGGTGGAGCCGGTCAGTGAGAGATATCCCTCTGATTGGCTTTTCAGCTTAAGCGAATCAGTGCTTGAGAAGAGAAACGGAAGTAAGGAAAGAATGCAAATGAGTAAAGTCAAGGGGGTGCACACACAGAAGGCTCTTCTCATTTTTCATCTCATCTGATCATTCCAACGCACGGTTATTTTCATAACGACATGGCCATCTGGAATTAAGCTATGTGGTGAGCGAGAGTGGTGTGAAAATGGTCGGCAACACTGCTTTGTGTCATGTACGTATCATAACAACGGCTTGTATATCCTCAGTCCTAGGTACAGCTAACTGCTGGTATGGAGGGTTATTTCCTCTCACGCAGTAGCTTAATGTATGTGCTAGTTGGCCGTTGTTTTTTGGCTCTGGCCGGTGGGCGGAGCTTGGTTTTGGCTTGACTGTTTTCAATATGGCAGCCGGGTCACAAACTTTCTCATTTTACAGCTAAACAGTACACTACAAGATGTTTCTGAAAACATATGAGGCGAGAAATAGGCATTACAGTAACAGCATCTTGATTCATATTTGATCAGCTCTGTCTAGTTTGACCGTTTGATCGGAGTTTGCAAGTTTCCTGAGCAGTGATTGACAGCTGCCCAGAGACTGCTTGGCTCTGATTGGTTGTTTTCCTTCGGGTGCGGTGAAATCTGGCAAATGCCATTAGGAGCACTAGGAGGAGGCAGAGGAACATGATTTCTTCACAGAAAAATGTACGACTGTCAGGATATAATGACTGTTTTCCAAAACTAACTTTATCATATTTGCTCAAAGTTATCGAGTGAAGCTTTAATGGAAGCAGCACAATTTGAAATTTTTTTGAAATTCCTTAAGTGAGTCATATCATAATAGGATTGTGGGATGCAACTGCAGTGCCTGACGTCTCTCCTCCAAGAAAGAGAGGTTGTGGTCAAAGACTGCTGGAAATAATCTGTACACCTAATGTGCGTCTGCATGACACAATGTGTCATTAGGCTGAACGCAAGTTAAAGCTGCAGTTGGGTAGAAATGGAGCAAATATGATTAAAAAAAGTTATTTTTATAAAACGGTCACTATAACCTGACAGTAGTGCATTAGACAGATAATATGAAAGAAATCATGTGCCTCTGTGTCCTCCGGTGCTCCATCTGCAAGATTTCACAGACGGGAGGAAAACAACCAATCAGAGCTGATCTGGAGTCTGCCGTTCAGCTTCCGTCTATGAGAGCCGGCTGTCAATCACTCGCATACTCTGACCAAACGGTCAAATAGGCAGCGCTGATCAAATATGAATCAATATTCTGTTACTGTAATGCCTATTTCTCACTTCAAATGTTTTCAGAATCATCTTGTAGTTACTGTTTAGCTGTAAAATGAGAAAGTTTGTGACCTGGCAGCCATGTTGAGATGTTTTGAGGAAATACCAAGCACCGCCCACCAGCCGGAGCACAGCCAATAGGAACGCTCTCTCTCTGAAATTACCTATGATTGGTCAAAGTCTTCGGTCGCGGGCTAGATTTTTTAAAGCCTGAAAACAGAGCCATGAGGAGGTGCAGAAATCTAGTTTTCTCTCAGAACACTTGAATTACAATATGCTAAGAGGTTATTATGGAATTTTTTGTCCAATGATTCCAAAAAATTGTTGCCTACTGAAGCTTTAAGGGCAGAGAATGGAGGACGCTGTAAAGGCCCTCACGCTCACCTTTGACCTTGTGCTTTTTCATCACTCCCCCAGAATGTATTCTTACCCACACACATACATAATTACACTTCCAAAGAGGTTGATTTTCTTTAGTACAGAAAAGTTTGCTGTTCATGCAGCAAACACAAATATCAGCCAGATTCATCAAATGCTTTTCATCAGTTCACTGTTCCATTCAATCAATGTGTGTTCATTTCACTTGTCCTAAATTTCAGTTTTGGGACATGCTGTCACTCTCTCACTTTGCTCATCAGTATCATAGACCACAAAAATGAAAATAGGAGGTTACCTAAACAAACATATTACAGCATGTTCATGACCTTATCGCCATAACTGTGCATGAAATACAAATCTTTCCACATAAAGCTTCTTTAGGTATGAGCATGCTGAACATAACATTTCAAAGTGAGAATACCAGTACACTGACAAATTAGATTATGACATAAAACTACTGTGATGTTCTATAATTCTGGTTAAAAACACCATGAAACTAATTTAGGATGGAGTTATGTAAGTTGAACAGTGGAGGAGAACATTAGGAGCTAATTCTAGCCTAATAATGAGTTCTGGCTGACAGTAACATTTGATGTCTGGCCATCTGGCTCTGCTTCTCTTTGTAAGTTAAGTTGTGATAAAGGATGAAAGCCAAGCTGTTAGAGGACCTTTACATCAAATGATGATTGTCATTATAGTTCACTGAAGCTAATAATTATGGCAGTTGAACTGATATGAACGTTGTTGCTTGACAAATTTGAAAAATGTATGTTTGACTTTAAAGGAACCAAAAATAAATATGCCTATCTTCACAGTGACACATTCCATTACATTCTACATTCAAACACACTTATCTATACTGAGGCGGCTGCCTTTCATTATTATCTTTTCTGGGCTGAATAGGAGGCCAGTTATGTAAAGAGAAAGCTCAGATGTATCCACAGGTGTGTGTCTGGAAGTGAAAGCCATCTGTGAAGTACGATAAGGACGGAAAAGTGTCTAAAACTATTTCCGCACCTGAAAAATAATCTCCCCTGTGCCTCTCAGCTGAGGGAGACAGCAGCAGTCTCAATTCTGTAGTGCAGATATCAGATTGTTAAAATATCTCTGCTTCCCTGTCACCTTTTAAAGGAGTTTGTGTTTTAAATTTGGTAAAGCTCCAAATCAGTGGGCTACCTCTGGGTCTGAGAAGTGAAGCCAATGCGGAAATGCCTTAAACTTGTATTCTTTATAATAGCCAGCAGGGGGGGACTCCTCTGGTTGCAAAAAGAAGTCTGATTGTATAGAACTCTATGAGAAAATGACCCTACTTCTCACTTGATTTATTACCTCAGTAAACATTGTAAACATGAGTTTATGGTCTCAATCGCTAGTTTCAAGTCTTCTTCAATACAGCATGATGTTCATTTAGTAAATTATGTCCCCATTTAGAGTCAAATAGACCATAAAGCAGGGGATGCTTTAGGGCGTGGCTACCTTGTGATTGACAGGTCACTACCACGGCGTTGTCCGTATGGGAGTTGTCCATGTTCTCGTCTTAGAACTTTAACCCTTTCACAGTGTGTTTTCAGTTCATGAAAGTTAATTATAACCTTTTTGGTCGCCTAAAAATGTCTCATTCAGCGTTTACCAAATAATATATAATAATACCAATAATTATTCACAAATTTACCAAAATACCAAAATGCCGAACTCGAGGCTTCAAAACAGCAGTCCACAAACCAATGGGTGACGTCACGGTGACTACGTCCGCTTCTTATACACAGTCTAGGCTCCAATTGTGTGAGAACATAACCAGTCGAGTATCTCTGAACTCTTTAGGCTGTCAGAGACTAGAGACTATCAGAGACTTCAGACTATCAGTAAACATATCCAGCATTACAAATCTATTTTTAAAAGAGGCAACTCATTGATTACTCTCAAGAATGGAGTCTTTGAAGTCAGACACAATGTTCAAAATTTGTGACCTCCCACTGAGTTTTCTAATCCTGGCTTTATCACACCTCCATTTTCGAGGGCACTATCGGGAGACCGTAGGTGGGCAGATAAGAAAAGGAAAAAAGCGTCCGGAAATCTCTGGTGGAGTAGCATTTAGAGTTACATTACATAATAGCTCAGTTTTCTAAGCCGTGCGGTAACTTGGCCTGAGTATTTCCATTGTCTAAAATTCCACACTGCCTACATCTCCTCCACTACTCAATCTCTAATGCACTACTGGAAATAAAGAGGTAAAATCATGTTTAAAATGTGGCTATAACTCTTTTCCTCTTTTACTATCAATGCCTTGAGAACAAGGCTCCAGCCACAGAAAAGTGGCAGATAGGAAAGACAGCTCCTTATCCACAAAGGATTCAAAACGGGCACAAAGCAGATTATTATATCTCCAAGAGACTAAATATAGTGCCTGTGTAACATCCTGAAAACAAAGACGTAACTGTAAACTTCCATCCTCCTTGCTATTCTGATCAGTTTCGAAACGTGAGAATGCTCACAACAAAAGTAATTTTGGCAGAGAGCCTGAATTGGTTGTGAGAGGAAACTGTCTGAAAATGTGATTGTTTTTCTGTTTGCTTCACATTTTGTTGGCTGTAATTAGTTTTTATTAGTTTTCAAGCATTGTTTTGCTTTAATGTAATCATGTACACTGTGACAGTAGACCAGGACGTATGCAATTCCCTACTACACATTTATTATTTGAGTATTTATTGCACGTCAGGAAGAGCATCAATGGCAGATGAAGATCTAAACAACCAAACATTAATTACCTTTACACGTTTATGTAAAAAAGTGAACATATGGTAGATAATTTTTTTACATGTTTTTTTCAACATTTGACAACATAACATCTAGAAACTGGTATGAAAAATGTGTTAAACCTAGGGCTGTCAAAGTTAAAGTGATAATAGCGTGTTAACGCAATTTGTTTTAACGCCACTAATTTCTTTAACGCATCAATGCAACTTGTGATTTTTTGGTTGTAGCGGGCTCAGTTTTAAAGCTAAATAACGCTCCAAACTTTCGCTAAATTTAGGCGAGGAAAAATTGTCATGGCCATTTTCAAAGGAGTCCCTTGACCTCTGACCTCAAGATATGTGAATGAAAATGGGTTCTATGGGTACCCACGAGTCTCCCCTTTACAGACATGCCCACTTTATGATAATCACATGCAGTTTGGGGCAAATCATAGTCAAGTCAGCACATTGACACTCTGACAGCTGTTGTTGCCTGATGGACTTGAGTTTGCTATGTTATGATTTGAGCATATTTTTTATGCTAAATGCAGTACATTTGAGGGTTTCTGGACAATATTTGTCATTGTTTTGTGTTGCTAATTGATTTCCAGTAATAAATATAAACATACATTTGCATAAAACAAGCATATTTGTACACTCCCATGTTGATAAGAGTATTAAATACTTGACAAATCTCCCTTTAATGTTCATCAAATCATGCGATTAATCGCGATTAAATATTTTAATCGATTGACAGCCCTAGTTCAAACATGATCTGTTTTACATTTATGTATACCTGCCATGGAAAGAGACTGCTTTGAATTCTACACAAAGGCCATAGGAGAGAAGGTGTTCCAACACGTGGTTCCTGCAGCAGTAATGGGATGTGCTCTGCGCAGCTCTCTGCCCTCTGCCCTCTGATTCACAAGCACCTCGCTCCCTAACCTGGGCGGTGGCTGACTTTCACAGCATTGTTCCCGGCCTCTCATACTCCGCCATTTTGTTTCCTGTGCAGAACAGGAAGTCCTGCCTGCAGCTGTTCCCAGCACTGTGAACTAAAGAGCTTTTGCAAGCACAAACACACACACAACAGCATACACACATCCTCTTCCTCCATGCTTCCCCTCAGCCTGAGTTCAGGATGCCCCTCTCTGTTGTGAAGATGACCCCCAGGGATGATGGGATGAAGCCAAAAGCACATCTGCTTTCCTTTCCAAGACAAAAACTCTGCCTGTACGTGAGATTCACGTGTGCAAAAGTATTCAAGGATATTGCAACATACAGGTAATTTTGTACAGGCTCGAACACGAGAAATATTTGCGGTTATAGTAATATAATAAGTGTAACATAAGACACATTCTTGTACTGAGTAATCGGATTAAAGTCTTTTCAGGGTTTGTAGGATTATAGGTTGTGTGCGTTTCAGGTTGCGTCAACCTGTAATTTATCAAGCACATTCTCAAAATCACTACTATTCTTTGTTTTTTCATGCCGGTAGCCTTGTCTGTTTGTTGCACAGCAAAGGGCAGTGGTTCCCAACCTATTTTCCTTGAAGCCCCCCTACTTGAATCTAAGAAAAGCTGAAAATCCTCAAACAAAATCATCAATTTGAATAAACTGATTCAGTGTATTAAATTATTTATGGTTTTTTTTAAATAAACTTTCTTTAATGAATAAAACTCATCAGTGCGTGCCTCCTTTTGTGTGCAGCAAGCAGGAGAGCAAATAGGTTTTTGACCATAGTAGAAATGTTGTTTTTGAAAGGCTAAACGCCAACAAATATGGATTGAAAAACATGTTGTGAAATTTGGAAATGATTACATCTATCTTTTTTCAATAAATTTTGACATACTAATAATATTAGTGTAGCCTAATCCTTATCTGCAACTGTGACACAAATACAGGATTTAAACAGAATGTGGCCTATTAAGTGGCAAAATAGTTTTATATACAGACTTTTGTATAAATCATCCAGTATTATCTGTATGATTTATCCAGTATTATTTAGTGTTATTATGATTTTAGTTATACATGTGTAAATCTAATCTTGACAACCTCAGAGCAAAAAAATCCTGGCGCACCCCCTGTGATCTTTGGCGTCCGGACCCCAGGTTGGGAACCACTGGCATAGAGGACAGATCCTCATATGAAGGCGATTATACAACCGTGGGAAAACACCTAATGACCCCATTCTTATTGAGGAACTGATGCCCTCATGTCTGCATGTTGAAAAGGTTCTTCATAATGGATGTTGATATTATTTGGGCATCAACAATTACATCCCAGATAATACAATTGGTGAGACATCTTATCTGCGCCGGTTATTGTTTCTGTGCAGTGATGCTGATAATCCTGGGCCTTTTAGCAGATTTAAACTTAATAACCAACTAGAGTCTGAAAGCACTCGCAGGGGGTTGTGAAGACATACAGCACACACAGATCATGTACATGAATGTTAACTTATCACAATCTTATCAGCCAGTGCTAGAGCAGCTGGGATGAAAAGGTTTCCGGACACTTGAGAAGACTGAATGCTCGATATACCACCCTCCTGCCAACCTGCTGCATATTATCACTCATGTAACAAACACTCCAGCAACATATCAGCTGGAGCCTAGTGGAACTAATTTCCATGATTGAATGTCATATCGATAATTGCGCTGTAATTGGTCCTCACTCACTTGGCCCACTTTTCCCAAGGTCGCAGGCGACCGCAGCTTCTCCCTGAAAGCATTGGGTGGGAGGCAGGAAAACACCCTGGACATCTCGCCAGTCCATTAGGCCGAACATACACCCTCTCATTTACCTGTAGGCAATACACACTGCATCTGATTTGGAGTGTGGGAGGAAACTGAAAGAATTGGAGGGAACCCATGAAAACACAAGGAGAAGCATGATATATTTTGCATTTGATTTTTACATAATTTTAATGATCCCCTTTGGAAATTCCAGTAGGAGTTCTGATGTTAATTAACACTGGCATTATTCTGTCTCCAAATAACATGTTTGATTACTCATGGACTAAGAAAAAAGCTGTAGAAAATACATTCTTCTATGTTGGCAATTAGATGATGGTATGATGTTGTGCATATTTAAAGAACATTTACAGCGTAACTATATGTAGAACGCTAAGCTGAATATTAGTTTGTGGGATTAATCACAAATTATAATGATCACTCATTTCCTGTTTCTGCCCACATTAGTTTTTCCAATATCTGACAAAATCACCCTAATTAAACAGAAACCATCAAGCCATCTAGAAGACCTTTTTGCTCAGATTAAATATTTAAACTGCAACAAAGACACTACTTACCTATAAGGAAAAAACATAATGGTTTAAAGGGAGAGTATGTAGGATTTGGTGATATCTAGTGGTGTGGTTGCAGATTGCCACCGAGTACCCCTCCGCTCACTCCTCCCTTTCCAAGACTGCTGTAATGTGAGCCGCCAAGTGTAAAACCGTGGTAACACCGTTCGCCTCGTTCAGATGCCATCTATACCATAATAATGGTGCCTTCAAATGAAACTTGTGAGTTCGTGTTTACAACATGGGAAGTCTTGTACACGATATGCGTTCAAGTGGTTAAGTCGTGAGAACACCGCTGCTAAGCAACGGCAATATTAACGTTACTGTCAGTGTCTTGAAGCCACAGAGGCTAACAATTGTTAAATTAAAATTAAATTAAAAGTGGATAACTTAATGCAGAAAATGCAAAGGCATAATGACAGAGGAAAAAGATGAGACCTTTTGGAATAGCAACATTTTCCTCAGACATATTATAACATTACGAAGAAAAACAATATACGACTAAAATTACATTATATTCACTTATTATGCATCGAAAAAGTTCCATGGCCTCCGCCATTTCTGACAACATCAACAAACACGTCACAACTCGTGAACTCGGAGCTTTCAGAAACGTTCCATTTAAGAGGTCATGAATACCACAAGAGGGGGGCGTTCATATGGACTCTTCTCGTGAGCACGGTAAACACGTCCCCATTTGCTACTTTAGGAGCAACGGAAGTCAGACGGCGGCTGGCGGTATCACGGACATGTTACACACTGGCCCCTTAATAGATTTTCCAATTCAACCAGCCCTCACCGGAGATATTAGATGATAAGCAATACCAGTGAGTAATGTAATGACTCTTAAAGTGCTCTTCATATTCCGTTTCGTATCAGAGAGAAAACTTGTCTCATGGTATTTAATATTGTTGTTGATGTATTTAATATTGGTGTGAATGCCTTCAGCAATGCCTTCAGCATTCACAAGAAAAAGCAGCCCGTCGGATTATAGTCCAGTGTCCTTGCACAAAGCTTTGCCTTGTTGATAGCAGGCACACTGGAATAATGTAGTATCTTCCTAATGCTCACAAACCCAAAGAGTGCAAATAAATCTCTCGCATTCCTGTAATTAATTAAACTTCCTCTCCATATCCTCTGGAGGAGCTGGCTTCCTCTCTTCAACCATCCATATGCTTCCTTTAAGGAAGGATGCCATCACACCTCCTCCTCCACTCTGAAGGGTCCACCCTTTCCTCACTTTAAACCCATCGCCCAGTCAAGTTCAACTGTGAAGACTGGGTGTGCAGTATTTATGCTCTGTTTTGTACATTAAGTCCAAATCACATCGCAGTGTGGAGTACAAAGGGGCATATATGGACACTATGGGTGTGCACCTGCACATTTTTTGTGTGCATGGATACTGTATGTCTTTTGTGTGTGCAAGGGACTGTGGAGTAAAGGAACCTCAGAATTATTAAAAGCAAATTACTTCTGAGACAAAGTGTCATCTCAATATTGCTACCAGCTATATCAAATTCTCTCATAAGCTTAATCTTATGTAACACAGCCGGAATTCTATCACTACGGTGTAATAGCCCAGGGACCAGGACATGTTGTTTGAGAGATTAAAAAAACAAGACACTCATGGAAAACATCAAAACTTCATACTGCAGACAATTCATATTAAACATATTTCAGTTAAAATAAGGACAATGTGGGGGAGTTGTCTTTTTCCAGTCTCTAAAGGAGGCTGTATGAGCTTCATAGTTGCAATAACGGCAGTTGAGCACGGGGGGCACCATCCACCCACACAGGACATCTATATCTGTGGATCCGTTTGTGACTCACTTAGAAAAAAAAGCGACTGCTCTCTGACTAAGGGGAGAAGAGGAGGAGGAGTGTGAAATGTTGCTCGGCTCAGGCAGGGAGAGGAGAGGATAACTTGCTTGAGAGCAAGCGAGCTCGGTGAATCATCGTTGGGATCCCGTGAACACAACAGGGAGGTGAAGCCTCCCCCTTAACAAGTCAGAGGAAGCCTCTCCCACAGGGTGAATAGGTGAGAGCCAGGGAGCTTCCTCTAGGTGGGGAACATTCACCTCTGAGGTAGAAAACCAGGACATCTGGATTGGAAAAGGTGTGGAAGAAGCGGGGGTCGCTCATGTCAAGCAGCACCGGAACTGCTCCCTAATTACAGTAAATCACCTGAAGGACGTAGCCCATTTTAAGTTCAGAGTCATTAAAAATTAACGCAGAGAGCTTTGTCTACTCACTGGCCCACCGCTGAAAAAGCATTGGAATTTTAGAGGCAGAAAAACACTTGTCTGAAGTCCTACCCTCAAGCATATGCTGCTTTCTGCAAAGAAAACCAATTCACACCCACATTTCCCCCATTTTTCAATAGCTACATGACCACATTTCTGGCATATTTTAACATTACTCCATATTCTCTGCAAGGCTCATGCTGATTATTCACACTTGTGTGGGAATGTCTCTGTGAACGCGCCTTGGCTTGCACAGCCGCCATATGTGTGAATGCGTAGTTTTTTCACACACCTGTGTACGTCTCTGTAGCAAGCCAGAATTTGTAAAACCCCGTCATGTCATTACCATCTTTAGCTAAACGTAACGGCAGGGGATATGAGTGGGAGACGGATGATGACATCTTAAAACCTAAAGGACATACTTGCGAATGGATTATCCAACGGGAACATAAAGCAGGAAACACAGAAGTAAATGCAATATAAGTTTATATAATATATTCTATTATGTTACCGGTGTGGCAGGTAGAGTTGCGTGAGTTGATTCTCCCTTCTAACTAAAAAACACTCTGAAAAACATTCTACTTTTTGAATGAGCCTCAGGTATTACAGGTTGCATTTCATTGAATAAGAGGAGGGAGAGTCACCTTTGTGTTGCATGATGATTGTGTCACTGTTTTGGCATGAATACGGTCAGTGGTGGCACATTCTTAAGGCTGCGGAATGTTGCACCGCCTGCTTTAACAGGAAGTGTGCACCCTCCTCTGATTCATGAGTACGCAATGACTCCCTGCTTGTACATGTAAATGTGAACAAGGGAGCGATTTCAAGCACAGCTTCATAGCTTTCATCAGAGAGCTTACAGAAGGATTTAAAAAAGCTGAGACACAGTGCAGGAAGTAGCACTGGAAGACAGCTCCACAATCCAATGTGTTGATATAAATGTAAAACAGAGTCCTCAAAGTAGGTCTTAAGCTAGATTTAAATATACGTTTAGACTGTCATTGCTAAGAAGACAGTGTTCTGCATTACAACAGAGACTGTTTACTAAATGTCTGTTGAGTCTGTTGTTCCTCTGCAGGAGGGATATGAGGGTATCTGCCAGTGAGCGTTTATATGAGAACACTGACGCAACATTCTTTTATAATCCTAAAACAGAACTAGGTGGTAGGGCACCATTGTGGTTCAACTATGTGTATGTGTAATTTTAGGAAATGTACTATTTTAGCCATCAAACAAACAGACAGATAAGATATCAGTTTCATCTTTCAGTACAGAGATTGGTCTGGAATGTGATGAGCTTATTATCTTAAAGCAACAGTTAACCTCATTTATAAATTAAATAATAACTCTACGGCTGTCCTCGACCAAAGAAATTTTTTTAAAAGATTATTTTTTTTAGCTTTTTTATGCCTTTATTGATAATGACAGAGTAGTATTGAAAGGGGGTGAGAGAGAGGAGATGACATGCAGCAAAGGGCCACAGGTCGGATTCGCACCTCCTCATGGCTCTGTTTTCAGGCTTTAAAAAATCTAGCCCCTGACAGGAGACTTTGGCCAATCACAGGTCATTTCAGAGAGAGCTTTCCTATTGAGCGTTCCAATTGGCTGTGCTCCAGCTGGTGGGCGGTGCTTGGTATTTCCTCAACAGATCTCAACATGGCTGCCGGGTCACAAAAATGTCTGACTCCTGGATGGTAAGTTGATGGAAGAAATGCCCTCAAAATGGGGAATGGGGAGAATTTAGCACACACTGATTTTTATTCAGGCTTTAGGGACTTATGTCTATGATTGGTACTAATGCATTGGATGTAAGGCTTAGATACATCCTGGATAGGTAGCCCGTCCATCATATAGTAAGTACAAATCTCAGATTCACATTTACACTTTTGGGCAATTCAAAGTCTGCAACATAAGAGCATGCAAACCTGAATAATAATAACAAACTATATTTGCATACATGTAGTTGTGTAGGGTAATACAAATACTGCTCTAACCACAAAATCTATGACGGGGCAAGATGCTGAATTACAAATCCTTTTGTGACACTCACTTCCCTCAGGCTCTCCGAGGTCAATTCACATATCTGCAACAGCTGAGGTCAAAATGTCCTCAAACAAAACAGGATGAGGATTTGTTGAATGGACTTTCTGTTCAGAAATTGATTTTTCTCATGAGAGTTATTTTGGAAAATAAAACTGCACACAGCTAATCCAGATGTTGATCCACAGCCTTTTTAAAATATATATATTGCTCTGGATCATCTCCATGCATTTTCTAAGTGGTAATAATTTATAGGTAGAGGGAACACTTTGATTCCGTGCAGTGTTTTCTATCAACAAAGACTGCAGGTTTTCTCTCTGGCTGTTTACAAGATTCAGTCTAAGGTAGACGTCATTCAGTGTGTCAATGTTTAACGGTGTTGCAGCGTTAAGCCTGGAAAAAACAACAGATGAGGTAATTCTTAGAGGCAAAAGTTGCCTTTCTTCTAGGGATGTTTTGAACACAGAGGAAGGGGGCTGGGACTGGTATAAAGAGGAGAGGAAGGGGAGGACCTATACGGCCTTGGTTCCCACTGACTGTGTGCAGCTGTAGGAGCAAACAATACTGTGAAACAAACAGTGAAAGGAATAAACACGAACACTCCCTCGGGAAGGTCCCTGTGGTACCTGCAGGTAGTATGACAGCCTGCGTTTAAGCAGAACCATCCCTAGAAACTTTCATGAAATGAAATCATGAACTTCAACGTTACAGTTTCTAAGCACAGGTTACTGGAGGGTCAAAGGTCATGAAGTCCCCAGAGGATGAATCCAAGCCCCGAGGATGAGCGCCGTTCGTTGATGCAAATGTTCGTAGTGGCCAAACAGTGGTACTACAACTTCTGTGTCTGTCACGTGATGCCATAGACTTACATTAGGAAAGAGACGTCTGTAACTCAGCGGATAATGTTTTTTGAGGTGAATCAACTTCCCAGTATGAACACTTGAATAGTCCTTATTTAAATCATTAGGTCCTAAAAGTTGAAAAATGCACTAATAGCTGAATTCAGAGTTATTTCCCTTCCTCCGTTCATGTGAATTTGACCCAGACCGAGGCTGGAGAGAGGGCTGGGAGGCGGAGTTAGCAAGCAGTGACAACAGCGTGACGGCTGTGAACCCGTGACCCCGAGCGATGTGACCGAGCGGACACTACTGCACCTGCTCTATGTGTCCAATGGATGCAGAAGATCGCCGAAAGATCCGGGTACTGTTCCACTCGGAAGTCGAGCCATTTGCCATCATGTGCCACTGAGCAACTTTCATAGGAATGAACGGGGCCCCGCCTCCAACGCTGTATCCAGTTCTCTTAATATATCCATGGATGAATCCTACTGACTTTGGTGATCCCATGACTTTTCCTCTAGCGCCACCATGAAGTTCATATTGGTTTTGAGTGAGCCATGAAATTTGTTACATACATTCATGTTCCCTGTGGATAAAATAACTTTGGCGATCCCTGCTTAACTTTCTATTGACCAATACTTTTTGCAGGTTTTTTTACCAAATACCTGCAAAACTAATGTCATTCCCATCAGCCTCAACTTTGTGTTTAATACTAATTAACAAAATTTGCAAGACAGATGCAAGATTTCACAGACCGGAGGAAAACAACCAGTCAGAGCTGATCTGGATTCTGCTATCCAGCTGCCATTTATGAGAGCCAGCTGTCAATCCCTCGCAAACTCTGACCAAACGGTCAAACTAGGCAGCGCTGATCAAGTATGAATCAATATTCTGTTACTGCCTATTTCTCACCTCAAATGTTTTCACATCTTCACAGTTTAGCTGTAAATTGAGAAAGTTTGTGACCCCGGCAGCCATGTTGAGATCTATTGGGGAAATACCAAGCACCGCCCACCAGCCGGTGCACAGCCAATAGGAACACTCTATAGGAACACTCTCTCTGGAATGACCTGTGATTGGTCAAAGTCTCCCGTCACAGGCTAGATTTTTTAAAGCCCGAAAACAGAGCCATGAGGAGGTGCAGAAGTCTAGTTTTCCCTCAGAAAACTTGAATTACAATATGCTGAAAAGTTATTATGGACTTTTTGCCCAATGATGCCAAACAATTGTTGCCTACTAAAGCTTTAATATTCTATTGAAAACTTTAAAAATGTTATCCTTTTGTGAGGGAGCTCCGTAACATCTGGTTGTAAATTCCATTGCAGAGGACGGCAAAAAGTTAAAATATTTCAACTTTGGACAGCAGTGCCGACTAATGTTACCGGTAGTCTCTGCCGGTTTGCCGTCTACCGCCTGTCTGATTCCATGTGAATGCAGCATAAGGCTGTTATGAATACATTCTATTGTCAGACGTGATCAGGATCAATGCTCCATCATGGTGTGTAGCCTATATGGTATTCTATATATATCTGCAATTTCTGTGTGTTTTATGAATCGTGTTTAATCATAATGAATGTGCTTACTTATGTGCAATATTGATCCAACAATCTATTCCCAGATATTTCTTTGAGGTCCTTTCATATATCTGTGAAATCACCAGCAGCTTAAGTAAAGCTTATTAAGAGCCATTGTTCTCGTTGTTATTATTAAGCCTCAGCATCCAGTTGAGCTTCCGGTGTGCTCTGAGTCATCAGTGGCAACTAACATGGAGGGGGGGAGTGATGCAATGTACTTGACGTTCAACCTGTGGTTATATTCACTGGGTCACAACCTGTTATTGTTTTATTCTCTATTATGCTTAGTCATGGGCTGGTTCAAACTGTCTTTAAAAAAGTATGAAACATTAAGCACTCAAACACCGTGATGCAAAACAGAATCACCTTTGTGATGACTGAAGAGCCAGTGTGAGATGGTACCATCAGGTTTTTTTTGGCATGGAGAAGAGATATAAACCTTGATGTATCTGGAACACTCTATAGGAACACTCTCTCTGGAATGACCTGTGATTGGTCAAAGTCTCCCGTCACAGGCTAGATTTTTTAAAGCCCGAAAACAGAGCCATGAGGAGGTGCAGAAATCTAGTTTTCTCTCAGAAGACTTGAATTACAATATGTTGAAAAGTTATTATGGACTTTTTGCCCAATGATGCCAAAAAATTGTTGCCTACTGAAGCTTTAATATTCTATTGAAAACTTTAAAAACTTTATCCTTTTGTGAGGGAGCTCCGTAACATCTGGTTGTAAATTCCATTGCAGAGGACGGCAAAAAGTTAAAATATTTCAACTTTGGACAGCAGTGCCGTCTAATGTTACCGGTAGTCTCTGCCGGTTTGCCGTCTACCGCCTGTCTGATTCCATGTGAATGCAGCATTAGGCTGTTATGAATACATTCTATTGTATGAACTGTCAGACGTGATTAGGATCAATGCTACATCATGGTGTGTAGCCTATATGGTATTCTATATATATCTGCAATTTCTGTGTGTTTTATGAATCATGTTTAATCATAATGAATGTGCTTACTTATGTGCAATAGTGATCCAACAATCTATTCCCAGATATTTCTTTGAGATCCTTTCATATATCTGTGAAATCACCAGCAGCTTAAGTAAAGCTTATTAAGAGCCATTGTTCTCGTTATTATTATTAAGCCTCAGCATCCAGTTGAGCTTCCGGTGTGCTCTGAGTCATCAGTGGCAACTAACATGGAGGGGGGGAGTGGTGCAATGTACTTGACGTTCAACCTGTGGTTATATTCACTGGGTCACAACCTGTTATTGTTTTATTCTCTATTATGCTTAGTCATGGGCTGGTTCAAACTGTCTTTAAAAAAGTATGAAACATTAAGCACTCAAACACCGTGATGCAAAACAGAATCACCTTTGTGATGACTGAAGAGCCAGTGTGAGATGACACTATCAGGTTTTTTTTGGCATGGAGAAGAGATATGAACCTTGATGTATCTGGATACTCTTACATACAGGTTTCTTAAATCATTGCAAGAATCTAACACATGTTGCATCATCTATTCAGATGTATCTAATTTGCATGCTGAATCCAACTCGGTTATTGCAGCATACCAGCGTCTGAACATCTGCTAGCACAACGCCTCTTAGTAAAAACACAGTGCTGAACAGGTTTTGATAGATATCCCCACAATGGATTACACATACAGCCGTGTAATTTTACCATGCTATTCTAAGCTAATGTCTTTGATTAATGAGTCACCTTTGTAAATATTTGTCTCCTGCTATGCCTCATGTGGCCCATCGTGTTTACCCTCGCACTAGACCCCCAACCCATCATCTGGCTCCCACCTCTGTTTACCGAGCTACACGTGTCCTCATTAAAACGCAGAGTGCAGCTGGCTAGACAACACACACAGGGGCTTGTTGTCCTGAACCCTGTGGTTAGTGGAGGAAAGTTCACCACACCAGAAAGCCCCTGGTTCAGTTAAACACCACTGACGGAAAACCACGCATCAGTTTGCCAACAAAGATGTTGTACATGTTGGAGGTCATCTCTTAAACAATAACTACTTGGCCGTGGTACTCAAGATGCTGGAAAAAAGTCCACTTGGATGTATTGAAAAAAAGAAAAAAACATAATTTGATTTTACCTACAAAAAAAGGTCAAACAGTGTTCAGTGCTGTAGTGTGCTGCAGTAAGGTTGGCGGAAGACAGAAAAAGAACAAAGATGGAGGAGGGAGAAGACAAAGAACAGAGTGGGTGACCTTTAGTACACAGACTAAAGAGATTTGAAAGAGCAGCACAATCTTCAAGTTCTCTGAAGAGTCAGAGAGGATTCTGGGCAGCTCGACTGGTTGTAATTACATGTTACTCCATCTGGATGAGAGGAAAGAGCAGTCGGCAAGGGCAGAGTGGTGGGAGCAGCTGGCACTGTGTGTTTCAGTATAGTAGAGAAAAAGTCTGCAATCGCATTTTTGGCAGTAAAATGTACTTACGGTAAGTAGTAAAAGTTAAAGTGCTCCCTCTGACAAATGCTCCTTTTAGAGAGCGTTATATTATTGCTGCATTGTCATTGGTGCATTTCTGTGATCTGTACATCATATTATATGAAGCAATCATACGTTTTTAACTATAAACTAACCAGATGTACAATGTTTCACCCTGAAATGTTGTTGAGTGTCATGAGTGAAAGTGCCAGTATACCTCAAAACTATGCTGAAAGACAGTACTTGAGTAAATGCACTTGAATGTACAAGTGTGTGTGTGTGTGTGTGTGTGTGTGTGTGTCTGTGTGTGGGTGCAGGAGACAAGGACATACCGTGAATGTGTGTGTAGCATGCATCTGTGCACTTGCATGTGTGTGTATGTGTACAAGTCACCGTGTATCTGTGCATGTGTGTGTGTTAACCCAAAGTGTTAAGTAACGGCCACATGGGGCAAGGGTGTTGCTTGGTGGTTGAATATGATGCCTCTTGACAAAGTGTCAGTGTCTGTGTGTGTGTGTGGCTGTAAGGACCAAGGCTACAGAGGAGTAGACAGTAACCTCAAGCTTCTTAGACTGAACTTTACCCCCAGCATTAATAGAGGCTTTGCACAGACATGTAAACACTGGCAGCCACTTTCAAGCGAAAAGGTCCATTTTCTGTGCAGCATGAATAGCAGGATATTGCTGCTTTACATCCTGTAATAAGACACAAACGCATTACTTTTGATTGCATATTTCTCATTTCTGAACACATAAACACCCACTGTTTGGCATAAATCAGCTTCCACAATGGAAAGAAATAAGCAATAGAGAAAAAGTATCTCTCATCCCCATCATCATAATCATCTTTATAATCATTATCATTTATCATTACCGTTGTAGGGCTGCAACTTACGATTATTTTCATTGTCGATCAATCTGTTGATTATTTTCTCGATTCATCGATTAGTTGTTTGGGCTATAAAATTTCAGAAAATGATGAAAAAAGTTGAGCAGGGTTTCCCAAAGCCCAACATGACGTCCTCAAGTGTCATGTTTTGTCCACAACTCAAAACTATTCAGTTTACTGTCATAGAGGAGTAAAGAAACCAGAAAATATTCACATTTAAGAAGCTGGAATCAGAGAATTTTGACTCTTTAATCTTAAAAAATTACTCAACCGATAAATCGATTATCAAAATAGTTGGCGATTAATTTAAGAGTTGACAACTAGTCGATTAATCGATGCAGCTCTATATAATTGGCTTTATTACTTGTATCCTTCTTTACATCATTTTTATATCGTTAAATTTCATATACTAATTATATCATCATAATCATTAGTCATTAGAGCATAGTCTGAGTCTGTCATTGGCTGTCTTTATCATAGACTGTATATAAAGATGGACGACGCGTCTCCACTTCCTTCCACTGTACAGAAGAGAAGCCAAAATATCCCGGATACGGGAGCTGCCATCTTGTGATTTTGACGTCATTTGGAGCCAGAGTCTGCGCAGTAGTGATCAGGCGGTGGAGAAGCAGTATCGAGGTCACCAGCCTTAACCAATCGCAAGCCGATCACGGCCGCAGCTCGTCAACGAGAGAGGCTCACAGCTGTCAGTCATGACGTCTCGCCCCCTTTTTATGGCATCAAAAAACTAATTAAAACCAAACCTATCAGAAAAATGAACACCTGGACATACATCAGTGTGATAAGAACTACCTAAAATGACAGAAACCATCTTTGGAAAAAATTTATTTGACGTGTACTTTGATTTTTTAGTCTGGCTCATGTCCCATCCGCTAACATGGAGGGGGAGGGATCTATAACCTATACTGCAGCCAGCCACCAGGGGGCGATCAAGATGTTTTGGCTTCACTTTTGGGGAGCTGTCATGTCGCTCATCTTTATATACGTGTCTATGGTCTTTATCATACTATATTTCCACAGCATTATTACTACCATAATATTTTAATAAATGTTTTTTATTTTATTAAATGTTTTTCTTTTTTATATTATAGTATCATCATTGTATGTATTATGTCATCATTCTTAATGGAATTTTCATATCGTCATTATTCCCACCATTTTATTCAAATTACATGACCTAATTACACCATCATCATTTTCATCACAGCACAGTCTGCATAGTCTTCCTCATCTGCATAGTCCGTCGTTGGCGGTCTTTACATTTCCACAGCATTATTGTTATCATTTGTGTCGAGCAGGATGTTACTTTACTCTGAGTGTTGAAATGCTTCAATGCCGTGTAAGCAGGGGAGGCTCTAGTTGACAGAGGTGACCTTAAGAATAAACGGCTCCTGGATACATCATCTGTGTGCGTGTCACCATGGATACGGTGACCGGGACCGGAACCGGAGTTATGATGATCTAAAGCAAACGCACTGTGGTGTGACTTACATTGGTGGAGTTCGTCATGGTAACAAGCTTCGCAGCAATGCTTGGTGAGACTGGTTGTTTGTTGTAAAGTTTTACTTTTCAGTCTCTCAGGAAGTCTAATAATGCTGTGGATCTAGCTGCTGTGACAAGTGAGGGAGGATATCTCAGTAATGTTGTTCTCAGAGATTTCTCTTTGCTAATAATTGGTTTAAAAGACCATTAAATATTCAAACCTTTTACACTACGTTTTTTTTTTTACCACTGGTGCCTTGTTTTCTGGTGTATTTTTCTCATTACTTTGGATAATTGTCAAAAGATAGACTATGTGATGCAGTGGTGGGCTGTGTATTTTAGACCTAGGCCTTCGGTGCTATCCTTCCACAATTAAATATCAGAGCGCTATCATATACAACCACCAAGCAAGAAACACAGACGCAACACACACTCAAAGGCCCATCCAGGCCACTGAGTCTGAACATCATTCACACCAGCAGCAACGATCTAAAGCAAGCAATAATCAATAGCTAATAAAGATAAAAATTCATTAAACAAAGCTGCTCATCCCTTCAAAACAAAGTCCATCAGTTAGCTGCCCTCGGATCGCCTCAGGAAAAATGCTGACGTAGGCGGCTAGGCAAGCTAGAAGACTCCGGCTTGTTAACGAACATGCCCATTATGGCAAACTCGAAATCTGATTGGTTAAAGAATATGACAATCAACAACATCGTTCCCATTTGCTTCAACAGCAGAAGGATTCACTTGAAATTCTAGAGGCCTGAGAGTAGATTTTTCACCCGAAAACAGCACCGGAGGGAAATCTGACTGGATAAAAGCTCCAATTTATATGAGCTGCACTGGAAGCAGCACAACTGAGGGAGAGAGTAGCAATGAGATGACGTCAATAGACTGATGGGAACGAACTCTGTGAAATACGTATAGAATAAATGAAAATATATATCAAATTATAAAAAAACATAATTTTCTGATTCGGACTATCTCCGTCAGGGCCAACAAGACCTTCTCTGCTGGCCCTGACGGCCCACCTCTGATGAGATGTGATAGCATGGCCTGACACAGAATTTCAAGGGCAACTACAGCCCCTCAGATTCAAAGAGCAAACGATTCTTTTTATACTCACATCTGAACAGCCTCAATCGACCTCAATGCCATCTTAGCATAATGGATTACCGAACAGGCCTAGCAGGCACAGGCCCAGAAGCCCAAAGGCTCAGAGGTCCCCAAAGCTAGAGCCTCTGTCTGAAGTGACTGTTATTAACACTTCTTATTCACATATTTTGCTTTTGATCCTTAGATATTGCAGCCCGGTCGCAGGAAAAGGCGTATGAAAGACACGATAATGCACAAGGCATTTAGCGTGCAATAAGAACGCTGTTCCCGCTTTAGGAGTGTCATTTGTACGCCACGTACTGTAATCTGTACTGTAATCTGTACTGACTGCAATGTAAACGCCCTGCGTAAATATGCTACGCTTGGGCGCCCCGATAGCTCAGTTGGTAGAGCGGGCGCCCATGTAACAAGGCTGAGTCCTAACCGCGGCGGCCCGGGTTCGAATTCGACCTACGGCCATTTCCGCATGTCACCCCCTCTCTCTCTCCCCCTTTCTAATCTGTCCACTGTCCTATGAATAAAGGCTTGAAAATGCCAAAAAAAAATCTTTAAAAAAAATTTGCTACGCAAATTTCTTGGATGGTTCCAACAAACACACTAATTTTAACCAGGAGACCGGTGATTTGTTTTTGAAAGTTAATAGTTTGAAAGTTAGTGTTTTAAAACGTTTTTTTAGTGACGTTTGTGACGTGTTTTCTGTACTTATGTTACGTTGTTTCTGTACGTATTTTACTTCCTTTATATACATATTTTAAGCCCAACCATGACATTTTTCCTAAACCTAACGAAGATTTTGTTTTGTATAAACCTGACTGCAGACGTTACCGTAGTTTTGTTGCGTGGCGTACAAATGACACGCGAAAAGCCTAAAATGTGTCCTCTTGACACGCGGAATGTCCATGTGATGTTGTGTGCTATGTGCTATTTTTACGCCTTCCTGTGAGACTGGCTTTTGATATTGAGTGTCTGCTGATAGAGTCTGATCTAATTATTTTATCATATTTGTGTTAATTTTCCCTACAAAATACAGCTGCAGAGCACACAGATGGGCTACAGTAACCCTACAATGAAATGAGTAAAGTCATGTAAATGTTTGACAGCATTATAGCTCTGAGGGGTGCTGTACGTGCCTTGGTCCAGGGTCCCATTGTCTCATAATGCAGCCATGGCTTTTATCACACCTTGATGTATGTGTTTCAGCTGTGTTTGAGCGAACACACACAGGAAGCACCTGATGAACATTTTCCCCATAGTCTCACATGGTTCTTTTATCACAATTTAAAAGAGAACAGAGGTACTGCGGGGACGCCGGCCTCAAATAATGATGAATAACTAAAGGTGAGACCCGGGTAGTTCAAGGGGCTCAGTGCTTAATAGGAATTTGAATATCAAAGCTTCAGCTGGACCTTGGGAAAGACCACAACAAACAGATCAAGAGGAAGAGGGAACCTTTTTTTTTTTTTTTACAGTGTTCCCTTAGAGTTGCATGATGTGTGCCACAGCAAGGCCAGAAAGCAGGGACTAAAAGGTGTATATAGCAGCACAAATCCAATCATAGTGATTTTAATGAAAAATTAAGGGCTGCATTTGGTAATAGAGCACAAAATGTCAGGGCAGCCAGAGAACGTAGCGTACCGATACCTGACATGAAAATGTCACACCGTGTAAACTCCCTGCATGGGAATGGTAGTAATGTTTGGAATCAGTGAACAGTGGAAAGTACCTGCTTTGGTATTCGGAGAATGCAGCTCAACAGCTTCACACCGCAGTGATCAGTATGTACTGAAGGTGACATCTTGAAAATGAATGGCATGCTAAGCAGTGAGCATGATGTAATATTCGCTCCTTATGCAACCATCCCACTGGCGCAATTGTAAATGACTTGAACAATCCATCACTTCGTTTTGTTATTGAATTGTTAACTTGAATTGCATTCAGTGGTTGTCTGTAGAGAGACGGTAAATGGAGCAGAAGCACAGCGGAAACATAGATGGTATCAGCATTGGTATTCAGCAGAAGGCCACTTTCTCCCAGACTATCTTTCATTGTCACCTGTTTTTGTAATATTTCAGCTATTTCCATGATTCATACCCAGATATTCTACAAACTCTAACATATTTGCCGAGGCAGCTTTTATAGAGGGAGCATCTAAATGCTTAAATTTGTCCTCGACATATACTGAAACCAAATGTTTAAAATGGCTTTTGTAACCATTTAAAGGTATCCTGTGTGTGATTTCTTACGGCTCTGCTGGACTCGGCTCACTTTTGGTACCAGGACCTTTTCTCTACAGTACGCCATGTTTCCACTGAAGATAGCAACCCCTCAGTGTAGGCGGGATTCTCAGCTGATCACTGTAGCGGTGGCTAATGAAACTGCTGTGACATCACCTTCAACGGGACACTCGCTGAATCAACGGCAACCAAACAGGGAGACGTCAGCTCTTTGTCAATTGTACGGTGTAGATTTGCGAGCAACCATTTTTAAAAATCTGGGTCAAGTGGATACAAAATTGCGGTGGCTATTGACGGCAGCTGGGCTATTTAAAAATCACGGGTTTATGCACGATGTCCTGTGTCGCGCTAGTGTCGATTCTCTCTGACCAACCAGTGGTCTGCAGTAGAGTTGTTCTGAAACCGATACCAGTATCGGAAATGCGTCCGATACAGCCCAAAATTTGGTATCGGGTAGGCTTGTCACGGTAGTCGGTGTTACCGGTGTTACACGGTGGTCGGGCACACACCGATTACATTACGTACCCACCGCCCCCACCGTCGTTTTGCTTTTTTTTACAGAAATAAAACCCATTTAGTTCACTTTGGCGTATCAGCGGCATGTTATCAATAGATAGTCAGGAAAATTTCCTCACTGTCGCATCCCTAGTATCGGGTATCGGCAAGTACGCCAGTCTATGCAGCAATCCGATACCATAATTTATTAACCCAGAAAAAAATCAACTTTAACAGGAAATCAATTCTTCTTCGCTGCTCCAAAACAGTAGCCTTCACTGTGCTGTCGCCCTGGATGTATCATGGCTGCCACTGGCAACTACTGTTTTAGAGCAGTGAGTGGAACTGATGCAGACAGTTTGTCACGTGACGATAGCAAACAAAAACAGTGGGGTGCTAGTGGAGAGTGTAACGGCTATGGTAGTTAGAGCGAGGAAAATGTCAGCCATTTGGCAATATTTCACAGTGGAAAATCCAACAAGTAAAACGGCGATATGCACAGTATGTAAGGCTGTCCATTGAGGAGACAGCTAAGAGAATATGGAATTGTTATTTTATTCCTAGCTTCATTTATTTATGTTCTTTGTAACTGACAAACTGAATAATAAAAGAAAGTTATATTGCATTCATTATTCATGTTTTACAAAGGGTTTAACCTGAGCCAGGCCATACAACAAAGATAGTAATCATACCACATCCATACATGCTCAGTAGTAAACAGCTGTTAAATAATAATAACAATAATAATAACTATATATATTTTTTTATCATGCTGGTATTGGATTGGTATCGGTATTGGCCAAATACCGCAAATTCAGGTATCGGCATTGGTATCAGGAATGAAAAAATGGTATTGGAACATCTCTAGTCCGCAGTATTTTAACTCCACCTTCTAGTATCGGCTCAGCTCGCTCGGAACCTCGACTGAGATGGTACCAAGAATGAAGTGGATGTATTGGAAACATGCAAAAATAACTTTTCTAATGTGTAACGAACTGAACTGAACTGAACTGAACTGAACTGAACCCGCGTTTGCTTCACAGTTAGACATTAAAATCCCATGAACTCTCACTCTTTATAACTTATACATATCAGGCTCTGTTTGATGTAGTTCCTTGCTCACAAACTCCATAATGGTTACATTAGCTGACCTCAATACTGTAATATGATGTTATTGAGAAGACATGGCCTTTGTGAACACGTCTCACAACTACACACCACACATCACTGCATGGTTCTCTGATAATTCCTGTACTCACTCATATTTGGCATTTTATCTCTTCTATGATTCATGCTTCACCTCCATGACCCTTCACTTTTCTTCCCCATCTCCTTCAATCCCTTCGCAGTCTTTTCAGCTTTTAAGGATTTCTTTCTGCACCCAGTCTTTAATGCCCCTCCCTGTGTTTTTCCTCTTTTCTCCCTCCACTCCCCTCACCACTCTGTCTCTTCTATCTCTCCCTCTCACTCTGCCGCCTGGGCACATTAGTATTCTGTTCAGTCCCAGTCGGTCTAAGCTGTGGCTGTCTGCTCCTCTGGTTTGAACCCACTGGAGTGAGGCGCCCCAGCACGGCACAGCGCTTTATTCATCAGTGCGTAATTACTCAAACAGACACACATGCACACACACACAACCTCACATAAACTCACTACCTATCTCTACATCTCATGTGCCCACCATCTCTCTCCCTCCCTCTCCTGTGTGGTGGTAAGTAGTGCTGCTGCACTGCGAGCTGCCCCTGAGTGCAGGCGGCGCTGACAGATTTCATTAGAGCTGTAATGCAGCCTGTCTCAGTGTCTGCCTTGATAAATCCTACAGGACAACACAGACCTGAGACATCACGACACAGCACAACACACAACACAGCGCCCATCACCACGACACTACACAGCATGACAACGCAAAAAAAGAACAGACACAGCACGATGCATCATCTGGAATTACGACAAAGCAAATCACAACAGCTTTATTTACCTTTTTATTAACATAAAAGATGAATGCGTGTATTGCCAGCTTAACTGTTCCACGTGAATTTCATGTGAAATCCACATATACTGTAAACACTGCTTTCTGGAGGATTGGGCTGCAGAACGTTGCTTTTTTCACTGAATACCTGCTGTATCTTAGTAACCCAGATGGCATTTGTAAAGCCATTCAAATGTTCAGTGGAGTAAAAGATGCTAATTCTCACTTCAATGCCAACTCAAGCAAAGCAGGATGCTTCAGCTCCTGCTTGGGAGACATGATAATTCCAGTGCTGCCGCAGGAGCCCAGCCTCCATGTTTTTCACTCTCTCGCAGTCAAACGGCAAACAGGGGCAGCTCTGAGAAACCAAAGCAGAGATCTGACCCTCGGGCCAACGCTGTGGAGAGTTTCAAAGGTTTGATGTTGTCACTGAGATCTGTCATAGGTCTTGACGATGTGTGGACATGCAGTACAAATATAGAACACAAACACACACACACACACACAGCTCTGTCCCTGACATCCTATGAGGCACCAGTTCACAACCCAAGGCTTGATTTTTCAGATGTCAGATCTGTCACCACACAAACTGTGTGATATCTCGGTCAACTACTGTACGTATCTCTTTCAGTACAGTCCTCATAAGTAACTTGCAAGAAGTGGCCCGCTGGTCAGGCATGTATCGTCAGTTATTATCATTTTAACATTATAGTCTTGAAATGCATTAAGATTTCAGTCCTGGTTGATTTGGTGACCCCCGTGGTTACTGGGGGTAACAACAAGTGCGATTTTAGTGCATCTTGTAGAGCATCATGCAGACTGTTCAGTCAATGCAAAGATGCTCTATAACAAAGATGACACTTTACAAGCTCTGCCAATGGTTTGAAATGGTACACACTTCCTGTCTCCTAAGCGGGTGTGGTCATGGCGTGTTCATCTCCCTCCCCATCCCCCCCATCTCATTTGGAAGTGCTTTTGACGTTGTGTGGATGGACGAAAGCAGATTGGTTTATACTGTATTTGCATAATATTTATATTTTCTTTTGCTAACATTATATATTTACACAGCTAACAGACATATTTAGCATCACGAAAATGAGTTAGCCAGGGCGTTAGTGAACGTTAGTTGCCAGATCTCGCAAGAGTGTGTTGCGGAGACAGAGAAAGGTCGCGAACAAAGTTCAATTTCTCCTGAATGTTCAGAATATATCTGGCTTGTGAAAAATGGTTCCACTATTTATTTTGGTGAGTATGGGGCGACAGAATCGGTCATCATCTGTGTTCACGTTCACTTCTCCGATTAGCGTTAATAGACTCAGGAGATGCCACTAGTCTCCTAAAGGGGCGGGGCAGTGGCGAAACCCAGTTCACAGATACAGGCTACTGACTCTCAGTGCACCTTCTCTTTTCTGAACTGTCTCTGGTCAAACATACTCGCGTAATATTTAATTAAGAAGACTATGATCTGCTTTTTTCCATCATGCCATGAACAACCACAATCATTGTGTGCTACACATGGCGTGGGTAGTTTTCCTCACAACACCAGGGCAATAAAGTTGGTAACCTTGCTGAGAAGTTGGAGGCGCGTGTCGCCTGTAACTCTTCATCTAAGCAGGCGGCAACCTCCGGGTCTTAAAATTGAAGCCAATGCGGAAATGCCTTAAACCTGCATTCTTTCTATAATAGCCAGCAGGGGGCGACTCCTCTGGTTGCAAAAAGAAGTCTGATTGTATAGAAGTCTATGAGAAAATGACCCTACTTCTCACTTGATTTATTACCTCAGTAAACATTGTAAACATGAGTTCATGGTCTCAATCGCTAGTTTCAAGTCTTCTTCAATACAGCATGATGTTCATTTAGTAAATTATGGTCCCATTTAGAGTCAAATAGACCATAAAACAGGGTATGCTTTATGGCGTGGCTACCTTGTGATTGAAAGGGCACTACCACGGCGTTGTCCGGTCTGGGTGTTGTCCGTGTTTTCGCAACTTCACAACTTTAACCCTTTCACAGTGTGTTTTCAGTTCATTAAAGTTAACTGTAACCTGTGGTTGCATAAAAATGTCTTATTCAGCGTTCTGTTGTACTTAGCTCCACCCTCTCGTGTCACTTCTGGTTGGAAAAAAACAAGATGCAAACTTCAAAACGGCAGTCCACAAACCAATGGGTGACGTCATGGTGACTACGTCCACTTTTTATATACCGTCTATGCATAAGGCTGCGTTCAGACCCACAGTAGCCCTGCGAGAATAAAGGTAGTCCTCTTATTCATCTGAATGGAGCCAGTCTGTCATTGCAGCGAGGATGCCAACACAGAGGGCTCCAGCAAGACGGCTCAGGGTCGTCGGGCAAAAACGCAACGTTCCTTAGGCTTTCGTTTTACTCTTTCTGTACATACAGGGCTATTATCAGACCCACCACATCACTTCACCTTCCTTGCTGAACATCCCTCTCTCCTACCCAGAAGAATCAATACGATGAACCCTGTAAACTTTACTGCTTAGCTTCTCAGAAAAATGTTTCCACTTCCACGCATTCAGTATTTGTCATTGCGTTCAAGTGGTTCTTGTCAATTATCAACCTGTCTGGTTGGGAAGGCTGATCCATATTACACAAACAAAACTGAGCCCAGATGGTAGGACCACACACGTCACCAGCGCGACCAATGCACTGTATGAGCCCAACATCTCTTGCTTGAGATTTTATTTTAAGGCCTGTGCATGAACTTATTTGGTCGAGCACAAAGCAATCAAACCGCCTCCTTCAGATGGAGACCTCTTTCCCTCTTTCTCATCCGCATGAAAGTCATTGTATTCCCATAAAGCCCTCAAAGCACCGTGACAAAGTCATTTCCAGCTGTGGTCCTGTGAGAGCGTAGCGGCGTTCTAGGGACAAATCAGACACTCAAATTGTCCTCTGTATGAAACCTGGGGTGTAGGCAACAGTTGTCTTTTGTAGGAAAAATGCAGAGTGTACTGGATGTTGTTGGAGGGCTTGATTTTATTGTTGTTGTTTAATTAAAAGCTAACACACTACAAGTAAAAGTTGGTGCAGCCTCACCTTAATTCTGCTTCCCCTGCCTGCTATAAACAGGTGAGTCAGCCTCGGTATTGTTGGTATGCCATTGAGCAACTGATGCCTGGTACGAACAAGCTAAAGGCAGTCAGAGCAATAATGATGCTACAGGAAACACAATGAAATGTTCTGTGTGTGGATGTGTGTTCTCGTCTCTTTTGCTGGGTTATGCTTCTCTAATAAATCTGCAGCTTGTCTCAAAATCTGTTGTCTGATTTAAAAAAAATACAACAAATGAATTCAATTTGAAGTAATTGTTTTCTGAGTTTGGAAGTTTGTCAATCAATTGCACTTCATGTTCCTTTGTTTGGATCTTCAATTTAACTAACTCTGACAGTATAAAGGAGAGCGAGACAATAACTTCTGAGCTGCCTGACAAACAGCTTAGGAATTCATTCTTGCTTTTATTCTCGCACGCATGTCAGACATGCCCGGACATTTTCTGCAGCTGCAGTTCAACATCAAGCCTATAAGCAGGGCAGTCGACTGATCCTGTTACAACACAAACACTGAGACATGTAACTATCATATCACAAACAACCAGATAGCTCCTGATTTGTTGAAACAGAACTTAGAGTAATAGACACCTCCATAATTAAGACAAACGACTTCAGAAACCTAGGTTGATGATCTGCTTTAAAGCCATAACATTAACCTCTTACAACTTGTTTAAGAGCGTTGCCAGATGTACAATAATTAGAAGAAGAAGAAAGGCACTTTTATTAATCCCCGAGAGGAAATTCAATTCCTTCACTCTGTTATTTTTACATATACAAAGTACACATAGGCCCGAAATATACACACATGCACAAACAGGACCTATATACATGTATTAATGGAGAGATGTCAGAGCGAGGGGGCTGCCCCTGACAGGCGCCCCGAGCAGTTGGGGGTTTGGTGCCTTGCTCAAGGGCACCTCGGCAGTGCCCAAGAGGCAAGCTAGCATCTCTCCAGCTACCAGTTCAAACTCAGTACTTGGTCCATGCGGGGACTTGAACCGGCGACCCTCCGGTTCCCAAGCCAAGACCTTATGGACTGAGCTACTGCCGCCCCAATCGTATTTGTACGATAATTTTGCCGTCTGTACGATCAATAATGCCCTAAAGTGCCATGGTGTACGATGATTTGACCATTTTGTGATGTTTACAATTAGTGGTTGGTTATAGTCTGTCCTGTCTCATTTTAATTAATTCTCGTATGAATCATACGTCTGCGCATCTCTTCTTATATGACCTCTTACCAGCCAATCATGCTTGGTGTAGGCTATGATGTTGATGAATGTGACTCACAAGTACAGCTGCTCATTTGTGGAGAGTTTGCACAGGAGATAGCTTTGAATGCAACAGTAAGCCCAGTTATTTATTTAATTAGCTTAGCTTATGGCCTTAACTGGCAGGCTTCCAGTCATGCTGTCTTGTAATTAAATTTTGATAGCAGGCTATTACAGCAGGCTTTTACAAAAACTGTCAGACTGATTGACTTATGGAGACATACGCCCTTCCACGCATCATAGCTACGTCAGCCTTCTTTAAAAAAACAAAAACGACGTGGGAACATTTGTGGGCGTGTCAAAAAGTAATTTACCTTTTGTAAAATTACACATTTTGGCCTATTTGTTCTCGTGGTTATAACTTGCGTGCCATAATTTTCCTCAAAGTACGATCATGTTAAGCCTCTGGTACGATAGTTTAACATTTCCCATCTGGCAACACTGTTGTTTACCATTTGTCTTATTCATATTTTAAATCAACAGTTTCCAAAGGGAAGACATATTTATTTGTCTTTTTTATGGCCAATGGCAGCCTCGAGAAAATAAGTTAAAACGATTCACTCTTATTTCTACAACACTTCAGTGATTCAGTGAAGTATGTTATTATGTGGATGTGTACCCTCAACATACTCCATTTATTATTCAAAATATTCCAATCTAGATCCTGCAAAATTACATGCTCTCAAAACACAACAGGCATTAGTAGTAGTAAGGTAGTACAACACTCAAAACATCATCCTTCAAGCCTGAATTAAATATCAAATGAATCTGTCATCGACTTCAAATGCGTCATCAAATAGAAATATCTACTTCGCACTGCACAAAGGGTTCAAAATAATAAACATCATCATAAAAGGACATCGTCAATGTCATCTTCAAGTCGAGACTGTGCTTTTGAGCTACAACCATAAAAGCATTCTCCTTTACTTATTCTCTACAATGTATGTCTTTTCCTGTCGTGAAGCACTTTGTGACGTCTGTTCTTGAAAGGTACTACATAAATAAACACACAATAGATATTTACTGCATTCAATTTATAACTGACAGTAATATAAAAATTCTGAATAATCTGAACACATTATTCCTCATAGAAAAAAACCAATAAATACATGTATTTCATTACTGAGATTTCACGATACTGTCTTGTATGATGAACATGAATGCAACTGCAAAACAACTCATTGTTGACCCTGTGGTATTTAAGTGTTTTTGAGAACTAGCTTTTCCTGATTTGCACCTGTGAGGTGAACTTCTCAGCATGAGTAACTGTTTGCTTTCAGCTGTGAGAAAAAATTGTCTCTAATCTCTTACAGATGACATTTTCTTTTAAGTACACATTGCTAGATGTTACTTAGTATTTTGCATGAGAGGGGGACAGAATTTCACTGAGATCAATGTAATCTGCTTGGCCTGTAACAGGAACAGCGCCACTCTGCCATTGCAACTCAAATTGTGCACGTTTTTGACTTACGAACTTATAACTTTACCGCCGGCAAAATACCTCCACTCATTAAATACTCTACTTTATAACCGTGGTGGTTATGTCAAAGCAATCAACTAATACGCCTATTTGGAAATTTATACCTCCTCTAAGTGTATTTCACCAATGTTGCAGCTAGTACTACTTGCGCAACTTGTGTGTGTCTTTCCCTCGTGAGTAAGACTGTATTTCCCCGGTGTCAGATTTGATACCATCTTATAACACTCATAACGTTACCGTCAGCAAAACACCTCCGCTAATTAAATACATGCTCTACTTCATAACCGCGGTGGTTATGTGAAAGCAAGCAACTAATACGCCTATTTGGAAATTACCTCCGCTAAGTGTATTTCACCAATGTTGCAGCCAGTACTACTTGTGCAACTTGTGTGTGTCTTTCCCCTGTGAGTAAGACTGTATTTCACTGGTGTAAGACTTGATACTAACTTATAATACTAATAGTGTTACCGCCAGCAAAATGCCTCCGCTAATTAAATCCATGCTCTACTTTATAACAGCCGCGGCAATGTCAAAGCAGACGACTAATACGTAGGGCCCGCGATGCAGAAAATATGGACGGAATCGCGGAATCCGTTGATAAAAATGGAATCAGCTGTAAAACACAGAATAGCGTGGAATTTGCCAAAATGTGGATGCAATTTATGAAAATCTTGGTTTCCCTGCCATTATAAGCGTTTTTTCAGAAAGACCTATGCTGCCTCTGCTCTGTGCTGTGTTTCACCGAGAGCGAGCTCAGCTGTCGCTTACACACGCACGCACACATTCATGTCGAAGAGGCCCTCAGACAACAACCATAGTTCACACTCTACAACTTTAGCCCTGATTTCCACTCGACAACAGTTTTTGGGGCTTCCCGACAAAAAAAAACAGATCAGAGGCAAATTGGCGTTGGCTCGGTGATCGCTGCTCAAAGATGTGAGCCGAGAGGCTCGCCGATGCATGTGTGACCAGTCGAGGAGCTACAGCCAATGAGAGCGCAAGACACGGGTTGAGGGGAAACCAGGGTGAGGGTCTTGTCTACTCTTTATAAAAAAAAACAAAAAAAACAACAACATCTTGAATTTCCCTCGGGATCAATAAAGTTACTATCTATCTATCTACTGTATCTATCTAGTCATCCAAAAACCTGAGGAATTCGACACTAACAGCTAAACTCAGAACAGTTAATTTTTTTTTATAGCTGTATTAAAGCAATTTTATGGATAAAAAAATAGTGCAATGTTGTATTACATCAAATTCATTGATATTCATTAAATTTTGAATATTTCCTTATGAATTGTTGACATTTTATTAATCCACCACATGATTAGACACTTTTCTGATGACAAAATGTGCTTCAATCCTAAAACACAGAATTCACAAACAATAAAACAGATTTCATAGGTCCCCAAACGCCTATTTGGAAATTACCTCCGCTAAGCGTATTTCACAATGTTTCTGACCGTGAGTAACCGTGACATTGGTATGTTTTAGGCTATCCGCTCATGCTCATTGACTCCAAGGAAGTGAAGAAAAGTTCGGTTGTAAAGTATGGTAAAGAGAATTTCAATTTGTTAATGTATTTGATGAGTAGTGCTACTTTGTAGTTGGGGGTTGAGTAAGTGAATTGAAATTGAAGTCAAATATATATGTTTTGTAACCTTTATTGTTGTGAGATAAAAACTTTGAAAATAAATGAAATATATTTCCCCCCCAAAAAAAATCCAGCATTAGCAGACTATATCCAGGATCCAGCTGCAAAAGTGAAATGCAGTTAGACGCTGTCTGCCCGCTGCAGACAACATGCTCGTCTCAGTCTGCAGAGCCCTGAAGTCCTGCCCCGCTGCTGAACAGAGAGCTGGTCGCTTGTTTATTCAAAGTTTATTAATATTGAATGTGTTACGTGTCATAATTGCCCCAAATTCGACACGGCACTCCCTTGGGTCCCCATCAATACCCCCGCCACGTGTGAAGTAGATCGGATGAGTGGTTCTCGAGATATGCGAAGGACATACAGACAGACATACAGACAGACAGACAGACAGACAGAGATTCCTTGCTTTATAGTTAGATGGTAAGGGTTGAGCATGTGCAGTAGTCAGTGATGGAGGATTGCTTGCAAATTGTGAAAAATGATAAAGTAGTAAAGTAGCAGTAGTACCCAGTATATTCAGTACTGTTTGGTGTTCCTTCGCCATTGCTTCCCTTTCATATTTAATGGGAACATTGCAGTTTTGTTGCAGAGAAACTTTTCGATACATAATTTTATGCATATAGCTGCAGTATCTTCCTGTACAGTTCAACCCACAAAACCCTTCCACGCCAAAATAACGTGTAATCTTCTGGGAGCACACAGAAAAGCCACCGCACTGTTTTTGTTATCCTGCTAAAGGCTCGAGTGCACCTGTCGAGGAAAGCAGAGACAATGGGGTAAAACGAGCTCATCCATCAACTCCTCTGAGCCCTTCCCCTCTCTCCTGCCCTGCTCTCTGCTTCCTGTTGTGCAGGAAGCGTCGCTAAATCCGCTCCACCCACTGGTCGTAGGGTAAACACTGCGTGTGAGGGAGAGATAGAGAGAGCGTGGGGGCGAGTGAGCAAGGGAGTTGTTAATAAATAACCAAGACTGATTTTAACCAAGTGAGGCTCATTGAACAGATGAAAGAAAGTTAATTTATTAAAGGAAGGTGACCTAAACCAAAACGGTTTTGCTGAACATACCACACAGAGCTAGGTCTCTGCAGCTGCACATTTCCATTGTAAGAAGCTAGCAATGGCTCATTAACTCAGGAAACAGTCTGGCAGGAAAATAACTATTGGGTTAATTTAGGCTGCAGGAAGTCTTGTGCTTCGACAGCCAACTCTGTCCTGCTGGAAGGAAAGGTGTGATCACTTAAGCACTCACTGATCTGCAGCTGCAGACCCTTTTATGTACCACCAACGATCCACAGTTACAGATACAGTATTAGTGTAAGTAAAGTGAGGGTTTTGCTATTAACCTATGATAGGCGTATCACTTAACATAACTCATGATGGACAGTTGTCAGTTAAGACGTAAACATCTTAAGACAATAAATCTTAAATCAATGCTTTAAAGATTAGAAAGACCAGGGAGGACACTTTCCCTGTTTCCTGAAGAGGAGTATCTTGCAGCAGAGTCATCATGGTCATCATGGTGTTTCCATTTTGCAATGAACCATCAGGTCTGCACAAAAGCTTATTGTTGGAAAACCTCTTAGTAACACTTTACTGTGTCACACTTTACTGTAATCATGATTAATCGCATGATTGTCCATAGTTAATCGCGATTAATCGCAAATGAATTGCACATTTTTTTATCTGTTCAAAATGTGCATTAAAGGGAGATTTGTCTAGTATTTAATACTCTTATCAACATGGGAGTGGACAAATATGCTTGCTTTATGCAAATGTATGTACATATTTATTATTGGAAATCAATTAACAACACAAAACAATGACATATATTGTCCAGAAACCCTCACAGGTACTGCATTTGGCATAAATAATATGCTCAAATTATTTATGCTTGGCTTTAGTTTGCCAATTTCATAACACGGCAAACTAAAGCCAACCAAAATAAAGCAACTACTGACAACTTAAAAGTAGATAAGCATATTCTGAATGTTGCCTTATTAAGTGGTATTTTGCGCACATGCTCGGGATGGTGATGCAGAACACGTGCTTATCAGTTTGCGTCTATTCAGCTCTCATCCTATTCCTGGGCAGTCGAAATGATTCAGCATAAACATGAGAAAAAAGCTACTGAAGTTGTGAAGAAGATTTTAATAATGGTCCAACAGCTGAATAAGAAGCTGTCATTTCTGCTGACGTCTTTCAGAGCCTTGCAAAAGCTGCTCAGAGTGGCACTTTTTGTTAACTTGTGTCACGCGCAGTCTATTCCAGGAAACAAAGGAACGCTCTTAACATCCTTAGTTAATATTCACAAGGTCCCACTACAGTGAAAATTTGGCAAGCAAATGGCTCTCTTGTCATTTGGTTGTATTTACCTATCAGGACTGGGCATCTCAATCTGCCAATTCGTGAGGTCAGGTGCAGTGGATTTCTTAGTGATTCTACCTTTTCTCAGTAATTCTGTATCACATGGGTTCATTTCATTTACTGAATACTGACTGTTCTGGCAAGAGCTTCTTGGTCTCCTGTAGCTCTTTATGTTATCTCTCTCTTGTCCGTAGAGAAACACACATGCATGCACTCATAAACAGTACACCACTATACACACGCTTTGCCCTAATTGCTATCTAGTTCGCAGTTTTCCCCCAGTGCTCTGACAGTTGATTGCTAATAGACTGAAACCACAGGTTGTGTAGTGAGGCTCCTGCGTCACCTCATCGTCATTCCAGTCTCGCAACAACCCCCCACAACCACCACCAATCTTTTCATTTCCTAATTCCTCCACAGTCACATTTTTTTAGCTGCTCACAGCAAACAACACACAACTCTGAACTCAACCATCCCTCTTACTGAAATTAAGATTACACTAGATGTTTAAAAATGATCCAACCAAAAAACCCCGCCAAGTGTTGCCAACTCTTTTCCAATTAAAGTAACTAGCAGCACTATCTGCTGAGTAGCTCCAAAAGTCTCTAATATTACGTGTCCACAGGGGTGTTTTTGGACGCGAGGGATTGCGTCGCTTCCCAGTATTGGACACTTGATGGGCTGCCACTAGTCAAGATACCTGATTAGATGAACGCTTTCACTCGTGGGCTGCTGCTTCCAGCTTTCAAACCGGAACCAACATTGCGGCTCATTTGGAAACTTTTTTTCTCGAAGGCTACATTACGAAATGTGTTTTTGAATACATTTTAGGTGAGAAATAAGTCCTGCAGGTGCTGAATCTGTCTTCATTTTAGATCGACAACAGTTAGTTTAAACGTTTTTCGGGAGTTTCCAGAGGTGGCGAGTCATGCCGGACGCCCCTGATTTGCATAAAATAGTCTAGACCTCAACTTTATGCAAATGAGGAGCAGGCAACGTGACAGTCCATCTCTCGAAACGCAATGCTATGCTACCACAATGCATTGCATTCGGGCCGAATGAAATGATTGGACGGGTTTATTGGCTACAGTCCTAGGACAGCCACAGATAGCAGATTGTTTTTTCTTTTTCAGAGCATTAGATTTATTGATTGCTGTCGGATGTAAAAAGACCAAAAATTCTTCTAAAATCTTTACCAGCCTTTACCCTACCTTTAAAGAATATCTTTAGGCTATGAAATAAATTGCATTAAAGTTGCAGTATGCGAGATTGGCGCAAAGATGATTTCAAAAAGATATTTTTAGAAAATGCTATATCGTGACAGTAGTACATGAAACAGGTCACCTGAAAAAAATCATGTCCCTCTGTGTCCTACTGTGTCCTCCGGTGCTCCTAACGGCATCTGAAGGATTTCACTTACCGGAGGAAAACAGTCTATGAGAGTCGGCTGTCAATCACTCGCGAACTCCGACCAAACGGTCAAACTAGGCAGCGCTGATCAAATATGAATCAATATTCTGTTACTGTAATGCCTATTTCTCTCTTCAAATGTTTTCAGAATCATCTTGTAGTGTACTGTTGTAGCTGTAAAATGAGAAAGTTTGTGACGCAGCCTCCATTGTAAAATCAGTTGAAGGAAGCCAAGTTCTGGTCACATGACCGGAGCACAGCCAATAGGAACGCACTCTCTCTCTGAAATGACCTGTGATTAGTCAAAATCTGCCGTCACGGGCTAGATTTTTCTAAAGCCTGAAAACAGAGCCATGAGGAGGAGCAGAAGTCTAGTTTTCTCTCAGACCACTTGAATTACAATATGCTGAAAGGTTATTATGGAATTTTTGCCAAATTATGCCAAAAAATTGTTGCCTACTGCCACTTTAAATGTTAATGTATACACTAGTGGAACATCAGCAACATGACCAATGTTATGTCCAAACCAACAATAAATACAATTTATGGCACTTTGCAGTCTGTGCATACAACTAATTATCAATTATAAATACACAACCGCTTCCTCAGTGTAGCTTCACTAGAATCAACCAGAAAAGAGACAAAACTCAGACAATTAAACACATGACTGATGATAAATAAAAAGTCTACACTCATGGCAGATGCAACAAGCAGTAAGCTACAGAACTTAAATAGCCTTATATCAGCAGCAGAAGAAAACATCAGCAAGGCGGTGTATAACAACATAAACTCCACCACAGCTACAGCCCATAAACACAAATAGAAAAGCATAAGCAGAGACTGCACTACTTTACACACCACGCGCACGCAACGCTACGTTGCCAGGCAACACAATGGTTGTTGACGTTATCATCTGGATAGTTGAAGAGTTCAATAGAGTTGTTGTACTCACCTGTCTGAACGTCATCCTGACAGATGCCACTCTTGAGCCCTGCAAAGTCCTCCTCTATGTTCCTCCATTCTCAGACCTTAATCCAGAGTCCATCCATAGTCCACTCAGCCTCTCTGTCCCAGTACAACCAGTCCACTCAGCCTCTCTGTCCCAGTATAACCAGTCCACTCAGCCTCTCTGTCCCAGTACAACCAGTCCACTCAGCCTCTGTCCCAGTACAACCAGTCCACTCAGCCTCTCTGTCCCAGTACAACCAGTCCACTCAGCCTCTCTGTCCCAGTATAACCAGTCCACTCAGCCTCTCTGTCCCAGTACAACCAGTCCTCTCAGCCTCTCTGTCCCAGTATAACCAGTCCACTCAGCTTCTCTGTCCCAGTACAACCAGTCCACTCAGCCTCTCTGTCCCAGTACAACCAGTCCACTCAGCCTCTCTGTCCCAGTACAACCAGTCCTCTCAGCCTCTCTGTCCCAGTATAACCAGTCCACTCAGCCTCTCTGTCCCAGTACAACCAGTCAACTCAGCCTCTCTGTCCCAGTATAACCAGTCCACTCAGCCTCTCTGTCCCAGTATAACCAGTCCACTCAGCCTCTCTGTCCCAGTACAACCAGTCCACTCAGCCTCTCTGTCCCAGTATAACCAGTCCACTCAGCCTCTCTGTCCCAGTATAACCAGTCCACTCAGCCTCTCTGTCCCAGTATAACCAGTCCACTCAGCCTCTCTGTCCCAGTACAACCAGTCCACTCAGCCTCTCTGTCCCAGTATAACCAGTCCACTCAGCCTCTCTGTCCCAGTATAACCAGTCCACTCAGCCTCTCTGTCCCAGTATAACCAGTCCACTCAGCCTCTCTGTCCCAGTACAACCAGTCCACTCAGCCTCTCTGTCCCAGTATAACCAGTCCACTCAGCCTCTCTGTCCCAGTACAACCAGTCCACTCAGCCTCTCTGTCCCAGTACAACCAGTCCACTCAGCCTCTCCGTCCCACTGCGCTCCTCAAAGTTTTCACACAGAGCTGAATGAGGCTCTGCAGTCACATTGCCTCAGTGAAGGCAGAAGAAACCGCTGGAGTTCCTCCGCATTTTAGCATTTAGCATGTTAGCCGTGATGTTAGCCAGACGCAGCATGCAGGTGTTCAATTACTACGCTGATCTCCACTCTCTGGAGATCAGCCCTCCTGGGGCTGCAGACACACCAGCTTCTCCTCTTCCAGTTTATCAGGACTTTTTCATCTGAATTTTCTTTTTAGTCTGTGACAGAAGTGACTTGAAATGTTGTACACTTTTTTCTCTCATACACAGCACCGTCCTCGAACGCGCTCTTACGCAACTTCCGGTCGCAGAATATGAAAAAAAAACGGGCGTTTTTTTCTGTCTTATAGTGATTTTATTTTTTGTTTTTAGAAATAAGAAAGGAAAATCAACCCGTTTTTCTAGTTTAGTTCATCCCCTTTTGACCCTGATAAAGAAAAACGCTTTGTATTTCAATTAAAATTTTTGTATTTTAAAATGAAAATCAAATAACCACTCATTTTTTGTTTTTTTAATATCCTTTTGTGAAAGGAAAATCGAATGACCAAAAGATACACTGACCGCCCAGGCCTACTTAAGTAAAAGTAAAATTACTGACTTTTAATAATAGGCAACTCAAAAAAGTAGGCTACAAGTAATTTACAAGTGACACAAAAACATCTTTGTTACAATAACAAGAGTATAAATATAGCCTATGTCGTTACTTCCACCCTGTGTATATAGGGAACATGTAGCCTATTTCAATGCAAATGTGAAGCAGATAGATTATAGATGATAACATTCACCTGCCTGGATGTTTGCCATTTGTTTGAAAACATTTTGCTACAAAAGAAAGCACCTTCACACACAGTATACTACTTTACTTAACTATTGTTAACTTCATATTGATTTTGTTCACATTATCTAAATATTCTAATTAAAAACGTTGGTATTATTGCTCTTTTCTGTAATGTACACCGGTGGTTCTCAACCTTTTTCATGTCAAGGACCCCTAAATTGATACGATTTATCTTCAGGGACCTCCATCTGATAGGATTTTAGTTGTTAGATCAGAATTGTATTTGTCAACTAGGCTACAGTTCAGCAGATAACCATGGGGGAAGTGAAACCTATGATTTTGATGACTTGTGACTCTTACTCACATTGGGCTCACTTCTATAATTAATTAAATAGTGAAAATAAACTAATCCCCATTTTTCTGGAGACTCCCTGGAACTCCCTCAAGGACCTCTGATACACAATGGTTTTATATTACTGATGTACATGTTTACCTCCACCACCAAACAGTAACTGAAATCTGGAAGAAAAAGTGAACAGTACAAAATTGCCCTACAATGAACAGTTTTAGCTGATTTGGTAGTCTACATACACCCATAAATGTGGTTTCACATCCCCTTTTATTAATACTTCATTAACCAATATTGTGACTTGATTATCCTTTTTTAATTACCAAAAAACACAATTTAATAACAGTTCACGTCTAATCACCTCTGAGATTCATAATAGGCCTCAGTATTTGAAGTCAAATATGGAAGACGTTTGCGTCATCTGCAAACAGAACAAATTACAAATATCTTTGATGCATAACAAATATCATAAATATATAAGAGTAGAGACCATCCTGCGATGAGATCAAACCAGCCACGACGCCAAATCAGGCCAGGGGCGTAAAGTGTAAGGGCCCCTTCCCACTTCCTACCCTGCTTCTTCCAGCGCCCTTTCTCGGACCACATCCATTTTCACACTCGGCCTTCATTTTGATCTCAACTACACACCTGTAAAGTTTCGTGACTGCACCTCGCACAGTTGTGACGCTATCATGTTGACAAAATCTGTCCGCAGACAGACATAAAGACACCTGGCAAAGTACTCAAAACCACTTCGGTGGTAGTTCCCCGCTACAGTAGGTGTCCACAGGACCACATTATGCCATGATGACTCACACACTGACTCACAAGGTGAAAACAATACCAGCCGCTGTCACGGCTGGTAATCAAAAGTATAGCCAATACAAAGCCTTTTGGGACTCCAGATGAATTACTAGCAAACTCTAGATAAACAAAGCACACCTAAATAACTATACCATGTATGAATGCATTATCCTTCTATAACATAGAGATTTAGTGTGGAAAAAGTCTTGATATCAATGTGTTACATTGGAGCAGAATATCTTAGTAAATCTAACAAAGCAGAGAGAAAAAAACTCCATCTCAATCTATGGGGAAGAGCTTCTACCTATCTATATCTAATAAATATTACTGTGCTTATTGTGGGTGAAACCATGTAGACTTTTAATCAATCATGCACACTAACTGTAAATGTCCTTGACAAGCCTTACTTTACTCTCTATCTCACTTTTTGGTGGTGTTTTATTACAGCTTGTGGGCTTAGACGATACAGTACAACAGGTACTAAACACATCTCCTCTGTGTTACATAATCTCTGAGAAGTAAAAGCAGCCTAATGTATCTTTAAAGACATCAGTCCCCCGAGGCGTCTGGCAGTAAAATGTCTCCGGCCGAGGCTGTGACACAAACACTGATGCTGGAGTCAGTCTTAGTCGTATCACGTTGTCTAGCCAGTGCGTCACAGGGGAGATTTCATTTATTTTGAGTAACGAGGAGGAGAGAGGAGAGAGACAAACTGTCATACGCCTACAGTTTCAAGTTTGAATTTTACTGCCAGCTAGAAAATAGTCTCCCTCCTACAGAATGAGTGTAAACATGTGATCTGATTTGGTGTGCGTCCTATGACTGGGGAGTAATGACATCATGCGTATGTAGAAATCCAGATGAGAGCCAGCTTTATCAAACTTTCTGAGACAAGTGCATGAAGGCTGACTCAAAACCTAGAAAAGGATAGAACAATAAAAATACCTGACTTAATGAACTGAATGGAGCACCGTGACAGCCTTCATTCCAAGGTGTTGAATCAGAGTTAACGTCACCTCAATTACTCTCTATTCTTTGTATTGTGCTTGAAATTCAGTGACAGCCACAAAAATAAAATGGCTGTATTTACAGTCCTTTATTTTCAGCGCCTCCTGGATGCTGAAAATGCTTCCATAGAGTTTGTAAAGGCCTTCAAGTACAGTATGTGCATGTGTGTGTGTTTCTGTGTGCATATCTTTCTCTCACTGTGTGTATTCCCATTGGAGATCTCTGGATTAGATTGAGACAAATGCATTAGAGGCTGATATTTATCTAATACCCTGTGTCTCAAGGAAGATAAGCTGGCGCCCACCTCGTGACTTCAGACACACATGCATCACATGCTATCTGGGTATCATTATCTTCCTGTGGGTGTTGGACAAAGGATCCTCACATTAAGAAGCATAAGGAACAATGAACAACGGCTTCCTCTGCCCAGAGATTGCACATAAAAACACTGAGAGACACAAGGATTGCTCAACTACATAAAGTATCTTCCTCATTCTTGATATGGGAGGTTTGAGGGTTGGACTCCGAGGCGTGTCTGGACTTGTTCATACTGTTGCAAAGGCTCACTTGGGCACATGAGGTATGCATGAAGGTATTTGTGAATTTGAAAGGTAGTCAAGGAGAATGTTTTCTATCACTCTCACCCAATTATTGATAGCTGAGAGAGCTGGAATTGTTCATGCACGGTGCTGTAGACTGTATCCAACAAAACCCACAGGCTGATAGTGAACATAAATCAATTCTTCTATTTCCTACAGTTGTTGATTCCCATTCAGGGCCATAGGGGATCCACCACAGCATGTGTGTATAGAGCAGTGATTCTCAAAGGAAATTATTTGCTATAAATTATGGAATTGTGCTTTATCATTAAAAAGTACATAATTCGCAGCAATAAAACAAGCATGTTGTGTCCATGTTGTGACCCACGTTAGCTTTGGGCCAATAGAACCTCTGATATGATTGTGACACACAGCAATAAGTTCATTACTTTTAAGTTGAAGCACTAACTAAAAGTCAGCTTTAAACTGGTGAGTTGAAATCATTTATCTGGATTTATTAGGACTATGTCAGTCTTGCTATTGTTAATGTTCTGAAAGTTTTTAAGATCAAAAGTATAAATGCTGTGAAGTTGAGTCCAAATGCAAGTTGAATAAAATGTTTAAAACTATAAAAGTGGTATTAACATGATTCAAATTAAAATGTGTTTCTGTTTATCACTATGAAGCAGGTCTGAAGTATTTTGTTTGAAATGTTTTAGAATACAGTATTAGTTCCAATGGCATCTACAAGAGTACAAACAGTAGTAAGCATATGATTAATCGGTATGACTATTATGAGGCGGTCCTCATAACTCCTGGTTTAGAGAAAGAAGACGAGAGATGACTTATCCCTCCGAAACTATCCATCAACACACCCAGTTCTCCAGAAACACCCACCTCTCTCAGCACAGTCATTCCTGTGTGGATACACAGTAGTTAGTTATTATACCTATACTATAACCCCTTACAGATAACAGTTGTGCCTTCAAATGTTTACTGCAGTTAGTAAACTGAGTACAAAGTACAGAGATTATCAGCAAAATGTACTCAAGTATGAAAACTTCATATTCATTATTGCACTAAGATGTAGGCTGCATTTCAATGTTGTAGCTGGTGGTGATGGTGGAGTTAATTGGAAGTGTTTTATATACTGTTGAAATTAATCTACAATGATGTAGAGCTGTAACGATTAATCAATTACAGTAGTTGTCAAGTATTAAATCAATCACCAACTATTTTGGTAGCCGATTAATCGGTTTCAGTCATTTTTTAAGAGAAAAAAAGTCAAAATTCTCTGATTCCAGCTTCTTAAATGTGAATATTTCCCGGGTTCTTTACTCCTCTATGACAGTAAACTCAATATCTTTGAGTTGTGGACAAAACAAGACATTTGAGGAAGTCATCTTGGGCTTTGGGAAAAACTGATCGACCTTCTTCACCATTTTCTGACATTTTATAGACCAAACAACTAATCGATTAATCAAAAAAATAATCGACAGATTAATCAACAATGAAAATAATTGTTAGCCATACAATGATGCATTATATTTTAACAGCTCATCTATATGAAATGGAATCATATCATAATGTTCAAAGTAACAGCTGTTAAATAAATGCTGTGGATTAAAAAGTAAAATACTACCTTGAAAAGATATAGTAGCAAAAAATTGAAATATTCAAGTAAAGTACAAGCACTGCAAAATTGCACATAAGCACAGCAATTGAGTAAAAGTACTTTTTTACTTTTCACAACACAAGGAATTAGGGGTGTCGCGATATACCGGAATTAATGAAATATTCGTCATATTATTCAGCGTCTCTTAAATCAGGCTTTTGTACAGTTATGGTTACAGACTCTCTCTTCACCTCCCTACACTCGTATTTTGTAATTCATCTGCCAAAAAAGAGACAAAATGCACGATAAACAAAGTTAAAGATTCATTTGAATGATAGCATTATTAAATTTTTTTTCACATTTTCAATAGATATCGCGATAATATCGTTATCGTAAATTCTTTTGGCCAAGATAATCGTGTGGTGAAAATCTGATATTGTGACACTAATAAGGAATCATCCTTAAGAGAGGCCAGCGGACCATTGCAGGACATTTACACTCACATCTAGTGTTTAGAGTCTTTTGTTCGCATGTCTTTGAACCTGGAGAAGAAAATGTGGGGAAAAACCCACGCATATACGGGAAAACGTGAAAACTCCACAGTGACACGGCTGAGGTTTAAACCCACTGATTCACTGAGCTGCAGCCGACCTGTTTGTGTAAATCCTTGCTAATGCACATGACATTATAGCTACATTTAAAAGGTGTTAGTGAAACCAGAGATGGGTCTGCAGGTGGGCTTTCAGTTGACACACACACAGATGTACAGACAAAACGTACAATTATCGACAGTCATCACATCACTCTGAAGTGAGGGTGAGTAAGCTGTTTGTCTGTGTTGCTGCACTCAGCCGGGGTAGTCACACAGGTGAACTCAGCAGAGCCTCGCGGTGCACGATGACACCTGTTCCTCAGCACGGAAAGTAAACTCATCTGGAGGGCATGACAGCTTGTCCTTATATGGATGTTAAAATAGACTTTTATTATAATAATAACTAATCGACTAATTGTTGCAGATCTAATCAGAATTAGACTTGATATATCTATTTCGTACGTAAATGGGGATTTTTCAAGGCCCGAAAAGGTGAAAGTATAAAGTTTTTCCCCCCTTTTACTGTTAATTATCTTGTAACCTCGTAGATTTATCTTGTGACCCTTGAGGGAACCAAAGTCTTACACCATGACATCAGACATGACATCAGCTGTATGACATCATCTGTATAACATTACCAATGCCACCTGCATGGTGCTGGATTAAGTACATTTAATAAATATCTGCTGTGTTGTTCTTTTGGCTTTCCTTCAAATTTTCCCACAGGCCATACTTAACTTTAAGGATTTATACAGCTGCTTTTCATATACCTACTTTCTATTATAGTCCTATTATTACACTAGGGAGAGTTGGTCGTCCACCTCCTCCCCCTAAACTCATCTGTGTTTAGTGTTCCCATCTCGTCTGCCAGGCCAAACAGAGGATATCCAGTAGGATGTGTTCCTGTTCACTTCCCCTGAGAGGGATACAAACAGCTATTGTCCTGCCGAATGGTTAACAGTAAATGGCCTGACAGTTCGTCAACAGTGTCACATTTGGCTAGTGGAAGGTTTATTCATAAACACATGTACTCAGCAGTCCTGCGTCAGTCATTCTCAATCATTCATTAGTGCCATGGCAGCTGCTGCAGCCCATTAACTCTATAACAACCAGTAAAACTCTTTAAAGGGTGCCTTGTGTGGCGGTATCGAACGCTGACAGCCATGACAAACTCTATATAACTTATTGATTCCAGCAGCAAAGAAAAAGACAAAACTTCTGTCTTATAAACAGATGTTATCAGTCACAATTTACCACAGATGAGTTGACTTTTCAATCATTTTTTTTCAAATCACATTTCTAATATTAGATTGTTATTGATCGTTACTTATTTTTAAAGTTAATCGGTGTTGAGGCTGAAAGCAAATGGTTAAAGTAAAAGGACATGGATGTGATAATAATGTTTGTATAGCCACATGTTTTTCCAAAGGTGTTATCTGGGTGGACACTTCCTGTGGTATCTGGAGAGTAACAGTAAATGGAATGAAAACGATACAGCAGCAGATAGACTTTGGTAAACGAAACTAAGACAAAGCAAGCGATGAGAGCAATCTGACAGTGGGAAATGAGACCCCAAACTATGCTGACTGTGTTCAAACACAGCTAGAAATCATTTAAAGGTGAGCAGCAGCATGTTCAGCTACCTTCTTCAATCAAGCTATTCTGTAGACAACTGGATTATTGCCACAGTCTAGAATTTAAAATGTTGTTTTCTGGCCTGCCTGCAAACTATTTGCATCGACAGATGTTGAATGACTCAAACGGTGTGCGTGAAAGAAGGAGAACCATCAATTCTGGGTAAAATAACCAGTGTTACAAATGTACAACTTATTCACCAATTTCATGAAATAAATATGATCACAGCGCTTAACCGAGGAAGTGTGCACGCAGTACAGGATGACTAACAGAGAGCGGTTAAATAAATTGCAGCTGGGTGTTTACGTGCGGGCGAGGATGAGAATGCCAGTTGCCATGGAAACAGTAGTGTGTCTCCCACTCAGCTCGGTGGCAGAACAAGTGGAGACTGCCGCTCTATTATCAGAGATGATGCGTTGATTGGCTCTGTGATGGGGCTGTCAGACGAATCCCGGGAAACACTGCCCTACCACGGTAACCTCACGCCACACTCTCCCGTCTCCTCTTTGTCCTGGAATTTCACCTTTTTTTTCTGCACGGTAGAGCCGGCAGAGAGGTTTCATGAATGAGAGCATCTAGACACACAAAGAGGGCAGCAACAGACATTATTGCAGTGAAACTGCTGTCTGCATTACAATGAGAGGACATTTCATACAGTCATTCTTAAAGCAGTTTCAGCTGCGTAATGAGGCTTTGGGTGAAAACATTCAGCTGATACTCTGCGTGTAACAACATGTGAATAAGTAGTAGGTCGTGGTCCCTCTGTATAGTTAGATGGTTGCGTCACAGCGAAGGCAGATGTGTGTCAGCCACACGAAACTTTCAGTTGAAAATAAATTGCTCCTCGATGTCCCTTTCTTTCGTCTTCAACATTAGCTGCTTTGAAAATGTTTTTGTGCGCGTGTGTGTCCTGATATGCCACCACTCTGAGGCGTCATCAAAGTTTAAAAGTTGGCCCTGTGGATATTCATCTTCCCCCAGCTGACATCATGAATCCGATCCTCCTCCATCCGGCTCCACAGTCCATTTGTCCGCCCCTGCATCTGTCCTGCGCATGCTGGGAGGAGGACGCAATCTGGACAACATTACCTTTGGCATTTACCGGACCAAGGCTTGAAACTGTGGGCTCGGAGAAATGCCAAAGGTGCATGGGTTATGTCACAGACCTTTTCAGTTACAATCTCTTACTGAAGTTACAAAAACATCTCTAACATTTTGACTGTATGATTACCAAATAATTTGTTGTAATAAATGAACAAAACACACCATTACCAAAGGACAAGGAGGGAATTCAGGAGGTTTGATAATATGTAGTTTGCAGTTTTATTGGCACTTAAGTGTGTTTGCCAGTTATGACATGTGTAAACTGTAACTCGGAAGTCATTACCTTGTATCAACAAAGCTGCTAGCAATGACTTTGACACATATTTATATATAAATACACAATTTATATGTTCCATTATTGTTACATAAAAACATACGTCCGTATCTAGCAGACATGATAGAATGTAAAAGCTCCAGCATGGATCGAGAGAACAACATTAACATTCAACTGTTAACGTGTTGAGCAACGCAGCCCCACCTAAATCCAAAGGGAGATGTGTGTGTAGTGTGTGTGTGTGTGTGTGTGTGTAGGATTTGCTTTGTCCCTCTATCTCTACTGTGAGTCACAGGATTGAAACGCTGCTTTGAAGCCTCTGGAGTTTCCTCCCTCCACAAGGCAGGGCTGTATTTAAACACTTGCCACACTTCACAGATCTTTGCTAAATGCCTCGCTGTCCACATTTACTGACACCAACACTGCTCGGCTTAAATAGCCTTTGAACCGCGTGGCTATTGGTGTGATGGAATGATGGGAGGAGGACCACACATTTTTCTCTGCCGATGACTCAAGCATGAACTTTGTACATCAAGTTGATTTAATAGATAGCTAGATAGATAGATAGATAGATAGATAGATAGATAGATAGATAGATAGATAGATAGATAGATAGATAGATAGACACTTAACACCGCTAACAATGAAAACAATTACAACACTGCTGACAGAGCTCACAGTGTTAACCTGGGGAGGGTGGGGGGGGACTGGAGGATGGGTGCTACGCTGCTACACAAAGGCGCCGTCGTTAAGGATGGCGTTATCAGCTACAACCACCGCATGAGAGCAGTGCAGAGCGGCAGCCGTGAGCTAGCCAGTGGGGTGCGCTCACATGCACGAACAACTGAGAGTGAATCTTATGTTTTGGATGTTATTATCATACTGTCGGTGTTTATGTTCCAGAACTCTGCATAAATCTGACACCTGAACACCCGCCCGCCCGCTCTCCTCCCCGGCTCTCTGTAGCCCTGTGCGCCGCTGTTGCCTGGCAAAGGCGGCGGTGTCGGCTGCCACCACCGGTAGACAATAACCTTATATTCTTATATTAATAAAATGTACCCGAATTCACGAATATGTAAGATATTACTACTGACATTCATGTAATATTAGGTCACAACATCTGCTGTACTAGCCATGTGTTTACTACGTGTTTATTTGCATATAGAGCGAGACGCATGTGGAGACGCATGTTAATGCCAGGTCTGAACAGGGCCATTACTTCACTATATCTGTACATAGCAAATAGTTGTTTGATGCTATATTAATACTCTGGATATCATAAAGAGCAACTTTAAAGGAACAGTGTGTAGGTTCTATCTAGCGGTGAAGTTGCAGATTACAGCTTCTCCTGTCTGTGTGCCAAGCGTGTAGGATTGTTACGGTGGCCGACGCAAAAACGCGAATGGCCCTATCAAGAGCCAGTTGTTGTAAGAGTAGAGTGCTTGTAGTGTGTGTGTGTATGTGGGAAGTGAGTGATGAAGCAAGAGAGAGAGAGCGGCGGCTACGGGAGCGAGTAATGTTAAGTTAAAACTGTTGTTGTTGGTTTGTCCGTTCTGGGCTGCTGTAGAAACATGGTGGTGCAACATGGCGGACTCCGTGAAGAGGACCCGCTCCCTATGTAGATAAAGGGCTCATCCTAAGGTAACGAAAACACGATTCTTATTTTCAGGTGATTATACACTAAAGAAAACATAGGTATTAATACTATATTCCATTTCTGCTAATAGATCCCCCTAATTGTTGCACAGTATTAAGCATGTGCATGCATACCTGTATGCAAATTTCAGTAAGGTGTACAAAATGAATGTAGTTATAAGTAATAAGTTAAAACGTTAAAGATATGCATCGCACTCTGCCAGAAGTTACAGAAAATGTCTCGTTGGCCGGTCCATTATTTGAAATAGTCAACATTTATTTCATTCTGATGCCAAAGTAACAAGTATTATCTAGCAGGTTTGCAATTTTAAAAGCTATTGTAGAGATTTTATAGAGCAGCTCGTTGGGACAAATAAAACGTGACTGACTCCGTCCTTGATAAACATCTAACACTCAAACAAGTTGAAACTTTGCAAAGAGGAATTTGAGTATGTGAAAGGGAAGTTCAGAAACACCCATTAATTTGCTGGTATGGATGGAATGCAATTTCCACTTTGTTGCAGCGATTCCAAAGACGAGCTTAAACAGTAATTATCTCCCAACCCAGTGCATTTCAATGATCATCTGTACATGCTATAATGACAGGATGCTGCACGACTTTTGGACAAGCTTCGGTTCCCACAGGAACTGCAACCCGAAAAGCTAAAACTCCGTGGCAGAGACAGGTTTTGCAGTTGTTTCTGAAATTGAACTATGGATTTATGAACTAAACTATTATTTTTATTGATCTCTGATTATTATATCACAGAGAAGCAGATCTGGGCCTAAATACTGGCCTGGCTGAGAGACCTTTATCAATATCCCATTTGTGACCGCAACTGAAAGTTTTAATTTCCTTCGGTGGAAGTGTTCTCTGGGTTTGCCTAAAGCACAAATCTGAAGACATTTTCAAAATCTCAATGCGTTGGATTTTTCATTGCTGTGGCAGCTCATGCAGAGTTTTTCTCATTTTCCTCTCTTCAGTCTTATCTTGGCCCTTTGTCTGCCCACACGCAACCATGTGATGTTTTTATTAAAGAAGTCAGCAGGTCGTTTCCCAATTTCAAGGAAGTCACATTCTCTACTGACATCACGGAGGAGGGTAATGCCTGGTGCAGCAGAAGGAGACGTAGCACAATCTGCCATAGAATAGAAACTGAACAGAAGAATATCAGTCCCTCTCAATTATAGCAATCAGCCTGTGGTGCTCATTCACTGCACATGACAGCTTTTGCGACAATCCAGCAGCAATGTGACGAAGGCCGTGTGCAGCGATTCATCTCAGGTCACTCCTACTGAGTTGAGTCTGATGCGTGTGATTAAAAAACCTCCATTACATGCATTTAATATAACACATTTAGGTATTTCGGTCAGGACCCTCGTGTCGAGGTTTTAACCATGTATTGCAGCAAATATATATATTTTAGTTTGGCTCGAGTGATGCTCCGAAATGAATCTGAGCAACACAGACTGTCCCTGAGCTCACAAAGGATGTTACGGATGTTATATGAAACATGTGTCTTCAGTGCCTGTCTGAACTACAGCTCCATATGCAACAAGCGGATATCCTAAATCAGGGGTGCAAACTTTTTCCCTTGGAGAGCAAAAACTGACCCACCTGCTGAATACAACTGGGCTCATTTCCAGTCATACCTAATTTATGCATTTCCAAGACTGTTTAGGGACCCCAGCATGCAGAATTGTTCAAATACATCATTTTAGAATTGGCAAAAATAACATATTTATACTGCATTAAAAAAAGGCATGTTTTTGCCCCAAACTGCATGGGATTAGTATAAAATGGGCATTTCTGTAAAGAGGAGACTCGTGGGTACCCATAGAACCCATTTTCATTCACATATCTTGAGGTCAGAGGTCAAGGGACCCCTTTGAAAATGGCCATGCCAGTTTTTCCTAACCAAAATTTAGCATAACTTTGGAGCGTTATTTAACCTCCTTCCCAAGCTAGTATGACATGGTTGGAACCAGTGGAGTCCTTAGGTTTTCTAGTTTCATATGATATCAGTACCTTCACTCTAATTCTAAAACCTAAAACTAAAAAAAATCCGCTTACATCTGGAGGGCCAACTTTGGCCCGTGGGCCCTACTTTGGGCAGCCCTGTCCTAAATGGACAAATAGAAATTACAAGCAGTGATTAACAAATGTGAAGAGACTTCCTTTCATGGTTTAGATTTGAGGGTCTTTATTCCTCCTTTACTTTTTGCTGCTGAGTTGTCTGCAGACTTGCCAGTACATTTTGATCCAAGAATAAACAAAAATAACTACTGTAGCAATCCAAAAGGTTAAATTTTCAACCAGGATAAAAAAGAAACTTTTGAGAGAGCAGATTATAGGAAATTATAGACGGAGAAGCATGAACAGTACACTTCTGAGCACAAGTGGCCACTGCATCGTACAGGGTGACTCACTCTCTATATTACACCTATTAGAACACCTTCTGACATGCATGAATACACTCTGTACACTTATTTATAGGTAAGGCTACAGTATTTGAAGTTTGCACTGGCAACTTTGTAAGTTTGACTGCTGTACATTGCTCATCTCTGTAGTCGATACTGTATAGGCTACAGTCATCCCAGCTCCGTCTACAGTACATCTGTTTTTGTCCACATAGTAGGAGAAGGAGTGCTGGCATTTGATATGCAAAGGCCTTCTAATCCCCCGAGTGCATCCTAGTGTGTGCACATATCAAAGCATGTGTTTTTTTTTTCTCACAGAATGTGCCTACTTTCACTGCTCTGCCTGCAGAGAACTTCATGATAGAGTCTGAGGTATAAAGATCCCCTTTGTCATTCCAGTTTACGCTCATTTCAGAGCTGTCTGCACGCACAAGACATTTCCTACTGTCAACGTGACATTACCGAGGAGCAGCCGCTTCGTGTGGGTGATAGTGAAACCCAGCAGTGTTATAACATGACAGTGACACTAAGAACATCAAGTGAACTCCACAGGGGTTTCTATTTAGTTTAGCTACGTGTTATGCTCGCAGAAAGTCTAGAAAGTTCCCATGAGGCCAATAAAGCTGATCATTTTGCTGACTCACAGAAGAGATCCTGACTCAACCGGAATTTACTCTTACAGTAATCATTATAGGAGCTGAATTTACGCTGGGCTAGGAAAGGTTTCCCCTCACATAACCTCAGAGAAACTGTCACTTCTCCTCTCGCTTGCGTGGAAAGAGGCAGCAGCCTGTTATTAATTTGGTTCATCCATCTGATGGAGAGGCTGCACTCCTTTTCAGATGTTGGGGTAAAAATGCCCTCAAAGGCCAGGAAACTTCCCATCAACAACGAAGTCTCTTTCAGTCCAACTGGAGCATCCATTCCAGTGGCCATTAGAGTCATAAACACGCACGTATAGACCTGGAGGTGTCGTCATGAATAATTCCTGCTCTTTCTTCTTGTCGGCTACTTCCTGCTCTGCTTCTGTCTGTGTGGGTATGTTTATGCATGAGGCATTCATTATTGAACTCTGAAGAGCACAGATATTCTGAGTGAACATCCAGAGGGATGACTCAGACATCCATGTTCAACTTCCATCATTACATAAGCTCGGGAGGCGACGAGGTGTTCAACAGACAGCCCGATCAAACGCTCATGTGGAGCGAGTGCAGCGGAAATCAGAATCAGTAGCAGAAGACATGACAATTTTAGCACCAAGTATGTCAGGACACGACGAGCTCTGACTTTCAGCAAGGAGGAGCCGTGCCAGCTTTCATTGATTTCCGACTCTCCCCAAATTGGTCAGCGGTTGCTTGTTTCCATGGTTACAGCCGGTGGATGTGAAAGGATGTCTAAGAATGACTGTAGCCACAAAAGCTGTGATGCAATCGCTGACATAGTATGGCAGAGTCTGTCATTTTGTTAGACCGTCTCTCCTTCTATTTGGCCGTCTTTCCATCTGTGTTTCCTCTCTGTTGATCAGAGCCCTTATCTGTATGCGGAGTAACACGCGCGTTTGTGTGACACAAGGTCAACCAAATTGCACTCAAGTCATGTTTTGCCATCCTGCATTTATCGCTGCGGAAGTCAGCAAAGACATGGCCTTGAACCAGAGTGTAAACAACTTCACTGTAAACAGGCCCTCTATCAGGCATCTCTCTGCGTGTGTGCCCAGTTCCTGTTGAAGATTAAAGATAAAATACTTGCTTTGACTTGGACCAGCGCACAGATACGAGCGCAGTTTAATCTCACCACACCGTGAACGTACATGAACTCAAAAGCTGCTTCTTACATATGAGACAATGACACAGTTCATTATAAATGCATTAAAAAAAACCTTAGTAAACAAAGCATCTATTTTGAGGGCACACTCGGAAAACGTAATAGCAGGAAACATCTAATAACATCTCTGAGCAGGCGGAGGCAAAATTGCGTTTCTGAAAATAAAACTGGGTACAAACACTCAATGAGAAGGACAAGTACTCAGGAGTAGATTTGTTTTTTAGAAAATGCTCTTTATTATTAAATAAATAAATACTGCACTTTTTTTTTACACAATAAGTTATTTAGGACATTTTCTACCATGGTGATAATGGCTCTTAAGGGATCCTTAAAGAACCCCTGGTACTGTTTTTTTTTATGTTATTCTCTCCCTCTCACATCACCCCTCTGGTTCACAGCTCAGTGTGCTGAGTCCATCCGTCATTAAAGAGAACAAATCACAGTTTTGAAAGTTAGTGTGATGTTACACCCCTCCCACTCACACACACATATATATATAAAGCCAAACTCTGGAGCATCCACACACATTAGCAAATCATTTGTCTGCACTGCTGAGTTGGCTGTGACATAACGCTGTACATCATTTACAATATTCCACAGTCTATCCATCAGTTTATGGATTGCCTTTATAAAACAGCATCAACTGTACTATACACATGTAAGCTGGTGCCAGCCCAGCGTTTGTCTTTACTTCCCAAACATCCCTCTTCTTCCCCCCCCAAACAGCTGGGGTTCACATTCGTACCAACATACTCGCTCCAACATGCTCGCTCCGACATGCTCGGTCTTTCCTCTCCTCCAACAATCAACATACAAATCAGCCCTTTACCATCCACTATTGTGCTACATTTCGTTTCCTCATCCACAGAGTCTGTCCGTGTTATGTTTTCACCTGCACCTCTGCTGAGTCACGACGGTGCAACAGTGAGGGAATGTTAATTAACTTTTAGCATCCTCAAACTCGTCCTTCCCACACAGATTCACTCCGAATCCTGGCTCCACTGCGGCACTGCGGTAGCACAATGCGTAGATTTGTCTGCGTAACGCCGTCCAAAACACACACATTACTGTAGGTTTAGCTGCACCTCTGCAGAAGCATGTTGAGGGAGTACACCATGCGCTCGCGCAGGTCGGTGGGGCATCCGGACGTCAGCAGGGAGCTGAGTTTGAAGGTTTTGGAGACGCGGTCCTCGTTGATGTACGTCAGCATGTACTCGTCCCTCTGGCAACACAGTATGATCTTGGTGTGGTCGTGGTAAAAGTTGATCTTTGGAGATAAAAAAAAAGCTTATTAGTTTATTCTCTATCAATTTTGGGCATTGCAAGTTATCTTTTTGTTGTTGTGTTAATGTGCTGCTCTGAGCATGCCCAGCAACGGTTGTGTTTCCTGTGATAGCGTGCGTGTGTTTACCTGGAAAGTGCCGTCGTTAAAGAGCATCATGAGGGCGCGGTCGGATTTGAGCCACTGCAGCAGGTAGAGTCTGGGCATGTGTGCGTCCGTCATACTACCCAGGTCCCCGCCCTGAGAAAGCAAAAGAGTAGCACAGCAGGATTAGACAGGCTGCGACATGAAAGATACAATTTCTAACGCTTAAGGGGAGGGAAAGACAAAAGGGAGATATAGATTACAGAAAGAGGAGTGGGGGAATAGAGAGGTTTACTTACATCCATGAGGTTCTCCTCCATGTAGTGGGAAAAGTACTTGAGCACAGTCACCTGACCCACAAAGTGTTCAGGAACCTCGCATGTGGGGAAGACAGAGCGCTGGCCCAACTCTGCATAGTAATGGATTGTCCTGAAGAGATAAACACAGAGTTACACAACCACTCAGATAAACACTACATAAATGGATTTCCTTGACATTCAAAATCTTGTTTGTAGTCTTGACTGAAAATATCGCTCTTGCTTGAAAACAGTTACGGTGATTCATATGATTTCCTCACAAAGGACAGATAATGTATTGAAATTTAACAAGCCGAGCCATCCCTTCAATTTGGTATTGAAACCACTAACAGGCTCTTCAAAGTAGCTCTATGTACTACAGCATGCTTAAACAAGCCATCTCCATTGTATGTAGTGACTAATACCTGTCAAACTAAAAGGTGGAGTGTTGTGAAAGCATAGGATAGTGCGTACTTTCTGTCTGGCAGGAGGCTCATGTGAGTGCCGTTGTTGAAAAGAACTCCCACGGTGTGATCCGACAGTTGGTAGCCAAAGCCGTACTTGTTGGAGTAGTCCACCCATTTAGTCACCCATTGGAGACTGCAGCTGTTTGAGCCTTGAGGAATGTCGTCGGCTGCAGGGTGAGAACACACAGAAGGAGGATTAGAGTACAATTACAAAAGAACCGACAAGTGAAACCTCGAACAATCCTCGACTTTGTTAAAGCACCTCAGAGCTAAACTAAACTCCAAAATGTCCTCCGGGTTCACAGTTTGAAACGCGATGAATGAGCCGGGAGGATATCAAAATCAGGGAGCGTATCTTTGAAAACTAAAACATGGAGCATGAATCTACATACTAGGGATGTCACGAGAACCAATACTTTGTTACCAAGTCAAAATTCTGAAAATGTGACGTGAAAACGTGACTCGTTTTTCTACAGTACTGTACCGCAGGTATCAGGGATCAGAGCTCGAGACTAACGGCGTCCAGTCGTCCTGGGGACGATAGAAAATTTCCCTGATAATGCTACATTGTGAACAACAAATCGATGTTTAAATCGGCAGGACGAGAGCTAGCAACGTTGCATCAGAATCCTGCTTGGCTAAATAACGGAGCAAACAGCTAACGTACGGAGGTTGCATTGAGTTACATTATGATGCTTTTTCTATTCAGTAAAAATGAGTATTGGGCGAAGGTAAATGATACCGTTATCATGATGTGTTCAAATGTAATCTTGTAAATTTTTGTTTTTTGGCGAGAAATTTGAGGCGGATCATCAGGGATTAATAATAAATTAGCAAAAATGAGAACGCAAACGATAATAAAGGAGGGTATGTTGAAGTACACGGGATTGGTATCAAGAATTGTAGATTTGACTGGTATCGACTACTAAATTTCTGGTATCTCGACATCCCTACAACATATACTTTCTGAGGCGTTTGATCAACCGACTCTCTGTTTAAACATTTCAAGGTCAAATACAGATAATGAGCTTTAGATGTATCACAAAAACTTTCAATCATTTGATCAATAAGTGCATGTATAGGTCATGTCTTTGCAAATCATTTCAACAAGTGGACTCACCTTTAGGCATATTCTCCAGACATCCCCTCAACACGCTTGCAACAGTCTCCGCCACGCTCCCCGTCGTGCTGTCTTCCAGACCTTCAGGAACAACAACAGGGGGTCATTATATCTTGATGTTATGTTGGTACAGTACAAGAAATTACTTTTCACTCTAGCTGTTGCATCAAACGTCTCAATCTGTGAGTAATTTACGGTTACAGGTTAAAGTAGAGCATTATATAACGTCAGTTTATGTGAGTCTTTGATCACTTACATTCACTGCTGCTGCTGCAGCTCCCCAGACTCCCCCTGACGATCAGACGGATGGTATCTCGCGTCGTCGGGGACTGGCTCTCCGTTGCCGGGCCAACGGGGCTCTCGGCAGATGGCGGAAGTAGACTTCCATTCTGAAGGTGAGAATCGGTGACGACAGGGGTTAGAATCTGCCAGATTGGATACTCTCTTCCTACTATGACTCAGCAGTCACCCACAGATTCAAAGTGGTTGGCTTAAAGGTTGAAAATAAGTGCTTTCGGTTTGCTCGGTTACAAAGATTTAGTACAGCGTCAGAGTGACTCATTGGGTTCTCCTCAACATGATATCTCAAATCCTATTAATTTCATGGCTTTATGAATAATGTGGCTGCAACATCACCCATATGTGATATCCTGTTGTGTGTTGAATGAATGATCTCTTACCTCAGAAATCTTTTTGCTCTGTTGTTGGCTGATCACAGTTCTCTCCAAGTCGTGCTGCAGTTTGTAGATCTCCTCTTCCTCTTTGGTTAACTTGTCTATCAAAGGCAACACAACATATTAGAGCATGACCTTTTACCCAGCAGCAACATAAACTGACATCAGAGCAGTATGGGGTAAAATGGGAAATGTGCTTGCAATCGTCCTACAAAATAGATTTAACGGATGTACAAAGTGGAAGATAACTGGTTGGCGTTTGATGTAATACTCACTCAGAGTCTCGTAGTATTTGACCTTGTCTCTCTTCCCACCAAAGAGCGCAGCGGCAGCTTTCTTGAAGAAGCTCTTGGCTGGACTGGAGACGTGGAAATCTGGCGCAGAATGGCAGCAGCTAGCCGACAGACGCTCTGGACTGAAGCCCTGTGGAGAAGGGAAGTGGGTCAGTGGTGGGAAGGGGGTCACTGTTATACTCCCACAGAGTGACATTTAGCGAGATAGACAGACAGAGAGCGGAGCATACAGACAGACAGAGAGTGTAGTAGACAGACAGGGAGGGTCTCACCTGTGTGAAGAAATCGTGCCTCAGAATGTGGTCCAGGTCAGGTCGGTCCTCTGGGATCTTGGCGAGCAGGGTGGTGATTAGCTGCTTAGCCTGTGGCGACAGGGAGGAGGGCAGGGAGTAACGCGCCTCTCTGATACACCTGTACGTCTCCTTCAGGTTGGTGGTCTCAAATGGTGGCCTGCCCAACAGCATGGTGTACCTGGAGCGGGATGGAGGGCAAAAGTGAGCTGATTTCCATCACTAAAAAGTCTTGAACTATAATGCCAATGTGTCTTTTTAAGCTGATTATCTGTTATTAGACTGTTATTCAATAATAATTTCTACCATTACTAAACTTTTCAACTACCTAATGGTGACTTTGCAGTGTGCCTACTCACATTACACAGCCCAGAGCCCAGATGTCTGATTCACAGCCGTGGCCCTGCTTGTTGAGCACCTCGGGGGACAGGTAGTTGGGAGTCCCACAGATCGTCTTCCTCCTGTTTCCCGCCGGCTCCAACTTGGCAGCCAGACCAAAGTCCCCGACCTTCAGCTCCATCGACTCGCTCACAAAGAAGTTACCTGCAGGGAAGAGAGGGAATGAGATGATGAGCACTTGATATTCAACCCCCGGATCAAAAGGCTAAATAGTGCACGGATCCACTGACGAATCCATTACAGAGAGAGGAAGACTCAAGTTTATATCCTCCCTGTACAGAATGCATCTTTACAACTGTGCACAAAGTGTCTCAGCAACTGCTGCATAAAGATTCCTCACCAAGTTTCAGGTCTCTGTGAAGGATCTCCTGTTCATGCAGGTACTTCAGTCCAGATACGATCTGTCTCAGATAATAACGCACCTCTGGCTCAGTGAGCACCTTGCGAGCCTTCAGGATGTGAGCTAACGACTGCAAAAAGACAAAAACACAGAGGAGAGAATGATTATAGAGCCGTTTCCGGAAGCGTAATTATTCTACAGACACATATTTTCCTCCAAAGAAAGCCTCAACATAGCGGATTTTCTTTAATCTCATAAAACTGCAAGGAGTTTAGCTGTATCATACAATTAATTAGAGGTCTTTTCTACAGTAGTGGGGGGAACACTGAGTGCTGCCTCGTTGACTTTAGGTGCAATGCAGGTGTTATCCAAATTTGAAAGCCAGCAGTGCCATAAATAAAGTACAATAGTTGGGAGACTATCACTTACTTTTCTGCTGCAGTATTCCAACAGGATGTAGATGTTCTCCTTGTCCTCGAAATGGTGATAAAAGTGCACAATGTGTTTGTGGTGCAGAGCTCGGTGCAGCTCTATTTCTCTGTCAATCTAGCAGGGGGAAGAGACACAAATTGTCACCATTGGAACTGTAGGCAGTTTTTTTTTGTGATAATCTGCAGCTGTCCTGGTCACACCAGTGCGCACAGGCGCCGGAACGGAGCCGCGCATCTGCATGCTTACCTTCTCCCGCTGGTGAGGTTTGGAGACGCGTGCGTGCGGGATGATTTTGGCCGCGTAAACTTTGCTGGTGGAGAGGTCGGTCATCTCGTAGCATTTAGCAAACCCTCCCTGGAAAGAGGAAAAAAAACACTGTTAACACGCTGCGTCTTCGGGGGGGTTTACGTGGTAAATCCATAAAGGTCGGTTATAGATTTTTTGGCGCTACCTTTCCCAAAACTTTCCCCCGGCAGTAGCACTTCCCCGTGGCCGGGTCGGTGATGATCCGGGCCATCTCCGAGGGCGCACTGCGCTCATCCGCTCTCTTCCTGCGAGGCTCGCTCGACCTCTGCGTCTGCTCACACATGCTGCCGCTGTTGTTGTTTGTCTGTTGGGGCCCCCCGGTATTCCTCTGTACTTCCATTAGAGGTGCTTTGTGTCGTCCCGCACTCAGAATGCAGCCCGGAGACTCCGTCTCTGAGGCTTTATACTCTGGCACCCTCCCCACCCCGCCCCCCCCACCCCGCTGTCTGCCGCCCTCCCTCTGACGTCACGGTGTGAAATGAGAGCATGAGGTCTGCCTCACATCGATCACCCTCTGCATGTACATCGGTGGTGTTGATGATGATGACACGGATATGAAATCAAAGGGATTGTTTGTGTGCTGTTATTTGTTTTAAGGATTCATATGATATTTGCATCACCAGCTGCCAAAATACACGTTTATTATTGTTGTGTGACAATAATAAACATGTGTATATTACCAATTTTTTGTTCATGGATTACGGGCAGGTGAATGGACCTTTAACATTTTGGTGCAAATTATAATTCAAGGCGTTGGGAGTCTGATTTATTTGGTCGATTAAAAAATCCACCATGCAGAGGATGATAAACATGATCTGTATTCTGCTCAGGCTCACCTCCTCCGGTATTGTTGCACCAAACTCAGTTTGGAGCTCTAGCACCCTCAGGTGGAGGTTTTGGAGGCCAATTCAAAGGGGAAGTAGACACCCTTTTTCAAAATTCCTACATGTTATTCCTATGGTCTAACAGTCCAACAAATATTAATAAACATGAGCTACTCTCTCTCAAAGCCAGAAACCAGAGAAGGATGTCATGGGGTATAAAGTCTGGAGCTGCTCCTCAGACAATGAATGGGAGATTTTGTGAACCTACAGAAAGTTATTTTTTTTTTTTTTATATCCAAATGAGCTTTATTCTACTGTAGTGTTCTCAGTTGTGAAACAGAAAATGTTCCAATTTACTCTGAACATTCCCCTGGGTGCTCTCAGTGTCATCTGTTACATCTCTCCCAATTCATTTTCCACGGAGCAGCTCCACACTTTATAGCCTATGACATTTAGTTTTGGACCCTTTCATGTTTACTAATATTTTTTGGACCGTCTTAGACCATAGGAATAACGTTTATGAATTCTGAAAATGGCCGTAGTTCCCCTTTAAGGTGCAGTGCAGATTACAAACCTGTTCTGCCTGTGAAACTTATGTTTACCAAATATACTGTGTGGCTGTATTGCAACTGACATGTGAGACGTTATTAGACTGTGTAGTGGAGTGTGAGCAGTGGTAGGTTAGTACACTGGAAGATTTATGCATTCGCTTGTGGCTGCAGGTATATTTTAATGACCTATGAACTATTAGAAATATTACAATCCCTCAAATCTGTTATCTTAACAAAACCAAATCTGTGTATGTATCCAAATAAAATCACAACCAGACATTGTTCATGTTCAAAATGCTGTATTTCACTATGTTAAAACAAATCAAATCGAATAATTTGTTCATTGGCAAATGGCCTTATACCTTCCAGCAAATTTGACGAAAATCTCTTGTTTTGCTGCTAACAGACAGACAAGCAGAGGGTCACACATACAGTATAACGTGTTCTTATTTATAAGGCTATTCTTGGTCTGCTTCCATCTTACCTACGGACCTACATCCTTCCAAAAAGTACGGGAAGTTACCGTCTTCGCTCCCAGGACTTAATCCTACTAACTGTCCCCAAAGTCCGTACTGAACTGGGAAAAAGGGCGTTCCAGTATGCTGCTCCCTCTTTTTGGAATCAGCTACAAAATGAGCTGAAACTTGGAGAGCTGGTCTCACTGAATGTCTTTAAAGTGCTTCTAAAAAACTTGGAAACAAGCACATCTGGCTGTAGATGTTTTGAATGCTGATGACTGTTTTGACACCTTATGATTCTGTAATTTGCTCTTTGTCTTCGTTTTAAATTGTTATGTTTGTTTTATGTCTGCAACCGTGTAACTGTGCTGCTGCCTATCTTGGCCAGGACACTCTTGGAAAAGAGATTTTTAATCTCAATGAGTTTTACTCCTGGTTAAATAAAGGTTAAATAAAATAAAAATAAAAATTACCATGTGTCTCAGACTAAAGTGTCTATTTCGCTACCCAGTTACATATTCTATAAAACCCACAAGGGTCAGGAAATACAGATCATTATTCTAGTCTGTGCACAACATAACAACGTCTTTGTGCTAACCCTCAGCGGCTGTCTGGGAGACCGTTGGAATGAATCTCTGAATGGCCTTCAGCTGGAAACATGCATTCATTTCTTGAATAGACACGACATATGATTCTCACTACAACCCCACAAAAGCAACATGAATAACATACAAAAGCAATGACCTCACAATCCCTCCTTTAGCATGCTACTAAGGAGGTTTATTAGCGTTGATGTGGAAGAGCTCTTAGAAAGAGATCTACAGCCATATTCTCTAGATAGTGGTGCACGATGATATTTATAATAAGACTGTCAGCAAGATGGCAGACGCTCAGTCTGTACTGGCTGTGCAAAGATTGAAGAAATACTGCAGGGGATCAGTGATGTCAAATTTATCCTGACATCTTGCTTAGTCGGAGTCCCTCTCATCCTCGCAATGTTCAAAAACATCTTTCAAACGGATCCCTCCTGATCAGTGCTCACAACTGGCAGATATCACCAATTTATTTCCTCAAAGTGTTTATGATTAGCTGCTAAAAAATGTGTTTTCTTTGTCTGGTATTTATTCAAATCTCTCTTTTTTTTGTTTATTTCTGGTCTAAGAAAACAGAAAAGTGTCTGGAGTGTTCAGTGCTGTTGAGAAGGACAGTGCTAGAAAACCAAATAAGGGGCTTATTGACATGGGAAACATACATTAACATTACCACAGCAACTGTGAACTAAAAACTAAAATCTTGTCCTCTCTCTAGGTTACTTGGTGGAGAGGAGGTCGTGTTGCTCAGGCTATATCTATTTGGCGACGCCTGGAAGCTTCTTTGACATCTCCTGGATCTATCTCTTCATCTATCTTTTCATATACTGTATGTTCACATTATATGTATAATTTTTTGTCATATGGATTGTCTATGTTGTATTTTCATTATGTTGTTACTCTGTACACACGACATCTATTGCACGTCTGTCCGTCCTGGAAGACGGATCCCTCCTCTGTTGCTCTTCCTGAGTTTTCTTCCATTTTATTTCCCCATTAAAAGTTTTTTTTGGTTAAGTTTTTCCTTATCCAATGAGAGGGTCGCACTGTAAAGGACAGAGTATCCTGTACAGATTGTAAAGCGCCCTGAAGCAAATTTGTGATTTGTGTTTTTGGGCTATACAAATAAAATTGACTTGACTTTATCCAGAGATTGTGACTTAATTCACCGCTGTTTTCGGTGCTTTTCTCAGGTGTAAGCGCACAGTGCTGATGTCATAAGCAAAAGTCTGGTCGAGACCGGAGCCGACAGACGATCGCTGTGGCCAGTCGGGGAAAGGGAAACGACCGGCGATGACAAGCGCATCATCAGGAAGCTCTTTCAAAAGCTTCTCGCCCAGCACCTCCATCTGTAAACCAATCATCACTTATAGCACAAACGCTATGTATGACTTACACAGCGTCAAAACATCTACACTACATACAAGGGAAAGAAATCATCGGAGGAAAACTCACCACTCCTGGAGCAAGGAAAGCTGTCACATTGTTGTACTTAGATAAATCAGTCTGTGAAAGAAGAAAGGCACGAATAGGGTCATAAATCAACTTTGATCAGGCTTGAGGAAAGCAATCATTTATGTCGAGGTCTTCTTACCTTCCAGAAGTCTTTTTTAACAAAGGTTGCCTGGCTGGAGGGCACTCCCGTCCAGCGGGCCTTGCTCCGGGCGTAGGCCACTAAGATAGAGTTAATCTCAAAGCCTGTGCACTTGAAACCAGCAGAAGAGGCCGCAAGCACCTGGAAAACCAAATCTGATGATGTAATATACAGTACAAGTATACGCAACACAATTTAAATCATGAAACACACAGTTTTAGAGTCTAGTTTTGGCCACATATGAATGATTTTTTTTCTGAAACAATTGTAGCTCACTAACCAGTCTTCCATCTCCTGATCCCAGATCTGCTAAGCGACCTGTTCGTCCCTCAAGCAGCTGCATAATGTTCAGTGTCTGACCTTTACTGGAGGGCAGATAAGGAACCTGGACCACAGTACAAACATATTGTAAGTCAATGCAAGTCTTTCACAGTCCCCTATTGCAGATAAGGCTTTATCAAGTTCTACTGAAAGGGAGAATTACAACAGTGTTATTAAAATCTCAAAATAATATTCCTGACACTAGAGCAACATGAATTTCTTCTTTTTCATGTGAAAACATTTCTGCATATGATTCATATTACATTTACTTATTCTGTTGTCAGTGATGTGTCTATAACCTTGAATCTGATCTCCCACTCACTGTCAGTAGAACAAATACAGTATCTGCTTGTCTCTAGCTACGGTGGGTTTCATCTGTGATAGTATAAAATTCCACTTTCCTCCTAGCATAACATATTTTATGTGAGATATAGCTGGCAGGATAAACAAAGCATCATGTCATTCATCCAAAAAACACAGGTCAGAGATATATTAATCGTGTTTTTTAGGTATTAGTTTTAAAACTGCTTCTTTCTAAATTAAAAAAGTCAGATTCAGATTCTCCACGCAACAACAAATGTTTGCGCATTATCTAACTTGTGATAATCTGCTCATGATCATCATGTTTTCCTGTTCATCTTGTACCAACAGTGAACAAAAGCAGCGCATGATCCATTATGTTACAACAATAGACGAAATGCACTTCAGAGTGACGTACTATAGAAAATGGTACAGTTCTCCGTAAAATATAATGACGGTTATAGACCTACCACTTTCTTCTTGTTCGCACGGAGCACTTTGCTCCAAAATAAGCAAATTATCGTTACTGTGCACGTTATGTTCTGTCTCGGCTTTCACACAAACATGCAGCATTTGGTGGGAAGAAAGCAAAGCAGCTAGGTAAAAACAGAGAAGGGAAATCTCAAGCACCTTGAGGTTCAACGGGATTTTGCGAAATCCAGGCAGAGCAAACAGTCTCCATACTCCATACAGGCCTGTGAGAAGAGCACAGAGACAGGCTGAGAGGACGGGATGGGGTCTGCTGGTGGGACGGACCTGGCCATAGTCCTGCAGAATCACATCAATGGAGTCCTCCATTGCAAACTGTCACCAGTATGGTTACAAATACAGTAAATGAGAGTAGATATTACTGCAGCCTAGAAAAGGCTTCCTGTAAGGAAATTAACTCAATAATATACTTAGAGCTGCAGGTTAATCGGTTATTTGACAGCTATTAAATTAATCGCCAACTATTTTGACAATCGATTACTTGGTTTGGCTAATTTTTTAAGAAAAAGGGTCAAAATTCTCTGATTCCAGCTTCTTAAATGTGAATATTTTCTGGTTTATTTACTCTTCTATGACAGTAAATTGAAAATCTTTGAGTTGTGGACAAAACAAGACATTTGAGGACGTCATCTTGGCTCTTTGGGGAACACTTATCCACATTTTCACCATTTTCTGACATTTTATAGACCAAACAACTAATCGATTAATCGAGAAAATAATCATCAGATGAATCGACAATGAAAATAATCGTTAGTTCCAGCCCTACCGACTGATACTGGATTATTGAGGTCAAGACCGATATAATCAGATAACGATATATCATCAGATATTCTTCTTTTTTTAACAGAAAGGCATAACATAAACATTTTTGATAGTGATCGTTTATATTTGTTTTATTTTTGTGATAATTGTGTTGTGCTCATTGGGTTGGGAGAAACAGTCAACCAATCAGAGCTTAGTAGGTGGGATTCAGAATGGGAACCAGTTAGCAGGCTAACTACCTACATTCATGAAAAACTGCACGAGTTGTAAGTGAAGACTTACAGAAATAAACCCTCTCAAATCAAGATGCAGTATTTCTTTGATCAATGAGAAAAAAGTTACGTTAACTGCTCCTAGCAAACGTTACTGCAGCTTCTATGTCAACTGAAAATGACATAGCCAAAAATACTGTATACACTCACTAGTAAATGATTGGTTAGGGATAAACAACATGAACACAATAATGAACAAAATAGTGATTCAGTGTGATTATCAGACATTTTACAGTCAGTGGACAAACAAACGTGTCAGAGCTCTCTCTGTTTCTGAATGACCTCAAACAGCTGAGGTTTCTGTACTGCAGTCTCTTGTTAAAGGCAGGGTTGACGATGTTATCCAGTATACACTATTTGTTATATTGGTTGAAATGGTCTTTACACCCCGACAGCGATCCATTACTTATGAGCTCTGAAAAAAGACCGGGAAAGAGCCGTGATCTGTAGCTGCTGTAATCCTGTAAAAACATCTACCAATCACTGCCTCGAGGTCCGCTTGGAAAGAACCAATCAGATGCCTCCCTGCCTCCCTGCCCGTACTCTACCCTTGGCGTGCACCAGCCTGAACTCAAAGCGCGTCGCCGCCGCACGTTTACTGGAGAATGGAAGAGAAAACTCAGCCAAAAGTAGCACTGCCGCTCGCGGTTACTTGTCATGAGGTAGCGTTGTTGAGCTGAGGTCCTCTCTCCGCTCTGTGTCTGTGAAGTAGTTACGATGCGGCGGTGCTCGTGCATGTGTGTGGGGGGCGTTGCCTTGGAAGGAGCCCTGAGGGGAGGGGGTGGGTTTTCCAACATCGTCGACCCTATCTTTAATTATTGATAAACATATAAACAGAAACCGATATCGGCCTAAACCAGTTTATCGGTCGACCTTTAAAATATTCCATGGATACACAAGATGAACTGTAATGTTTTTAGTCACTTTTGTAAAGAAACCAGTAACCATATAGGTTTGAAGAATATCTTTCCTAATGTCTATGCTTTTATGAAAAATATATTATTAGTATTAGTATAAAAAAGGTCTTCCAGCAAAGAATCCAGTCTGCAAAAACAGTTTAAACCTGGGCCAGCTTAAGACATAGGCCATATAGGCGGACTCCTAGGGCACCACATTCGGGGGGGGGGGCGGGGGGGGGCGCTGGTCACCCTTTAAAAACATAAAAAAAATAAAATCATTTTTAAAAAATGCTGGTAGGTGCCTTTCCTCATTTTCTGCATTGAAGTAACAAATGAACAAATAAATAAAGAAAGAAATACACTTTTCACCCCTGTAACTCTCTTTCTCACACTTTTTCATCTACCTGGCCGCACTTATTTGTTAATAAAAGTGTAAATTATAGTGAAACTGACTGAACACTTTTAAGGCACCAATATCAGGGACCAACTGTTTATTTATATTATAATAAATACAGTTATTTATGAAAATACAAATCTTAATTTTTGTCTTAAAACCATTGTGATGTCTGATGTGTGTTGCGGTTTTACGGGGCTAGGGTTAGGGTTTGGGGGGTTGAACCCTAAAACTAACCCTAGAGTGGCGCGGGGGGGCTCCAAATCCAAATTTCACCTTTGGCACCGAAAGGGCTAGAGCCAGCCCTGGTTTAAACAATATAATCTCCATTCATTTTATGATATAATTAATTCTGTAAAAAAACATTTGTCATCTGGATATCTCCAGCTGTTGACTTTCATTTGGAAAGCGATGACATTAAGATAGTGTAAGGTTGCTCAGGATAAAAATAACCACACAATCTCTCTTTGTAAACAGAAACAGCTCACCTCAGTATCAGGAGGTCAGTAGGCTTATCAAGCAACAGTAAATTGAATTTCTGCCAATATTGCTTTGTTAATCATTAGCACAGGGCAGCCTATCATATCCTATATGAGAGCTGCCAGGACAGAAATATCACCAGCGCACCTTTTTTCCAACAGCAGATGGTGCCACAGTGGCCTTTTTCACATGTAGAAACCTTCTACAAAAGTTTTGTTTACCACGCTTAAATCATGTATTGAAACACTGTGTGAAAACAACAGCTCTGTTTATTAAATACTCGCAGACGAGACGAGGATCTCCACCACCATAAAGCAAAGCAGCTTTCAAATAATCCAACAGATATTTACGATTTCTGATTTTGGATGAAATCGGTGCAAAAAACATCTAGCAGTAAACGAGCGAATGAATATTTTGACCTACTTACGAACGTGATACACACACATGTAGCGGACAGCTTTGGCACATTTATGAAGTTATAACAACAAACAATGTAAATCTGTGGAAGCAGACATGATTGTGCTGCTTACCTGACCCGCCCCCTGTGCTGCTGCGCACTGAGCAGCATGCACACACACACAGATCCTCCAGTCAAAGGTTGGTCAGTCAGCAACTCATCCCGCCCTATAACTCCATAATCAACCTATCAAATCTCTGCTCACTGGCCGATACATACAAGACTCCTGACAGCTAGAGCCAGCGGGATCTGTATTCGAGTTGTAGTTCACGCTTATGTAATGTCTGTTGTGTCTGACTGTGGCGCGTCTTAGCGCACGGTGGACTATTAGTGTCGGCTGTAGGTGTGACTTGAGTATAATAGGAGATGGTTATTTAAAGACTGCAGATGCTCACAGGAGAATAAACTGGTCCTCACCTCTTTATGACACTGGTACAGTTTTAGGAGGGGTGGAGGAAACAAAAATTAATTGATAAAAATGGAGGTATGATGAAAATGCATGTGAATTGAAAAATGGAGTGATAAATTATCAAGTGATTTGATTAAAGCTGCAGTGGGTAGAAATGGAGCAAAAATATGATTAAAAAAAGTTATTTTAATAAAACGGTTACTATATCCTGAAAGTAGTGCGTGAGACAGGTTATCTAAAAGAAATCATGTGCCTCTGTGTCCGCCGATGCTCCTAATGGCATCTGCAAGATTTCACAGACTGGAGGAAAACAACCAATCAGAGCCGAGCTGGAGTCTGCCGTCTCTGAGCAGCTGTCAATCACTTGCAAACTCCGACCAAACGGTCAAACTAGGCAGCACTGATCAAATATGAATCAATATTCTGTTACTGTAATGCCTATTTCTCGCCTCAAATGTTTTCAGAAACATCTTGTAGTGTACTGTTTAGCTGTAAAATGTGAAAGTTTGTGACCCGGCAGCCATGCTGAGATCAGTTGAGGACATACCAAGCACCGCCCACCAGCTGAAGCAAACTTTCTCATTTTACAGCTAAACAGTACACTACAAGATGTTTCTGAAAACATTTTAGGCGAGAAATAGGCATTACCAGATTATTGATTCACATTTGTTCAGTGCTTCCTAGTTTGACCGTTTGATAGGAGTTTGCGAGTCATTGACAGCTGCCTCTGTTGAATGAACAGCCAATAGGAACGCTCAATAGGAACGCTCATAGGAACGCTCATAGGAACGCTCTCTCTCTCTCTGAAATGACCTGTGATTGGTCAAAGTCTCCAATCACGGGCTAGATTTTTTAAAGCCTGAAAACAGAGCCATGAGGAGGTGCAGATGTCTAGTTATCTCTCAGAACATTTGAATTACAATATGCTGAAAGGTTATTATGGAATTTTTGCCCAATGATGCAAAAAAATATACTGCCTACCCCCACTGTAATTCAATCATCTTACATTCATCATTCACAAAAAAAAAAAAAAAATGCTATTTATCATTTAAGGAAAGTGGCCTCAAGGTTGCTGCAAATTAAGTACGCAGGTGTTGCAATGAGCCTAAAAGAGGGCTGGTGTGATTACAATTGCAAAGATGCCCATTTTTTTTCCACTTCCGCCTCACTTGCTCCCATTGAAAGGCCCACAATAATAATATTCATCAGCTCTTATTTGCTCAGCCGCTTGTTCTGTGAAGCGGAGCTGGCTTCATGGGCGGGGGGAAGGCAGCAGCAAGACCGACCAGAGTGACGCAAAACGAGAGGCCATTATATTAGCTTCCTGAAAAAAAAATACTGTCCAGCTGGGAGTTTATTATAGGGCTGGCTACTGGAGGGAATAAAACAGACGCACAATGGACTTGTATGGCAAGGTAAGATGCGTGGTTTTATTATAAAGCCATGGAGAGAGAGAGAGCATCAAACCCGTCATACAGATGGGCCTATAACGTGTGAGAGGCTGAATAGGTTTCCAGTTTTATTTTTAGTCTTTCTCTTGCGCGATGGGAGCGTCCGTACGCGATGCCTGATGCTTAATAAAGAACGAACTACAAAGCTTTTCCCTGCGTTTTCCACTGTAAATCAGCTGCCGACAGCTGTGACGCGCCGCATGCTGGGTAATGCAGTCCAATCTCTACTCTTGACGCCGTTCTCCTCCTTTTGCGCCGACACCGCGCAAAAACTACAACCCCCCACCCTCTTGACCCTTTCGGTGACGTCAGAGACACGCATGACACGCACTTTCCTTTCTGCTCGTGCTCATCTCACGCGAGCAGCTCAAGCTCAGGGGCGCGTGCCACAGTAACCGAAGCGGAGGGGACAGCTCCCAGGTGCTGAAACGGGTCTGCGCTCCACAGAGAGAGAGAGAGAGAGAGAGAGAGAGAGAGAGAGAGAGAGAGAGAGAGAGAGATAGAGATAGAGATAGAGATAGAGAGAGAGAGAGAGAGAGAGAGAGAGAGGGGGGAAGAGAATCAACGCCTGCATTAGACACTAATACAAACACCGTATTCTGCAAATCAGGGGCAGACACAGATAGAGCCGAGGCCTTCAAAACAGGTTTGTTCACACAATGTCCTCAACGCGTTTTTGGTAGTTTGCATTTATTAATAGTTATGTGGAAGAATTTCATTAATACAAAAAAATGACCTCCTACCCAGAATTGCTCGATTTAGCATTAGCTGGCATGCATCTCAAATGTTCCCTATCAGATCGCTGGTTTTTATCGTGCAGCATTGCACTGTATATTTTGAAAGCTGTGTCCTTGCAAATACTGCCTCGGTGTTTTTTTTTTTTTCTTTCTTTTCTTCTTTATACACGGAAGCGAACAGAAACCCGGTGCAGGATGTGCAGGATCGAGGTCCGGCATCTTTTATAACTGGCTACAAGGAGAGCTCGGCTGACCATATTGTTTGACATAGAAGCGCAGTGGCTTTGTCAAACACATTCACCTTGGAGCAAAGATGACTGTGCTCCTGACATCCTGCTCGTAGTATTCATGTCCTCTTAGGTCGTTGACTTGCTGACAGCTTTGCACGGAAATGCTCGGTATAGATGGTGAAAGATACATGTCTATTTTGCTATAACAGTTTTAATGTAGAAGAATATGTAATGGCTGGTGAAATTTCATTGTATTTCTAATAGCAGAGCTTTTCAAATGTAAAATCAAAACATCACTCAGAACTGTTAATAGTCAAATTTAAACTGGGATGTAAAACTGTAGTTTGATGTGTTTTGTTCCAATACAGTAAAGTAAATTAAAATGTACTGCATCTCAACTGTATTTATGAGCTCTTTAACGGCAATTATAATAATCCTTTAGTTTCATTAACGTGTGGCTTTGGAGAAGGCAAAGTCAGCTTTTTAAAACCCCCGTTATCTAATACTCATCAATACAACAGCTTGCTGCGCTGGTCCTGCTGGTTTGCCTGACACAGCCTTCTGTCACCTCTGATCTGTGGTCTGTACAGCCTGCTCGTACTGGACTCAACATCTAGACTGAAAAACAAATAATCAGGTTCTTCTTCTGTGCGTCACAGCTCTAAAAAGCTTCAAGGTGAAGCTCTTAATGCATTCTTTTCAGCATCTCTTTTTTTTTTTTTTTGCAGATGGCTGCCACTCAGGATGCAAAAGGGAAGGGAGAGGGAGGGGACCAAAACTTTGACTACATGTTCAAGCTGCTGATCATCGGCAACAGCAGCGTGGGCAAGACGTCCTTCCTGTTCCGCTACGCCGACGACGCCTTCACCTCGGCCTTCGTCAGCACGGTGGGCATCGACTTCAAAGTAAAGACGGTGTACAAGAACGACAAGAGGATCAAACTGCAGATCTGGGTATGAAATATTAACACCATCCAGGCATTAAACATTTAGTGGTGGTAAGTCACAAAATGTTTGATTTCTGACCAAACCAGATGAAACAAGCGGAATATAGCGATCAAAGATATGTTATTTCTGCTTATCCTGCTGGTCAACACAAGATGATTGCTTACTTATTTGCTGTTAACACTTGAAGAACCTGCTATTTCCTTATTAATCCTTCTATTTAGAAGCCAAACTCTATACAGGTTTTAAAGAAAATAGATTTCTATACAAAGCAGCAAAGTACAACAAGCCGTAACTGTGGTTTTCCTTTCATATCACAGTTTCTTCTGTCATGACAACCATGCACACATTTCCATTTAATTCAGTTAAATCCGAAACAATGTGTGGAGGAAATCTGCTCTGTGTTGTCCTCCAAGGTCTCCTGGAGGACTACTGTACCTCAGCTCTACTCTAAGGGGGCAGGGGCTCTTCAGAGATGCCCTGCCCCCTCGTTTCTCTCCGGCTTTGTGTTCACGCAGAGTGACTCCTGTCTGTAAAAGGATGTCAGTCTCTGCTCAGAGCCCACTCTCTCCTGACCCCTGCCCATATCTTTCTCTGCAGATCAATATGTTTCAAGGCCCGTGACAGGCTGGGACTTGATGGCTGTATGCTTGGCCGTACAAAAACAAAGTCCTGCACACACGGGATTACCTATTCATTAATTCAATTTTAGTCAGGACAGATCATGCTTGCATGATATGCTTGGACACGCTTCCCTTTTCATCTCTTGTTGTTTGCATTATGTTATACAGTATATACTTCAGTCAAAGCATAGAATTTATATTTGAAGCTAATCCTATTTGGTGTTGATAGGTATATAAACATTAATAAAGGACTTTGATGTCATCGCAAGCAATCTTTTAAAAGATCAATTTACACAAAAAGAACAATTTCACTAATAAAGTGATGTTTTCACCGTCCTAATTAAGCCATTTTATAATGCTAGTGTTTGAATTTCAGATATATCTATAGATCCTTTAAGTTCTGTAAGTTGCGAGGTGGGGCCTCCATGGAATCGGACTTGTTTGTCCAGAACATCCCACAGATGCTCGATTGGATTGAGATCTGGAGAATTTGGAGGCCAACTCAACACCTCGAACTCGTTTCCATCCACATAATGTAAAAGAAAATGTGATTCATCAGACCAGGCCACCTTCTTCCATTGCTCCGTGGTCCAGTTGCGATGCTCACATGCCCATTGTAGGCTACGCAGCCCCATACGCAACAAACTGCGATGCACTGTGTGTTCTGACACCTTTCTATCGGAACCAGCATTAACTTTTTCAGCAATAACAGCTACAGTAGCTCTTCTATTGGGTCGGACAACACGGGCCAGCCTTCGCTCCCCACGTGCATCAATGAGCCTTGGTTCTGACCCTGTCGCCGGTTCACCGGTTTTCCTTCCTTGGACCACTTTTGGTAGGTCCTGACCACTGCAGACCGGGAACATCCCACAAGAGCTGCAGTTTTGGAGATGCTCTGACCCAGTTGTCTAGCCATCACAATTTGGCCCTTGTCAAAGTCGCTCACATCCTTACGCTTGCCCATTTTTTCTGCTTCCATCACATCAACTCAAGGACAAAATGTTCACTTGCTGCCTAATATATCCCCCCCACTGCCAGGTGCCATTGTAACGAGATAGTCAATGTTATTCACTTCATCTATCAGTGGTCATAATGTTATGGCTGATCAGTGTATATGGAAATATATAACGTTTTTTAATTCTTAGTCTTAAAAGGTACAGTGGCAGCATCTAGTGGTGTGGTTGCAGATTGCAACCAACTGAGTACCCCTCCGCTCACTCCTCCCTTTCCAAGACTGTGGCAATGTGAGCCGCTGAATGCAAAACCGTGGTAACACTGTTTGCCTCGCTCAGAGGCCATCCTTACCATAATAACACTACTTTAGGAGCAACGGAGGTGAGACGGCGGCTGGCGGTACCACAGTTTAGCAATCTGTGGCTCACGTTACCGCAGTTTCATAAGCGTGTCGGAGAACTACGGTGGCCTTCGGGTAACGTAAAAACGTGTAAGGCTCTCTCTAGAGCCAGTGTTTGGTTTGTCCATTCTGGGCTACTGTAGGAACATGGCCGAGCAGCATGGCGGACACCGTGAAGAGGACCCGCTCCCTATGTAGATATGAAGGGCTCATTCTAAGCTAACGAAAACACGATTCTTAGTTTCAGGTGATTATACACTAATGAACACATAGTTATGAATGTTATATTCCATTTCTGCTAATAGATCCCCTGAAATGTTATATGTTTGTGGACCTTAAAAACATGTGGCACATCAGCTAGATGTTTAATTAATTGCAGAAATCTTCAGGAGAGTCTGTATTGTTATTTCTTGGTTTAACACTCCACCATGTAAGCATGGAGACAGATGGAAGTCTCAACATTACTGACAGGAGACTAGTAAGTGTTAGTTTGGCACACAGCGGGGAGGAACACAGAAGCAACACCTTCCTCTGAAAGTGTGGGAAACTGAAGAATGTCTGAGGCTGTTTAATTAGGAGTTCATCTGAGCTGTTGAAGCAGATTGTCTTGTAATACCTCTGAGGGGATAGATATGTGAGAGTTCCTCTCTTTCTCTCTATTTCTTTTTTTCTTTCTTTTGTGTGCTTCACCAAATGGCAACTCTCCTTCAGAGGTTTTGCTCTCGTTTGTCATAACAGGTGTCTTTTGCAGCAATTAGCCACCCCCTGACATTTGGTGTTTGCTAAGCACATATAGAGACAAAGAAGAAGCTCTCTAGCGGGATGTGAAACTAGATTTGATCAGTCAGATGACTGGCTAATCGAGATAATGTGTTTTCATCATTAGCAAAGACAAGCATATTCAGAGATTAAAAAAAAACCTTGCATCCAATTAATTGGTCTGTCTTTTTAAATTGCGCTCCAAGACAGCTGAGACTTACAGTAAGTGGCCGTTTAAGGTGATAGCTGTTGGCCCATGTTGTTGTGGCCATCGCACCATTAATCTGCTGAGAGATAAAGGCGTCAAAATGCATCAGAGTCTTCCCTGTTGTCGTATTAGGCTGAAGCGAATGAAGCGCATCGCCCGAGCGTTGCCAAGATGAACCTCATGAAAAACTGAAACTCACTTTAGTGAATGAAAAGGAGTTCAGGCGTGTGTCGGGATCCGCTCGCTGCCTCTCTCCACTTGAGGCAGTCAGCTTCTTGGATTGATTTCTGGCGAGCTGCAGACTACAGGCGAAGGAGCTCCAATTCACGGGACTCAGCATTTTTTTCTTGTCCTGCTCTGCCGTTTTAACTGAGAACCGCCTCACTGAAATAGCCTGGAAAATGCAAAGGTCATTGTCAAGCACTAGGACAAGAATCAATAGGATACTGAAATGTCTAAGCCTAAGAGAAAAGAGGTTAAAACAACATTCAGATGACTTGTACATAATGTATCATGACTTGGTACAGCCACAGAAACAATAAAAAGAGATCATATTCTTCGTTCTTTTATGTCGTTCACTCCACAAACTATTTATACAACACACACTAGCTGCTGACATTCACATGCATCTTTGGTGTTATTGTAAACCGACAAAAGGTCCTAGCCGTGGTGTGTGTGTGCTGTGAGCTCTGTCTCTGTGGAGTGAAGGTCAGAGCTGTCCTCTGGCTATAACAGGCACACTGTTGCAGCCATGTGCAGACTGACAGAAAGCAAAGCCACTCTGGCAAATACAACGCAGTGCTGCCTGTCTTGCTTCTGCTTAACCAGAGCCAAGTGGAGCAGCCAGAAGTGCTCCATCATGATTCACAGAAGCCTGCAAAACACATTTGTTGTGGGTGGAACAACAGCACAGTAAACATACAGTAGAAACAGGAGGGACATCATTGGGTTTCGTTATTATGTAACGTATCATAAGACAGCAAATATTCCTGAGCTCTCATTTATCTTCCTTGCTCATGGACACACTCACTAGAGAAGAGCTTCATCTGTCTGTGTTGGGAGCCATTAGCATTTTCATTGACATCTCGTAGCAAAGGCTGCAGTGGGCGCTTGTTTCCAGGGCAATCTGTGTGTACAATGTACTACTCCTCGAATGCTGCGTAATCACTCGCTTGCTTTGCCTTTGAGCAATTTGTTCAGCCTTATCACGAACAGCAAGCAGTTTCCCAATGTTGAAATCATTTTATCTCTATTTTTAGCCCCTTTTCTAAGAAATGCATGCTGTGAATACTGCACCGCTGAGTGTTGAACATTTTATCGAGGAGAGGAAAGAATCAATCACATCAGCCAAAACTGAATCGCTGTTTTCGGCATCTTATCAATGCAAAGCCAGTGTGGCAGTTAGCATAATGATTATTTCCACATCACAAAACACAACAAATGTAGCCATACGTAAATGTAGAAATGTAGATCATTGACTGGGCTCAGAATAATCTCTCAGTATGTATAAATAGCCGCAGATTAATAATGTACATGGCTCCTCATTTAACATTATGGACTTGCATACAGTATATGTGTGCTGTGCAGGGTCCTGTTAATGTTGCTGAGCCTGACACTGTTAATATCAGTCAGCTGGCTAACATCAGTGCTAAATCATGTTGTCTGTGTGTAGGACACAGCAGGCCAGGAGCGCTACAGGACCATCACCACTGCCTACTACCGCGGGGCTATGGGCTTCATCCTAATGTACGACATCACCAACGAGGAGTCCTTCGGCGCTGTGCAGGACTGGTGAGTCAATGTTGGTCTGATTTTGACCATTTTTGTATGTAGATGTCATCTCTCACTCTATATTAGTAAAACTGTCTGGCAAAGAACACCAGCCCCTCTCCAAATACAAGCCTTTTTGATGAATAATATCTGACTATATGATCATTAATGAGGAATTTTCTTGCTTTATTTATGTTTCGGCAACTGTATGCTGTTTTTTTAATGGTGCTGCTGTTGTTTTTGAGCTGTATCAAATGTTTTTAAGGTGTGGTTATTTGTTGTTTTGTTGTTATTGTCATTAGTATTTTAATTGTTTAGTATTTTTTTTTGTTTGCTTGTTTTACATTTGTTTTTTGTTAAATCTTTGACTTGACATTTGTTGTTATTATTGTCATTAGTAGTTTTATTGTTACTGTTTTGTTGTATCTTGTAGTTTGCTTGTTTTTTTTTATTATCTCTTTTTGACTTGTGGATATGTTGTTATTATTGTCATTAGTAGTTTTATTGTTGTTGATTTATCTATTTTAGAGCTGTAAAACGGTTCAAATATTTAATCGTGATTAATCGCATGATTGTCCATAGTTAATCGCGGTTAATCGCAAATTAATCGCAAATTAATCGTACATTTTTTATCTGCTCAAAATGTACCTTAAAGGGAGATTTGTCAAGCATTTAATACTCTTATCAACATGTGAGTGGGTAAATATGCTTGCTTTATGCAAATGTATGTATATATTTATTACTGGAAATCAATTAAAAACACAAAACAATGACAAATATTGTCCAGACACCATCACAGGTACTGCATTTAGCATAAAAATATGCTCAAATCATAACATGGCAAACTCAAGCCCAACAGACATGAACAGCTGTCAGTGTGACAGTGTGCTGACTTGACTATGACTTGCCCAAAACTGCATGGGATTATCATAAAGTGGGCATGTCTGTAAAGGGAAGACTCGTGGGTACCCATAGAAACCATTTTCACTCACATACTTTGTAAATGCCAGTTTTTCCTCGCCAGAATTTACCATAAGTTTGGAGCATTATTTAGTAAAATGTTGATACCAGTGGATTCCTCAGGTTTTCTAGTTTCATATGATACCAGTATCTTCACTCTAGCTTTAAAACCGAGGCTGCTACAACCTCTGAAAGATCGATTGCGTTAATGCGTTAAAGAAATTAGTGGTATTAAAAAGAAATTGGCGTCAACGCGTTATTATCACGTTAACTTTGGCAGCCCTAATTTATATTTTTTGGTTGAAGTTTGTTTTTCTTTTGTTCTCTTTTTTGCTTTGGATTTTAATTACATATTTGTTTTTTACATTGTGATGTAGTGTTTTTGTACGGACCCCAGCAAGAGTAGCGGTAGTAAGTAATGGGGATTCTGGGTAAATAAATAAATATTGTATTGTTATGAGCATCAGATCAACACAGCAAAAGGGCTTCCTGTTTGGCGCTAAAATGCAGTCATTTGATATCCTGAACACTCAACATTGCACATGGTTTTTCCTTTTTCCAAGACAAATCTGCAAACAGTTTACCATCCCGATCTCCTAACAGCTACAGTACATTACTCTCTCTCTGATATGTGGCAGTCTTGTTATGTAGTGTGCATGCGTGCATCTTTGTCAGGCTTGGAGATCAAGGGGAACCTTGTCAAGGTCATGGCTCTTGTCCATTCTTGAGTCACACGAGCTTCTGCAGGCTGAGGAGCAACTCTGAGCCAAGCCCAAATGTCAGTGATTTATGATGATGCATTCATGTCTAAAACAGGACTTGGAAGGCAACGTCCGATTGGCTGCAGAAACCAGGTTTCTGGGTTAGGATTCTTGCTCTAGAAACAAGCATGTTGTCATCAGCACAAACAGAGCAGCACAACAGCTACAGTAGGAAGCTTTGGTGAAACACGGAAGAATCTCAGCACTGCCAGTCAGAGATAAATGTGTATTTTGATTTACATTTTGCTGATGTTTCTCCTTACACCCCGACTCTCCACAGCTGTTGTGGTGATAAACTGTAATTTTCCATTTTATTTACACCCTGCTGTCCTGCGGTAATCTCTGTCTGCCAGCCAAAGAGATTTTGGGAGCACAGAATGAGCTTTTTTTTAGAGGAAAGATTTCTGAATCATCATAGTAATATTCTCATGATGTTACTGTTTCAGCTGTAAGGAAATGACGATATGACTCACACAGACTTGATATAGAGATGGTTCTCTACAATATCCAGATCATTAATATAGCAGCAGGCAACTATTTGCTATGTAAAGATATAGCGGAGTAATGTCTACCTGAGTAGAGAATGAAGTCGCTCTCCCTCTGTGTGTGTTGTAATCAGAGCTTTTCTGTGCTTTGTTGACAAAGCCGGGCCGGCCATGCGTGCCTTTTAGTGCATGTTTGTGCATGTGAGCGACAAATAGTAAATGGAGTGCCATCAGTAAACAGAATATGAAAATTACCGGCAATACGTCAACAATAAGTCAAGACAAAGCTAGATTATCAGCCAAGTGTGCACAGCGGCAACACATTAACATCGCTCTTTTCATTTAAAAACCTGCAAACATCACAAGCAAAGAACTGGAAGAAAAACTGGTAGAAAACCAGCTATAAAAGTGCTCCTGGTAAGTGTAAATAGTAGTTGTAGTTGTATCATTTTTTTGTACGTTGTTTTCCTGAATTGTCTTCCAGCTTTTAGTTGGTTAAAAATATTGGGTCTTTTTTAGTGTTAATATCAAGTAATAGATATGTGAGAGAGTAGACTATAATGTCGCCTGAGCTGCACGCTGTAGTCTTGCTTGTTCGATATGTAGTGCTGTCCACGGTGCTGATCATGCAACCATCAGTGACAGTGCTGTCACTAAAACAGCGACACCGTGACAGGGTTAGTGACTTACAGTAATAACTGACTGTGTATGAACTCTAAGATTTAATACTGGGGTGAGACTACACAACTTTAGCATACTTTGCCTTTCTTATAAACAATAAGCTGCACTATCAGGTCGCAATAAATTCATATCGACTGAACCAAATTTTAAGTGTCATCATTAAAATATAGGCCTGTAGTACATGCACATATCATTTCATGGTAGTCTTTTAACACATAAATCTACATAATATTGAAATATTCAACATGAATCCGTTGTTGCTTAAAAAAATCCCCAAAATGGCTGATTGCTGGGCATTTGGCCTGGTCAATTACTTTCCTCTGGCCGGGACTGAGTGCGCTGATCACTGTAGCTATGCACAGGAAACCTCTGTGAATTCCCTGGCCCAATATTATTCATGGCGCTGGTGGTGCAAATATATAATATTATAATATTTAAACATTTTTTTAAGCTCATGTCTGGTAAGCCTTAAAGGGACTATTTGTAACTTATCACGCGCATAAATCATAACGGGTCGTAATCCCATGCGCGCTCGCGTGTGGGTACGCGCTGCTCCTGCTGCCTGCTTGCACACCGCGCTCGTTCTCACCCGCTCGGATCGCTCCAACTCCACGTGCACGCGTGCACACTGCAGAAGAGTTAGTTTAGCTCTGAGAATATCTAGTGAATGTGCAGTGGACGTTTTTGCAGAAGTAAATGCTGCAGCTCCTCCAGACCAACAGAGGTTTCCCGTGTCTTGTGAAGTGACGGAGCTCCGCAGCGAGTTACGTTATCCCGACCGGGTGTCGGTCTCCCCCCCCCCGTTCCCTCCGCGGTCGGGAGGCTGAGACAGGAAAAGCCAGCACTAGAATCAGCATTGATCCATGGAGAGACCTTCGTCTGGTCAGCTAACATTACTGCCAAGCAGGTGAAATATAGAGTGATATTGTGTGTTAGCTGACGTGTGTCGCCTCACTGTTTAGACCGGTGCTCGTTCATGTCAATGTAGCGCGAGCACAAGCGCGAGCGCGAGCAACAGGACGCTGACTTTCGTTGACATTGCGACCACAGGTGTCGCTGTGAACAAGCAATTTCTGATTCTTACATATAGCCCCTTTAAGGCGCCATTGTAGATGATGATATTTTTGCAGTTGACAGTTGACCTGCACGCCACGTGGCTTGCACACATAGTAGGACTATGACAATCAGAATTAAGGCCAGTGTCTACTTGGCCCTCATCACTTTGCTAGCAGCACTTGACAGCTGCTTTAAAGCAGCTGCATTTAAAATGAGCACATATTTAATTTTGGATGTACTGTTTAAACTGGGATGCTGCACTATTAGCAGCATGAATTGTGTTAAAATGCTCCGCGTTATCAGCCTGATTTGTATTGAAATAGATTTCCAGTCATTAAGAAAAACAGGGCTTTCTTGTTAGGAGAGGTCGGAGCCAGACACACCTATTATTTTTTTATGGCCTGTCTGACACTTTGATTGAGTACTGCAGTCTGAGCACTGGCTGTGATGGGTATCTTAATTAATGGAGCCAAGTGTGTCACTGGCAGCGAGTTACTGTACCTGTGAGCGTATACGTACCAGACACCAGCTGTATACAAGTGAAGAGGCTCTCTCTTCTACCCTTCATATAACCAGAGTATTCTTCTTCTTTGCCTTTGCCACAGGCTTTAATTCCACTTTCTCTTTCCCTTGTTCCTTGTGACAAGGTTGTAGGAAAAAAAAGAGGTTGCCATGACAACGGCTCCTTCCCCGACTGTGGCTGAGTTAAGCTGGTGACGTGCTCATTTCCTGCCTGTGACAGAGACAAAATATTGTAAGGCTGACATGCAATGTAGGACTTTAAAGAAATCATGCAAATGAATTATGCGATACAAAAATATACTATTTTATTACAGCAACCACCTCAAAGCATTTATTTTGCATTTCTCTGCGTCCTCTGTTCTCCAGAGGCTAACTGGTAAATATAGACCTTTTATAGCCTGTATATTTAGCTCTGTTAGACTCGATACAAAAGACAAATGTTTTTCTGTCAGTGAACATTATCAGTAGTTGGCTTCAAAGTGACCCACATCTGAACCGCTACAACAAGTCAGAACTGGACAGAGAGAGAGGAGGAGTGCCAACATCATGCTGCTCTCTCGCTCTCTCTCTGACTCGTTGTTTCTTCCTCTCTTTCTTACTGGCTTTTTCTCTACAGTTCACAGCCTGTGGTGTGTTCGCTGCCCTACTTTCAGTCAGACTGCAACACCACAGGAGATATTTGTTCCCTAAATGCCTTCTCAAAAATGTGTTTGAAGGTTAGAACGGTACAAGAACCTCTCGGATTCACAGTAAATTTCCTGTAAATGTGAGTGTCATTGTTATCACACAGGCAGGTACATTTGACATGGCTCACAATGCAAGTTATGTCATACAGTAATACATACACATATGTATGTATACATGCATACAGTGTTTATGGTACCTGCAGTGCCTCACTTCTTATACAGTATCTTGTTGTCCTATCTGGGATGTAAATCAATTTCCTGGGTTAAAGGCTAAAGGCACAGAGCTCAAATAGTGATCCACATTTGCAAGGTGTGTGCATCTTCTGTATAGAGTAGTTAGCCATTATTTAGTAACAAACCAGGGACCTTAATTAATGCCCCGTGTAGCTACAATATCCAGCAGGTTGTTTTAACGCAATAATAACGCGTTGACGCAAATTCGTTTTAACGCCACTAATTTCTTTATCTCATTAACGCAACTTGCGATTTCTAGGTTGTAGCGGGCTCAGTTTTAAAGCTAGAGTAAAGATAGTGGTATCATATGAAACTAGAAATCATAAGGAATATATTGGTACCAACCATGTCATACTAGCTTGTTGCGAAGGAGGCTAAATAACGCTCCAAACTTGGGCTAAAGTTTGGCGAGGAAAAACTGGCATGGCCATTTTCAAAGGGGTCCCTTGACCTCTGACCTCCAGATATGTGAATGAAAATGGGTTCTATGGGTACTCACGAGTCTCCCCTTTACAGACATGCCCACTTTATGATAATCATATGCAGTTTGGGGCAAGTCATAGTCTGAGTTTGAGTTTTTTATGATTTGAGCATATTTATTATGCTAAATGCAGTACCTGTGAGGGTTTCTGGACAATATTTGTCATTGTTTTCTGTTGTTAATTGATTTCCAATAATAAATATATACTGTACATACATTTGGATAAAGTAAGCATATTTACCTACTCCCATGTTGATAAGAGTATTGAATACTTGACAAATCTCCCTATAAGGTACATTTTGAACAGATAAAAAATGTGGGATTAATTTGTGATTAATCATGATTAACTATGGACCATCTGTCAATTGATTAAATATTTGAATCGATTGACAGCCCTAATTAGTATTATTGATTTCCACCTATTTTGCAATTGTGTGTATCTCTGTGCATGCTGCATACTCATGTGCCTTGGTCTATATGTTCACTATGCAAAAGCAAATAAAAAACAGTTGAAATACAAATCTAAATGTAGAAGCATGTCAAATACCAATCGAAAATAGCTAGAAAATACCAAGTGATAACCTACATCTGCGTAATAGTGATTACATGTTTTCAGCACAGACCGGCAGTTGACCCACTTTCTCACTGCCTCTCTCAGTGACTCAAATTTTACATGATGCCAAACACAAGGTGATGTAATCGCTGTTCATGGCCGGTCCAAATGGCGAACGATCTTTACATCATGTCCTTCGCTCTGCCATCTTTTGGGATAAATGTCCGATAACAAGTGGCACAAAGACAATCCTGACAAGTTATTATAAAACGAGGCAATAGCATTTATTTGACCGTGATGCTTTAAAAGAATTGTTTCTGATTACATGCAGGTCAACCCAGATAAAGACCTACTCGTGGGATAATGCACAGGTGGTGCTGGCTGGAAATAAGTGTGATATGGAAGAAGAGAGAGTGGTCTCAGTGGACAGCGGCAGGCTGCTGGCAGAACAGTTGGGTAAGTCTGGGAGCAACATTCACCCCTTATGTTATTTAGATTGGGTGGTATCATCATAACATTGTTATCCTGACATAAAAGCATGACATTTTCGGCCTTTTTTTCACTTGCTAGTACTTTTCTTGCCTTTTGGGATATTATCAGAACTGCTACATAGAGGAGCTTTGTTTTCAACCAACAGTAGCAACAACTAGAATCACCGACCTCACGGTTGTATGCCTCCGTCAACCAGTCAAGTTGTAGTTTACATCCACGTCTGTCCAAAATGTCATCACTTCATCATTTTATCCTGTTAGATATTTCTGTAAAATTGTCATAATTAGGCTATGAATTCTTGAATTAAAGCCAAAAACATGTTTTGTGAGGTCACAGTGACCTTGACCTTTAACCACCAAAATCAGTTCATCCTTGAGTCCAAGCGGATGTTTTTGCCAAATTTGAAGAAATTCGCTCAAGGTGTTCCTGAGATATTGCGTTCACGAGAATGGTCCGGACGGACGGACAACCCGAAAACATAGTGCCTCCGGCCATGGCTGTCGCCGGCGCGGAGACATAATAACTAGCAAAGCTTTTCCTAAAAATGTAATAATAAATATTTATCATATGATCGTTGTATTTTAGCTAGTTCACACTACACAACTTTAGCCGTGATTTTCCGCTCCCCGACAAAAGCCCCAGATCACAGGCAAATCGGCGTTGGCTCGCCGCTCGCACATCGGTGCTCGAGTGTCATGTGTGAACTGCTCAAAGATGCGAGCGGAGAGGCTCGCCGCCACTCGCCGATGCCTCGCAGACACATTCCAGATATCTAGCATGCTTAATATCTGTATCAGTTTGGGACTTTGGCCTCGAGCTACAGCCAATGAGAGCACGAGACACGGGTTGAGGGGAAACCTGGGGGAGGAGGGGTCGCCTGTAACAATAGGAACTTAGTGTATGTGTTGCATTTGCAACACGGAGCAAAATTGTTGTTGCACCTAGAGGAATAAATAGTAAAAAAGATGTGTGGAAACAGCCTATTTTGTAAACACGTGTGCCCCCTGGTGAAAGATCTTGTAGTGTGTGACTCCCTGTCTCCGGTCAGTCATGTAGTGTGAAAACCACGACGACTTAAAGACTCCCGATTACATGACAGCAAGTTGTGTAGTGTGAACTGTACTGTGATCTGACAACTTTGAAAGTCGTGTGGTGTGAACTTAGCTTTAGTCAGCCCTGTCCCTTCCTGTTCTCATGTCACTTCCTCTCCCAAGGTTTTGAATTCTTCGAGACCAGCGCCAAGGACAACGTCAACGTGAAGCAGACCTTTGAACGCCTCGTCGACCTAATTTGCGACAAGATGTCCGAGAGCTTGGACACAGATCCGGCCGTCACCACGGGAGCTCCCACTGCCAAACTCACAGACAGCGCTCCGCCCCTCCAGCAGCCCGGATGCAACTGTTAGTGACTGATGTCGGGAAGCAAAGGGAGGGCAGCGCAGGTCCTGTCAGGTGGTAGAGTGTGCAGAGTTTTGTTCTCCCTTTTCACTCCTGCTAGTGCTGCTTTCTCTGGACTACAGCTCAAACCCTGTTTAGTAGTAGAATTACAAGATGCCGTCGTATTATCTCTCAACTTTATCACCTTATATCAAGAGCAAATAACCAGACAAATGGCTATTGTAAGATGTGTAACATTACAGGATATCTAAAATATAGAGACGCCATATTCTCATTCCTCAGCTAGTTAGTACGGTCATAAACCGAGTATGTTTGATAAGGCTGGAAATAGTCCGTAGTCATGATGTACAGTTAATCCTTAAGACCTTTAAAAATCTTTAAGACCTAGAATAATTATAAAATGAGGGATAGAGTCAGTGAGTGCTTTAATTTTTATGTTTTGTACAGTATGTATTTTCCTTTTATAGGATTATTTTGTCTCCTAAAGATGCCAAATCTCTGATTTAGTGCACTATAGGATGTAGCGGCTTTCTTTTGTGTAGTGAGTGTGTGGCTGTTGTGTGACTGTACGGTACAGTAAGTGTGTGCGTGGGTTTGCATGAGTGTGAGTCATAAATGAGAGCATCTTCGTCATCTAAAAAAATCATCTACCTTGGATAAAAAAGTGGCCTTTTAGCATCTCCAACTCGGCCTCTGTAAGTTCCTCTGTCATGCTTACTTTTGGAATGAATCCAGTACGTATAATGTTGATGTGAGTACTATTCCACGTTTTGCTGTCTGTAGATGTGTGATTTCTCTGATAAGTATATCTGTAAATCTTAAAAAGCAACTATTTCTATGTGCTTAGCCTCTAAGATGACCCTTTATAGTTTGATGCGATGAGCATGCTGCCAAAAACTCAATCATATGCGCTGTTTTATCTAAAGATAGAACCTAAACTCCATATGATAGTAATGATCCAGCATTTCATTTAATAAGAATCTCTCACTGACACGACACAGTATGATATACAACATCTGATCAGCTCTGGCATGGAATAAACAGCCATATATATAAAAAAATTCTTTAATTCAGCATGCTAAAATGTTTGTGCTAGAAAATGAAATCCCTCCTGAAAGAAAAATCGCTTAGAAAACATAATAGATATACAGTAGTGTAGAATGGGAAGCTTATACAGCACTGTAGTGGTCTTAATGATAACTTAAGTCTATATGGCACTGGTTCTCAACCTGGGGGTCCCGACCCCACTGGGTGTCACCAAAGCTTCACTGGGGGGGTCAAGAGGCCTTCTTGATTTTCCCTGAAAAGTAGTCCCAGGGTTACACCGAAATCTGTGACCGCAGAGAGACATTTTTGACGGTTGTCATCAGAAAATGTAACCCCACAGTAATAAATGAGGCAAATACGCGACAGAAAACACACAAAACTAAATTGTTAAAAATAGGGCTTTAAAATATTAAATTGCAATTAATCGTATGATTGTCCATAGTTGATCACGATAAATCGCAAATTAATCGCACATATTTTATCTGTTCAAAATGTACCTTATACTCTTATCAACATGGGAGTGGGAAAAGGTCACATTTTCTGACAGCCATCAGAAATGGTGACCTCATATGTTTCTGGCTCTCTGCGGTCACAGATTTTGGTGTAACACCGGGACTAAAATTACCAGGAACTTCTTGGTGGGCACTCTGCTTAAGGCAACTTTTTTAAAAATATATACAGTTCGCCTATATCTCAGCATTTCATTCATGTCTGTGATGCAATTGTTATTTTTAAAGTTTGGATAAATAAATAAAAAAATGCACATAACACATAGATTTGTATGAAAAGTTCCTAAAAATAACAGGAAAACTCATTTCTGATGCAATATTCACAGGAAATAATCTGTTTAAAATTCATCCAAATTTTACACAAACTTCCTACAGTTATTTCGTTCACTATTTGGGTTGTTTTGTACTGTTACTTTTATGCATTGAATATAATATGAAATATCCATAAAATGACAGTCATGGGTCATCACTTTACTCAATGATAGAAAAGGAGTCCCTTAAGGAAAAAGGTTGAGAACCACTGCCATATAGTATAGAAGTTGTAGCTTACTTTAAAATCCAGAAAGCCTCTCAGTTCTGCAACTCATAGAAAAAAAAAACATTTGTGCCAAAATAATTCCTTTAGCATCGTCAGTTGTTTGTTGCATAGTCGAATGAAAACTCCAAAAAATTGCATGAAGCCAGTCCTGTTATCTATGTAGATTTATATAATAACATAGTGTATATATATCACTCTGTGTTACAGATTTAGAAGCATTGTCACAGCACTTGCTGTGAGATGCAATGGGCCAATAAGTGCAATATTTTATGAATGAAACCCTGTACATAGTTTCTCCTGTCCTCGAGTACAATGACTCTATCTGCAGTGTGTGAGTGACAGTTTGGTCAGAATGAAACTAAAGTAAAAAAAAAAGTGAGAGTGTGCTTCATTCAGTAACTGAATGTGTGACTAAGTGTGTATGTGTGTGTGTACCTGCCATATTGAACAGACAAATTACGTACTATAGTGTATTGTTTGTGTATACCTTTTGTACAAATGTATCCACGTACTCTATGCTGTTCCTGCTAACTGTTGGGTGTTGGTTGATCTTGTATTATCATGTCAAAATGCAGTGTTATTGTGAAAGATAGTCAGGGAGATAACTTAGTCCATGCCATATGCCATACTGTTGTAATTCCAAGAAAAGGGATACACATAAACTAGTTCAAAGACCCTGCGCATATGTGTGTACACGTGCTTCGTGCGTGTGTGCATCTGTGTATGTGTGTGATATTATGATTTTATGCTAGTAGCCATGAAATAAATTATTGTATTGATCTCCAGTCAAGATTCATTTAATGGAGGAATAGTTGCCCAAACAGTCACTCTGGTCAAATGTCATTTTAGAGCAGTATGACTTTACATATAGCTGAATCTATTTGTTTCTCAGAGTGCAAGCAAAGTAAGAAGTATGTTTTTGAGATTATAGGAAATAAATCTAATTCTATCAGTGGGTGTCTGCGTTCTCTCTCGCTCTCTGCTGACTCTACAGAAGCATGATGGAGGGATTGGTTGGCTGCTGCCCTCTAACCCGGACCTGCTGTCTTTGCTCTGCTCTGCTGCTGCAGCACAGACGCCCTTATTCATTTCTAGGCAACGTACACCACCTAGTGTTGGAGCGCTACGCCTGCGTCCACATCCGAGCTGCTGCATCTAGTGATGAATGATTAACACTGTATTTGTCTGCATTTGTGGTGGTCAAATGCAGTGGTGGAAAGTACATTTAAGTACTGTATTTAAATACAATTTTGGGTTATTTGTATTTTACTTGATTACTTACAATTTATGCTACTTTATATTTCTACATATTTGACAGCTATAGTCTTGAGTTACTTTGCAGAATAAGACTTTACTTAAAATCAACAACAGTACATGTAAAATTTGCCTCACCTCAACAGCTTCAATAAAATGCCACTTACATGTTTATGTAGGGCTGGGCGATATGGCCAAAATCTTCTATCACAATATAGGTGATTTCATATCAATAACGATATATATCACGACTTAGCATATTTTCTGGTAATTCAATAAATAAATCTATATGAAATTATCACACGCTAAAGTCTATTTTGTATACTCCTGTGTTAATTATTATTACAAGTATTTTAAGGACCTGAGTGCAAAATTAACATAACAGTTTTAAGTTTAAATTATAGAGAAAAAAATAAATAAATGTAGGCCTACATCGTGATAGAAACGATATATAAAAAAAATATATACAATAGACATTTTGACGATATATATTGCTTACATACAGTATATTGCCTAGCCCTATGTTTATGTATCAGTAATAATAATCTAATATTCAATAATATAACACCAGTGGTGAAATGGGACTAAATAAATTCACTACATATTGTACTGAAGTACACTTTTGAGGTACTTCCTCACATGGGTATTTCGATTTTATGCTACTTTTTAAAATATACTCCCCTAAAATTTATTTAAATATTGTCCTTTTTACTCAACTACATTTATCTGATATATATATATAGGCTACTAGTTCTTTGGAGATTTTGATCTTGCATACAAAATGTGTGATCATTTTATACAATATGATGAATTGTTGTGAACAGTTGTAACATGTTGACATAGTAAACTATGTTAATACAGTAGTTGCTTCAACATGAAAATACTGCTTACTACAGTAATGCATCAATAATAATAATAATAATCCAATATATAATAATATAAAACTGAGAAGGGCCATTCTGCTGCATGAGTACTTAATTTGTCTGCCAATACTTCTTGTAACAGAGTATTTGCTTGAGTAAAGGATCTGAATACTTTTTTAAACGCTGTACAATGTACCAGCTTAATATACCAACGTGTATAAATCTGTGATACTGTTGTGAAACAAACATGTCAAAGAGGGATTTATTGACTATACATTTCGTCTTTATTGCACTTTCTAGGATATCAACGGCTGGTGACAAGTAAAAAAAACTAGTAGGCTACGTCACATGTATAAAAGCTTTAGATATATGAAGATAATGTGAAAATAAATGTCAATCACAGCCTGGTCTTCCTTGACAGGGCTGCAGTGATAACAGTTCACTGAGATGAACAGCAGATAACGCTGTTGTGTGAATGATTGACAGAGTTGAATTTACTGCTCATGTCCTTCAGCTATGGCGGCTAAAAGACAGATATTATCTCACACAGGCAGCTAGTGCACAAAGACTGTAACTGTATGACAACAAAGAATAAAACTTTTTCTCTAAAAAGTGTAATATGAATCTCTGTAAAGGTTGTATAAAGACACAGGTCTGGAGCAGAAAAACTACAAACCACACCCATTGGCTATCAGTGCTGATGGTAAATGTAGTCCACAGAAGAAATAGATTCAGTGCATGCTGCGGAGCAGTGCCGTTCTTTTAATGCATCCATGAGCAGTGCCGACTGCGCCTACATGTACCAGAATGCATTGCGCGCGAGCGGCGAGCTCGCTCCGGCTACGTAAATAAGCAAAATAAACTCACAAAATGTCAATGAAGGACATATTATTACCCCTGAACAGAAAAATAAAACCGTAAATCCTCTGAATTCAAGTTTCTCTCTCACTCCGAACTACAGACAGGCTTAATTTCCTTGTTCACTCATTGTGAAACACTTCATTCAAACTGGACAGAAACTAAATAAAACTCACCAAACACGTCTTAGTTAGTGTTTCCACTGTTCCAATAACCAGCAACTCTGGTTTGGTCGAAATAAATCCATAATTCACAGAGTAAGATGTGAAAATAGGTTCTTGAGGGTCACAACACCTGCGGCCATATCGTCCCCGCTGCAGCAGAAGCCTCGCGCGGCCTCTCTCTAGCTGGATAGGCTGAATATTGTGTTGCCAGATCTCGCGAGACAAACAAGCTAAACAAGCCCCAAAGAAGCAACTCTACCTCCGAAAAAAAGCCCAAAACAAGCGACCTTACCTACCTACCACAATGTGAGAGAGAGAGGCGGCCACTTAATCACTTCATATATATGTATGAATTTATTTTGGGTTGCCTGCATTTCATTTCATTTTTGCATCCATTTTTAGCCTGTAAATTTACATTTTTCTTGTCAGCTAAACTTAAAGAAGTTGAACAATTAATTTAATTTTTGCATTTCGTTTCATTTTTGCAAATCGGCAACGGCATGATGAGCTCCTATATCACACTTACAAAAAACGGCAAACTGCCTTTGAATCGCCCCCACTTGAGGGCGAATCCAATCTTTAAGTCCACTATCTTTTTCACAGTCTTTGTTGTACTTTTTGCCATATTTCGTACCTGGCATTGTTAGCTAAGATTTGTCTCGCAACAACAACACTGCGGTGGCGGTGAGGAGAGAGAGAGGAGCAAGCCCAAATAAGCAACTACACTTTAGAAACAAGCCCAAAAAACGCAACCCGCGACTACCAATTTGTAAGCGACTTTTCAGGAAAACTCAAAGTCGCTTATAATAAGCAGACTTGGCAACTCTGCTGAATATCCCAGTCAGCCAAAACACTGTAAAATGTACACTGTAAAAAAATCATTGTCCATAGCATCCTCTGCACTCATATTTTGGGATGCCATTTTCGCTGTTAGAAACGCAACACAAGCTAAGAGAACAAGGAAGTTTTTGAGCGGCATTGATTGATGGGCTGAAGTAGTACTGTAGTTCTTCCGTATACCAAGTACGTCATCGTCACGTCACTGGTATATACGGAAGAACAACACATTTTGCAGCTGTAGAACCAAAGAACGTATATTGCCAAGAACTGAAAGTCAATTATTCATTCCAATTGTGCCGTACAAACGTAAAACAAAATCATTTCTATTCTATTGTCATATTCTACCGAAATGGCCTGTGTTGAACAAAAAATATTCTAAATATAACAAGCGTTTTCAGTCCAAAATGGCAGCGGCGGCTGTTGTCAAAAAAAACACCGGAGTTTCGTCTCTTTGCTTCTATACTTGGTAGAACTGCAGCTTTCCTTGTCAAACACCGTGTTTCTATTCACATATTTTTATTCACATTTTGAAGTATGGCATTGGAAAAGCTGTATGGAAAATTCAATAAAACGTATTCAATTGCGAAAAAACGTTTTAATGCTCGCTTGAGGTGGTTTTTGCCTGTACTGAAAAAGAGTTGATGCGCTTAACAGGATATGGGAACGCCTTTGCCGAATACATTCTGCTGTGCTGTCAGCATCTTCTCGGATATTCTCATAATGTGCGGATACTAGTTCAACACTGGCTGACCTGAAAGAACAATTACAACTTGCCCAATTGAAACAAATTCCTGAAGACCTCTCTCCATTTTTCTCTCGTAGGTGGTTAGATGACCAAGCTGACTTGTTTTATTTCCGGTTCATTACTTCTATTTCTTCTTCTACTCTATTTACTGTTGGATTACAGCATTGCGTAGCCTATAGCGCCAACTTCTGACCAAACTACTGTAGCCGGGTTTATTCGCTCCAAACCAGTTGATGGAAACGCGCCTAATTCGCATTTATTTTTATTTTTGCAACATTTCAAAAGTTTGCTTAAAGATAGGGTTGACGATCTTATAGAGCTAGCATAATTTGAAAGTAGCATGCCTCAGGAGCGCCGTCTAAACCCACCCCCTCCCCTCGAAACTCCTTCCAAGGCAACGCCCCCCACACACATGCACGAGCACCGCCGCATCGTAACTATTTCACTGACACAGAGCGGAGAGAGGACCTCAACTCAACAACGCTTCCTCATGACAAGTAATCGCGGCAGTGCAAATAGTGTATACTGGATGAAATCGTCAACCCTGCCTTTAAAATTCGCTGCTGACAATTGAATGGAAACACAGCAACTGAGGAATTTAATGTTTCAATCGACTACATTTACCATCAATACTGATTGGACATCCACATAAAAAGTGGCAAATTTCTTATTTAAAGCAGTCTGTGGAAATAATATAGACCCTCTCTGCCCCCTCACCCGACCTATGCAACTCATTCCTTCAGTTCTTTGCAGACAAAATCACCACCATCAACAACTCCCTTTTCCCTGTGTCTGACCCAGCAGCACCTACACCGGCCCCTTTTTTCTCCTCCCCTCTGGATCCCCCTCCCCCCCCCATCGCCGCCTCTCGCGGTTCGACCCAGTTGACTCAGCCTTCATCTCCAAACTCATCAGCTCATCCAAGCCCACCACCTGCTCCCTCGACCCCCTCCCCACTCCCCTACTGAAGTCCTGCCTCCCTGTCCTGTGCCCCTATCTCACCGACCTCTTCAACTCCTCACTGTCCCACGGAACCGTCCCCTCAGCCTTCAAAACTGCTGCTGTCACCCCCATCCTCAAGAAACCTGGTCTTGACCCCTCCTGTCTCAACCACTACCGCCCTATCTCCAACCTCCCCTTCCTCTCCAAAACCCTTGAACGCCTCGTCTCCTCACAACTGCAATCCCACCTGCACTCCAATAACTTGTATGAACCCCTTCAATCCGGTTTTCGTCCCCTTCACAGCACAGAAACTGCACTCCTTCATGTCCTCAACCACCTCCTCACCTCTGCTGACACCGGAGCCCTCAACATCCTCATCCTCCTGGACCTGAGTGCAGCCTTCGATACCGTGAGCCATACAATCTTACTCGCCAGGCTTGAAAACCTCGGTATCGAAGGTACTGCACTCAGCTGGCTCCGGTCATACCTCACCAACCGATCTCATTTCATCTCCCTCAATAACAGCTCCTCTGCCACATCCACGGTCACACAAGGTGTTCCCCAAGGCTCTGTACTCGGTCCCCTCCTTTTCATCATCTACATTTTCCCCCTTGGTCAGATCCTCCGCCACTTCAACCTGGACTTCCACTGCTATGCCGACGACACCCAGATCTATCTCAGCACCAACTCCCCCCACCACCCACCCCTCTCCCACATCAACTCCTGCCTCTCTGCAATACAAACCTGGATGCAACAAAATTTCCTCAAACTAAACAGCAATAAAACTGAACTCCTCCTCATCGGCTCCAAATCTACCCTTAGCAAACTCAACAACCCCACACTCACCATTGATGGCACCACCGTTTCCCCCTCCCCCCAGGCACGCAACCTTGGCGTAATCTTCGACCCCACTCTCTCCCTTGAGCCCCACATCCGCCATGTTGTCAAAACCTCCTTCTTCCACCTCCGCAATATCGCCAAACTCAGACCCTCCCTCACACCCCCCGCTGCCGAGAAGCTCATCCACGCCTTCATCTCCTCCCGCCTTGACTATTGCAACTCCCTTCTGTACGGACTCAACACCACCTCCATCAACAAACTTCAACTGGTCCAGAACGCCGCCGCCCGACTCCTGACTCACACAAAATCCTGGCACCACATCACCCCAGTCCTCAAAGACCTCCACTGGCTCCCTGTTTCCCATCGGATCACCTTCAAAATCCTCACCCTCACCTACAAATCCCTGCACCACCTGGCTCCCCCCTACCTCTCTAACCTCCTCTCCCCCTACCAACCCTCACGGTCCCTCAGATCCACCTCAGCTGGTCTACTCTCCACCCCCAAGTCCAAACTCCGCAGTTTTGGGGACAGAGCATTCTCCAGGGCAGCTCCCAGGCTCTGGAACTCCCTCCCACAACTCATCAGAGACTCTGACTCCCTCTCCCTATTTCAGTCCCGCCTCAAAACCCATCTCTTCTCCTCTGCCTTCTCCTAGCCCCCCCCCACCCCTTGGTCTGTGTGTGTGTACGAGTGTGTGCGCCTGTCTATGTCGTTTGTCTGATGTTTGTCTCACACCGCCCCTTGCCCTATTGTTAAGCGTCTTTGAGCTCCGGAAAAGCGCTATAGAAATTGAATTTATTATTATTATTATTATTAATGCTCGCTTGAGGTGGTTTTTGCCTGTATTGAAAAAGAGTTGATGCGCTTAACAGGATATGGGAACGCCTTTGCCGAATAAATTCTGCTGTGCTTACAGCATCTTCTCGGATATTCTCATAATGTGCGGATACTAGTTCAACACTGGCTGACCTGAAAGAACAATTACAACTTGCCCAATTGAAACAAATTCCTGAAGACCTCTCTCCATTTTTCTCTCGTAGGTGGTTAGATGACCAAGCTGACTTGTTTTATTTCCGGTTCATTACTTCTATTTCTTCTTCTACTCTATTTACTGGTGGATTACAGCATTGCGTAGCCTATAGCGCCAACTTCTGACCAAACTACTGTAGCCGAGTTTATTCGCTCCAAACCAGTTGATGGAAACGCGCCTAATTCGCATTTATTTTTATTTTTGCAACATTTCAAAAGTTTGCTTAAAGATAGGGTTGACGATCTTATAGAGCTAGCATAATTTGAAAGTAGCATGCCTCAGGATTTATTAAGGATTTTTGAAAATGTCCTCTCAGGCTGTAATCACTTTTATCATTGAAACATATGCACGGTACATCCATCCCACACTTGACTGCGTTATTACCCTCTGAAACAATGACAACAAGAAACCAGTGAGTAGGCAGAATCAACCCATGCTTTTATTTAATCCATTGCATATAAAAACTTTTTTTCAGTCTTTTTATTAGTTTTTTTTTTACATAAAGTTGTATGATCTACAGTGCTATCCAATAGACTGCAATTAACAAGGAATCCATTAAAATAACATTTTAATTGTCCTGTGAAACTTCCAGACAAGTTGGCATTCTAAAGACATAACCCCAAAAAATAATTGTCCTGAAGACCTTTTTTTAAGTTACAGTTTGTGTTTTCCTTTCATACCATAAAAAATAGAACACATAATGAGAAAAGAACCCACTGTTTCCATTGGTCCAGGGCTGTTTAGGATCTACAGTATGTGTGTCAAAATAAGAGTCCCTGTGTCGGGACAATGATGCACTCGCCCAAACCCCTGTCCCACCAACCCCGACCCAGAAATATACTAAACCCTTCTCCTGTCCAGGCAGAAAGATGTCAGTGGTTTTGGATATTGCAAGTAATGTGAGTGGAAGTGTGGGCCGAGCATAGATAAACAACACACTGTCAGTGTTTCAGCCATAATTAATGCAGCAGTGGCTGAACATGCAGATGTGTCTCGAAGCCTCTGTGCTTCGTAGAGCGTGGTCCAGCAGCAACTACACACTCCTGTCAAACCCCATTCAGTGTTTGCAGCTGTGATACAACCACATGGATGCAGACGACACAGTAAAGTTAATCCCATATCGTTTACATCTGACCGGTTGTGTCACATCTTTGAGTGTAGTGGCGGGGCGTAAGGAAGGTGCGAGTTGCTCAGACCAGGTCTACAGCAAATACGACTCTTGGACATCCGGCTATAGGCCACACATCACTCAAGTAGTACATCTATGGCTTGTGGTTGACCTGAATCCCTGCAAGCTTCTGCACTCACAATATATTTTCTTTTTTGATAGAGCAATTTGTGATATTAAAAAGGCAACATTTTCAAATTCCCAACAGGAGATCAGGCCAACCCATGCCAACAGATTCACTAATGCAGCAAAAGAGAACTAGAAAATAAAATAGGAAAAAAAGGCTAAAGTAAATGACATGCGTTGAATTTAAGGCACAGCCCATGGGCCAAGGAACAGTTTCTTTTTAAAAAACAATTTGGCTTTCCCCCTCTCTTCACTGAGCTACTCCTCAGATAAGCAACATGTCGATGGATCATTTTTACACTGAAGCTCGTGTGTAATAAACATTCTCTCAACAAGAGGTACATAATACAGCCACACCATCACCAAAAGGGATGATAAGAATCAACCATTTACAACAAACGGCATTATGATAGTAATAACATTAATAATTATATATTATATACAGCACAATAAATATATGTTTGTAAACAGCGATAAAACCAGAAAATTTTATTACAGGTAAGGGCATTAGGTGAGGATGGAAAAAAAGAGAAAAAAAACATCTTGGCACAAAATGAAAGATTAAATAAAAAAGTTTTGAAATGACAAAACAAGCACTCTTTAAAAAAGAAATGTGCATTATTTCAAGTGTTTTTTTTACATGTTTTTTTTCCTATATTTTATGTACACAGAGAGAAAAAAAAAGGTATATTTGGGTATTGTTACTGCCAAGCCTGTACTGTGGTCTATGCTACAGTTAAATATTTACTGTACCACCTTTATATTGCAAAAAGACTCAACAAATAGAAAAATATACAAATAAATAATAGCATCAGGTGAAAAATGATAAACATGGAAAAAGGAAGAGGCTGAGGTGTAAGACAGCTCTGTTCAAGCCTAAGTGTTCATGAGTGTTTTGGCGAGTTTAAAGATATTAAAAATAATTAAGTGGTGATATATGAATATATCAGTGCATTAGAGGATAGTTTTATCTGATGACTACGCAACGGAGCTGATTGTCTTGTCGAAAACAAAGACAGCAACTTGGTTTAATGTTGTGATGGCAAAATGAAACGAGAAAAATGAATTCAAACCGCTTAACAGAAAATGAAGTGGCTGAAAACAAGCAGCTGTTGGTGATGGAAAAATAAAATAAAAAAAAATAAAAGCGTTAACATTGGTATAAAATCACCCCAGTAGTTTTAACACCGTTACTATTTCTGTATACTCTGAGCACTAATCAAGCTTCTAAAAAAAGGTGCTTTTTGTATCAACTACAAAGCATTGCATTGTCTCAGGATGTGTTCAAAAGAACTGCAGGCAACAATAATAAAAATGTAAAGGCTTCATCCACATCACAAACAATTTCAATGGGAGTAAAGCATACGGTTCCTGCTTCCTTCTCAGTGAAAACTCACCAAAATAATAGTTATTATGAATAAATTCCAAATTTCAACTCACAGGACTAACCAAATATGGGTATAGTGGCGTGGGAATAGTAGTATAAATGCTATTGGAGCAAGTGCAAACGCCTCAGAACACGTCATGAAGATACCCCTTCAAAACACTGAAAATCTGTGATACATTTCTCCCCATTGGTTTCCAAAATCTTCTTCGCCAACAAAAGAAAGCCTAGGATTGCAAAAGTAAATTCTAGAAAATATCTGAATCTTACATACAGTACGATACAAAAATTAAAGAGGTCTAGGACAGCGTCATGGCTGTTTAGATTTGAGCTTTGTATCAGTCAGGTTTTCAAGGAAGACTTCCACATCAGAAATGTGTCTCGAAACGCTCCCCAGTGTGCTGCAGCTTTCGTCTCTGCGGCGCTGCCCCGTCAGGTGTTCAGCGGAACGGCAGCATAAATTCGCAGAGGGGAGGAAATGACCTAACCGAGAGGGAGATTCTCCTTGAACACACCGATGACCGTCTCTGTAGAGTATGGGCACTTGATATAAACACAGAAACATTGCTAAACTTTCAGGCAAGGCTGAGACGAAGCGGAGGAAGGAAGGAAGGAAGGAAGGAAGGAAGGAAGGAAGGAAGGAAGGAAGGAAGGAAGGAAGGAAAATGTGATATTGTGTGCGTGTGATCAGCACCGAGCAGACTGTGAGCTGCTCGTCCGTGTACTTAACTTAAGCTTGTAAAGGGGGAAGGCGTAAAAGTGAAATAAGGACACACCATTTCAGTACAGACGGGGAATGGAGAGGAGTTTCCTGAGTGCAAAAAAACTTGAAGAAGTACCGGTGGGCGTGTCTGAACGAAGCGGACAGGAGGAGTGGTCGAGGTGGAGAGCAGCGCACGCTTTGGAACCATAAACATAAATGTATAAAAAACACAGACGGACTCCACAAAACCAAAAAAATATTCTATAAATAATCATCTGTCATTACTAAGAAGAACAGTTAATCAGGTGCTGTCCATAAACTGCTATGTGCGGGGGGTTTCCTCTTTCTCCTCCTCCTCCTCCTCCTCTTCCACCTCTTCCTCCACGACACATGGTTGCGAGCAGGGTGTGTCCCCCTCTTCCGTTACCTCCTCCTCCTCCTCCTCCTCTTCGTCCTCCCCCACCTGTTCGTCCAAAGGAATCTCTGTTGATTCAGAGTCTTGCGTACAGAGTGTTTTAGAGTCAGTACAGCTGTTTTCCTCGTCTTCCTCCTCCTCCTCCTCCTCCTCCTCCTCCTCCTCCTCCTCGTCCTCCTCCTCCGGCTGGCTGCCGCTGTCTTTCTCAGTGTCCGACTCCCCGTCCTCCTCCAGGGTGAGCTCGAACTGGAACTTGTCCCCTCCTGGGGGTCGAGTGCCGTCCTCGGGGTCGTCCAAGGCAGGAGAGGGGCTTTGGGGGATGGTGCTTTGGTACCACTCCCTGTTGTCTTCCAACGTGTCCAGGATGTCCTGGGCGTCCGGGTGGACCAGGTCAGCCCACGTCTCCCAAAGAGGGTGAACGATATAGTCTATGAAACCAACCTACATGATGCATGGAGGAAGAATATGTCATTCAGTGTGTGTCTATGCAGAATATGCATGTACATGTACTAGGGATGCACTGATCCGACTTTTTCAGCACCGATACCGGTACTTGGGCTTTGGGTATCGACCGATGTTGACCAGTGTTTTATGTGTAAGGCAACATCAGGCTTGACTTAAACATTGCTTTCCTAGCTTTGTAAAACAAAATGTAACAAATAAATGCATAGATATACATTTACTAAATTGTTATTTATCTTTAAAATAATAAATCGTGCACCAACGACTTGGTAAAAAATCTTAAAAATTAAGAGGAATTACAGTTCAAGTGTAAACCTTTTTAATACAGCAACAACTTGGTCAAAACTTAAAAAACAAGAATTAAAATTCCAGTCTATAATATATACAGTATATAAACATAGAACTGAATTGAATAGATCGGCCTCATTGTCACCGATATCCGATCCAGCTATTTGAGTCAATATCGGCCCGATATCCGATCCAATATCGGTATCGGTGTATCCCTAACATGTACGTGTGTGTTTGTGTGTGTGTGTGTGTGTGTGTTTGTGCGTGTTACCTGGCTCTTTTCTACCGAGGCGTTGTGTTTGTCACACATCGGGCTGATATCCATGCCCCGCTCCCTCTCTCGGTCTCCCTGGCCGAAGAACTCATCTATGATGCGGTCCGTCCACTGCCGGTACAGCTGGAGAGGCTTAGTGGGGTTACTCAGGTCTGCACAGTGCACCATGTTCTGGAGAACCTGAGTATAACAAATAAAAAGGTTTAAAACACAGGGCTCCATGATTTAGGGTAGGGTCAAGCATGAGGGCTCAGTTACGGCAATATTTACAACACAACATTTCAGGCTGAAATCATCTGATTTTAATCAAATTGTTATTAGTGGATTTGCTCGCAGAGGTGAAGTGAATTTATTCTGTGTATCAGTGTTCACAGTTCAACTTCCTGAACTTAGATGGGACAAATTTGTGCATCTGACACCTTTAAGGGGTAACTTTGGTGTTTTTCAACCTGGACCCTATTTTCCCATGTTTTGTGCCTAAGTGACAACACTGTTTGAAATTGGTCCAGTATTGAGGGATAACGCTGTAACCAGCAGACGCGTAACAAGCTGCGATGGCAAGTGAGCAGTGTCAATGTAACGTTACATTCACTAAAGGTGCTTGTTTTAGCCACTGGAAGGCTCAGATTGTTGTTTTAAGTGTCTGACAACATTATGGAAAGGATCCTACAGAGAAATAAAACGTTTTTCTTACCTTTCTTTTGATCCGGTCCGTTTGTTATCATGTCCAAGTCCCGCTCGAGAAGTCTCGTTGTGAAATCTGAATATCCGTATACTCTTGGCTCAAAAAAATACGGGCGGCCATTGAATTCAAAGGGCTCATCCACATTGTCGAAATCATCTAAATATTCAGCCATGACATAGAAAATCTTTTAGATAACACTAAGCTATGCTTTCTGTACTCCCAACACAACAAACTCTTCCCGGCTGGCACTCACGTTTCCACCATGGATGTATTCCACTATTCCACCGTTATCTACACGTCACCTCGCCAGATTTCAGAACGAGACTTCTCCTTGAGCGAGATTCTTTCCATAATGTGTCAGACACTTATAATACCAATCAGAGCCTGTCATGGTAAAAACAAGCACTTTTAGTGGACGTTATTGACGGTGCCAGCTTGCCCCAATAGCACCATATTGCAGCCTGTGAGCAGCTGCCGTCTACAGCGCTCTCCCTCAATACTGGACCAATTTCAGAAATTGTTGTCCCTATTAGTCAGTTAGACACAAAAAACATGAGAAAATAGGGTCCAGGTTGAAAAATACTAAAGTTATCCTTTAAGAGAATAGAGAAAACCAGAGAGATCAAAATGGAGGAAGCTTGCATATTACTGTGTCACATGACTCACACTTTCTTAAGTGACCAGGAGGCACTAATGATGTATTTTTCTACAGATGTGAAAAGTTTCCAGAAGCTCAAGTGTTGCAGAATCTTCAAGGAGACCCAGATGTTCTTAGAATATACATGAAAATCACCAAAACACAGTGATAGGGAGGTTGCTGATACTGGTCAGCAGCTTTATTCTGACCTGTATCCTGTCAGAGTAGTTGTCCAGCAGCAAGACACCAGAGCTGGTCACCTTCTTTGTTTCCACCATAGTTTTCAGATCAGCCAGTAGATTCATGTGCTTGGACATGTCTGTTGCTAGCACCTGGGAACACCCAGAACAAACCGTTAGTATTCAATACAGACAAAAAGTGACCGAATGAATGAATAATGTAATGCACATACTGCATTCCACCTAATAGTTTGTCACTTACAATGTCAATGACCATCTTTCGCAGTGATTGTCTTTGTTTTTTGGTCAAGTTTTGGAAGATGTCACAGTTCTCCTCTTGTAGAAGCTTGAAACCAACTGCTAGATGGTGGTTCTCCAACACCGACGAGTCATTGTACATCAGCGCTAGCTCTGAATCTGCATGGACGACACGATTCATCATTTTAGTGAGAGGAACTGTGGTTTTTCAGGTTTTGAATAATATAATAAAAACAGTTATTTTGCCCAGGTTATTGTGTAAGGAAATACAAAAAGGTGCATCTATTCAGCAGAATGAGGTGTTAATTAGAGCTGCTAACAGGCCTGTTCACATTTTATATGTGCTGCGGTGACACATGTATCATCCATCCTGTGCCCCGTGACTGGCAGGAGAAAGCACCGGCGTGTTTTCCGCTGAGAGGTTTCCCCACTCCGGGTCATTTGAAGGTCCTCTAGCTGTATTTAGATTTTCCATTAAGATGCATTAGTCTTGGCCACAGTGGATCAGAGCAGCAGAGGGGAGAAAGGGGATCCTGCTCTGTTGCTCTGTGGCTGACACAAGATCAGTCTGGTGGCTCCTAAACTAGGATGACTCACACTTTCTTCACTGCAGGGATTCCCCATTTGGGCTTATGGGAAGCACAACACATTTTGTGTGTGAGACTGTGTCTTTTCAGTCCTGATAAGGTATTACTAATACCCTTATGCAACACACACATTTGTAACCAGAATGTCTGTTTACGGCGATACCCAGTAGATATAAACTCTATTTGTTTGTGTTTTCCTCTAAATTGCCAAATCAAAGCGATATTTGTGGCACCTCCAGCCGTGAGCGAGTGAGTCAGTTAAAGCGGAGAGATAGCAGAGGTTCAGTCTCTTGCTTGAAGACACTTCAGCTACCAGCACAACATCATGAACCCTGTAAGTCTGCTTAAAGGCTCGGTTCACCCACTTTATTCACTAAACCTGGTGGTATCTAGTCATGCATAGTTTTACTTCTATTTTTTCTGTCAGGGGTAAAAATATCTATTAATCTTTGTTTTGAGGTCTGTGGTTTATCCAGAGTAATAGGGACACTGATTCTGGACCATAAGTTGCTGTTGATCTTTTATAATGTAATTCTTCAATGCAGCAAAAACCACAGATGACATATAATCCACCTTCACTGTATTGCACCCTGGTTCTAGACCAGGGGTGGCCAAACGTTTTCCCTTGGAGGGCCAAAACTGGAACTCAATGGTGGGCCACGGGCCAAAAGTAAACACCTATTGTATTGTATTGTTAAGATGCAAAATGGTAATAGGATCCAAAGTTCCCCTAATTGAATAATCTTTTAGCTTTTACATAGTTAACCCCTTAAAACCAACCTGCTGAATACAATCCAGTCATACCCAATTTATACATTTCCAAGACTGTTTAGGGACCCCAATATACAGAAATATTAAAACACACCATTTTAGAACAGGTGAAAATAACACATTCATACTGAATGCAAATAACTGCATGTTTTTTTTGCCCCAAACTGCATGTGATTATCATAAAGTGGGCATGTCTGTAAAGGGGAGACTCGTGGGTACCCATAGAGCCCATTTTTATTCACATATCTTGAGGTCAGAGGTCAAGCACCCCTTTGAAAATGGCCATGCCAGTTTTCCTCGACAGAATTTTGCATACATTTGGAGCGTTACTGAGCCTCCTTCCCAACAAGCTAGTATGACATGGTTGGTAACAATGGATTCCTTCATTTTTTCTAGTTTCATACGATACCAGTACCTAACTCCAAACCTAAAATCGAGCCTGCTACAGCCTCCGAAAGACAGTAAAGTCTGCCTAATTAAAAAAATCACTAACATCTGGCGGGCCAAATCAAACCTGATGGCGGGCTAACTTTGGGCAGCCCTGTTCTAGACCTTTCAATTGCCACCTACTATCCTATCTTTTTCAGCAATTCAAATAGGTCTGTTGTTGTGCAAGATGACATCACAAAGTTTGCCACAAAAATGGCAATAAGCCTGGATGAGTTTAACACACATATGCAGGCTGTTGTTAGTCAACAGCAGAAACAATAACTCTGAAAACATCTCTTTTAGTATATACAGTATATACTGTGTATATATATATATATATATATATATATATATACTGTATATATAATTTAATATTTTAGCCTCTAATATTAAACTGTTAATCTTGGTCAGAGGCAAAATAACACCCCTCTTAAACAGAAATTGGATCAAATGTGAAAGGTGAAGTGAAAACTAAATTCAGTGTGATAAGTAGCTAATTGGGGTAGAGGCCAAAGTTGCACAACATATCTGCAGCTGTCTACATGGTTGGATACCACGTGAGATAAATAAGAAAATATGATTTATTCATTTATTTATTCATGTGTAGTTTTCGTAATTTGGGTGGCATAACTACTAACCCACCTTCTTATCCCAACAACAGCATTTATACCACATTAGATCATTAGATGTAAAACCAAGTTTTCCCTATGCAGCATGGTCGACTACATCCACGTCTTCGAGAGGATGTTTTTCTCCTGAGAACACGTGAGCCTGAATGATGTTGTGTTACAAGGAAAGGGTACTATTGTGGACGATATTGATTTCCTCTTTGAACTCCTCTTCCTTGGAATCACTTGTCAAAGTCGTCACAAGTGACATAAACACAAACTGGCACTTGTGCATGCACATAATGTGCATGTGTGTTCTGAACATTTTTGCCATCCATGTAAAGTAAATGCATCCAAGTTTGGTTTATGAACGACATTTTATTTATGAGAGAGAGGTTAATTGTCTGCAAAATGCTAGTGTGTGTATGTGTGTGGCTACAGTGTGCGTGTTCCCACCTGCGTATCAGACTGTGTGTGTTTTTGAATACGCACTAATGACACTGCTGAGCCACTGACGTAGCTGCTAAGAAGGCACCATATTTAGACTCACTGGTGTTGATGAGGAACTGGTTGGAGACGCCGGGATGGTCCACGTCGTGAATTGCACTGGCAAAGATGGCAGCTAGGATCTCAAGGTCTGTGAACACAGCCTGGAAGAAAAGCACAGAGGGGAGGAGGGAATCAAAGCGTTGGACAGAAATATCCTAGCAAGTAAGAGCCATTGATTGGACTTTGAGCTGCAGTTTGATTGATGCTGATTGTGGAAGCGTGGGCTGCGTGTACATGTATGTCTGTGCACATGTGCCTCACCTCGAGGGCGGGGGTGGATAGCAGCACGTGGGTTGACTGGGTGACGTCAGCAGCATGAATGTTGTTATGGTAGGCCACATCGCCATGATAATGGTCTTCTAAGGTCATCAGGTATGTTACAAAGGTGTCAAGTGGAATTTTAAACGTTTTTAACAAGTCTCTCTCCTACAAACCACAAAACACAAGAGGGAGTCAAAACAATGTGAGGATTCAACAAGCTTTTATTTTGTAGAGAGAGATTAAAGACAAAGAAGAGGAAGTGACAGTCCTTACCTGGAATATCGTGTGCATCATTACTGTCAGTGGCCGATTCCCAGAGAACTCTGAGATTTTAAAAACGTTAAGGCCCCATATATTCACATGCTCCAGCTCCTGAACAAGGGATTAGAGACACAATTAGAAACAAAACATCCTTTTTATCTTCATTATTACCTGAGACCCTACCATAAAGTATATTTCAGGTAGTGTGCACTGTATTTATGTGAAAGCGTAACTTATTTTAGTTTGTAGGGACAAACAAACGCACCTTAGCGAGCTCATCCTCGGTCTCAGTCTTGACTCCAAAGCGAGGGATATTAGAGTTTGTGAGGCTGGTGGAGTGTTGCAGCTTTTTCACCCCGCTGATCTGAGACATGGGCTTGTTCTTCTTTTCCTTCTCCTTCTGCGTCTGAGGGGTTGGCATCTCCACTTCATGCTGCTTGTCTGGAGAGACCCAGCGAAACACAAGTGGAGGGTGAATATGTGGATGATGAAGTCATTTTGGGTTCATGTTGTAGTGGTTCAACCAGAAAAAAAATCTAGTTTTCCTCCTTTACAACCCTGTCTCCTACAAAATTACGCTCTCATACAACTTAACTGCATCCTCACGTACGTTTAGAGGGAAACGTATTTTCTCCTGGATTACGGTCGCACTTTTAAACATGTGGTTAACGTTGTTAATTGAACCAAAACATTTTTTGGGGGGTAAAAAAACATCATGTTTTGGCTTAAAATTACTATGAAATTGAAACAACAACAAAAATTCAACAAAACTACTTTGATAGGTTTAGGCAACCGAACTAAAACTACTTGGCTAGGTTTAGTAAAAAACATTAAAATGAAAAAAGTTAAATTATTAAAAATAATTAAAATGAACATTGACTTTTAGTTTGACACGGGACACAAACAGCGGTCTCCTGGGTGAAAGTCCTGTGTTTGTTGACCCATCCACCGCCCCGACCTCGTCCCTACATCGACTTCCGTGGACTTTCATTACAAACGTATCTGTGATACGTCAAAAACAAACAACAACAAAATATGTTTCCCTCGAAATGTAATTCACAATGCAGTTTCGTTGTATATATTCAAATTGGATATGATGGCAATTAGTATATCCTGGTTAAAGTAAAAACACTTGTTTATGAGATTAATCACTCTGGCAGTTTAAACATGGTTTCAGAAAAATGATATATGCTGCATGTCTTTGGCAATATACAAAACACGTCAACACAGATTTTTTTTTTAATTCCCGGACCAGTGAGTCTATCCTGTGTCATCACTCACCCAGGAAGGTGCTGGAGATGAACTCAGACACCTGGTTCCCAGAGCGGCTCATCTCTGATAGGTGAGTCAGCTCCCTGTTCAACATCCTCTTGAACTGAAAGAGGGACACACACACAGAGATGAGGGGTTTCACAGTGTGTAATACAGGGCACAAAGAGCTGGTACTCAGAGGTACCATACACATATTTAAATAAATCTCACCCAAATAATCCACATTTGACTATAAATGTTCTCTATATATGTTTGAGGTCACTAATATAAAACCATTTATTCGATCAAAAATACATTTTCATGATGGTTGTGAAGAAATCAAATGATTCCATCAACAGGGACTCTCCCGATGGCTGCGGCCTTTTACTAACAGATTCTTGAAATTTCCAGTCACATCACAAAAGCTGCACCCAGGAACGTCACCATTTCTGGTTTAACACACACACACAAACACACACAGCGGGTCAGAGGGCTACTGCCAGGGATACGTAATACGTAATCAGGACCCAATTTCCCAGTTTCTTTCTTTCCATTTCAGTTTTTCCTCTGCCTGCTCCTCCCTGCCTCTCCCTCACCCCGTTCTCTCGTCTCTCTCCCGTGCCTAATTGGAGTGGCAGAGCCAAATTTAGCTGCAGGTTTTGATTTGAAGATCAAATTGATTGACGTGGAGGAGAATGCTTAAAATCAGGGATTTTCCAAAGTGGCTGCTGCAAAACAACAGAGTTACAAAACGGGCTGCGAAACAAAAACCTCTCTAACAAAGTGGCTGCATTGTCTGAATCATTCTGGCTACGGTCCAAATGCATAATTTATGTATATTGATTAAGTATTTACATCAATATTGATCACTTAAAATAGACCATTACAGCACTGCAGAGTGCTTAGTGCGCAATAGTGTACTGAAGATCCTATTGAATAACACCCACGGGCATTCATTGTGTGGCTTTTTAAAATGGAGACACAAGAACCATCTGTAGTGTCAGGTAATAAGAGCCAGTACAGTAGAAACACGACAAATACATGTCATGTAGAGCTGTATTTATATGACACATAATTAAAACAAATAAATGAAATGGCAGTGAGAAGATCTCTGCAAAAAAAAATATTTAAGATTTAAAGCTTTTTTAATGTGTGGCTAACCTAAAAAACATCCCTCAAAACATGAAAAAAAAAATATGTAGCAGCTCAGCTACCCAGAGGATTGTTGACCTAAATCAGTCTTTACAGGGCTCTACTGTTTAATTCCATCAAAGAGAGCCATCGTGGCATTAAACAACCTGAAATGATCGCCAAGTGTTTAACAATTTACAGGTGTAGTAAAAATATCGGTGCTTTTAAATCCAAATTCACCGAAAAATGTAACTACGTGTGTTCTTCTTTGCCGTACATCCAGCCATGTCTACACCTTTCAGCATCACAGATACATCAAAAGGATGATGGATCCAGAAATGTCACACCTTTGAAGCATTGTTCAATGGGCGACATGTTGGCGAGGAGCTACATACAGTACGAGCTTTCGATTTGTGGTCATATAACCCTGCATCCAAATCTGTGTCAAGGATAAGCACTTCCACTCTCTGGAAATGAACATTAACAATCACATTAAAATAGGTGTAGGATAAAACACCTGAATAATGAATTAAATTAGACTAATCCAAGACCACATCTTACCTTTATATATCCCCAGGACACAGAGAGCAGATAATTTGCTTCAGGCATTTTGACAAATCAACAAAATCGATCCAGAAACAGAAAGGTGCAGGTTTTACAGCCCAAAATACAGTTCGGATGACGAAAGCGCTACACAGCTAGTGAAACAAAAACAGTCCGCAGCTCTGGCCAGTAACAGACTTCAACCTGAAGAGCCTTCAGAGTTCGGTATTATGTCTATAAATGAAGCATCATGTCCCAGTCGTATCCACAGAAAGGAGCCCATGTTCCAGGAAGCAGAGAGGAGAAGCAGATTCTGAGAGAGGAGCGGCGGATCCCCAAAGATCCGATGAGAGCATATCGTGACCACACACACACACACACACACACACACACACACACACACTGTGATACACACACATACAGGGACACACTGCTGAGGTTGTGAATAATTGATGATGGTGCGGATGCTTGCTAGATGCCAAAGCACCAGGACAGCAACAAAAAAAAAATCTGTCAACAGCTCCCAAACAGGGCAGACTGCCTGACTGCCTGCCTCTGTGTGTACACGACACAAGCTCCCATGTGAAGAGCGCAGGCTGCTTCTCTGACTGTGTCACACAACAGCAGCAAATCAGGGCCCAGATATGGAGCAAGTGTGAGCTCATCATCACCTCTGATTGGCTTGAATTGGAACAGACTTGAGGTCACCTGCTGTGTGATTGGCTGCGACTAAAGTCAGTGGAAAATTCACCCCTTCCCTTTTCTTCCATTCCTGCAGTGCAGTGGGATGTGGTTTTGTGTGTGTGTGTACATACAGTACATGTTCGTTTGTGTGTATGCAAGATACATTACATGCAATCGTAATGCGTGTGTTGGATGACCTAACCTCCTCTACAGTATAATGTACAAAGCACAGGTTACCTCATCCAACGTGATCCAATACTGAAAAGCTGAGGTCAGCTTTCATGCCAGTATTCATGGAGAGATGAGTCACAGTAACAGCGCTGTTGAGATGATGTATTTATTGTATTACATGAAAACCAATTAATCTTGCAAAAAGAATGAACGTCACAATGATCTGAAGTGGGCTCAGTCGGACTGAAACTGAAAGCACTGTGGCCGCTGTGTGTCACCGATGTCATGAGGTCGTCGCTTTAGTTGGAAAAGAGGATCAAACCTTATTGAAGGAAGAGTTTTAATGGATGTTTCCCATCAGTTACAGTACGAATGTTCATGTGTAAATACAAGTAATACTTCATGAACATATTTCATGTCTCTGGCAGTCACTTCTATTGCCACTAATTCAATAGCACTTACATACAACCATCTAAACAGACAAGAAACCATGACTACGAAGTCAGACGACCAAAAATCAAGCGTTTAAAAAACTAAAATAAATTAAAACATCATAGCAAGTGTCTGCTTCCGCCGCCAACGATGCTATGAGAGCGAAGTTGTGGGCCGGACAGCTACTGTAAATGATGAGCTGAAACGCGCTGTAATGTAGGGCGGCAATTAACGATTATTTTCATTGTCGATTAATCAGTTAATTATTTTATTTTATTTAGTTAATTAATTATTTTCTTGATTAATTGATTCGTTTTTTGGTCTATAACATCAGCAAATGGTGAAAATATCGATCAGTGTTTGCCAAAGCCCAAGATGACGTACTCAAATGTCTTGTTTTGTCCACAACTCAAAGATATTCAGTTTACTGTCATAGAGGAGTAAAGAAACCAGAAAATATTCACATTTAAGAAGCTGGAATCAGAGAATTTTGACTTTGTTTCTTAGAAAAAATACTCAACCCAATTAATCGATTATCAAAATAGCCGTCGATTAATTTAATAGTTGACAACTCATCGATTAATCGATTAATTGTTGCTGCTCTACAGTACTATAAAGCTCTGTAAATCCGAACAGAGCTGCAGATTTGGGTGATAATTCAATTCAAAATGCTTCACTGTCATGAGTATAACAAAAACAACATTGCCAAATTGAAAAAGGTACTGTAGATTCATCATTATGACCGACTCCTTTCACATTGTCCTGAGCTGCACGATTATGGCCAAAATGATAATCACGATTATTTTTTAAATATTTTCTGATCACGATTATTTATCATGATTACTCCTTGATTTTAGGGACAAAATATTTTGATTGCACTTTCACACTAAACAAACAGAGCGCTGCTTTCACTTCCATGTTGTGCTACATTCCTGCCAATTTACAAATCTTTGCATCAAAATAGGACTTAAAATTAGGTTCTTCTTCACCTGAATTCAGTGCATTTTCGTTTTGCCCGTCTGCTTTCTGTTGCATTACAGCAAAATGAGTGATATATAGTATTTTACTCGTGAAGCCAAAACATCTGGATCGCCCCCTGGTGGCTGGCTGTTAGTTTAGGAAGCGCTTGATTTGATATGCAGAGTTTTCTATGAGCGGTGCACGCATGTTAAACAGTCGATCATGTTCATTTAATTGTTGGAAGTCAATATTAGATTAATTGTGGAGTCCTACCTAAGCTGTAATGATGATGGGACAGCATGACAATACATTATACAGAATTAAGTACAGGTATAAAAGTTGACCAAAAATGTATTCATGATTTAGAAAAGACAGCTTCTGATTGTAAACGGAAAACAATCATGAATCTACAGTCTATGATCCTGCGATTGTATAGAAGAGGAGGTTTCTTCTTTCTGTCTTTTGGTTCATGTTTGTGAGCGCGTATGTGCACATGTGTCATGTGTCTGTGATGGTCCAGTGGCTACATGGATTGAAAAGGGACCAAACGTGTCTCTGCTTACTTTACACCCCATCGCTACAGCCAGCCCGGCACTGTGAGTAATTTACAGCTACGCTGGAGCAGATGAGACAACTGGCTAACTGAGATCCAGCAGCTTTGATTGACTCCGAGCCAAGCAGGCCAGCACATGCCCACCACCCACACACACACACACACACACACACACACACACACACAGTTTACTCCCCGCAGAAGCATACAGTATAACGCCCACAGACACCCCTCCACACTTCTCTCCATCACACAAACACACACGTATATTGATAGCTTAGCCAAGAGGTGTGAACACAAACTATTGGGTAGAAATTGGAAAGTGTCACACCAAGCTCAGCTGTGACTTGTGTGTAATTTGTTCTTCGGCAGAGTGACCAAAAATATCCCCTCCCTGCTGTATATAGCCCACGACACCTCCAGATCTCTGTTGCATTTGTTTCTTTTCTCACATTCCACATTTATTCTGGCGGCAGACGCCCCCATCTCTACACAACACAGCAGAGCAGGAACAGTCTAATTACTGCTAAATGTTTTCAATGAATGCACCACTGACTGTGAAGTAAGCTGTCCATTCATGACCTTAACAAAATGTGGAGAAGGAAATCTATACAGTATGTAAGAAGCTAAACCGCAATGGTAAGGGGTAAGACATCAGTAGAATATATAAACAGAAAAACTAACAGCAAAGATCTATAAATCAAACTGACAATGGGTAACAGCAAAGAGCCATTCTAATCAGTATAGTAGGGGTACTGACAGCCCACTGCCGAAAAGGCCACTCTAAAAATAAGTTTAAAAAACATGAATACAAGGTGTTTTCGCTTGTAATAAGTCAAAAATCTGCCAATGGAACAAGCGAAAATTGTCTTGGTAAGATTTCTTGAAATAAAATGTAATATTTACGTCTTTCAAGATAGACATAGGTCTTGAAATTAGCTGATAAAACTCATTTTGAGCTACATTTCATTAGTATTAGGAAGTTTTGTGTGTCGTAATGAGCCTGTAATGATCAAAAGTAGTTTTTTTTTTCACTTAACTAGACATTCAAGATGCATTTTCTAAAAACAAGTCCCTGTATCTCCCTGAAATGTTACTTGTTAGGTGATTGTGTCTTATATTAAGTGTTATGAGATATTTTGATTAGTAATTAGACAAATATACATGGTAAGATTTTGTAAGAAACCTTACCATTCAAAAAACCTAAAATCCAAAAGACAAAACCTACCAGAAACTGTTTCATTTACTGTAAAATGACTTCGACCTGCACATGTAAGACTAACAAGTTACTAACAGAACGATAAGCCAATTCAGAGACGTCTCCTGGCTGAAGTAAACACATAGCAGTACTTAGTAAAGTACAGTTAAAACGAAAAGGCATCAACAAAACCTGAGGACAGAAAAGATCCGCAAACCCCGAATACAACTATAAAGAGCCTTTGCTAAAAAAATAACTCATCCTGTCTGATGTCATCAGAACAGCGGCGTCACATAAAATGGACAGTGGTTTGCATTCGCTCCTTTTTTTACCCAGATCTAGAATTAAATGACTATTTGTATGGTTTTGCTCGCAGCCAATCACCGCAAGAGCTCTTTGATTTAATGCGTCATGTGATTGGCACACTACCGCAGCAGCTACAACCCATACAGTCTGTGGTGTGGTGAAGTTGAGCGCTGTGTATTTAACGGAGTTGGCAGTTTAACGTGCCGACATGCCACCAAAACGTTCCAAAGTATGGCTATACTACACGCCTGTGGCGTCTGATAAAATAAATGTGGTGGTGGTGGTGGCATTTTACGCAACTGAACATTCCCATTTACATGATGGGTATCAAATACGCTATTGGTATTGGTATCACTTTAAGGGTACTGGTATTGGTACTGTATTAGGGGTGTAAGAAAATATCGAAAAAGTCGAATATCGGGAAACCTTTTTTACTCAGATTTTATGCATATGGAGGTTTGTTCTTTATACTCTTAAAAAAAAATCACAATATATCGCCTTGCTTACAGTATCGCAATATATTGAATCGTAACCCCTGAATCATGATACGTATCGTATCGCTAGATTCTTGCCAATAAACAGCCCTATACTGTATCGTAATGTTTTAAGCAATACCCAGCCCTAGTGTCCATCAACTGTCTATACTTATCATGAGCTGCTCAAATCTCTTAGTCTTTTCAACCTCAAGAAGCAGACTGACCAATTGGGATCTCCACAAGTGCGGGCTGCGTGCACGGGTACATATCACAACATTGTGTATAGCCAGCAAAACAGCTTGCAAAGGCAGAAGTATTGAGCAGGCTTGTGTACCTGAAAGGGTCAAAGAAAAGGAAATGAACAAGTATTGATGGTGGATGTCCTGGATGACTCACCCCACACACCATCAGACACTGGACTGGACAAAAGATATATATATATGGTGTCATCTCAAAATCAGTAGTATATCCTCAAGGGTTGACCAAATGAAACAGAATCCAAATTCGATCTGCGAATCGATCAGTGGAACTTGTCGTAATGGCTCTGTGTTGTGGGCATACACAGCATTTGTACCGACAAGAGGGAGAAACGAATATATTATTAAATATATTATTAACAACAGACACACTAAGGTTTTAGCCAGGTTGTACAGTATGGGTGGTGGCCAGAGGAGAGAATGTGTTGGATGTAGAAAACACTGCAAGTATCCACCTTAGACATGGTTTTTAGTCATTGCAGATGTCTCTCTGAATGACAAGACATTTACCTCACCAAGGCTGCTACACGGTATGCCAATATTGCGAAGCTATTTCAAAGTATCAGCGTGTGTTGTGTAGGAAAATGGGCCCTGTTTCACAAGCACTGAATTTGGGTCATTTATGCACCCTTTGACTCCCCTTTCAAACACACTTGCAGAAAGAGCGGTGCAAACCTTTAAGGAAGGGTTAAGTCAAATGAAAAGTGACACTTCAGGGGAAAACTACCCAGATTCCTGTTCAACTATCGCATCACTCACAAGAATCAGTCCTGATGAAATGATGGGATCTACTGTATATTTGACCAGAGCCAAGGTTCAACTGAGGCCGATAACAATTTGGATCATGACACAACCAAAACACGGAGACGTTATCTTCACTCGAAACTACTCTTTCTACCCCGAAGTGGGTCCAAGCAGTTCTTCTTGTCCTACAATGTTACCTTGGGAGATGATCAGACAATGAAGAGGCATGCTGATCAAACTTGATCGGCACACACTGTTCCTGAGGCAGAGCCAGAGGAAGACCATGTGCTGATTGTACTGTAGAATCATCTACACCCACACAAAAGGAGGAACTGTAACCACAGGAGCATCCTAAACTAGAGCCACCAGATAAAGCACCAGTCCAATGCTCGGCTCAAGAGAGATGCGGTCATCTCGAAGACTATTAAGGCTGTCCTCGACCAAAGAAATTCTTAGTCGACTAACAATTTAATCGACAGATCTGTAAAACTGAGTTTCTCCACAAAGAATTACACAAAAGCACCACTTTAAATCTTGTGTTTCTTGGAAATAAGTCATTCAGCATTAAAGCATTAAAAAAATGACTAATTGACTAAAGAAATCTTAGTCGACTAAGACCAAAACAAATGATGAGTTGACTGACAGACAAAGAGGGGGCAGCCCTTAAGATTATGTAGGAGAGAATGAATTACATTTCTATGTAAAAGTGTATAGATATGTAGTAGAGTTAATTGAAAATAAGCGTTGTTCGTAGTGTTTGTATTTCAGCTGCTGTGTGAACAGCAATAATAATACTCAACATGTCGTCTCCCTGGTGTCAGATCCTTTAGGGCAAACAGGTATGTCACCTTGTTCGACCTACTGTTATAACAGCCCGTGGGCTTAATGGAGTAACTCTGAGGATGCTGATATTCAGAGGTGACATGCATTATTACCCTAGGTTATGTCAGAATCTGATTGGGGTCATTACTGAATGCAGAAGGAACTGTACTGCTTCCACTGAGCAAACACAACAGCAGCTACACAATGTGACTGCTAAAAGACACCGCTAAAGCACTACAAGTACGATTTTCACAGGAATGTCACTAGAAATCACATCCAGAGGAAATGAGGTGCAGATTTTGCAATTTAATTCAATTCACATCAAGGGAATTCCATTTTATTGTTTCTTTTTAATCTCAGACTTCCCTTCATTGATGAATTAAGGCTCACGTTGAGCGTCGGTGAAGGAAAGTCTGCAGGGTTTAGACACAAAGTAAAGGCTATAATGTGTGGGAGATGTAGTGACTGTATTACCTATGATGTGTGTGTTGCTGGAGTGAGATAGCAGGCTGGTTGGGCCCGTGGCTGTTGCCATGACAACCGGAGATAGCTGTCCTGGTGAGCAATAGTGAGGTAGTGCATGATACAGGTTTTTAATCTTTGAAATGAGGTAGATGTCCCGGTCATGCATGTGACCGTGGTAACATCAGCGGTGTGCGTTTGTGTAATTCCTTTGTCTGTCCGTCCTCCCTGCCTCTCGTCTTGGTCCATCCCCCCCTTGTGTGACATCACAGTGTGTGACATCACCAGAGCTGATCAGCATTCAGAGCGGCACAGCAGCCTCTCTCCACACACACACACACACACACACACACACACACACACACACACACACACACACACACACACACGTTTACTTAGGTCACTTTTGGGGACATTACATAGACTTACATTCATTTCCTGGAGACTTACCCTAACCATAACCACGACTCCCTGCCTGCAAGATGATGCTATCACTAACCCACCATATAACACAAACAGTCCAATGTGCACTTCGATGGTCGAGTGCTGAAAAAGGCATCATATATACAACCAAGTAATGACCGTAGAAGAAGTGACCTCCTCGGGCTCAAATAGTAACTATGGGTTGATAAACACTTGACAAATGAACAAGGAGAGGGACAAAGGAGCAGGTCACGCACTGAGGAGGTAATGCCCATTTAATATTATACTATACCCATTAAATTAATAAAATCAACAACCTATAACGTACTGGATCTATCTGCTCCTGGTCATTTTCATAAAGTCGTGCTGCACATCAGCTTGACCTGTCATCGAGCACCATTTCACCGCTGCTGAATGACCATACAGTATCCGGTACATCGAGAGAATTATAGAAAGATTTCTTTGTGATTTTCATATTTCTTCATTCATGTGTGGAAATGCAGCTGTAGGTGTGGACTGATTAAAAAGTCTGCTTAAATGACGTATTCACGACCACAAGGACCTCCCTTATCCTACGTTAACCTGTGAGGACGCTGCTGTTTGCAGCCAATTCAAGGGTCAGATGTTTATGACACCCACAAATAAATTCTGTAACCTGTAACAAACACTGGATTTATGATATACAGTATATAAAAGTGTTACCTTGAGTAAAGATCAGTAAATATACTATGCATCACATATTCCTCTCTCTCTATATATATATGTACATATACATTCTGTTCTCATCAGCCACAAAAACACACCACAGTGAGTCCTGGGTAGCAGCTTCTGAACATGTTGCAATAAATAACACAGGAAGTACATCCATAAAATTGAAGTCTGACCAAATAAAAAAAAAAAAAAAAAACACGATGTTGGCCTACAGAATTAAACTTAAGTTGGTGTAAACTTTTTTTTGTCATTCTTACCTTGTTGGATGCCATCTCGCTGACAGAGTGTCTCGTCTGCAGCGTCTCCAGCTGGTCCAGACACCAGTCCAGCTCCTCCAGGGTCTCAGTGGCCAGTTTCTGGTAGGCCTCCTCTGCAGGGGCAAGACAGGAGGGCAAGGGGTCAGTAAGGGCCCGCTTCAGAGGGCTAGTGGACGGTCCAGGCCCGGGGTCTCCCACCCCACATACAGCTAAGCTGGGATACCCCGAGTAGACACATGGGTGACTCTTCATACTGGACGGGTGAACCAGCTGTGCGGGCCTGGGAGTAGTCCTGGATCCTAACCCACAGATGAGCAGTCACAGGTCAGCTGCAGCAAAGCTCACTGATTCCCCTCGGAGAAAAGAAACCTCCAGTGTAGTCCTAGAGTTCAAATCCTGGAGTCTTCCTTTTTAAGAGTGAGTCAGATACAATCCCAGGGAGTACAGTTGCAAGTGATGAATGGCAAACAGCCACCCTGAGTCAGTTCTGGGTGTCCAAATGAATGTTAACAGTAAGAAAATCACAGCAGAGAAATACAGAGAGCAAAAAGAGCAACAGCAATCTCACACAGACAGACTCATTCACCATCTCCCACACGCAGCACACGCATCGCAGTCAGTGATCGAGGTGTGTGAGCTTTACGCTATCATTCATAAGAGAGATGTAATTCCAGTCATGTAGCAGGATGAACAGCAGTCTGCTTAGCAGGCTCATGTCTGCCATAGGAGGGATGGAGGGGAAGACAGGGACGGTGGCGAAGAGAGACTCAGAACAAGTCAAGATCCATGCCGTCAATACCGTCCAGCAAGGAATGAACGCCGGATTGTTCACAGCGTCCTGACTTGGTTAACAAACACAAAGACATCCCAAACACACACGGACGCAAACAGACACACACATGCACACACACACGCACGCACACACGCACACACACACACACAAACACACACTCACACCAGGCGAAATGCTAACCATAACACATCATGATTTTGTCTCCTTAGACTCTCTGCCAATGAAAATATCCATGGTGTCCGTGAAGCAAAGGGTATAGTCCGGTGCTGTGTGTGTGTGTGCTGGATAGTGTTTCCTATAGATGCTGTGTGTATAAGGGGTGGGCTGCTGTTGCTTCGGCGTCCCTGGTAGCCAAACGTGCTGCTCTCCCCAAGCTGTACCTAAAGCCTGAGAGGACTGCACTGTGGATGGGGAAGGGACGGTGACAAAATGTGGACCGGAGTCATATAGAGGGAGTGGAGCGAGAGCTGGGAGCTCCCTATACTGTGTGTGCTTGCATGCTAATATGTGTTCAGCATACAAATACACCCAAATCAGAGAGGTAAACAAATAGATGGCTGACGATACGGTAAAGACGGCAGAGCGTCGGCGTCACGAGCCAAACATCGAATTGTCTGTTTCGTTTGAAATTGAAGACATGCCTCTCTCAAAGTCAGCCTATGTTAACAGAAAAAATGTCACCTTGTCAGAAGCCAATTAATATTGATGCCTTGACTAATTTGGGAAAGCACAGGCTTTTAATGTTATGTGATCTGGGAAGGGGGGGTCACTTTAGCTGTAATTCAATTACACAGACAGAGAAAACAGTAGCAGATTAAAATACACAAGGACCACATTTAGTCACATGATGCCGTATCAGCTTAACATTTCAGTTAGCATTTAGAGCCCATTTAAAGCCTTTGGAAAAATACTGTGCTGTCTGTATTAACGCTTAAATGATAAAAATGCTGCTTTTTCACTAATCTTTCATTCGGGGTCGATTCATTCTAAAAGTAAATGATGCAAAGTTTACAGCTCTGGGTTGCATGTGTAGTGTTTTAGCTCCACAATCTGGAGTGATTAATTCTAATATTATATACTGTGTTTGGAAACATGCATTTTTGTTTAAATGCATGACTATGTAATGTATAAGCATGACCACTGACCACTGACTCTTTTGTCACCCCCTATTCTCAAATATCCCCCCCTCTCCTGCTTCATTGTCTTTGACAAATCTCTCCCCCCCTCCTTCCATTAGCCCCCTTCCTCTCCCACACTCCTCGTTTCCTCCGCTGATCTATGAACATCCTTCCTCCTCCCCTCTTTTGTCTCCTCTCTGTCTCTCTCCTCTTTCTTCCTCTCAGTCTCCTCTTTCTCTCTCTCTCCGTCTCTCTCCCTGGTGTGGTGTCAGTGGCTGGGGTGCTACTCTTTCTGACAGCAACTGCACTGACGTCAATGACATTCTTCTCATGCTTAGTGCGACATCAGACACCGGCGCTCGGAGAGGCCACTCTGCTGCACAGACGCAGGGCTGCAGCCAAACTATGTACCGGAACAGCTCGACAGTGAAGTCGGACTGTGAGAGGGAGAAGAGGAGAGAGGAGGAGGAGGGGGAAGAGGAAGGGGAAGAAGGAGGAAAATATCCAGAGACAAGAGGCTTAACTACTTATAAATAATACTGATGTGATATGAATTGTTTAGATTATTCATCTATGTTGTTGCTTGTATGTTCAGCAGCTTTAGTTACATTTTAAGAGATTTTAAGATACAAAATAAACCCGTTAGACACTATGGATTCCAACTGAATGCACTGCACCAAGTGTCATTTGCCAATATAATGCTTTTTAAAAGAAAATGTACCTATTTAATGATGTTTAGTTTCACTCTGATTCATTCCTCATCCTCTTGTGTTGTTTCATACAAAGGTTTTGTGTCCTTCCACATGGAGCTTCACAACAAACAGCTGATGTCCTTTAACTAGTGCTGTGGGGATTTGAATGGTATGGATAAAAAGAGAAAGGACAATATTGGTTAAACATCTTTAGTACCTCCATTCTGTCCCGTACTGATAGAGAAAGAAATGACCATCTCTTTAAATCCTCTTAATAGATTTGAAGAGGCCTGGGTCATTTAAGTATAACATCCTATTTATTTGGGACCTGATATTATCCTTAAGTACCTCAAGCCCTGTTGTTTCCATAAAAAGTACAGGATGCAATATCAAGGAGAGAGGGAAAGGGAGAGTAATTTAGAGTAGTGGCCTCACTTATATTAGAATAAACTTTATGTCCACAATACAATAGTAACCAACGATTTGAAAATAACATTTTGGATTGAGTGTATGGGATGTTAAATGTTATAAGTATATATAATATAATGTATCCGCATTAGGGCTGCAACGATTAATCGATTAGTTGTCAACTATTAAATGAATCACCAACTATTTTGATAATCGATAAATCGGTTTGAGTATTTTTTTTAATTATTTTTTTTTTTTAAGTAAAAAAAAAAAAGTCTAAATTCTCTGATTCCAGCTTCTTAAATGTGAATATTTTCTGTTTTCTTTACTCCTCTATGACAGTAAATTGAATATCTTTGAGTTGTGGACAAAACAAGACATTTGAGGACGTCATCTTGGGCTTTGGGAAACACTGATCAAGATTTTTCACCATTTCTGACATTTTATAGACCAAACAACTAATCAATTAATCAAGAAAATAATCGACAGATTAATCAAAAACAAAAATAATCGTTACTTGCAGCCCTAGTCCGCATATATTATTTGAAACTTTGGAGCATGAGCTGTTACCCTGTTTGCTCTGCTATTCTCATGCTGTCTCTCTCTTTAGCTTTAACCAGCATCTATTCTCATCCACAATAGGTAAAAGGTCACAGAAATACCTGCAATTTTTTAAAATCTTAGATGATTCTAAAATATCTTCATCTGGACAAAATGACAGAAAAATTACAAGCAGGAGAGGATGTAAGTGGGATGAGGATATATATGAAACGTAGAGAAAGAGCAAAGAAGCCTAAATGTAACCATCCTTCTTTAATTCACTAGTATCCAATCCCTGACTGATTTACTGAGTTACTATCAATTATTCTTCCTTTATTGTCTTTATCTGCAAGATGACTTAGTCGCCGCCTCAGCAAGCCGCTGCATTACAAGCAGTCAATACTCTCAAACAATCATGATCATGACTCACAGCTGTCACCAGTTTATGGCAGGGCCCATAATGGCTGTTCACCAGTATGATTGTGTTCTAAATATAGCACAATGTCAACAGTTCCTCATATATAAGCAGGTTATGTATCAGGAATGTGATTCTTGGGAGGAATGTCTAGATAGATCTCCCTCAAATGTGGAAGAAGAAAGCCCTTTTTTCCACAATAATAACAATTAGGGATAATTTAACTAAACAAAACACAGTGAATTATTATTTATTAATGGCGGAGGTATGGTGTCTCCTGCAAACAGCAGCTAGGTTACAGCCATTGATACTGCTAAAAAGCAAAGTGACTATCAAGGACAAGTGTATTCTAGCCATCTAAGGCTGTCTGTGCCATGTCCTCCTCACAACAAAAACTCTTAAAGTAGGCCAGAAAGGCTGTAGACACTGTCTGTCTAGTGGCTACAGCACATCAGACTATTCAAGTCAGGTATGACTATATTTATGGCCTGACAATCCGTTATTGAAGTATTGATAAGTCTATGGTTATGGTTGAAATCCTCAAACTGAACATCAGCACTGTATAAACCAAAACTAAACACTTTCTTCAGCTTGTCTCTAAGGAAGTAAGTTGATTAAGAACGTGGAGATCTGGAGCTTCACTGATGCAAAGTTAATATCAACTATAAAACTGCTTTATAGGGAGGGTCGCAACAAATTACATCCACAAAAGGCCACACCTATCCAAACTTTATAGAAAATAGCAAAACAACAACTACTGACAGGGAAATATTTGCTCTTGGTTTATCCTTTTTTTTCCTCTTGGCCATGTTTTTGCTCCAGTAAACCGATTATCTGCAAAATATGTCATCCATATTTGTATTCTGACCGTGTTGGATATTATGTTCATGTTCTCTGGCTCCCTTCACAGCATGTCTGTGTTTGCCAGCCCCTCATCGCTGATATCTTACAATAGACAAAAACATCAATGCAACAACACCAGCGTCCTTTATATCGGTTGTACCAATACTTCTAATGCGATATCACTCTACTTTAAGTCCCTCTATTTAGCATTTACTGTACAAGCAGTATATAAACATGTAATACGTAAGGGATAATGTACAGCGAGCGGTTCATTGTTGTGAAATTAACCCCGACAGGTAGGATGACGCAGGACCCCGGCACGCTTATTACACGGCTATGTACTTAAGAAATCAATAATTTGACACAAAAATGGTCCTCCAGACTAGATCAGAACTGCGTCCATAGCAACGGTATATAGCAGCTGTCTGCTATAAAGAAATAACAGACCGTAGAATGCCGTAATTGACCAATCGGAATCGAGTATTCAACAAAGCTGTGTAATAAATGGTTTATAATACACCATACTGTCAGTAAGGGATAACGTACAGCGAGCCGGTCATTGTTGTGAAATAAACCCCAACAGGGTGATGCCGCACCCCGACGCGAAGCGGATTCACAACAATGACCGGCCTCGCTGTACATTATCCCGCTTATTACATGGCTACTTACTTAAGAAATCAATAATTTCACACAAAAACCCTCCGCCAGAGTCCGACATCAGAACTGCGCCCATAGCAACGGTCTGTTATACATAGCAACGATCTACTATAAAGAAATAACAGACCGAAGAACGCTGTGATTGACCAATCAGAATCGAGTATTCAACAAAGCCATGTAATAAAGTGTGTTATGAACCATTTATTAAATGTTCAGATACTGCTTCGAAAATGCTAAATAGGGGGACTTCAAGTGAAGTGTTACCTCTAACGCTAACAATAGTAATTATGTTTACTTTTTCTATACCAAAATCTATTCCAGATTCCCAGACCACACATCTAATCACACATACACAACAACACATTGAGGACACAAGCCATCATGCTGCTCTCGCTGTCAACATACCTGTGAAGGTGGTCTTGGTGATGGGTGGTGGGTTACACATGGGTGATCTCCTGTCAGGGGGGAAACAAACACACACTGAGACATTTCCTTTCCAAAACAATACAATCAGTAGTTTAACTATCTACCTGACCAGTAAAGAAGCACCATTTCCCTTCACTCATCTCTACACATGTAGCAGAGCCTTCACACACTGTTGCTACTGTTGTTGTAGTACTCAATAAAAACAGCAGAGGGCGAGCAAAGCCAGACTGGCCACAGTGCAGGTACTGTAGGTGCAGCATGTGATCACTTTTTTAGTAGAACATCTTAGTCATAAAGTGACATCAAATATGTGATATGCTGGCATGCTGACCACTGACCTGTCTCCTCCCATTATGACATATTTCATTTCTGTTTGAAAAAAAAAAGGCAGTAAGGCTGGCAACTTACTTATTGGATGCTCTGTCTTGCTGTATATTAGTTAATGCACCAAAGTTGTTTCGTACAGTTCTCAAGCTGGCAAGAACCTGAAGGAAACATAATAGATAAGGACCGAATCATACATCAATTTATGACACTGTAAAATATAAAAAAATAAATGGCACAAATGCTCACCTGTGCAAATGGCGTTACAATCATATCGTCACCATGACTGAAAAACACAAAGACAGTGGCAGTAATGTTAGCTGCAGAGCTACAGTATATTGACATTCGACAACATGTGCTGAAAAGGTCAAGGGGAGGAGGGAGGGAGGAGCGAGGGTCATCACATTAGATTAGTTTCAGCATCTCTGATCCACTCAATCACAGTGACATGTTTACTCATCACATGAGCTACCAGCTGAGACCCTATGGTCACAATGCGTAGTAGTTTCAACAGTTTGAGGTGTCAATGAGAGATTTATTGGTGGACATGTCTCATGTACAGTATGTGCACATACAGTAGTTAAAGCAGCAGTGGGTAGAAATGGAGCAAATATGATTAAAATAAGTAATTTTTTATAAAACGGTAATCTGAAAAAAATCATGTGCCTCTGTGTCCTCCGGTGCTCCTAATGGCATCTGCAAGATTTCACAGACCGGAGGAAAACAACCAATCAGAGCTGATCTGGAGTCTGCCGTCCAGCTGCCGTCTATGAGAGCCGGCTGTCAATCACTCGCAAACTCCGATCAAACGGTCAAGCTAGGCAGCGCTGATCAAATATGAATCAATATTCTGTTACTGTAATGCCTATTTCTCACCTCAAATGTTTTCAGAAACATCTTGTAGTTTAGTGTTTAGTTGTAAAATGAGAGAGTTTGTGACGCGGCAGCCATGTTGAGATCAGTTGAGGAAATACCAAGCACTGCCCACCAGCCGGAGCACAGCCAATAGGAACGCTCTCTCTCTGAAATGACCTGTGATTGGCCAAAGTCTTCCGTCAGGGGCTAGATTTTTTAAAGCCTGGAAACAGAGCTATGAGGAGGTGCAGAAGTCTAGTTATCTCTCAGAACACTTGAATTACAATATGCTGAAAGGTTATTATGGACATTTCTGCCAACTAAAACTTTAAGTGAATTTCTAGCAAGATATTCTCACAGCAAGGACACTGTAAAACCTGCAAGCTGTCTTTGTACTTGCTGTACAGCCATGTCCCTCATACAGTCACCCTTTCTCCACGTCCTTCGCCTCTCCTCTGCCCTAAACTATATCCCATAGGCAGTCATTATTTCATATTTTTATTGACTTTTATTTATCCAGGGAAAGACAGCTGAGCACGTTCCTGACTTGGCTTCACCGATTGCCCCAGTTTTCAAGCCTGGCTCTCACACGTGGCTCCTGGAGTAGGTGGAGTGTCAGAGCCTTGAGCACCTCAGTGTAGATTGTTAAGGGAGTGGATAACATTACTCATTCAATTCCAGCTAAAGGAATCTGTAACAGCAATCTTTGAGTCAGAGACCTGCTGACCTCGGAACTACGTTATGACTGTCAACATTTGTTCAGGTGACAGGAGTCAGTGTGTTAGTGCCAAGGAGCTCTCCTCCTACGAGGCTGCAGCCACGTCATGCACACACCCACTGGCACGTGAGCTGACACGTCTGGTATGAAAGTCAAAAGAGACGCAGGCTCGTCATGTGTTACTATCACAAGACGAATACAAGGTACTCAGAGTAAAGATGACGGGCTATGTACTCTACGAGAGTGACGGAAGTTATCTTTGTAGAAGAGGAGAGGTTACACACTGGTTGTCCTAGCTCTGTTCTAGGATGTTCTGGATGTTCTTGTGAAGATGTCTCTTTTTTAAGTACTTATGGAAACATGCAATTTATTTTTTGATAACTTGATTGTGAAGCTGTATTATTTACAGTATATCATAACGAGAGCTATTAAGACAAGTTGCCTCCTGCTAGCTATCTCAAGTTTCCTTGTCTATTCAATCCAGCAGAAAAAAAGGCTTTGAAAGAATGAGGCATAAAGGCATAGAAATAAAATAGGAGTAGAAGGGTCATTAAACTGTTTTCCGTGGTAATTTGACTAGTACAAAAGAAAATGGCTATTGTTGTTAGTTGTTACGGTGACAACAGAACACACGTCAGTGGTGCCGTAAAGTGTGGTCTCAGCTTGCCGGGAAGAGAACTCTAGGTAGCTTGTTCCTCTCCGGGGAGTGAGGCAGAGGGACTGTTTAAACTGTGAAACAAAGTTGTAGGGCTGACCCGAATACCATTTTTGGGCTTCGAAGCTTCGGTGAGAAATATTCGAAGGTATTCGAAGCTTTAGGACAGTACCGCTGCCGCACTACTGTACACACACGCACCTCTACTCATAACAAACAGCGATTTCCGTCTGAGAATAACTAATAATATTCAATGTTGAATATGAATAATCTGTAATGTGGGATTATTCCTTATTTCATGGGCTATTTAAGGAGTTATACTTTATTATTATATACTTACATAATAAAACAAACACATACACACGAAGCTTTGAAGCATTCGGGTTAGCCCTACGAAGTTGTCACTCATCTAGCGATGGCAATGTGCTTTCCTCCGCTGTGACAAGAATGCGTGTAAGATGTTAAAAATACTAATTTATGTACTTATTATTTGCATTTTGCCACATTCATGCAGCAAGTTTTGCTAAACAGTAGATATTATTATGTTACCTGATCCACACAAACGCAGCAATGGTGAAATTAAAATAATCAGTTGGAATGTACGGGGAATAAACACTCCCCTGAAAAGAGGAAAGGTATATGCACATCTACGTGCACTCAAAGCTGATATTTGTTTCCTTCAAGAAACACACATTAAGAAGACAGCAGCAAAAGTACTTCGTCCATCGTGGGCATCTCAGGTTTACCAGTCCAACTTTAGTACCAAATCAAGAGGTGTTGCTATCATGATAAAGAAAAATGTACCATTTATTCACACACAAACTATTTCAGACCAGAGAGGCAGATATTTAATAGTAAGTGGAACACTAAACTCCATATCAACAACATTTGTGAATGTATATGGGCCCAATTTTGATGATCCTATCTTTTTCCAGAATTTATTTAAATCATTACCTGATCTGTCAAATTCCAACAGTTATGGGTGGAGATTTTAATTGCGTTTTAGATGCCGTCTTAGATAGGCAACGCCCCCAAACAAGCTCATTTAAAAATAGTGAAACACTCAATAACTTAATGCAATCTTATAATCTAGTTGATATCTGGAGGCTTCTTTACCCTACGCAAAAGGATTTTTCCTACTTCTCCGCAGTGCATAAATCCTACTCCAGGATTGATTATTTTCTGTTGGACTCCAAGCTATTAACATCGGTAGCTTGTTGCACCTACAGTAATATACTAATATCAGATCATGCCCCTGTTTCTTTAACTCTCAATTTGAACCACAGGAAGGGTGATTACAGCTGGCGATTAAATAATTTGTTGTTAAAGGATAAGGAATTTTGCTCCTATCTTTCGGACAAGATTGATCTATATCTAAGCACCAATGATGTGGGCGATGTTGATGATTCCACCCTTTGGGAGGCTATGAAGCCTGTTCTGAGAGGTTATGTGATATCATATGAGGCAGCAAAAAAGAAAAGGTCCAAGGAAAGGCTAAGAGAAATAGATAATCTACTAACCGATTTAGAAGCTTCCTACAGAACAAACCACAAACCAGAATTACTTAATAAGATTACTGCTTTACGATATGAATATAATTCTATAATGTCTAAAAGTGTTTCAAAGCTTCTTGTACAGGTCAAACAAAGGTATTTTGAACTGGGTGAAAAACCCCACAGATTATTAGCCCGCCAGCTAAGACAATCCCAGGCCTCAAGAGCTATACATCGTATCAAGTCGAAAGATGGCACTTTACTTACAGACCCTGAAAAAATCAATAAATGTTTTGCAGATTTTTATGCCAAGGTTTACCAGTCACAGGGTGCACCAGAATTGGATGTTATGGAAAAGTTTTTTGAGCAATTAAATTTACCAAAGCTATCAGAGGACTCAGTCAAAGCACTGGATGCTGAAATCACTCCAGAAGAAATTAAAAATGTCATCTCCTCTTTACCTAACAATAAGGCTGCGGGCCCAGATGGCTTTAGTATAGAATTCTTTAAAGTATTTGGTTTTAAAATATCATCTTTGCTTTTACGTATGTTAAACCACTCTAAATTGAACTCAGAGCTGCCACCCACTCTATATAAAGCGAATGTATCACTGATTCCAAAACCAGGCCGTGACCCTGAGGTGGTTTCATCATATCGCCCCATTTCTTTATTGCCCATTGAAACAAAAATTCTTGGTAAAGTTTTAGCCAATAGGCTAAAGGAATGCATATGTTCTATTATACATCCTGACCAAACTGGCTTTATGCCAGGTAGACATATGTATTTTAATCTGCGGCGGCTTTTCAACATTTTATATACTGAACATACGGATGAGGCTGTTATTGTCTCATTAGATGCACAACGTGCATTTGATCAAGTGGAATGGCCCTATATGATACATACACTTAAGAAATTTGGATTTGGATACTCCTTTATAAAATGGATCAAGATAATTTATTCACACCCAACAGCCTCAATTATCTCAAACCAAGATATTTCTCACCCGTTTCCAATTTATCGGGGAACCCGTCAGGGCTGCCCCCTCTCCCCATTTCTTTTTTCAGTCATTATAGAACCTTTGGCTGCTAGCGTCCGACAAAGCTCTCAAATATCTCCCATTGACGTGTGTGGATATAAAAACCACCTTTCGCTATATGCCGACGACATTCTTTTATACATCTCTAATCCGCAAGAATCAATCCCCCCCCTCCTGACTCTAATTAATAATTTTGGTAGTTTTTCGGGATTTTCTATAAATTGGGACAAGAGCGAATTAATGCCCATTTCTAAAGTAGTTGATATAACATACTTACAGTCCGTTCCCTTTAAGAAAGCCTTTAACAACTTTTCTTATCTTGGCGTGATTGTATCAAAAAATCCAGGAGATCTTTTAAGACTAAATTGGCAAAACAAAATTCAGCAGATTAAACGTAACATTGACTTCTGGAAAACACTTCCAATCTCTTTGGCCGGGAAGGTTAATGCAATAAAAATGATAGTTTTGCCACGCTTTCTCCACATCTTTCAGTCAATTCCATGTTATATACCCCAATCATACTTTAAACAATTAGATTCAATAGTTATACCCTTCATCTGGAACTATAAAGCAGTTAGAATATCTAAAAAACATTTATCAAAACCAAAGAGTGCAGGTGGTTTTACTTTACCAAATTTTAAGCTGTATTATTGGGCTGCTCACCTTTCTATTCTTACATGGTGGAAAAAAGGCCCTCCATCTTCCACAGACACATGCCCCACATGGTTAGCAATAGAACGACTGCTTTGCAAGAGGACTTCGCTGTCCGCTCTCCTTAATAGCCCTGTTACTATTAAAGAGTCATACTTCAGTAAAAGCTTTGTCGTTGGCAACGAAATAAAAATCTGGAAGCAGATTAAACTATATGTTAATGCTCCAAAAATCTATGTTGACACTCCAATTTGTCAGAACCATTCATTTATACCTGGTCTGAATGATTTGGTTTTTTCAGCTTGGAATCAAAAAGGTATTTGTAATATTGGGGACCTGTATGTTAATGGGTACTTTGCCTCATTTGCCCAGCTGAGAGCTGGGTACAATATTCCTGCATCAAATTTTTTCAGATATCTCCAGATCCGAGACTATGTCAGGAAGCATTTGCCCAATTTTGAAATCCTGACTAAACATGAGTCTATGGAGGCAATAAATACATTTGATCCTGTTAACGGGGGGGCGGTTTCCCATTTTTATCGGGTCCTACTTAACAAAGCTCCGATGGATACATCAAGAATTAAACAGGCATGGGCGGATGAGCTTAATGAGGAACTGAAAGAAGAGATCTGGGACGAATGTTTGAAGAGTATACATGATTGTTCAATCAATGTAAGACACAATCTCATACAGTTTAAAACACTTCACAGACTCTACTACTCGAAAGAAAAGTTACACAGCTTTTTTCCTGATGTTTCACCTCTTTGTAATAGATGTAAGTCTACAGTCAGTACTTTAACTCATTCCTTCTGGTCATGTAGTAAACTATCCACATATTGGAGAAGTATTTTCTATTGTTTCTCTGAGGTTTTTGGAAGATGTTGGGAACCTGATCCACTTGTAGCCATCCTTGGAGCTACTAGCTCCTTATCACCTGCCAATAAGTATGAAAAAACTGCTGTTTTGTTTGGAATGGTGATTGCAAAAAAACTCATCTTGAGAGTATGGAAGATGGACTCTGTACCCACCTATGACTTGTGGCTGGGAGAAATGGCGAACACTTTACATCTGGAAAGACTGAGATTTTATAATGAAGACAGAGGACATGTGTTTGATAAGATCTGGGAACCTTTCCTGAAATTTCTTCATGGTAAAGACTAATGTTTGTCTGACATAAACCATTTTGCTGTGTTTATTTGCCATTTGTTTTTTCTACCTGTTTTTTCATCCGTCTACCTTTGAGTGAGAAACGGTGTTGTATCGAGTTAAAGTATGGATGTGGCTGTTATTATAAGGGACAAAGAATGTGCTGTTTTTTGTTTGTTTGTTTGTTTGTTTATTTATTTATTTTTTTGGGGGGGGGGGGACTTTTTCTGTTTTGTCTGTATCTATATTCTTAAAAACAATAAAAATATTGTTAAAAAAAAAAAAAAAAATACTAATTTACTCTGGCTCTCTATGCTTCGTAACGTTACTGCTACACTACTCGTTTTAGCCTTTACTGCAAAACCGCACCTCAGTGGGTCCGCAACTTGCCACAAGTTGGTTTAGGTTATATGGAAGTCGGTCGTGTCTAGAAGGTAACCCACAAGAAGACAGTTAATGTTAGGCATTGAACCCGAATAGTTAAGGCTAGGATAGGTTGTCGGGCAGTGAGTCTCGTTAGAGTTTTGGCCAGATTTCGCAATTTTTTACCAAGGGTTACCAAGTCAGTCTGTTACAACGGTCGCAATGGCAACAGTACACATAAAAATGGCCGCCGCTCTTACCTTCCTGCTACATTGATTTGAATGGGAATCTCCGTTCTACTCCTATTCTAATTCTATGCATAAAGGATTTTTTTGTTGTTGTTAACAAGGTAACTGGATAGTGGGTGTAGGTCAAGGAAGGGTCATTGGTTTAATACTCCAGAGCATAATGCAGCAGTAAGGAGGAAGTCTAAGGTTACTGCAGGACATTGTTTTTCATCCTTTTGTCTATTTATCTTTCCTTCAGGTTGGATCGAAATGCTATATTTTCGGTCAATATTTTTATTTCCTGTAGCACTAAGTATACAGTACATGTAACTGGATAGCCACCGCTGTGTGGGAAATGAGGAATGCGCTATCAATATATACACTGACTGACCCAGAAGATGCCAGCTGGTTTGTGTTGTTTTATCATCATGTCTGGAGTGTGTTCTACTATAGTTGTAAGGCAATGGGGAGTTGGGGATAATCAAACGAACCGTAAACAGATTAAATGCAGCACAAAAATCCATCCTAGTATTCTTATGAGATATATAGACATAATCTGCAAAATATCAGTCTCATAGCCACATAGTCAGAGTCACATAAACTGTGCTTGTGGACACTTTGTGACTGACCGCTTAGTTTATGCTGCTGGATCTGGCTAAGAATAGATGTGACACCAAGCAATCAGCTGTTGGTCATGCACACTTCCCACCGGGGCCAAAGCTAGCTGCGTGGCAGCTTTAAGACCTGGTCTGATAAACCCGATCCAGCCGTGACACAGATTCAGAGAGGCAGAAAAAAAGCTGAATTAACCACATTCAGCACAATAGGGAGCATTTGGGTGTATTTTAAGAAGGTTCAGGTGGAATGCAAAAGACACCATGCACTCACATGTCACTGGCAATGGAGGAGTTTCGGGACATGGACTTGGGCGAGAGGTCGTAGTCACTGTCGGAGCGGTAGAGGAACGACTCTCTCCGTTGGCTGTGGACAAAATTGGCCTGCAGGATGAGGCCTGAGCCCGGACTGGCCATGGGGTCCAGGGGGCTGCGACCTGATGACGTGCCATTGTCCACATCGAAACTGCATATGGAGACAAATAGAGAGGGAGAAAGACAAATATCAGAATCTGATCATGTGCATAATAATTGGTATTGTAATACAAAAAAATGTCTTGAAGAATATAAACATTATTTTGAGGGTATTTGAAAGGTCAAGAAACATTTGTGATCATGTTCAACTCCCCACTGACACTCAAGAAGAGGAAATATTAATGTAATGCTACGAGCTGCAACGATTAATCGATTAGTTGTCAACTATTAAATTAATCGCCAACTATTTTGATAATCGATAAATCGGTTTGAGTATTTTTTCAAGACAAAAAGTAAAAATTCTCTGATTCCAGCTTCTCAAGTAAGGAATAATATACAGCGAGCCGGTCATTGTTGTGACAGAAACCTTGACAGGGCGACGCGGAGCCCTGAAGGGGTTTCTTTCACAACAATGACCCGCTAGCTTTACATTATCACGCTTATTACACGGCTCCTTACTTAAGAAATCAATAATTTGACACAAAAACCCTCCGCCAGAGTTCGTCATCAGAACTGCGCCCATAGCAACGGTCTGTTATACATAGCAACGGTCTGCTATAAAGAAATAACAGACCGTAGAACACCGTGATTGAACAATCAGAATCGAGTATTCAACAAAGCCGTGTGATAAATGTGAATATTTCTTGGCTTTGGGAAACTCTGGTTTACATTTTTCACCATTTTATGACATTTTATAGACCAAACAAGTAATCGATGAATCGAGAAAATAATCGTATATACAGTAGTTGCAGCCCTAATAATGTTAAACAGCCAAGATTCACGGTACAGCATGTCTGATGTTCTTTCAACAGACAAAAGATGAGGAGAAGAATGCAGTGATTAATTCTCCACAGAATAAATTTTACTATCTGACCGCCAGCTGATATGATGCCACTTCTCCAGTCTTTTTACAAATTCTTATAAAAGTGCACACCGTGTCAGAATGAATATATTAACTTCTAATAAAGTCCTGTGCGTCTATAACAGACTGTACTTATGGCTGCATGATGTGGCTCAATGTCTAAATAAATCACAGGCTTTATGCAAATATTAATTACATGTGAGAGGTCCCGATGACTCCAGAGCTTACTCACATGTCGACTAAACCCACATGAATATTTTTTTCCATGCACTTCCATATGTTGCTCCACGGTCACGGGCTGTGACACTCAAAGCATAACATGACCCGGCCACCGTGTAGGCATGAGGGCCCTACCACTACTCATGCACTGCTGGATGATGTAAATTAGCTCAGAAGCTTAACCATTTATAATTATAATCAGTCAGTCACTCATTATCTGGCTGATTATTGGATGATTATGATTGGTGGCAGAATATCCAACAGTTAGAACTAATGCAGCCATATTCAAAACCGTCTACAGACAACAACAAGCTATGTGCTTTGTTTAAACTCTGCAGAGGGCCACAGGGAATACCTCTGCTCCAACAATGCCGCTGACTCACAGTCGAAAGGCGTTTCTAAACCGGTGACATCATTTCCCAATGGGATGTCACCATGAGCTCCTTAGTCTCCTAGGCGATTGTTCGCCCAGGTGATGACTAACGCCCGTCACTGGAGATATCTGCCTCATCCCTAAGACTATCAAGCAATCCCATAATCCCCTCTGGTGTGGATGCTAAGGTCAGGGGGGATTCCCCCAAGTGCGACAAATAATACGCAAGGGGGATGACGTCCCCTTTGTCATCATCATCATCCTCACTATGGAAACAATCACACATTTACATCATCTACGTCTCAGCCTGTACGGGACGCCCTGCTCATGTTAGCGGCGTGTTTATGAATGCATAGAGCAGAGGATGTCCTAAGAACAGAGTGTACATACGTGTGTGTTTGCACGGTGTAGAAAGCACGCTCTGATGTTGAACTTCAACACAACAACTAAAACGTTCCTTGTCATTACACAATGAGAAATGACTAACATTGCCATCAGGACCCTTCCTGTTTTCCACCTTGTGCGTTTTCTTCGGAATATTTCACATCCTCAACAGGTGATTCACTGACCTAACAGGTGCAAGTTATTGTAACTTTGAATTGTACTTAGCAAGGATGATTGTGAAAATAGGGGATTGTACTCATGTTGTGTGAGAGCAATTTTAAGAGGAAGAAGTCATTATGTTCCTCACATCTGAAACATTACCGTGTATCCGAACACGCTCGACACAGCCACAACGACACACAGGACATGCCAGGCATATTTTCCACAACAACTAAAGGGCTAAACGCTGTGTTATCTCTGTGTGATCTCTGTGAGAAGCAGCAGCTAAGTGAGTGTGAGCTTTGGTAGAGGAATGCGATAGTTTGGCCGTCTGCCTGATGACTGAGGGAAGGGCAATCGTATTGTCCTCTTCTGGGTCTCTAACTAGCTCTCAGACACACGTACGGACGCACGCACGCACGCACACACGCACGCACGCGCGCACGCACGCACGCACGCACTCACGCACACACACACACACACACTGAGAGACAGAGAGGTAATATGTGAGTTGCAATGACTCCAGCAACTTTCCTCCACAGTTTGTCTCATCTTACACACATCACCCCAATTTCTGTCCCTGAGTCCTCTTACTCTGTTTTTCTATATATAGTATAAGATCAGAAGCATGTCAGTCTAAACTAGGGCTGCAACTAACGATTACCTTCATTGTCAATTAATCTGTTTAATTATTAATTATTTTCTGAATTAACAAATTAGTTGTTTGGTCTATAAAATGTCAGAAAATGGTGAAAGATGTAGATCAGTGAAAGCCCAAGATGACGTCCTCAAATGTCTTGTTTTGTCCACAACCCAAAGATATTCAGTTTACAGTCATAGAGGAGTAAAGAACCCAGAAAATATTCACATTTAAGAAGCTGGAATCAGAGAATTTAGACTTTTTTTTCTCTAAAAAAAAATGACTTGATTATCAAAATAGTTGGCGATTAATTTAATAGTTGACAACTAATCGATTAATTGTTGCAGCTCTTACGCGGACAATATTCTTTTGACATTTAACATCCCATACACTCAATCCAAAATGTTATTCGAGCTTTTCAAATTGTTGGTTACTATTGTATTGTGGACATAAAGTTTATTGTAATATGAGTGAAGCCACTACTCTCCCTTACCCTCTCTCCTTGATATTGCATCCTGTACTTTTTATGGAAACAACAGGGCTTGAGGTACTTCAGGATAATATCAGGTCCCAAATAAATAGGATATTTTATTGAAATGACCCAGGCCTCTTAAAATCTATTAGAGGATTAAAAGAGATGGACAGTTATTTCTCTATTATTATGGGACAGAGTGTCATAGAGGAGTAAAGAAACCAGAAAATATTCACATTTAATCAGCTGGAATCAGATAATTTTGACTTTTTTTTCTCTAAAAAAAATGACTCAAACCGATAAATCGATTATCAAAATAGATGCCGATTAATTTAATAGTTCACAACTAATCGATTAATCGTTGCATATCTAGTCTAAACCGGTATCATCGCTACACTTACACACACACACACTCATACATGACGAATCCAATCCACACCCTCTTGTCACATCAAGTGATCTATGTGTTTACTTTACTGCAGGTGTGAAACAACCACAGACAGTAAGTCCATTCTCCAGCTGTTGTAAGTGTGATAAGTGTGTATGGGTGTGTGTGCATCATGTTTGCGTACGAGACAGAGACAAAGATCACAGATAGAGAGAGAGTGAAAGTGACGAAACACCCAGCATATGTTTAACAGCCGATTCATAATCACACTTACACTGACGTCACAGCCTACACAGATTCTCAGCCAAACCCCTGACGCGTAACTCCATTTACAGTGTGTGTGCGTGCGTGTGTGTGTGTGTGACTCCAGAGACATGCCCTCTTTGGGAATGATCTTCGCAACTAGTTTACGGAGGTATTGCACCAGCACTGACATCACAGTGGGAATGTCTGGCCTGTTTCCCAGCTCTGACACAAAGTAGCAGCATTTAATGAGCAGAGTTGGGAAACAAAAAGAAGAAATACCACTATAACTGTTGTGAGAATCAACCAAAAGCACGAATACGACTCACAGGGGGATTATCGTGGAGATGGGAAGTAAATCCAGCATTACTTAGAGGCCGAGACAAAAAAGAAACCACAGTTTACCCCAAAAGGGAGTGACCCAGAACTCAGATATAAATGGCAAGGCAGGAAATATGTGATGTGCAAACAGTGGATGGATAACGGAGAGCTCTTTCAAGCTACTAAAAGATATCCCATCTGCTGAATATCACTGCTAATAATTGTGTGTGAAGCTGCCACCCCATGTAAAGGCAGATGAGGTGGTTGGGCACTGGAAAACTTTAAAAAGGGATGTTGGAAAAAAACAGGTTGATAAGCCGGAGTAATACAAAAAAAGTGAAGTTTATTAACCAAAGTTCACTGAAGCAAAAGACAAAAATGAAACCCGGGAAATTCAATGATACTTCATTTAAACTAAATCAAAAGAACACCAAACAAAAGAAAACTACAGCCTCACAGCAAGCTGTTCACTCTTCTCTCCCTCTTACCTATCTCATCCTGCTACTTAACAGTGCTCAGTCCCTCCCCTCTAAGGACATAACGAGGCAAACCTGACTGCACTCTCCCTGATTGAGCTGCTGAGCAGCTGATCCACCACAACATCCCAGGCAGAATATCAAAATCCCATGAACCCACAGAACAAATAAACTATACAGGCTTGTGTCATACATCTTAGCTGATAATGTATCAAATGAACTTAACATTGAATAACAATTAAGCAGACACAAAAACACTGTTTACCCTGGGAAACAGGGCCCAGTGAAAAGGAAGACAGGCAGCATTTTCACATTGTGACATCATCAAACGTTTCTACCTTTGTTTCTAGTTTTTAAACTTCATATATTTCCACATGGTCATTAAAGTGAACGTTTTGCACATATTTTGCACTGATATTGAGTATTTCAAGATATGACTAGACCTCAAAATCAACTTCCTAGATCCCTAGCTGACACATTTTTAATTTACACAATGGCTATTAATAATAATGCCAGCCATCACAATTAATTTTCACCTGCAACTGGCAGGTTGCTACCTGATAATTTCAAGCCCTGCCTTGAGGGCTTCAGGATAGAAGGTGTTGTTTTCTTTATAGATTGTAGCATCCTCTGGGAAAAACTTGTGACTCTGGACTATAACCAGCGGGTAACTCCGGGGTCTGAAAAGTGAAGCCAATATGGAAGTGCCTTAAACTTGCATTCTTTCTAACAGCCAGCAGGGGGCGACTCCTCTGGTTGCAAAAAGAAGTCTGATTGTATAGAAGTCTATGAGAAAATGAGCCAACTTCTCACTTGATTTATTACCTCAGTAAACATTGTAAACATGAGTTTATGGTCTCAGTCGCTAGTTTCAAGTCTTCTTCAATACAGCATGATGTTCATTTAGTATATTATGGTCCCATTTAGAGTCAAATAGACCATAAAGCAGGGTATGCTTTAGGGCGCGGCTACCTTCTGATCGACAGGTGGCTACCACGACGTTGTCCGGTCTGGGAGTTGTCCGTGTTTTCGTCTTACAACTTTAACCCTTTCACAGTGTCTTTCCAGTGCATGAAAGTCAATTGTAACCTTTCTGGTCACCTAAAAATGTTTTATACAGTGTTCGGTTGTACTTAGCTCCATCCTCTCGTGTCACTTCTGGTTGCAAAAATCCAAGATGGCGACGGCCCAAATGCCGAACTCGAGGCTTCAAAACAGCAGTCCACAAACCAATGGGCGACGTCACGGTGACTACGTCCACTTCTGATATACAGTCTATGCTATAAACTTAATAAACTTTTCTTAAAATCCCGGTATTCCTTGTTTAAAGTATAAATGTATCTTGAATAATCTGTTCAACAACCTTTTTTTTTTGTAGACTTGGCAGACAATAACATGGTGGGGGGGCTGGTAGCTAATGTTCATTGTAATCAAAGCCCAATATCTGTCTCATGTTTAAAGATGGCTCACTGAAAAATAAAAACAAGACAGATAAACTTAGATAAAAGTATAACAGTAACCTGACTAGCATACTGTGGGAAGTAATTCAGTCACAGTAGCATGCAGCTACATGAGTAGACGAGAAGATGGCCTGTAGGGACTGTGTTTCCCACCGGAGTAGAGTTTCATGCTCGAGTTTAGGTTGCAGGGAAAAAAAGAAAAGAGTTTGTTGCTAGAAGACCTTTCAGCTGCACTGTAACAGAGCGTAGCTTGGTTAACAAAGAAGAAATGTACAGTACTGTAGTTGTAAGGGCACTGAGACAGATGAGTGGTGACTTTATACTGTAGGACGCTGCTGGGTCACATATAGGCCTAAGGACACCGCATAGCTCTTTTATCCTGTCTCCGTCTTTGGCTCTCCATCACTTCACCCTCTCTCTTCTCTCTCACACACACCAAATGGCACAGATCAATGACTCATTCATTTTCAGCCCTGGATCATTTGAGCAAGCATAAACACTACAAGAGTTGACGTGACAGCGCTGTGAGGAGACGTACTGGAGAAAGAGGTCAGGGCAGAAGTGTCTTTGATACATAATCAGCTGAGGGGAGGATAGTGAGGCTCTGTTTTCCAAAGATCATTCAGAGTTGGTGGGCCAGAAAATGCACAACAATGCAAGAGACAGTACGTAATACCAACATGATATTTCTGTCTCTTCCCGAAGTGCAAACAAGCATAGAATATCAAAAAAAAAAGAGGCTAAAACTGTCTTTCACTAAAACTAGGACACAAATCTGGAGAGAATTATACAAACTGGGCTCACACTGCAGTTCCAGATGTGTTTGAAAAGTGTGCCGTGGTGTTGATCAGAACAGAGCTGTACTGTGTGTTGAAGTAGATAGACAGAGGGAAGACGACACTTGATTTATTTTGGAAAGCTGTGAGGACAAAGTGGGGAGCAGGTAGAGGTGGAAGGACAAGGAGAGACATGTCAGAGCGGTGTGTGTGTGTGTGTGTGTGTGTGTGTGTGTGTGTGTGTGTGTGTGTGTGTGTATGAGCATTCAAGTGTTGTTATTTATGTGGATTGTGAGGAGTGTGTTCCCTCGCATGCATGCAGTGTCAGTATGTGATCCTGAACAAATATGTGGTAACCTTGACCATGTTCTAAGTGCAAAACAGCGACCCATTACAGAGAAAGAGAATATAGAGACCAAAGACGAAAGAGTCGGCACAGATGACGCATGAGATCCAGACACCGAATGGAGAAGCTGTGTTGCTTCGGTTTGGCATTGAATGCTTTGTCGGATTCTTAGTCTCTTCTACTTATTCTCTGATAATTTTTATAGTTAAAGCTATGGTTGGTAATCTTGACAAACTAGCAAGAGTATGATAGATTTTTTAAAAAATGATCGAACTGAAAAACCGAGCCCAGTGTTGCTAAATCTTTTCCAGTGAAAGTAGCTAGCAGCCCTGGCTCCAAAAGTTCCTAAATTTAGCGAGAAAGTTGCCAAGTCGGGGCTGCACGGTTGTGCAGTGGTTAGCTCTGTCGCCTCACAGCAAGAGGGTCGAAGGTTCAAACCCGGCTTGAGGCCCTTCTGTGTGGAGTTTGCATGTTCTCCCCGTGTTAGCGTGGGTTTTCTCCGGGTTCTCCGGCTTCCTCCCACAGTCCAAAGACATGCAGGTTCGGTTAATTGTTGAGTCTAAATTGCCCGTAGGTGTGAATGTGAGCGTGAACGGTTGTCCGTCTCTATGTGTCAACTGGCGACCTGTCCAGGGTGTACCCCGCCTTCGCCCAATGTCAGCTGGGATCGGCTCCAGCCCCCCCGCGACCCTGAATAGGATAAGCGGTTACAGATAATGAATGAATGAGTTGCCAAGTTGGCAACACTGACAGCCGACGCTTCAGCCCTTCCTCCAAGGCCACTCACCGAAAATTATCATTATGAATGTAAACATATCATAATGACCACGCGCGGGCAAACAGGCAGGTAGACCGTCCAATCATTACATTCGGGCTGAGTGAAATGATTGGACGGGCTTATTATATTCCAGCAACCGCCACAGACACCGGATTATTTTCTTTTTTTTGTCAGAGCATTTGTCAGAACATTGATTGCTGACGAGATATAATGAGAATTTCGACAAATATAACAAAAAAAAATGTTTTTGAAGAAGAACTCTAGCTTTCTGTTAAGATAACAACTAAACACTGATGCATTGAGAAGTTTGAGATATTTCACTAAATGAAAAAAAAAAATGGTTTTGTACAAAAACATGATTATATTCCTTGGTACTGGAAAAAGAATCAGTTTGTACCAATACTGAAACTGGGTAGAAACTTTTCATCAATGGCCTATGTTCTGCAAGGAATACAAAGGCCTAATTAAGTAAGTAACTGAAACTCAGGTTCCATACTTTACTGTAATCCAGCCTTAAAGATCATATAGACAAGCTGTATGGCAGGTGAAATGTGCCTAACTTAAAATGAGTAAAGGGACAGTCAAAAGGCAGAAAATTCAGTTCTGCATCTTGTATATTTGAGAACGCGACCATCATCTTTTTCTTTGCCTGAGCTTGCACATACAATAGTAAACCTAATGTTGCAGCACATGCAGGCAAAGCAGCTGATTCGCTTCCACTGTTAAATACTGTCTTTAAAGGTGCAGTGTGTAGGATTTGGCGGCATCTAGTGGGGGGCTTGCAGATTGCAACCAACTGAAACTTCTCCCGTGTGCCAAGTGAGTAGGAGAACTACGGTGGCCGACGCCAAAAACGCAAATGGCCCAATCTAGACCCAGATTTTGGTTTGTCCATTCTGAGCTACTGTAGAGACATGGCTCCATGAGAGGACCACTCCATATGTATATATAAACGGCTCATTCGAAGGTAACGAAAACACAGCAATTCTTATTCTCAGGTGATTATACACTAAAGAATACATACTTATGAAGCTTAAGCGGACGTCCAGGAAGACCCTCTTTACACTCCATACATTAACAAATCTTTGGGACTTGATTCAGGCGTTTCACTCTTAGTTAACTAACCAGATTCTACCACGATCTCCCTGAGCCAATGATATCGTTGCTATCAAATTTTATAACTGTTCTCCTCTCTGCTGCTGTCAGTTGTCATTTCGGTACGAAGCAATGCAACCCGCCTCAGCCCCATCACCTCCAGTCTTCATCATATTCAGTGCCCAGCTCCACGTCCCTTCATTGGATCGTCAGCAACTCCCTTCACCACCACCACCACTAGTGTCTAGTCTGCGGGAGAATATACCTAATCTCACCACGGCATCGCTACCCCCTTTAATATACTACGTCACGATTGAGTCTAATCGCCAAAGACTTTTGCACTATTCATCTTATCATGCACCATGTAATAAATTATTGTTCAGTCAAAATGGAGTCTCTTCTGACTGAAATCAATATTACATTCCATTTTTGCCAATAAATCCCCCTAAATGCTTCATACTGTTCCTTTAACATCCCGGCCAAAAAATAGCTCCACAACAACGGCAACATGTTATTGTTCATAAACCTCTAATTCTCAGAACAGTCCTCGCCATCTTGTATGGAAAGTCAACGTGGGAGTGGGGCAGGGCCAAACAATACCTAACCACCAAAACATGAGACAGAGGTAACAGAAAAACAAATTGTGAAGAGGCCAGCACCCACAGGGTGGCCCGGCCAAGCAGATAAGTGACTGACTACTCGCTGATAACCAAGACACGTTTGCTCTATGTGGCCCGTACTCATACACACCCTTTAGTCACATGTTCACGCATGAACGGAAGCAGCCATGCAAACACACACACATATACATTAAGTGACATTAACACTAATCAGGCGGCAAATGCCGGGAAAATTGGTCTTTGGCAGATAAATTGATAAGGGCTGTGCTACATTGGCTGGTGAATTTTATAGTCGATAACATTTCAAGGTCTTCTTAATTAACATACAGGACTTGACTCTGTACAGAAAGCTGTGCTTAAATGAAAAGTTATAGTATATTACAAAGTTTTGTCTGTCAAAATCATCATTAAAGGTTTGCACTATTTCTCTCTCCTCTTTCCTTCTGGTTTTTCTTGCCCTGTCAAGTACAAGTAAAGCGAAATCCTTCACTTTTAGTCGTGACACTACTTTAGTGCTCGCTGTCACTGCGCCTTTCAGGAAACTCAGTCAATCATGAGGGACATACAAAGAGGTCACTATGACGATGCAGCGCTATCTCAGGCCACATGGTTCAAAGCAAAGCAAACCAGTTCTGCTTCTATATACATAGAGGTCCACTGAACCTATTTTCAGTCCTATTCATTGTCGCCAGGTCTGAATCACTAAAGGTCAAATATGAAAAATATGTTAGATAACTTGCACGTTGTCAATGAGAGGCCAGATAACGCGTAACCTTCAACATTTACGGCCTGCCTGAGGTGCCCAACTGTGGACTGACAAAGGCCAGATGCAAACACTTGAGTTCAAAGTCACACGTCCCCCCCACTTCTCCACGCTTTATCTCAGCGCACCGTAACGCCACTCTGGGTTTTAAAGTGGGAAAGAGGCGCTACGATAGGTGTGGAGCTAACAGGAAACATCTGATCATTCCCAAACTCAAGCTAACACGCCGGTGGACACTCAAAGGTCTGCGTACGCAAACCTGCATTTACACGGCTGGGTGGAGTGGGGTCTGAGTTTGGTCAAGCCATGGGGGCACGTCACACACCCGGACCACGTCACTGTCTTAAATACGTGAGCACACAAGCACTCATGCAAGCACACAAAGACGCAGCTAGGAAACACATACACAGATACTTAAAGCTGCAGTGGGTAGAAATGGGACAAATATGATTAAAAAACGTTATTTTTATAAAACGGTCACTATATCACAGGAGTGACAGTAGACAGTAGTGCATGAGACAGGTAATCTGAAAAAAATCATGTTCCTCTGTGTCCTCTGGTGTCCTCCGGTGCTCCTAATGGCATCTGCAAGATTTCACAGACCGGAGGAAAACAACCAGTCTGAGCTGATCTGGAGTCTGCCGTCCAGCTTCCGTCTATGAGACTCGTGAACTCCGATCAAACGGTCAAACTAGGCAGCGCTGATCAAATATGAATCAATATTCTGTTACTGTAATGCCTATTTCCCGCCTCAAATGTTTTCAGAAACATCTTGTAGTGTACTGTTTAGCTGTAAAATGAGAAAGTTCTAGAAGTCTATAAGTCTCAGAACACTTGAATTACAATATGCTTAAAGTTTATTATGGAATTTTTGCCCAATGATGCCAAACAATTGTTGCCTACTGAAGCTTTAACTTGTGTGTTTAATGTGTTTATCTTGATGAGAATTAGCGTACTTAGGGAGATAACACTCACCTCTTTCTGCAAATAAAACACACCCATCCTAACACAAACAGCTTACCGCCCGAGTTATCACCGACAACTCAGGTTTTTAAGTGATACTAATAGCGACAAATCTACTGTAAATCTTGTAAGCTCAGTGATGACAATTATGAAAGACAAAGCGATAATGAGAATTAGTGAAAGAAGCCTTGATACAACAGTAAATAACAGAAGAGAGGGGGGCAGGACAGATGGAGGAGGCGGTATGCTTTGTCCAGCTGAGTACTGCTTTTGGTAGTCATTCAAGAAGATGGCTCATGCAAACCTAACACTGCCAGATTCTCAGCTTTTGACATGAGAAAAAAGCTCCGTTCTGCAACCAGCTCTAACGCTAATAAATCAGGTTTATGTGTACGCTTTACACCCTCAAACCACATCATGAACAGTCTGTGATCTCCGCCGCTCAGAGAGCCGCTACCCCTCAAAGACCTAATTAATGTCTTCATTTCACACCAGCGTCATTTCCTGCTGGGGAGGTTGTAGAGCAGATTAATAAACTGACAATGTGAGAACACTGCGAACCCTGCAGGGAGGTCCGACAGGGTTCAATCACATGCTGCTGCTGCTGGGCAACTCCCCCCTTCCCCACCGCCACCACCACCGCCCCACGAACACTGTGTATTTGTCCAGGGTTGTTCTGATCCATTTACACCTCTGCCTCAGAGTACCACAATGGGGAAACTGTGAATAATAACTTCCAATATTAAAGCTACAGGGCAGTTTGTTAGTTGGAAATGAGCGCTGACAGGCAAGGACAAGTTGAGACAGGAGGGGGGAAAGAGACGAAAGGGGGAGGGCAGGGCGATCTGCGCCCCCGGCACTGCGCTCTGCATCCTGCGTTTATCTGGAGCCATGTGCAGACAGGAGAATGTATGGAGCGACACAACACATTCCTCAATGAACGCTTCCTTTGCAGTTATACAACCTTGTGTTTTAGACGATTTCACTGTCTGAATAGACTAATGAAAGCACACTGAGGGTAAGACACCAGGGTCATGACAATGTTGTTATTGAGTCTGTCTGATAAAGCATGAAATACCCTAAGGACAGAACAAATCTAATCTGACCACAGTACATGTCACGCCATGCACAGAAAAAAACAGACACAACATAACTGACATATCTACAGGGTACAGAAGGTTTCTGCAGCAAACCACGGAAGGGGCCCAGAAGTTTTGATTGACAACAAGAGAGATGGCTTTCAGGCGACAGTCGAAAGACCCACACACAGCACGGGGACAAAAAATGAAAAGGAAGGACATGGGACGAAGCCGCTGAGGCAGAGAAAAAGTATTTCAGAGAGCAACAAACAGGTGGAAGAACAATAGAGCAAAAAACACACACAACAGGATTAACATGGAAATGTTGCCAGGGGGAGAAAGTTCTCCGTCTATTTACCAGATTCCCTCTGTGTTCTTCAATGAGCTGGTGGAGCGCGACCGTGGTTTAAGAATGATACTCATGGTCTGGCTTTTCCTTCCACATTACATCTGCAAACACACACACACATAAAGCCACACACACACCCCCCTCTGGGCCACCTGGAGCCCTCTGACCAGCCCTCCGCTGTGGTCTGACCACAGTCCTCACTGGTCTGAGGTGATCCAGTGGGAGCTTCCTTCCCTCAGCGTTAGTTCTGTGGAGTTGTCAGGTCTGCCAAGCTGCTTGAGACCAAACTCTTAGTCCAAAATAATCCACAGTGCTGCTGCTGCTCCTCCTCGAGCTCCGATCCGTTTGAGAGTAGGTGGCTCTTTACCCTGCTCTGCCTCTCTCTCTCTCTGTCACTCACTTGCACTTATCTTTCTTGGCAGTTCAGCGTGCGATCTTCCTCTTTCCTAAACCAGCCATGCACTCACTCTGCTCCACTTTCTCACTCTGCTTCTCTCTTTTCAAGTCCCCGAGTTTTTTTTTTCCCTGACTGGTGGAAATAAGATCTCCTCTTCCTCTCCCTCCTTACCTCTGTCTCCCTTGCTCTCTTTTTTACGACTGTGTCCCTGGCTTGGAGATTACATGCCTCTCCTGTGCTGTCTCTCTACCTCCCTGAGCTGTAGCTTGCTTATGTCTGGAGTGGGAGGGGTTGCTTTGGTAGTAATTCCTTGAAGGGCGGGACTTGTATCCCCCAGCAATCCTAACAATCGTCTCAAGTGTCAATCACTCGGCTGCCACAGTAACCTTAAACCAACAGCTAAAGCATGTCAGTGATCGGGAGAGACTGTATAGTGTTAGCTGACTTTCATCAGAGCAGCAATAAAGCAAAGGATTTACTGAAAAGCTCATGATTTTTTTTGTACTGGCACATGGTAGCATTATTAAGATTGAGAATAACACGTGTGGGAGGGAAAATATGTGAAAGGAAATGAGGACAAAATTAATTTTACTTTTACTATTAATCGTAGCTATTTTAATGATGACACATGATATCTGATAATGAATAAACTAACTTACTAACTGCACAGTAAACAGAAAAGCAGCATGTTTATCAAACTGCCTCAATAGTTTTAACATTGATAAATATATCATTTTAGTTTCTAACTTGCTCATAATGTATATTTATTAGGGCTGTCAATCGATTCAAATATTTAATTGTGGTTAATCGCATGATTGTCCATAGTTAATCACGATTAATTGCAAATTAATCGCATATTTTTTATCTTTTCACAATGTACCTTAAAGGGAGATTTGTCAAGTATTTAATACTCTTATCTACACAGTGGGCAAATATGCTGCTTTATACAAATGTATATATATATTTATTATTGGAAATCAATTAACAACACAAAACAATGACAAATATTGTCCTGAAACCCTCACAGGTACTGCATTTAGCATAAAGAAATATGCTCACATCATAACATGGCAAAGTCAAGCCCAACAGGCAACAACAGCTGTCATTGTGTCAGTGTGCTGACTTGCCCCAAACTGCATGTGATTATCATAAAGTAGGCATGTCTGTGAAGGGGAGACTCGTGGGTACCCATAGAACCCATTTTCATTCACATATCTTGAGGTCAGAGGTCAAGGGACCCCTTTGAAAATGACCACTCCAGTTTTTCCTCGCCAAAATGTAGCTCAAGTTTGGAGCGTTATTTATCCTCCTTCATGACAAGCTAGTATGACATGGTTGGTACCAATGGAACCCTTAGGTTTTCTAGTTTCATATGATACCTTCACTATCTTCACTCTAGCTTTAAAACTGGGCCCTCTACAACTTAAAAATCACAAGTTGCGTTAATGCGTTAAAGAAATTAGTGGTATTAAAATGCGTTATTATGGCGTAAACTTTGACAGCCCTAATATATATTATAAATAAATAACTTTTATGTATAATTTTCTTTAGTTCTCCACACCAACAGAAACTCTTGGGAGCACACACATCAGCTGTAGTGTTAAACCTCTGATGAAAGCCACTGTGGTTAAAATGTGTCACAACATCCTCTTTAAAGCCACTTTGTGCTGCTGCCCTCTGCACAAACAGAAGAGAAGAGAGAGAGAAGAGGTCCCAGTAACACACAGCATTAAGGTACAATGCATATCTTTCCCCCGCAGTCTTAAACTTTCATTCACTGCATGCAGTCATGAATTGTGTGAACCAACTCAATCTTGGAACCCATCAGCTATCGGTCCCCAATTTCCCCCCGGGGATCAATAAAATATTTCGGATTCTGATGATGGAAAAGCCTCTGGGGGCAAGGAGCTATGTTTCTGGGGTTCCGGTGTAGCCAATGACTATCCGGGCCAAGACTTCCTTTTCTGTGCACTGCTCATTGTTTACAGTCCGATTAGCAACTTAAAACTTGACACTGGAGTTGGAGTTGAGAGACGACGTCTACGACCGGATTGTTTCACAAGTAGCCATTTTTCAATCTAATTTTAAAGCAAAAAAAAAGCTAAATCATCATCAGACGGTAATGCGTTCCACCTCTTCTACTCTCCACACGGACTGTATACCAGTGGCGAGCAGCCCCTAAGGAAAACGTGACGTACAGTCAAGGGCCTAAGTTTCGTTTCAACAATTGGGGGGTACACATATTTAGCGGGGGGGAAATTTTGAGCATCAAACACTTCATTTCCTGCATACTGGTGAATTTGTATGCACCAATATCTGCCTTTTCTGCATCAAGTTATGGTGGAAATGTCTTTATGTTTTGAGGTCAGAGGTCAAGGGACTCCTTTGAAAATCGCCATGCCAGTTATCAGCGTTATCTAACCTCCTCCGGACAAGTTAACATGAGATGGTATGTCTTTGGATTCCTTTAGACTAAGCCCGCTACAGCCTCTGAAAGACAGTAATGTCGGCCGGGATTGCCGGCGATCCCGCGGGTGTCAGAGGGTTTGATAATTATTTTTTAGAGGTGCTGAGATGAAATTTAGGTGTGCTTGTGCACCCCTAAAAAGAGTCTAAAATCGAATGTTTACCTGCATTCAACCAACGCTCGCTCGAACGTGATTGGTCAATACTACTCACACTACAAACAGAAACCAGAACGCTTCCGATGCCAAAATCTCTACATGTGAATGCAGAATCTGTTTATAGAGATTAGAACCAACTAAACCTATTCCAGCACTCTCTTCAAAGACCTATTATTACATTCCACTTTAACAGAATGATATATCATACCCAAGACGGAGTAGGTTCATTTGATTTTAATGCGCTTATTTTCAAATAAAAACACATCAGCGGTGCCTTGCTGGCTAAAAAATAGAAGCATCAGTGTGTTACTGTCTATGACATGGGTGTGGAGCTCAGATGGCATCGTCTGCTGTCAGAGGTGTGTGCAAAGGAGCTAACATTAGCACTCCACCAGGCAGACAGGTGTGTCAGCTGCCTGTCTGGCATGTCAGTCACACATGAATGAGTAAAGAAAAAGCAAGCAACTCCACCTTTGTATGCACTCCATGTATTACATGTGTGTAGCTCGTAGTATGTTGGAGGATCACAATGGAAATAAGGCATAAATCAACCAATAACACACAAAGGAGAAAGAAAGAAACAAGTATAGTGGGATATAAAAGTCAACAAAGTTTTCCTGTGCTATTTCAGCCTGGTATACAACACACACGCAGACACATATAAGGATTGTATTGCTTTCAAGCATTATCCTGCATCTCTACATCCTGCTCCGGCACCGCAGACAATTATTTCTGAGCCTTTTGTAGTTCTCTGTGTTGCAGTTATCTATTGGGGATGAAGTGAAAACACAGCACCAGATCAGCAAACACAGCTAAAAAGTAGGACACAACAATTGCTGCGTCCCCAGTTGTGGCTCCAAGATGTGAAACACTTCAACAAGAAACGCAGACAAAAACCCAACACGTGTAACCAAAAAAACACCGAAACGTCAGCATACACATTATGCCAGCCCTCTCATCTTGAAAAGCAGTGAGAATATTTACATGTCATCAATACTGCAACTGGCCGTAGGCGTTAGTAACAAGAGATCGACATCAGTCAGAGGATGCCTCTCTTTTGTTCAAGAGAGGGGAGGGTTCAAGAGAAAAAAAAAAGCACCAGAAAAGGAAACCAATCCATCTCCAGCTCTTATGAGGGAAGAATGAATTGCTCATTACACCAATAGACTGATAATACCGAGGTCATCCACTTCATGGCCGCTGATCCTTTAGAATATATTACGTAGATGTGCTTTTATGTCAGGGAAGAGAGGAGGCAGATCTGAGGTAAGAGCGACACGGGTGACGTATACTAACTTCTTGTATACGAACATGGAGATGAGCTCCCATGCAGACACGTGGACAAACACATGGCCACCAGCCGTACGGTCCATGCAGACACGTCCTAGCAAATAATAACGCAACAAATGAACCTCAAATGAATACTTTTGTGTGCACAGTAACTAGGTCCTGCACTACTTATCTAAAAGTGCATGAAAAAATCAGATTGCGGTGTAACCATGTATTGAGTTAATGGCTTCCTTCCCTATCACCATGTGTCCATCAGATTCAAATTTCATGCCAGAAAAAGAATGCACACTAATTAACTAAAGACACTTGACATCTCTTGGACAGTGCATCTGATTTCATACTGGCAGGGTTGACGGTTGATACTGTACGTTTGACGCTGATATAAAACTATGAAAGAAAATGTGTGGAGTACCTGAAGTGAGTTACTGTACAGTGAATCGAATAGGCACATCTAATGCTTTCAGCGTGGCATGGCAGAACGGTGGAGTTTATAGCTTGGTCAAAGTGGTGAAACTAATCCTATTACCACGGTCTGCACATTCCAAGCGGTCGAGGAAAGAGCAACAGAAGAGAACAGTTTCCTTAAGAAAACTCTTTCCTCTGCCCCGAAACCACACAAATCCCAAATGAAAACACAGCAGGCAGCATGATGACAAGACCAATGCAAACATTATTCCTCAATAGTTCAATATTCAAGAAACTGAACACATTTAGACCACATTATTTTACTGTTTAGATAGAAGCGATCAGCAAACTGGGTCTGAATCAGGAGGAAAGTGCTTCTCGTTTTCCGCTCTCTTGTGAAAATTAAACGTAGCCCACAAGTGCATACAGTACATAGACACTCACTCACACACATAATGAGTATATACTTTTAGGCTACACTACTGCCATCGCCAGGAAGCAGAGGTGTAAGACACAACAAAACAACAACAAAACTAATGAACCTGGGTTGAATTTGCAGGATGCAAGAATGTTATTGCGCCCACAAGTCAGAATCAGATTGTGTATTCAGCATGAAACAATCTTACTTGTACTACTTGCAACACTATGTAACTCCTCGTATGCCAGAAAGGATCAATACCTCAGCCTGAAAAACAATTGATATTTTCTTTTTTTTTCTGTTCAAGGTGATAATTTGTCTTTATTTAAAAAATAAACCAAAAACAACCTGATTATTCTGTCTATTCAATCTGTCGATTAATTTTTGATCAATCGATTAGTTGTCTGGTCTATAAAATGGTGAAAAATGTCGATCAGTGTTTCCCAAAGCCCAAGATGATTTGTTCCACAACCCAAAGATATTCAGTTTACTGTCATAGAGGAGTAAAGAAACCAGAAAATGTTCACATTTAAGAAGCTGGAATCAGAGATTTTTGACTTTTTCTTTTCTTAAAAAATCACTCAAACCGATTCATCGATTATCAAAATAGTTGGCGATTAATTTAATAGTTGACAACCAATCGATTTATTTCTTGTTGCAGCTCTAATGCCAAAGCTGCAGTGATCTTGTTTATACATTTCTCACAACTATACAGTAGGAAAATTAACATTTACATTTATTTACAGTACTTTACCATCTTCGTTGTTTATCTAATTATTTATAATGAATTTTTTGTTTCTGTCTTTTCAGTTTCATTTTAAATTTTGCAAGAAAAAAAACCTTTTCCGTAAGTGCCCAATACAACCAATAAATAACTGAATGAATGGATGAATTTCTGTTTTTAGAAAAAATAGAAGCTGCATTCATGTAACAGAAGGTAACAGCTACTACATTAATTGTAGGCTAAAACTAGTATGTTAGTGACTTATTAAAATTCTTAGTGCACCATCTAGTAAGCACCACTTTATTCTATGTTTTACAGTAATTATGTTCTAAGCAATTCTGTGCAATTCAGAGAACCACTGCCACCTAGTGGTACAATTGGTATAACTGTTGCCATAAAAAACAGTTTCATAGATTAAGTGACCACAGTAATTGACAAAATGATTGATTTTGTTTAAAAAAAGACCTCTCCCACGAAGCAGGTTGAGTATATGGTGCAGATAAACACACTCAGTAAATGCTGGTATAAATAGCACTCAACTATGGGGCAGGCAGTGAGCACAGATGGCTGCTCCACAGTATTGACAAGGCTCCATCCATATCTATATGTCTACAAACGCCAACAGCCATTACTGTTGCTTCATATTCGGATACTATAGAGGCTCAAACACACACAATTGAACTTTATGTTGATGCACCCATACACATCGGATGATAGCACATCTTAGTTTTGTCTGGGGTCGCTGAGTACGTATTAGTCAGAGAAATGCAGTATGAAAATGGGTCTAACAAGGTCTAAACATTGTCTGTGTGAGCTTTAATGGACAGAGAGTGCTCTGATGATTAGCACGCTCTGCTGTGGTTATGAACGGACTTGTCCTCTCGATCACCTTGATGCTTTAGATGATGACCTGCTTATTTATCATTTACCTTGCTCTTAACCATGTTTTGTAAAAGCAGAATAGCTCGCGGAACACCGAGAGACACAAACAAGCATATACACACAATTACACGCACTTCAGGTCGACACTATAGGTTCAGCAGAGCAAACAGCAGAACTACAGCTTCGACGGCGCTCTAACAACACAACCAGCCACCAAGCAACCACCATTTACACAACGCTCGGGCTGTGAACACTGTTCCAGTTCTGTGTTGTCCAGGTGGAGCTATTCATCAGCTAATGTTCTGATAAGGGAGAACACACACACATTACATTTACACTCAAAGAGCAATAAGAAAGACGGATTTTAAGCTCGACTGACGTTCGGTTTCACCAAGTTTTCCCCCTGAGTTGGCTTCTTATTCTTAATTAAATTACTCCATCTCAACTTCTCACATGCAAGCAATGGTTGGATATTAACTATAGAGAAAGAGCAACACAAGCAGAAGCTGGCAACACTGAATATCAAACTATTTAAAGAATGCAGATAATATGAAATACTTCCACATGAAGACAAATCCTACAAATCCGCAGTACAAGACGGAAAATTCAGGCTACGGTCACATCATCGACACGCTGTCCCCCTTCCCTCCCACAAACAGTTTCATACCATCTCCTGCCACGAGGTTTGATGTCGATGGGCTTGCAAGTGGCGTAGGGTGAGTCGTTGGAGCAGGCGTGGCGGTAGCGGGCTATCTTCTCCAACGATAGATAATCTGAGTTCACAGGCAAACTCATTTTGGCGAGGCTCTTAACCACTGCCAAACACTTGTGTCAATACAGATGTAGAGAGAGAAAAGATAGAACGGCAAACCTGATAAAGCTATCTCTGTAGGAGGGCGGGAGGGAGGGGTGGGTGAGGAGAGGAGAGGAGAAGAGAGGAGAGGAGAGGAGAGGGCTCAGCATGGGTGTGACTTGATCGGGAAAAAGATGGAGAGAGATGGAGAGTGAGAGATGCAGGAGAGGGAGGAGCAAAGTGCAGAGGTAGAGCAAACTAATTTATCTTTTCTCTCACATAACCATCAGTAATGACAGCCACAAGAATCATATGTTTTTAGTGATAACGTAGACTTGCTGCACTGTTGTATGTACAATGCCAATCTACTTCAGGTAAAGCTTTATGATGGATAAGAGGAGTAAGTGTATAGTAAAGGTGAACAGTAAGATGATAATGATCATGTCACTGAAGAGGTCCAGATTCAAACTTAAACAACAGTTTTAAAAATAAAGTTGCTCCCACTGCAGGTAATGCTGGAGTTTTTATCTTCCATACTGCCTGCTTCTCCATGCACACTGCCGGTAGGTAAAATTATACCAGAACCCAAACTCGATTATTGTACACTGGCCAGCACAAACTGATCTATTTTTGGACTTAATATATCTCGCAAGGTCAATTCTTTACCTGACAAGTGCAAGAGATGTTACAGTTCAAAGAGGAAGATCAATTTCCCCTCAGATAATTTGACATTTTTCAAATTTTGTCAGTGGTTTGGGTGATCCCGAGATTGTTGGTGAGGTGTGTGGCATTTATTTTCTTGTTAACACAAAATACTGATGCATTGTAACTGCCTGCAACGTATCCTCATACAAGGGTTCGTATGATAGCTTACAAAAAGTCTTCAATTTTTCGTGTGTAATCCTACGAATGTCCAGCAACACGTGACGCACATGTCAATTTCAGTCTTTCCAAAATAAACTTCCGTCTTCACAGGACACAACTTGGTTAGGTTCATGGATGTATTAAGAGAACTGGATACAGCGTTGGAGGCGGGCTCCCATTCATTCCTATGAAAGTTGCTCAGTGGCACATGATGCCAAAATGCCTCGACTTCCGAGTGGAAAAGTACCCGGATCTTCCGGCAATCTTCCACATCCATTGGGCCCATGGAGCAGGCGCAGTAGCGTCCGCTCGGTCGCATGTCTCGGTCACGGGATAACAGCCATCACGCTGTCGTCACGGCTTGCTAACTCCGCCTCCCAGCCCTCGCTCCAACTTCGGTCTGGGTCTCATTCACATGAACGGAGGAAGGGAAATAACACTGGATTCAGCTAATAGTGCGTTTTTCAACTTTTAGGACCTAATGATTTAAATAAGGGCTATTCAAGTGTTCATACTGGGAAGTTGATTCAGCTCAAAAAATATTATCCGCTGAGTTACAGATGTCTCTTTCCCAATGTAAGTCTATAGGTAAAAGTTTTTTTGGGACCAATGGCATCACGTGACGGACACGGAAGTTGTAGTACCGCCGTTTGGCCACTACGAAAATTGGCATCAATGACCGGTGCTCTTCCTGGGGGCTTGGTTAGGTTTAGGCAATTAAACTACTTAGTTAGGTTTAGGAAAAGATCATGGTTTGGGTTAAACTAACTCATAGTTACGTGACAAATAACTCAACGCTGAACTGGTTTCACAAGGGTATGAACACCGGTCTCCTGGATGAAAGTCTGGTGTTTTGACCCACCCCTCCACCCCGAACTTCCCCGTACACTGCATTTGCCGCTCTTTATATTTCCTGGTTCACAATTACGTGGATGAGATACAAATTGATTTTGTGGGATATACACGAATTACAGTCCGTAGGTATAGCTACGAACGGTGTATGAGAACAGCCTGAGTAACAAGGTACCAAATAAACCGTTCCATATACATTTAAAAGTGTTTTTATCTTTGGTCTCTATCCATTTTTCAAAATTGTAGGGAGGTTCTCTGAATCATGAGCTGTCATCCAAATCTAGTATAAGTTACAGTGTGAGGGGTAAGATTTATACACATTTTATGCCCTTACAAGACATATAAAACATACTGACTTTCCAAGTATTTTTCCAAATATTTCCAATATACAACAAGCATTAGTAATACGAGTAACAAACAGAAAACCTTGAAGAATGAGGAAATGTGCTTCATGTAGCTAAAATATAACATAATTTACATGTCAAACTAACTGCTGATTAGCACCAAAGTGAACAGTTGGATACAGAAAATCAAGCATGTCTATTACAGTAAAAAAACTGTAAAACAAAAACAAAAAATTCAGATTCAGTATTTGAAACTGATTAAACCAAGCACAAGATGACTAAGTCACTTCATGTCAAAAAAAGTAAAATTTTATTTACTGAAATTGAATGAAACCAACCTAAGTTTGCCAGCCCCAAGCCCCGTCTCACTCCCAAACCTTGGTAATAGCTACTTTCAACCACTAGGGGGGAGCAGAGTATCACAATAAACCTTCTGGAACCAGCAGTGCAAACCTCATATCATGAATAATACATGTAAAATCAACAGCAGTATCTACAATTTGAGCCAACAGCAAGCATTAGTAGAGCAGATATATATATTATATATATATATTTTGAAAATGAAGCATACAGCTGTGTTTGTAGATAAGATGTGATAATATTAAGAGCTGCATGTGGAACAAGATCAACTGAGCATGAATATTTATGAGCTTTCGAGTGAGATTACTCTCATTTGTCATCGTGTATTATCATTTTCAGACACTATCTAGATCAAATCTAAATCACTCCTTCTGATAAATGTCTTAACTGCTCTCAGCCGTCAGCAGGGGGCGGTCTGCTCTGCGGAGAAAATGCAGCTACAAGAGCTCAACCGTCAGCAGCTCAAAGCACACAGAGCCGTGAATCTCTGTGGAGTCACGGCTTCTGCTCAGCTCTGACAGAAGCAGCCAGCATGTGACAACAGCTCCTGGGTGGACAGGGAGGCTGTCAAAGTCACAGACGCAACGACAGACACAACAGGCTTCAACACTCGCAACGAACATCTGAACATCGCCACATGAGCGCATGCACGCACGCACACAAGTGCTGACTGAGGCCAGGCACTACGAGCACACGCACCACAACAAGTACAGCCAGATAAAATGCACACAGATCAATGCACAAGGCTTCACAGATCTCTGACAAACACACAACCTGTAACACAAGCATATGTCTGCCGAGCTGCCTCAGTCGGCCACACGCCGTCGGTGGCGGCGACGAGCTGTGACGGAGCGCCAGGTGACGGTGCGACTGTTGTCACTCAGTGTCCCTGAGGCTCAAAGCCATAAAACCAGAACCGCTGTATCTGAATGTTGAAACATGTACATACAAGCAGGCAGCAACACCTTTTCAAATACTTGGATGCGCGTAGCAGCACAGTTCGATGATGTATTGCAAATCATATTTTAAAGGGATGTAGGTACTGGGAATATTGTTGTGATTCACGGTAGATAAAGAAAGAAAAATTCAACAATTTCTATAAAGTTATATAACTATGACATTTCATTGCTGCATAAAAATAAACTACGCATGAAAAGTAACACAAGCGGAAAAAGCTGATTAGAGTGATCAGTGAGAGAAATGAGCAGGCAGGGATGCAGACTCCACAGGTTAAGTACAAAAGTGCATAAACAGCTAATTGACTGGCTGCGTGCCAGAGAGACAGGGACGGCTCTCCTCTCATGACTGGCAGGGTCAGCCACCTTGTTAGGGGCTAAAGATCGATGGAACCTGACAGACAGACTGGGACAGAGGCAGAGGGAGGTTCGAATCAGCAGCATTAGGTCATTTCAGTTAAATACGTAAAAGATGACTGGTGAAAGAGAAAGGCAAAGGCATTACTAACGCTGTGTATCGTTTTTTGAATTTTCCAATACTAGCACCGATAGAATTCCTGGGTTTTGGTACTGAAACTGAAACTATACTTTTGTGATACTTTAGTACATGTTTTTCTCCAAACCTTTTCCTGAATTTTCAAATGTTAGCTGCTATCTGAACTAGTGATGCTTCAGTTGCTTCAGTTCAAGTCACCGGATTGGGTACTGGCCATGATGTGACCGATCCAGGTTAAATACAATTTCTGTGTCAATGTTATTATAAAATTCATTTGTTAATGGTTCCTCTATCCGTTACACTTATTCAGTCACATGGGAGAAGTTTGCCTTCAGGGCTTTCTACCAGAGAGAGTTTGTTTTAACTACGGCTGTAGAAGTTAACGCGATAATAGCGCGTTGCTGCAAATTCGTTTTAACGCCACTCATTTCTTTGACGCATTAACACAATTTGCAGGTTGTAGTGGGCTCAGTTTTAAAAGCTAGAGTGAAGATAGTGGTATCATAAGAATCTAGAAAACCTAAGGAATCCATTGGTAAAACCTTGTCATACTATGTCGAGAAGAAGGCTAAATAACTAGAAGCACAATTGGACAAAATTTAGATTTAAACTAGGAGCTATTTGATCAAAGAATAAGTAAAGACAAATATAAAATCTGACCTGACATTCGATACCAGCTTTCACTACTTGAAATACCAACCTAATATTCCGCCAAAGCGTGTACTAGACCCGCTTGTCTATCAGAGGATAGCGTGTCAGTGTCACAGTTACATTTTGCTTCGCAGAGACGTGAATATTACACACCTATATGAACGTGCAGCACCAGCAGGGGGAAACAAAGCCACTCACTTAGGATCAGGCAAGAAAACCACTTAGGTTAGGTTAAGAGTAAACGTCATAAGTACGTAAACTAAGTAAAACATGTACAGAAACAACGTAACGCAGTACGGGAAACCCATGACAAATGTCACGTGATAACCGCCACTACAAAACACGTGACAAACGTCACTAGCGTAACTTGTAAAACAAAACACCGACCTCCCGCTTGAAAGTCCTGTGTTTGTTGGACCCATCCACCTCTCCACCTGCCCACTATACGTGGTCTTTCTCACTTTATATACTACGTAACTAGCTCCGAAGTTAGTCTTCCGTCACCACACAACACGAGACAAACGTCACGTGACAACCATTACTACAAATCACTGTACCTTCATGCAGGCGTATAATATTCACATCTGGGCGACACAAAACGTGACACTGACACGCTTTCTTCCGGTGGACAGGCGGGTCTATTACATGCTTTGCTGTAAGACTGGGCTGGAAATACAATACTCAATACAGTACGTGGTGCAACAGACACATTTTGGTCAGTACCAAAAAAGTATTTAGGTTCTGTACCTCGGCCTATTATTCAGTAGCTCCAGTATTGTCATTGAACTTTGCCTCCACAGCATATTAGAGACTGGGCTCTTTGCCTCACTGGTACTCTGTGTCACAGCTAAAGTATTGTTCTCTCATAAGGTTTCTTTAATGTAATGACATCGGGGCAGCAGTTAGGATGAGGACACCGTTACGCTGACTAAGATAATCTTAGATGACATTCATGCAACAACAGCAGTGACTGTTTTTACACTGTTTCCCTCCGAAGACAAATATTAAGATGGACTGTGAGGAATTAAGAGATACAGGAAGGACAATGGCAGCTTATTCGGTTGGCCCTCAAAACTTTGTCCGGAGACAAACACAGAACGTGACAGGGAGGGGAAGGATCTGCTTTATAACATATTTCAGGTTCCAGGAGCTAATTGAATTGTATAGAAAGCAACGGTGTGATATAGCATGATGAAAAAATAAGCCTAGTGCCATGGCAACTGCACCTCCACTGCCGTTACAAAAAAAAAAAATTAATATGATTACAATGATTGGATATTTGTTTTCAAGTATGTAAATTAGCCGAGGTAATGTGATTAAGAGACAACAATAGAGACTCCTGCGGCACTGTATTTCAGCCAGTCAGCTGTTATTATGTGTGTCAAGGAGCAATTCCTTCGCCTCAGCTAGACACGCACTTCCTGCCTGCCTTTACAGTCCCCTGCAAGGTTTCATGTTTGTAATGTGGTTGCCATGGTGACCTGGCAGAATTCAAAAGGGACAGGTAGGTCCTGACAACCAATCAGCCTTCAGTTGCTAAGGATACAGCGGCAGATAGTGTAATGAGAAAATGAGAGTGACAGTTTGCTTCTCAGGGGGTCAAGGATGGAAAGATGGAGTGAAGCTGCACAATCAACGCTGATTGTTTTATTTGAGGTTTAAAGACGAACACGTTAACACGCCCTCAAAATGATCAACCCTCTTGATTGTAGGATGTGACTGCGGTCCATGCCAAGAAATTAACTATTCACAGCAGCCATGCATGACTTACCTGTGATCTATTTATACATCCAGCTGACTCACAGACTGGAGAGAGGATTTAAGCTGGCTGAACTATTGTTTGTCTCACAGACTCAGCGGAGCACAAAGGAGAAATGAAAGCATCCCCCGCCACAAATTAATAAAAAGAAAAAAGTCTGAAGAAGCGTGACTGCTGAAGATAAGACCAACAAAAGCTTCTACTCGTGCTGTGCATGTGTGTACTGCGAGTGTGTGTGTGTGCATCTGGCTGCGTACACTGACAACATGAGTGTGTCGTGACGTGTTCAGGCTGAAGTGATGCTGGACAGTATGAATGTGAGAATCATGTACTGAGACCAGCATGAAGAAATCTGGCTCAGAGGCAGAGAAGCACTTGTGTCAGCACAGCTCTCTGAGTCACATTCACATCAGAAAACCTGACAAACCAACATAACAGTATTAGAAAGTGCTGAAACTAACCAGCTTTTTCATTACTAATTTATCTTTTTTTTTCTTTGACTAATTTATTATTAATTGCTGTGAAAAATGTCACAATTTCCCCAAGGTGACGCCTTTTACTTGGTTTTGTTTTTATCTGACTAACAGTGCAAAACCTGACCTTTTGGGTTTTATAAAACCACATCTTCATATGCAAAAATGAGGATTCCATGCAGACTTGGGAGTTTGTGTCTCAGGGCTCAAACATATGTCTGAAACAGGCAAATTGTGGTAAAAGTCACAGAGTCTGCACGACTAGTTGTTTGGTCTATAAAATGTCAGAAAATGGTGAAAAATGTCGACCAGTGTGTCAAAAACACAGGATGACGTCCTCAAATGTCTTGTTTTGTCCACAACTCAAAAGATATTCAGAGTACTGTCATAGAGGAGTAAAGAAACCAGCAAATATTTACATTTAAGAAGCTGGAATCAGAGAATTCTTTTTATTTCTTCAAAAATTACTCAAACTGATTAATCGATTATCAAAATAGTTGCCAATTAATTTAATAGTTGACAACAAATCGATCAATTGATCAATTGTTGCAGCTCTAGCGGATTCCATACAGACTTGGGGGTTTGTGTCTCAGATCTCAAACACTTTTTACCACAATTTGTGGTAAAAGTCAAATAGTCTGCACTTGTCTTTAGTGGTCACCTCTTTGATGGAATTTATTTGCTTTTCAGCAAAAGTGTTCAATATTTTAAAAACATAATGCTTCTAAAAGTTGAAAAATGGTGAAAAATTCCAATCACATTTCCCCAAAACTAAAGGTTACATCTTGAAATTGCTTATCTGACCAATAGTCCAAAACTAAAAAATGCTGAAATGTATGTTTATGTCATTTACAAAGATTTAAAGCAGCACATCTTTACTGTTTGTTTGTTGTTGCATCTTTACTATTTGTGAAACTGGAACTATCAAATGTTTGATATTTTTGATTCATAAATGACTTAAATAATGATTAAAACATTTCTATCAATTGACAAATTATTTCAGCATTATCAATGTCATTTGACAAGATCTACACAAGTAAATGTATAAAATAAAATAAAAAAATACTTCTGTTCATTGTCAACAAAAGTAGAAATGTATTAATAAGCCAAAGTATGTCTGAAACGAACAGTGTGTAATATAATATTCATAACTATGTTTTCTTTAGTGTATAATCACCTGAAACTAAGAATCATTGTGTTTGCGTTAACTTAGAATGAGCCTTTCATATCTACATAGGGAATGGAATGTACTTGGTTGCAATACACACTGTACCTTTAATGAACAAATAGATCTTAAACCAATTTAAACAAAATACACCCACAATGAAAAGCAGCGCTGTACCTGCCAGCTCCCACATATTGTCTAAAACAGTAAACCGCAGTACACATATAAAGTCACCAGACCACTGGCTCAAACACCAACAAAAGCAACTGTGGTCACAGTGTTGACCATGAATCTCAAAAGCAATCCTGTAAATGAAATTTGTTGTGCCAAGTTGACCATAGAACAGCACAATAAACCCTCACATAAAATGTGTTTCTGGGTATCCCTCCATGAGCCTGTGAGTGACTCTTTGTCTGTGAAGAGTGCACAAGTTTGTGTATGTACTTGCAGTACATGTTGAGTAATAAAATCATGATATGCTACAGCTTCTCATCATCAGGGCTGCAGACCAGGACTGCAATGCTTTCTGAAGTTCTGCTGTTAACTCAACACCACAGAGTGCACACACTCAGTAATGGACATCAGACACTGTCTTTGGCCGGCAAACTGAGACAGTTTTTTGATGGACACACTAATGGAGAGATGAATGGATGGATGATAACAGGATGCAGACACCCATGGATTGCACAATTTTCTCAATAGGCTCTTGCACACATGGACGCGCACAGTTCTAGCTGTAGTGCACCGCAAGCACATGGTGAGGTTAATAGGTTTAACTTGGCAGCAGTCCCAGTGATGTCAGAGTAATCCCTCATTAAAACCCTGATGACATCACCAGACTGGTGAGTGTGTGAGAGTTGAGGCCCCATGCTTACAGAGAAGTTTGCAGAGTGCGTCCATGTCTGTACAATATGTGTGTGTGTGTGTGTGTGGGAGGGAGGGATACCTTGCCAGTGAGAGCCAAGGGTGTCCTCGCTGCTTTCCAGGTAATCCAGGTTAAGATGTTCCTCAAAACACACGCACAGCGTCACAGGGGCTCATCTGAATTATACTACGTCCTCATATACAGTGTATTAAGCACACCTCCCCATTCACACAAACAACTTTAACCTCCAGGCAAGAGGTGTAAGAAGATTGGAGAAAGGGTTGATAGGAACCCGTTAACCCTACGCGCAAACATTAGCAGGCTGAAACAAACTGCAGACTACACTTCTATTATTATTGGCTTCCATTTCAAATCTGAAAATAACACACCTGGAAGTCCGCTTTGTCTTGAAAAGCTTAGCTGCTTTGAGGTGTTTTACTACTTAAAGCTGAAGTAGGCGAGATTGGAGCAAATATGCTTAAAAAAGTTATTTTTATAAAACGGCCGCTATATCCTGACAGTAGTACATGAAACAGGTAACCTGAAAAAAATCATGTGCCTCTGTGTCCTCCGGTGTCCTCCGGTGCTCCTAACGGCATCTGCAAGATTTCACAGAGCGGAGGAAAACAAGCAGTAAGAGCTGATCTGGGATCTGCTGTCTATGAGAGCCGGCTGTCAATCACTCGCGAACTCCGACCAAACGGTCAAACTAGGCAGCGCTGATCAAATATGAATCAATACTCTGTCAATATATAATCAATATACTGTAATGCCTATTTCTCGCCTCAAATGTTTTCAGAATCATCTTGTAGTGTACTGTTTAGCTGTAAAATGAGAAAGTTTGTGACGCGGCCGCCATTGTAAAATCTGTTGAAGGAAGCCAAGTTCTGGTCACATGACCGGAGCACAGCCAATAGGAACGCTCTCTCTCTCTGAAATGACCTGTGATTGGTCAAAGTCTGCTGTCACGGGCTAGATTTTCTAAAGCCTGAAAACAGAGCCATGAGGAGGAGCAGAAGTCTAGTTATCTCTCAGAACCCTTGAATTACAATATGCTGAAAGATTATTATGGAATTTTTGCCCAATGATGCCAAAAATATACTGCCTACTGCCACTTTAAGAGAAGCATGTTGTACATTTTTCTTCTGTGCTGTCTTGCACTCCTGGGATTGCTGCACTACAGTGTCCAGATTTTGCAACAAAGAATGAACTACCCACAAAAAAAACCCTACAATTACCGCCTTGCAGTTGTATGCCTCCGCCAACCAGTCAACTTGCAGTTTACATCCATGTCTGTCCAAAATGTCATCATTATTTTATCCTATTAGACATGGTGTGAAATTGTCATAATTAACATATGAAGTCTTGAGTTATGGCCAAAAACATGTTTTGTCTTACTACCAAATTCTAATCAGTTCATCCTCAAGTCCAAGTGGATGTCTGTACCAGATGTAATACAATTCCCTCCAGGCGTTCCTGAGATATCGCTTTCACGTGAGTGGGATGGACGTGAGGTCACAGTGACCTTGACCTTTGACCACTAAAATCTAATCAGATCATCCTTGTGTCTAAGCTCTCTAAGATGTTTGTGCCAAAATCTAAGAAATTCCCTCCAGGCGTTTCTGAGATATCACGTTCACAAGAATGGACCGGACGGACGTACGGACAACCCGAAAACATAATGCCTCCAGCCACGGCTGTCGCCGGTGCAGAAGCATAAAAACACCATGTTGCTAAGAGGTCTGAAGAGAAATGGCACATTAGGTGAGCCACAAATATGCAAATAAAGTATGCAAATAACAGTGATGTGGAACCATAGAAGTAGAAGAGGAGTAGAATGGACATTGAACTATTTGCCGTGGTAATTTGACTAGTACAAAAGAAAATGGCGATTGTTGTTAGTTGTTCTGGTGACAACACACGTCAGTGGGGCTGTAAAGTGTGTTGCTTTGCTGCTAAGCCGGCAGCGGAGGTAGTCACAGAGCCAAATCATCATCTGTTAAAGGAGCAGTGTGTAGGATCCTCTCCCCTGTGCCAAGCGTGTAGAAGAAATATGGTGGCCGACGCGAAAACACGAATGGCCCCATCTAGAGCCAGTTGTAAGAGGAGCGTAGGTCATTTGGAGCAGAACCAGTGCGTAGAGTGTGTGTGTACGTGGGAAGTGAGTGATGAAGCAAGAGAGAGAGAGCGGCGGCGACGGCAGTGAGTAACGTTATCGACTCCGGCCACAGCAGAAAAGTTAATAGTGTTTGGTTTGTCTGTTCTGGGCTACATGGTGGTGCAACATGGCGGTGGAGAGAGGACCCGCCCCCTATGTAGATATAAACGGCTCATTCTAAGGTAACGAAAACACAACGATTCTTATTTTTAGGTGATTATACACAAAAGAAAACATAGTTATTAATATTATATTCCATTTCTGCCAATAGATCCCCGTAATTGTTACACACTGGTCCTTTAAGGCCAATTCAAAGTATTTACCTTCTTGTAAAAGGGACAGCCTGCATGGCGGAACTACACACACACACACACACACACACACACACACACACACACACACACACACACACTAGACGCCGACGCTGTTGTTTTAAACATCACGCCGGCATGCGTGAGTCTGCGACTTGCATCAAGTTGGTTTATACGAAAGCTAGGTTAGCCAGCTACAACAGTTGCAATGCCAACGGTACACATAAAAATGGCCACTGCTCTGACCATCCTGCTATACGTTGATTTGAATGGTAATGTGCGTTCTACTCCTATTTCGGAGCAACTTTTCCTACTTCAGTGCGTCAAAGTGACATGAAAGACATGATCAAAGTGGAATAACTGAAGAGTGAATCATCTAGTCTGAGGACGTGCAGGCCAGCGTCTGAATTTAGTGTCAACAGCATGAATCTCTCCTGGCAGGTGGCAAAATTACAGATTGATGGTGGTGCTGATGCAAATGCATATGGACCCTTTATAGTCAAGATGTTGCAGGAAAATGAGGTTGACTTTATCTTACTTCAACCCACCAAGTCCCCTAATCTCAACCCAATAAAAGCACATTTGGGAGAACATGAAACAGGATCTTTGCAGCATGAATGTGCTGCTGGAAAGAACAAACTCCCCGTGGAACAGTCAGCAAAAAGGGGGTCAGTACTGGCTGCTGTGTACCAAATTAAGTGGCTGCTGGTGGAAAGTGGAAATTAAGTGTAGATATTCCGTGCTGTCACACAAATATTCTGTCATTGTCCATGTTCATCTCTGTCCTGCTGAGAGGGTGTTATTCTACACCCTGCAATGTGAGACTCTGCCATACCGGATGGATGAGCGTAACAGTTGGGTTCGTGAAAGTGGGAGTGTATTTCCTCTAAGGAAGCACTGCACAATTGCATTCATAATATGCCAGTGCATGCAAAAATACAGTGAAATAATGTAGACTAAACATTGGTTATAAAAAGAGTTTGAATATGTAGAGGTTGGAAAGGAAGTCTGACACAATGCACCAATAAAAGTGGACAAAAGAGAAAAGCAGAAACAAACAATTATCAAAGAAAACTCTCAACTGTTCAACCAGCTAAATAATAATGCAGCATAAAATAAAACATTATACAACTCATTCACCTCCCTTTACCCTCACAAGTTTTCCGCAAGCATTATCTGGAATTATAATACTGTTTAAGTCTGTAATATTTCTAAATCCAGCCAGGTATGTGTGTGTGTATGTGTGTGTGTGTGTGTGTGTGTGTGTGAGGGGACTCCCTCTCCCAGCCTAAGCCTTTCTAATCTGTTTGTATACCTCCTCATATACGTCATCGTGGCAATCCTAATCACCATCATCACGAGCAATTCCCCCCTGATATGAACATCGTCATGCTTTCCTGCTAATAAGAGGTAATTCTTCCAACGTTTGTGATGTCTAATGGCCGTGACGCAGGCCACAAGGGAGGTGGTTGAACTAAAAACAGCTGACAGAGTCTGAGGTCTTCTGGGAATGAGTGTAATTTTCTTGGATAAGTCAACACACCTTTGGAAATCCGAATCTAAAAAGGGGTTACTCGTTCAGTTGCGGCCTCTCACGAAAGCAGCAGCCAAGGAATCAAAGCCAGATGAACCCCAAACACACACACAACAGAGAGTGAGCAGTGACGCATGAACCCTTCAATCTTAGCGTATCTTAAAGAAAACCCCCAGGCTAGGCCTCCACACATCTTTTTGTTTCATTACAACTGTTTGTTTTTTAGCTGTTGTGGGAGTATATGACAAGCCGCTCTCAGAGAGAGCTGCTTTGTTCCTGCAGGAAAGGGCCCGGGCACGATAACATCTGTTGGCTAGCCGCAGGCTTTGTTTGGGTCAAATAGTGACGTACACGGCTGCACAGCGGCACTCCAACTCACCATAGAGTGAGTAATGATATTTCCTCATTTCTTTGTATTTTGTCACAGAATTAGCAATGACATTTGAATGTCAGGGAAATTAGAAAGACAATTTGATCCACATTTTTATCAACACATTTTTATAGGGTTCTCAACCTATTGTAACTTGAGGCCCACTTCTGATTGTTAAAAAATTTCCACCTTCCCAAATAAATGACGAACTGGGCTATAAATATATGTTACGCCACTGTCAGGTGTAATGACCTACATAAATATTCACCCATCACTGCCTGCAATTATGAATCCAAAGTATTCAGGGTCATATTTTCGCACCACATGCTTTAGAGCTTTTACTGGTGCATCACTTTTTCGTTTCAAAAACCATTCCATTTTGTGTCACTGCACCCGAGACATATACTGTATGTCTGTAAAGGGGAGACTCGTGGGTACCCATAGAACCCATCTTAATTCAGATATCTTGAGGTCAGAGGTCAAAAGACCCCTTTGAAAATGGCCATGCCAGTTTTTCCTCGCCAAACTTTAGCCTAACTTTGAAATGTTATTTAGCCTCTTTCTCAAAAAGCTAACATGGCATGGTTGGGACCAATGGATTCCTTAGTTTGTTCAGTTCATATAATACCAGTATCCTCCCTCTGGTTTTAAAACTGAGCCCGCTACAACCTCCGAAAGACAGAATAGCTTCCGTTAGATTTTGAAGAGGTTAATCTAACCTCTCTCTGAGGCGCACCAACGAGCCCCGGCCCAGTGGTTGAGAATAGCTGTGTATAACTATGTCATAGTTTAAAGGACCTTGACTGAGTTTTATGATGGTCATTAGGGATGTAACTAACAGTTGTTTTCATTATGGATTCATCTGTCAATTGTGTTTCTGATTAATTGTGTATAAAACAGCATAACATTGTGAAAAATGTCATAGTATCCGTGAGTCCAAGAGGACATCTTCAGATCGCATGTTTCAACCAGCCAGCTGTCCGAAATCAAAGACGCACACTCACTCAAAAAAAATCATAATGCACTCTGATATTTTATCAGACTGAGCTACCACAGTCATTCAACAGAGAGCTGACTACACACACCTCTAGCAAAAACAAAGCTGTGATTTCCCTATTTTTCATTTTACATTTGACTAACATCTGGTATCACCGTCCCAGCCCCCTTAGCTCCAGCTTTAGCTTGTAACATTTCTCCTTATGATTTATGCTGAGCTCATGTAAGCACCTGCAGCTATCCCCAGCCTCCAATATGTCTGGCTGCCACGCTGTATTCTTATTGATCTGTCCATCTTCTTGCCTCTGTCCCGAAGATGAACACAAGATTGAACGCCCTATCTTGCAGCTGCTGTGTGGACAGCGGCGAGAGACGACACAGGCTGCCGTGAACACAATTGAAATGAAATGGATATTTAAAATTAATGTGATGTGTCAAAGCTGCCTCCGGGTTTTTGTACTGCAGTTAGCAAGTTATGTAACTATGGAGTCATAGAGCCACAACTGTTGAAACCAGTGACTGTAAAGAACGCACTGTTCCTCTCTGTCTTATTGCTCTGTATTTATTCATTTACAGTTACAGTTTAATGAAAGGCTAAGGGGACAAAACAGTAAATACATCCATGTTATAGTTGACAGCTAAAAACTCCAAACTAGATCCATCAATCATCTGTAACCGCTTATCCCATTCGGGGTCGTGGGGGGGGGGGGCTGGAGCCGATCCCAGCTGACATTGGGCGAAGGCGGGGTACACCCTGGACAGATTGCCAAACTATCACAGGGCTGACACATAGAGACAGACAACCATTCACGCTCACATTCACACTTACGGGCAATTTAGAGTCAACAATTAACCTATCCTGCATGTGTTTGGACTGTGGGAGAAACAGGAGTACCCGGAGAAAACCCACGGAACCCACAGAAGGGCCAAGCCGGGTTTGCTGTGAGGCAGCAGTGCTAACCACTGCACCGTGCAGCCCAAACTAGATCACACAGTTTTTTTAATCAATCAATCAATCAATCACATCAATCCAAAGGCACAAATGAGACATATTATTATTACTATGTTATTTTAAAATGCTGAAAGCAGCCCATCGTCAACTAGATAAACAGGCAAATATGCACCAAGGTTGACTCATTTTATTTGTCTGGGTGAGAAAAAAAAATCTGATATGTTAAATTATTTTAATGATGCCAATAGATCTAAACTGTGTTAGCCTAATGCTGTCTGCCAAAGTGAAAGCAGGTTTCTGGCGTTGAGATGCTGTAATGAGTAATGACAACACCGTCTCTGCATCTTATCTGGCCTAAGGGGTATGTTTGGTCTTCTGGAAGGTGTGTGTGTGTGTGTGTGTGTGTGTGTGGGGGTGTGTGTTCCTGTATAACACACAGAAGAAAGTGGAAGAAGCATCAACTGTAAATAAGTGGCAGGATAACACAATAAGAAATCCAAAAGCAGCAATGTGTGAAAGAGATATTGGGTGATGGAGAGAACAGCCCGGCTCGGGCACGAAGAGTCTTAACATTGCCAACAATGACTGACTCAGTGTGTGTGTGTGTGTGTGTGTGTGTGTGTGTGTGTGTGTGTGTGTGTGTGTGTGTGTGTGCTCAGACAAACGCACACTAACAGCAAGATGTCCTGCAAAATAGGTGTGAGATTATGAACTGATCATTTAGCAATTCAAACGAGGGGCTAAATGAAATTCCTCTAACAGAGAGAAGGTGAAACAGTGGAGTCTTTGTGAGCAACAGCATCGCACCACCATAACCTCTAAGCAGATTAAACTGAGAGCCTCAAACATGTCAGTAAGAACATGTGTGCCATGCTTCAAGTAACTTCATAATCAATTTAACACCGTGCTGCCTCGTGGGAAAGCTGGAGTAACGACACATTCCAGTTAATTCTCACTATCACAGCTCTTCTTCACACATTACAGACCTGACTTTAATATGAACCGAAACTAGTGAAAAGGCAGTAATAAGTCAGAGGGCGAGCGTCACAGGATCTGATATTCTACAGAATTAGATGAGTAATTCGTCATAGATTGTGTGGTCAGTCACACCACACACAGCTGTTTGACTTTATGACTGAAAGCGATGCACATTGCCTGGACGTTCTGCTAAGTTTTGCATCCACAGTTCAAACAGATTTATCTAGAGATACAACTAACAATCATTTTGAATTAGTAATTAGAAAAAAATATTACTTTGTTCTAAAGCTGCACTAATCAATATTTGTATAATGTCCCGAATCTGCGGCTCCTCTCAACTCTACAGAAAATTTTAATTTACTCAAAATTCATTTTGGTTTTATGACTCGCATCTTTACTTTGGTTCACTCTCACCGCTGTCATCAACTTAATTTACAGGCACAGCAAGAAGCTGTTTGTGAAAAAAGGTCTGATAAACTGTAAACCACTGTACACTACTAACAAATTTAACAAAGTTAGCAACAAGCCGGTGAACTCAGTGGACCAGCTAAACAGAAAAATATTTCCATGAAGAGTTGGTAGAGACTCAAACGAACCCAAAAGGAGAGTGAATATTGGACTTGTGCTGTTTATTGCCAGGTGGCCAGAAACACACAACTCTGATGTGTAAAAAGGTAATTATTTGCCAACACATTCACCATAGCAAGTTATAATGTGATAATATAACCCAATGATGTGTTTACAGCTTGTTCCGTTGCCTCAGTCTGGCCAAAAATCAATAGATACTGCTTTAATGAATAAAACATTTGCTCTAAAAATGTTAATAATATTGGCAAATACCCATCACGTGTTACAACAATGCACAGTGATGCCTGACCACCAGCCAAAATAATAACAATAATATTTTTGAATGATTTTAAGTAGTTGAGTAGGGCTGTCAATCAATTTAAATATTTAATTTCAATTAATCGCATGATTGTCCAAAGTTAATCACGATTAATCGCAAATTAATCACACATTTGTATATGATGTATATAAATGTAAGTATTTAATACTCTTGTCAGCATGGGAGTGGGCAAATATGCTTGATTTAGCAAATGTATATATATATGTATACAGTATATACCGTATATATGTATATATATATATATATATATATATATATATATATATATATATATATACCGTATATATATATATATATATTTATACCGTGTATATATATATATATATATATATATATATATATATATATATTAGTGGAAATCAGTTAACAACACAAAACAATGACAAATATTGTCCAGAAACCCTTACAGGTACTGCATTTAGCATAAAAAATATGCTCAAATCATAACACGGCAAACTCAAGCCCAACAGCTGCAGGGACCCCTTTGAAGGGGGGTTGAACTTTGAAGCGTTATTTAGCCTCCTTTGCGACAACTAGTATGACATGGTTTATACAATGTGTTGTACCACCTTGTTCTTTAGGTTTTCTAGTTTCACATATCTTCACTCTAGCTTTAAAACTGAGCCCGCTACAAGCTAAAAATCGCAAGTTGCGTTAATGCGTTAAAGAATTTAGTGGCATAAAATTTGAATTATTGTTATTAAACACATTATTATCACGTTAACTTTGGCAGCCCTAAAGTAAAGACAAGCAAGCAGCTCAGCCAATATTTTCCACTTTGTGTTTTTTTTTTTAATCTCAAATATCTTTCTATTGAGCAGTTACAATTCACATAAACTTCGTGTTTTTTTCCAATATGCCAACCAAAACATACAGTATGCAAGGATTTGTCCTCGCAAAGCACACAATTATCAAAAAAATGTATCATTAGTGATTTTTTCTTTTTTTTTTTACTTTCTTTTTTGTAAAAATAAAACGATTTATTCTTCATTCATCCATCTGGTATCAAATTACACTGAAACTGGAGGAGGCGAACAGAGCCTGCTGTGTCCTCAAAATGCTTTTTATCCCCACTCAGCCTTTTTTCACATATACGACTGGGTTTCTGAGGGAGAATGCAGTGGAAGAAAAAGTGTGAAGACGAGAGGAGCGTCAGACTGTGTGGTCTTAACAGGGGGAGCGAGTGGAGAGCACCCTTAATAAGGCTGAGTACATCAGCATAACCCTGCACAGTAGGCTGGCAGAGATTGATGCTGGAAGTGGGAAGTGCCTCTGTACACACACACACACACACACACACACACACACACACACACACACACACACACACACACATACACACACACACACACACACACACACACACACGCACACACACACTGCTGGTGGTCCTCTGAGACAACAGTGACTGATGACTCTGTCTCCTCAAAACTGACAGCAGGTCTCTGCCGCCTCCAAAAAGCCCATTTCAAAAGCTCTGCCTCAGTCCCAACAAAGTAACTTGGAGTGATAGAAAGTAATCTAAAGTTTGGCTGAGATTGACCCAGCAGCGCTGGAATCAATGACAATGTGCAGTGGGAGAAAGCCTCCAAGAAATGAGATAACAATGCCTTGTGTCTTGTTATCTTTCTGACAAAATGTGCTACGTCTCAGGTAGCCACCCTTGGGGCCACCAAGAGAGAGGAAGAGGGGGAGAGTGAAACATGATGTCCTACAACACCTTGCTTAAACGAGCTGAGAACAACACACCAAAATTATAACATATTAAACAATTTTTTATCCACTGAATGACAATACGCATCCTCCAATATTTCAGAGAGACGGAGAGGAAAGCGATGCATCAATGCATTCCCAATCCCTGTTTTCTAAATATAGCCTCGTCTATCCTCTCCCCCCCTGGTCTCTGAGGCACTGGATTCACTTAACTGGATTACTACACAAACTTTTCATTTCCTTTCTGGTTAGAGTTTAATGCTGTTACATCTCGGTTTATTCATTGTGGTGCTGGAGGCAACACCCTGCACATCTGAAAAATGTAGGATGAAAACAGTGTGCCAACATCACTCCTGAGAGTCTCTGCACATCATTAACTGTTATGTATGCAGACAAGAAGCATAGTGATGGATAAAAGATGCTGACTGTAACAATAACCCTGTAATGCAGCGTGGCCTACTGAGAGAGAGAGAGAGAGAGAGAGAGAGAGAGAGAGAGAGAGAGAGAGAGAGAGAGAGAGAGAGAGAGAGAGAGAGAGACAATAATGTTCCTCTATGTCCTAAATAAACTCTGGAGTAAGATGCATGTGCCCAAGTATCCATCCATCCATCATCTGTAACCGCTTATCCTATTCAGGGTTGCGGGGGGGGGTAGAGACACATAGAGACGGACAACCATTCACGCTCACTTACACAGCTACGGGCAATTTAGAGTCAACAATTAACCTGCATGTCTATGGACTGTGGGAGAAACCGGAGTACCCGGAGAAAACCCACGCTAACACAGGGAGAACATGCAAACTCCACACAAACTGGAGTTTAGTGGACAAAACAAATACATTTCTGTGTTCATGTCTGTGTGAGCGCACATTTTAGACATAAATGTATTTATTTTTTTGTGACTCAGTACCCAGATCCATATCTCTGTGTAATCATTATAAGATCTATTCGCTCAGTGATACTCTGCTTGTACACAACAGGTCTGCTGACACAGAAAGAAGGCCACTGGTCCATTATCAAGGTACTACAATGAATAATACAGATCGTCCTGAAAGCTCCTCTGGACTCGTACACACTCCCATATACACTACGATGGTGCATAGCTTGACTGTGTAGAGGAAGAGAAAGCCCTGCCTGAGGTTTAAATGCAGTCTGACAGGCTCATCTCCCATTTTCGGAGACTAATGCTCAACTCTGACAACCATGACAGCCCTGAATTGTCGTTGCAACACTGTCGCTAGATTTACTACATCGATCCAATTCAGCAACACAATACATTCCAGCAGACTGTGAATTACATCTTATTTAGATTCCTCTAACAGCAACAAGGGACGACTGTATCGAAGCCAATGCGTGTTATACTGTAAGTAACATGACTTCTCTTCTTTTCTCTGTACTGCTCCTACGATATTTGTGCTTTTACTATTATTTACCATTTTTTATTCAGGGCTTAAACGGACTGTATGTAAGTTTTTATAAGTATAAATGTTTTTTTTGCCTGGACCGCAGAGGGCCAGCCCTACAAACGCAAAGTCTGTGAATGAGTGACTGAGTGATGAAGTTATACGAGTGTTGGAGTTTCCTCATTGGAAAAGGCGGGGAACAGTACTTTATGCAAATGAGCCTGTCCAGCGCAACGCGTCCAGCTCATAAAACTTGGACCAAGCTGTCAAACTAGGCGATCTTGTTCTAAAATTAACAAGATTCAGCAGTGGTATAGCCTTTTTGTGGATTGTTTAGACGGAATAACAGAAAGTTTACGAGCAGGCCGCCATGTTGTGGCCAGGAACCAATCACGTGCATTCCATGATACAGTACGTCACCGCTTGAAGGGCCAGCTGAGTGTAGCAGCGTGTCCCCTAGTGTCCTCGCCAGACCTGGTGGACATGTACCGCTGCATTTAATATTATAGACATGACCACTGACTATTTGTATAACAATTTAGCCACAAATTCACAGACTGAACCTACACGGTCCAACCATAAACTTGGTTTTCAGTGAGTCTTGTTAATCATTTTTTTAATAACCAATGTGTGAACAGTTTATAACCCTAACCTAAAAAATGAGACCTTCCACGACTTTCTGGGTTTCCTCTATCAGCCTGTAGGCTGCTTTTAACGTGAAGAATGCAGGGCGTTTTTTTCCGACATCCAACGGATGTGATGTCATATGCGCTTGCGAGTGCCTTTACTCTCTTCACCTACAGGGCTAACAGTGTGCAACGACAGCTAACGTTCGGTTAGAAATGGAGTCCCCAACACAACTCAGACTCCAACACAAACTCTAAAGAAGCACAAAAAAACAAAGGGACCTTTGTTTGGTTTCGGGTATCAGAACGGACCCGAGCTGGCAAAATTCCTATCGGACAGGTAAGCTAACATTACTGCCAAGCATGAGAAATCTATAGTGATATTGTGGTTTTAGCTGTCAATCAAGTTCAGTCTTGTGAGTGTCGCCTCACTCTTTTGACCGATGCTCGTTTGCAACAGGACGGCCACTGGTGTCACTGTAATTTCTGATTCTTACGTAGAGCCCCTTGTATATCGATTAAAACAGAAACAAGCTCACTCATCTAAACTTTCCACTATATGGTCACCTCCGCCTGCATCTGACTTTATGTTTATACAGCCTGACTGTGTGTCTGTGATAGTCTCTACAAGTGTTTGTGTGTGAAGAGGAACGAGAGGAACAAGGATGTTGCTGTTTACAATATGTTCATGGATTACCAAGGAATATTTGACATCGCTTCCTGATTGAAAGGCCAGCCCTCTTTTGTGTATGTACGTCTGAGTAGCTGGGTGGACACGCTTTTGTGTGTTTTTCGTGTGTGCTTTGACGTCTGCGTAGTTCATCTGTTTGTCTGCGTCTATTCTTCTGTTGTCCATTTACTCCTCCACCCCTCTCTTTCACTACTGAAAGGGTCAGTAAACGGCCCTCTGTTTGTTCAAGTCGAAAAATCTACGCAATTTATTATTATGTGATGTTGAATTCAACACTAAAGCCTATTAAATTGCTTTATCAGCCACATCTCATCTTCCGCAATATGAACAGATGTATCAGTTATGAATAAATGGCCGCTATTGATGGATACAGTTTGTGCCACATACTGTACATTGCAGAGACATCCGATCTAGAGCTCATCTTTCCGCTTTCCACCAGTGTAAAGGCAGAGAAACAACAGAGAAAAGGATGAAATGTGGTGAGCATGCCTGTGCTTAGCTTTAAAACAAAGCATGGAGAATACCCAGAGGCCCCCGGGCTGTTTGAAAAGAATACAAAAAATGTGGTAAAGGCTGTGGTTAAGTCTAACAAGTGTAGCATTTGTGTGCATGTGTAGTCACACCACAGAGGAAGAATAATTCCAAAGAAAAGCAGTTGACAAACAGGTCTGACAGACGGCGATATAACTACCCCTTCTAGCATTTGTTGAATGATCTTTTGCGTGGTTGGCACGAAGAACTCAAACCACTGGAAAAAAGTTGTTGGAAATATGAGCATTGTTCATATCCCAACAGCCCACTATGATGACATCACTAACTCCTCTGTGTCCCTCCCAGTTTGTTATGTAGCTGTGAGACAACTATTCCCATAAGATACCCAGCCTACGTATGACTAATCAAAACAAGACAGCAGAAAAACCCAACAATACAGCACTTTTTGCAAGATGTTTTTCCAGCTCGTTTTTCTCTTGAAACGCAGTCTCCATCTCAACGTTACAATACCTCTGTGTGCTTCATGCTATTTCTGACGAACCCTGGACGTGATCTACTTGAGCATTTAGTGTGGGATAGAATGACAGGAAATGTCTGGCCCATTTAACAATAAATTTCCCTGAATACATCTGGGAAAAAACTACACTGGACTTGGCTAGGCTAGCCTTGAGGGAGCTCTAACCGTACCACAAAAACAACACACACGCCCATATATGCACATACTTCTTTATGTACACAGTAAAGCAGCAGCAGTAAACCCATAAAAAAAGACCTAAAACACACATAAAGTAAAAAACTTCACATGTATCTTTGAACCATAACCACTCACCATATCCAGGAGTGCCTTCTGAAAGGAAAATGGCTGAGGTGCATCATGGACCTGTCACTGGGAACACCTGGACAGTGTCCAGGCTTCATACCGAAGCTGTGTCAGGACTATTAAGCTCTGTCTAGCTATCTATCTACAGACACTGCCCCACAGTATCCGCAGGCCACAGCACAACTTGTAGTGTCCCATACTGCAGTGCACTGCTGTGATGCTCCCATTCAGACCAGTCTCCCAGTAAAGAGCCCCTTCTGAACTTCCAAACCTCACTGGTTTTGTCCTAGAGCATCACTGCAAAAAAAGTGGCTGCTTACATCCAACAAGGCAATCTTAAAAGTCAAACTACATAGCGCCATAAAATCCATTGAGTTCCAGAAGAGAAATAAAAAATCCCAATAAATGTGACAATAAAAAAAGAAACATGAACTGGGGGGGCAAAGTTAAGCCCAGTGTGAACTCTTCTGTCTTCTGACGCGAGAGTCTCAGCAGTGCGAGCACACAGGCGGCCACCCAGCGGGACCAGCTAAGCTCTCCGGCCGCTGCTCTTTTTTCCGTGGGATTCTTCCGGCAAAGGTTTGGAAATTGCTGTCCCACATCCACATGGTGAACCGGTTCAGGGACTCATTCCTCCGGAAAACATTCCTTTTTCCTGACAGCCAACGACGCCAGTTGGAGAGGCAGCGGTATTCACACCAGCATGACAGAGCATGTTACACACAGAGTCACCCACACACTCACATTCGCTTTCATCATCGTCTCAGCTTTGCCCCCTTTTGTCTCTCTGACTCTGTGTCTCCCTCCCCGTTCTGCCCTTTCACAACCTCCCAGGAAGGGAAGTGAGGAAATGGGGGGGAGAGAAAAAAAAAAACAGTGAAGTGCCTCTCCAGTATCTTCCCTTCTCTCTGTCTCGCTCTCGCTCGTCTCCCTCCCTCCCTCCCTCCTCCCTTCAGTAAGTGGGATGTCCTGACCCTGTGTAAGAGGTGTGCCTGCTCCTTCAGTATCCAGTCAGCTAAACCTATTGATCCTCTTACCACATGCTGCTACACTTCATTCAGAGAAGAACGCGTCTGCACATGTACAATTTGCATACACACAAGAATGCACAACACAGAAAGCCTCTACTGTATTACATAATACGGGCAAAGTGTTGACAGAAGTAATTCCCCTCATTTCCTCCCCTTAATTCCATCTTCCGCTCCACTTTCCCTTTCTTTAGTAATGTGTGTTTGCCTCTATCACAGCCCTTCTTCGTCATAACAACGCAAGCGCCGCTGTTGCCCTGTCAGTTTGTTTTTGCTACACTAAGCACACCCTCTGTCTGTCTCTAGTGTCTGAATGCATGCCAGTGAACCATGAAATTTCAAACCACACAACAAATGCCAACGTATTTTCCTCTGCATGTGTGTGTGACATATAGATTGTGCGTGTGTAACTGTGAAAGCATGCAGGGGGCCTCTCAGGGCATGTTTGTTTCAAGAAACTTATTACACAGGATGTACTACTTACTGGGCCTTACTGCAGTATAATGCATTCCCCTGTTCTCACACCAGCGGCCTCGGGCCCCATACAGTCTTTTATATCTAATCAATTATGAAGAAAAAGAGATAAATCACAGCAAATTCATCATATTCAATATTACTCAGAGTGCATGTCTGTCTATATAACAGTCTGTGTTTGTATGAGCGACTTTGCACGATCAATTTGCACATTTGTGTGCGAGTGGTGTTGGCAAGGAAGTTATGAGTCGATGTTGGGGTTAGCAGACTAAGGTTGTGTCTGTGTGTGTGTGTGTGTTTTGCATTAAAGACCATAGCTGTGGCTAAGCTCCAGTTGCTGCGGTCTGAAAAACAGGATCCAGCACTGCTTCTTACACACATCCTGCCCAACACACACGTCAGCAGCCTCTCAACTCCTGCCAAAAGTCAAACCACCTCGCAGCCTCTGTAAGCCTGCACCTTCAGCCACAACAGCCAGTCCTGAATAGGGTGGAGTGAAGCTGAATGTAGAGGAATCTGCTTGCGGGAAAAATTAAGACAGACATGCAGTTCTCTGGGGGGGGGGTGGGGTGGGTAGTTTGAGTGTGTAAACGGGCAGGGTTGACAGTTTAGGCAGCGACAGGGAGAAGATTTTCAATTTAAGGGGATTTAAAGGTTAAGCAAGAAAGCAGCTAGAAAGCACTGGAGCACCTGTTACTCATTATGTACACATACAGAAAAAAAAAAATCATCTCTCCATCTGTCTCTCAGATTTATTCTTAAAAACGATCATATCATTTCAGACATCTCGCGTACAAATGGAAACTGGGGCCAGCACTGGGATAATAGAACGCACTCTGTATGTCCCTTTGCGTATGCGTGTGCATATATGGTATTACATAATGTTGGTCCCTGCTTTAGGGGCTGTTGGCCCCCGCTCTACTCACACTAACACTGGTGAGCTGTCACGACTCATCCTGCAACCTGAGAGAGAGAGAGAGACAGAGACCGGAGGAGAGAGGCAAAAAATAAAGAGAGTAAAGGCAGAATCAAATAAATATAGAAGGCAGGAAGCAGGGTGAGCGCAAAAGAAGAGAAAAAGAGAGAAGGTGGGGTAGAGGGTTGAAGTGGATGCACTAGCATATGCTAGCATCTTTAAAACCAGAAGGTCAATGATGAGGCTTTTTTCATTACTTTTCTTACCAAAAGATGGAGGGTGAAAGTGCAGGACAGGGTAAGATTGATGATGATTAAATTAAAAATCAAATGCAGCCGTGCTGCAGGGACGCAGAACCCTTGAAACGACGATATGTGCCTGACAGAAAGCTAACACGATGACATATTACAGCCATAAAGTACAGTGTTGACCCATCATCATCTGTGACCCCTGCTTGTAAGCAGAACAATGTCTTTTCCGTACAAAATATCCCATCATATTTGAATCAGCAGGCCTTTTCCATTACATTAGCGGTCCGACATGGCTCTCTCTAACTGGGCATCAGGGAGAAAGAGGCCGGATTACACAGCGGAACAAGTACATATCGATTTCACGTGTACTGACATTTAGCAAAGTACTTTTCTTCATTTATCTGCAGATCGATGTCCAAAGAACACAGGCTGAACAACCTCTACCGTCAAATCACACAGCTGGTCCAACCAACAGCATGGCCCGCCAGAGGCATGGCTGCTTTAGCTGCAGATGGTTTGCAAAACAAAACAGACGTGATGTAACTCTTCAGGTCATAAAACCTGGAAAGCAATGTAAGGTGAGTTTTGTAACACGAAAATCAATAAACAGTATGAACTGTGTTGCACATTAATGCCTAATCACCTAATGGAATTGCCGTGTAGCCAAATGACATTTCTATGCCACAGTTAGCATTTAGCATACTAAAAGGAAAATTAAATCCACACCAGCACAGCTCAATCATCACATTAATATGAAAACATAATTTACATTCAAATAGGAAAGCAAATCCCTCTAGAGACTGAGAGAAAACGGGTCCCTCATGTACGTTTCGGTCCTTTGAGGGCGGCCAGCTGTCCATCACTCTGTGTGTCGCCGTGGAAATGCCTTGGGCCCGGTCCTCCTCCTTGCCATTCACAGATGGTTATGCAGTGGCATTTGAGCAAAGGTTAACTCATTCCCCCTTCAAATCAGATATTTGTAATTAGATTCCCACATCTAATGGGAACACGGAGGCTTCAAGGGCCATTTGTAGAATGTGAAGAATGTTTAAGTGCCCAAAAAATTGCTCACTTGTGGAGTGGAGAGAGTTTTTGGACTCTTTGATATTGTAAGGCAGACCAAAAGACAGAAGGGAGGGACTGGCAGCAGCCGTAGAAAGATACATATATATATGTATATATATATATATATATATATATATATATATATATATGTACAGTACAGTACATATAATGTGAGTCTTTCATCATACTAACCAGTTATTTCACTTTTAAAAGGATGAAAACTGGGCTACATATATTGTATTCAGTAAGTGGAATTACTCTACCAAAATTCATTTTGCAAGATTACAAATTCTACATACCATTTAGTATGATAATATAATTGAGAAGCCTTATAACCTTTATTATCCGAGTATGACTAATAGCACCAACTTGGCTGTCATCACAGTAATTATTACCCTTGAATGTGTTTGATTCAAAGGTAGGGTTGGTAATGCTGAAAGACTAGCAAGAGTACACTAGATTTTAAAAATGATTCAACAAAAAAAAAAGGGTTTATACAACCACAGATACCGGATTTTTGTTTGTCAGAGCATTTGATTTATTGATTGCTGTCGGGATGTAATGAGAATTTCAACTAATATAACAAAAGTAGGGCTGTCAATCGATTAAAATATTTAATTGTTATTAATCTTATGATTGTCAATAATTAATCGCGGTTAATCACAAATGAATCGCACATTTTTTATCTGTATACTTTTTAAATGTACCTTAAAGAGAGATTTGTCAAGTATTTAATACCCTTATCAACATGGCAGTGGGAAAATATGCTTGCTTCATGCAAATGTATGTATATAGTTATTATTGGAAATCAATGAACGACACAAAATAATGACAAATATTGTCCAGAAACCCTCACAGGTACTATATCTATCATAGAAATATGCTCAAATCATAACATGGCAAACTCAAGCCCAACAGGCATCAACAGCTGTCAGTGTGTCAGTGTGCTGACTTGACTATGACTTGCCCCAAACTGCATGTGATTATCATAAAGTTGGCATGTCTGTGAAGGGGAGACTCGTGGGATCCCTTAGAACCCATTTTCATTCCCATATCTTGAGGTCAGAGGTCAAAGGACCCCTTTGAAAATGGCCATGACAGTTTTTTCTCGTCAAAATTTAGAGCAGGTTTCGAGCGTTATTTAACCTCCTTCAAGACAAGCTAGTATGACATGTTGGTACCAATGGATTCCTTAGGTTTTCTAGTTTCAGGTCTTCACTCTAGCTTTGCGTTAATGTGTTAAAGAAATTAGTGGCGTGAAAACGAATTTGCAACTTTGACGGTCCTAAAGAAAAAAATGTTTCTAAAATCTTTACCAACCATGCCTTTAATATGCTTTATACAACTTTAGCAACATTTATCTACGGCCAAAATATACGTAACTTTATATGCTTTATAACTTTATAAGTAAAACATTGTGACTATGCTCAGGTTGGATTAAGCTAAATTTGACAGTGGTCTTATTAGCCATATATTGTGCTTAATAACACACTGAAATGCCGCAAAAATATTTATAATAAAATATATATAAATATATTCTCATCCCTTCCCCCCATAGAAATGCGTATTCCTTAAACACAATACATAACTAACAACATATGAATAGACTCACACAAAAGTAAACATGACTGGCATGTAAAAGCAAAGCTCAAAGGCAAATATATGTCACAAAGTGTAGTGATTCACTTTCACCAAGCGCAACAGCAAAGGATGCTGAATCTGCCCTCATTTATAAATCCGCTCAATCAGATGGCGGGCCAGGCACCACCGTTAAAAGCATCATGAATATCTGGTTAAAAACCACCATTGTGAACGGTGATGTGTATTTTGACTGCTTCATGAGGCTGTTTTCTGAGAGCAAGTACAGATGGGAGCGTACTGAAATATCAATGGTCCATAACAGTCACTAACAGTCAGTGCAATCAACTCTGCTCTTCCCTCCGATACCTTCATTATCCCATTACACTGACAGAGAAAACAGCACTTTTACTGTTTTAAAGTGCCAATACTGAAACAGAACATGTCGCAAATGTCATGTTGTTACTGGAAACCTGCCAATACACAATGTACTAACAAAGGGTGTAAGTGTTCACTTAATACTTTTGCTCAAATACTGCATTGGCTAACCCTATCAGGTGCTTTATAGGGGAGAGAATCATTTACTACTACTTGCCACAGAAAATAGTCACCAAAACATAAAATTAGACCAGTCTATGTGGATTTTGTTGTGTCTTTATTATATATCACAATTTTAAAACAGCATACGTTCAGTGCGAAAGGTGAAAAACATCCACCTGCTAGTTGTAAACATGAGTAGGATATGTAGGAATTTATTGCTGGCTTTGGTATTTCTCCCTTGACGTCACAAATTGCAGAGGCGTGCCCACACAAGGGATAAACAGAGAGTAGAGAAGCCACAGACACTGTCAGTCAAAAGTAAAACAAAACATCTTAATTATTAGTAATATTCATACTAGTACAACTAGTCGTATTTATATGCACAGTTTATTTACCACTCTAATTAGCTCCCTGTAGCAGACAACATTCTGTAAATTTGCCTTACAGTAAATGCCACCGTTCCATGTGTTTTTTTACATATGCTTTCAATAAAGCACTAATTAAGAGTTGCAGAGCTGCAGGATTTATTGCAGGTTTTGGTGTTTACCACTTGACGTCACAAACTGCATACTGTAGGTGTGTCCGCACAAGTGATAAAACATGGAGGAGCCACATCTTTCAGATTGTTTGTTTTGAACTTAAAGGACCAGTGTGTTACATTTAGGGGGATCTATGGGCAGAAATGGGATATAATATTAATGAGTATGTTTTCTATCGTGTATAATAATCATCTGAAAATAGGAATAGTTGTGTTTTCGTTAGCTTAGAATGAGCCGTTTACTGTATATCTACATACGGAGCGGGTCCTCTCTTTCGGTCGCCATGCGTCGATAATGTTACTAGCTCTTGAGTTAACCCCCATCACTCCACTCAGCCGCCGGGAAACAAGACACGGGAAACCTCTGTTTGTACAGCGGAAGTTGCAGTTTGTGCAGAAATAAATGCTGCAGTTCCTCAAAACCTTCACTTGATATTCTCAGAGCTAAACTAACTCTGTCTTCTGCTCCACTAGCTCACTTGTTCACTCACATCACACACATTCGCCGCCTCTCTCTCTCTCTCTTGCTTCACCACTCACTTCCCACATACACACACACTCTAAACACTCTAAGCTACTCTTACAACAGCTCTCGATAGGGCCGTTCGCGTTTTTACGTCGGCCACCGTAGATTTTCTACACGCTTGGCACCCGCAATCTGCAACCTCACCGCTAGATGCCGCCAGGTGTTACACACTGGTCTTTTAACAACTAACAATATAAGAGATTTCCAGCTTTAGCAACAACATGTCATCCTTTTCTTTAACTTTTCTGAGAAGATGAGCAGCCAGCTGGGTAAATGAGGAAGTGAGCGATCAACGCCAAACACAGTCAAAACATTTAATGCCACAGGAATGTTGTATTTTAACAACCTTTTCGATACTATTATTTTTCAATTTTCCCCAATCTCTGAATTATTTTGGAGAGAAATGCTCCCTGAAAACTTTGAGGCACATGCTCTTCTTATGCTCTGAAGCAGTCATGGCAACTAATGGAAACAAATGTAGTGATTGGGGTCACACACTGTGCCCAGACTGACCTGCCTCCTCTTCCTCAAACTGGTACAGTTATATGGATACACATGTGCAGGCTAAAGCTCACAATAATTATCAAGTGTTCTGTCAATTTCCAGCATTGTGCTTTTTATCTACTGCCATCAGAGAGTAAATAGGACCAATTAGATATTGCATGGCACATTTCAATGAGAGCTTTGTACCCGGGCCATCAAATGAAGCTCACCCACTCACCTCGGGGAGCGAGTGCATTTTGGAAGTGGGTGAATCTGGGAGCATGCTAGTTAGGGTGTCGCAATATATCAGTGGTCACCAGTCGGTTGGCTGTTTTGTGTCCACTTTAAAATCCAAGTGCCCATTAATGTCACCACCAGTCACCATTCTGCACTGTTGCCATAGTGACAATACTCAAAGGGGGCAGCGCTCTATGCCCAGTGAGAGACGTAGCTATAGCTGACAGTGAATATAAGCTAAGTGATGTTTGATAGTAGAGGTTGGTGACCAGACGGCAAACATTTCAACATGTCATCGCAGGAAAAGCACAGGTGTAATTAATGACATTAATAAAGACTTAGCCTTAAATACTAATTTAGATTTTACCTTTCTAGGGCAATACTATTTTGCATGCTGGCTCACTGACATGGAAAATAGCCATCATATTATAATTATCCCTGTGATTTTCCTGCTACTACAAGTAAAAATGTCGACGTTGATTAAAATGACAGGATGTCTCACAGACAAAAAATCTCTGAGCACCGTGGGTTAAATCCGCATAAAGCATCCAAAAACTGGAAAAACTAGATTTAAAAGTTGTCTTAATGTTGTGGTGAACAATAGTATAATATAATCAAAGTGTACCTAAACAAAATACTAAAATATAAATTAAACAATATTTGAATGACAGTGCAACTACGACTATTTTCAAACATAATTCTATTCCGTTATATCTGACTTGTTATAGATGTACCTTGCTCAAATTCAAAATAAAATTCCATTGCATTTACTGGGCTATTAAAGCAGCAGTAGGTGAGATTGGAGCAAAATGTGATTACAAAAAGTTATTTTTATAAAACGGTCACTATATCCTGACAATAGTACATGAGACAGGTAATCTGAAAAAAATCATGTGTCTCTATGTCCTCCGATGCTCCTAATTCAAGATTCAAGATTCCTTTATTTGTCAATTTATGCTCCATAAAAACGAAATTGTGTTTCAAACATCCACCACTCAGTAATTCAGTGCAAAACAATTGGTAAAAACTATAAAGTAATTAGCTAATAAATAAGAGCACTAATAAATAAGCTAAAAGTACGCAAAAATAGAATAGAATAAATAGTTACAATTTAAAAATTAAAAATATTTTAAAGGAACAGTCTCTTAAGTGCAGTTCACATTCATAATGACATCTGCAAGAGTTCACAGACCAGAGGAAATCAACCAGTCAGAGCTGATCCGGAGTCTGCCGTCCAGCTGCCGTCTATGAGAGCCGGCTGTCAATCAATCGCAAACTCCGACCAAACGGTCAAACTAGGCAGCGCGGATCAAATATGAATCAATACTCTGTTACTGTAATGCCTATTTCTCGCTTCAAATGTTTTCAGAAACATCTTGTAGTGTACTGTTCAGCTGTAAAATGAGAAAGTTTGTGACCCGGCAGCCATGTTGGGAATCTGTCAAGGAAATACCAAGCACCGCCCACCAGCTGGAGCACAGCCAATAGGAACGCTCAATAGGAACGCTGTCCATGAAATGATCTGTGATTGGTCAAAGTCTTTCGTCAAGGGCTAGATTTTCTACAGCCTGAAAAACAGAGCCATGAGGAGGGGCAGAAGTCTAATTTTCTCTCAGAACACTTGAATAACAACATGCTGAAAGGTTATTATGGAATTTTTGCCCCATGATGTCAAAAAATATCTGCCTACTGAAGCTTTAATTGCACTGGCTTGTATTGTTTCTGCCGGAGGACACCAGTGTACTGTAATTAGTTTCATGTGATAAATTGTTTGGCTCTAATTGCCAGCTGTCTCTGTTCACCTGTGAGCTATGAGGACATTTCTCCAACAATGTAGGAAAGTGACAAGATACATGTTGTTCACAGATGTGTTGAAAAAGATGTATGCATGCTAATAGTGCATACTGATGTCATACACAATCTCACTATTGCACCTACCTCTTTCTCAATCTCTGTAACCCCGTTGTGTAGATCTACACTCTTACCCGCTAAATATCTGTATCCATCCCATCCAAATACTCTCCACACCACCATTCCCAGCCATGGTGTCAGCTCTGTTGCTCAACCCCTCCAAAAATAGACTTTTCCTGCATTGCACCAACGTTGTGTCACTGTTGCAGCCGAGACGCTCGGCTGGCTCCCCCCTGCACTGGCTGACTAGTCTGAGCCTTAATCACGGCACTGGATGATGGACCGAGTGTCTATCTGGGTGCGATTAGTGATTCCTCTGGGGGATGATATGGCCCAATGATGACCTCCGGCGATACGCTAATTATTGTAGGCTCAGGGGACTGAATGAATGGAAGAAGAATTTAAAGGTCCCATATTGTAGAGAGAGATTTCCATGTCTTTTTGGATTATAAAGCAGGTCTATGTGCTATATAAATACTGTGAAAGTATCAAATAGCTCAATCCGCGAAGAAATGCACACAGTCCGTGTTCAGAAACACTGCTTTTAAACAAGCCATCAGGACTTCCGTAATATTGTGATGTCACAACTATACAGTCACCGGTAGAAGTGGCGCTAAACTTTGTGTAGTTGACACACACAGTGAGTGTGAAGACGGCGACAGCGCAGCTGCAGAAGACCAGAAACACAGACCAATCAGATCAGACTGGGCTTTTTCAGGAGGGGGGCTTAAAGGGACAGGCGCTAAAACGGAGCGTTTCAGACAGAGGGTGAATACAGGTATATTCAGACAGACAGTATGAGAAAAATAATGTTTTTAGAACATTAAAGCATGTTAACATGTTCTAGTAGAAACCCAAAATACAAGTATGAACCTGAAAATGAGCACGATATGTCTCCTTTAACTTAGGTCCTGTTCAGTGTTGTTTGTATTAAGGCAGCGTATCTAATTTATTTATGATTGGTACTGATCTGCATGAGGCTCCCAAGCCTCCACGCTCACATTCACTTTGGTATCTACAACAAGTTTATTAAAGCAACAAATATAAAGCAGATACAAGCCGTCTATTAAAGCTCGAATTAGACAGTGTGTGTTATAGCAGCCAGGGGCGGCTTTTTGTAACTGTTTTCAATGACAGTGAAGCGTTTTGCACGCTGCTTTTGCATTGCTGAGCGCCTCGTGTTTTTACAGGAGCACCCTGAACGCCTCGAGTTGAAAAAAATTCAACTCAGAGCGGAAAAACGCCTGACGACATTAGCGGATTTTTCTCTCTCATTGTGGTGACTTTTGCTGGATACCCAAAGCTTTATGACTTTACCAATCGTAGTTATAATGATCTGAACAGAAAACAGCAGGAGGCAAATTTGTGCGGTACTTGAGATTTGGGGTAAATTGTTTTCATTAATTTAGAAGGTACTATAAACTGTTTGGGTAGCGTACAGTTCATGGTTTGTATTAAGGTAACATTAGCACTCATTTGGTGGTTGCTTAGTTACAATATAAAATAAAAAGACACAGCATACTGCAAAATATGCTGATCGGGTAAAAAAAAAAGCAGTTTGGTCCACCTGCAAAAGCAGTTTGGTCCACCTGCAAAACGCTGTGGAATGTCTCTTTGAGGTGGTCCTTAGCCACAGTGGTGCTTTGAGCTAAATGCTAACATCAGTATGCTACCATCCTCACAGTGATAATGCTAACAGGCTGATGCTAGCATGTATAATGTAAACCATGTTCACCAATTAGTTTAGCATGTTAGAATGCAAACATTTGTTAATTAGCACAAAACACAAAGTACAGCTGAGGCTAATAGGAATGTCATTTGCAGGTATTTGATGAGAATTGGATTTTTTTTTTTTTTTTAAATCTGAACTGATGAAGGCACTAGATGAAAAGTCAGAGGAATACCAAAGTGATTACAATTCTTCCTTAGGGGAACATGAGTGTGTGTGCCAAATTATGTACCATCCAATAGTTGTTATTTCAGTCTGGAGCAAAGTGGTTGGACCGACAGAACAAGTCACAGAGAGAACAAGGAAGAGAACAGGACAAGGAAATTATTCATTCAAGCTATTGAGATAAACCTGAGAACTCTTTGAATGAACGAGAGATATGAATGACTATTTGGAAGGAAACTGGTGTACTGTACTGGAAATTCATTGCAAATGAGAGAATTTCTCTCTCATGTTTTTCTCTAACTGCCCTAAACTCCATTAAAGGGCATGAATTATGAAGAGGGCGCAGAATGCAGGAAAGAGCATTGTGGGGGACTTGTGTGACATTAAACTGTTAAAGTAATTACAGGTTAGGAGGAGGCTTGCAGGCTGTAAAATTATCTTACTCTGAAAATGGCTCAGTCTGTGACAGTCTGTCTGCAAACTGTGGAGGAAACCACTGAACTCTGTCACACAGAACAGCCCACGCCCTTCCAAATACTGGCTTATTGGGCTCATATTTTAGTTTACATGCACAGTGATAAAACACAAGTAGAGGGGCAGTGTGAATGCAAAACTGAACAAAAACTAGTAAAAACACACAATAAAGGAATGTCATCTGCTGGGTAACAAGGCCTCATAGAGTATTAAAGAGGCAGAGCAGCTGTTTTAACAAATTTAATATTACTCAACGTGATAATGTGACAGATGAGGGCAGATGCATCAAAAACGTGCAACACAAGACACTGTCATTAAATATGAGAAGAAATGAAGGATAACATGTGCAACATACAGTAAATGTGTTGCATTTCCATTACATGAATGAAAAGCTTTTATAACACAAAAATAATGGGTTATATTGAGTTATTTTCAGATTTACCTCATATACTTCCCATAATGTGTAAATTTAATAACAGAATCCTGCATGTGGGTAGCCCACTTAAACAGATTTGTCATCAGCCAAAAGGATTACCATTTAAATGCCTGTAGAATAATGCAGTCTAAAGTGTGATTGATTTAAAAGCCTGCCAATGATTGAAATGATGAATTATTGGGCAATTGTAGTGGGGAAATGACCTCCCTGCCCAGAAGTATACTTGTGATTACAATGCTGTTCTGCAAATCTGATATTCAAGCGTCATACTTTGGAGCTTAGACCATTATGAATCATTTCTCAACCAGGCTGACCTTATTTCCCAGTGTTCATATATTGACAGACAAAGAATGATAAATTCCCTCCTTCTCAGTACTAATTTAGTTATAATATCGGTTTCCCCCAAACATACTGAACAACTGTTTGTCTTTTAACTGTGCATTTTAAAGAGCAACTGTAAAACTTTGAATGCAAAAATTTGAGTTGGTAAATTACATGTATGATCATTTCATTACGCTATCAATTGATGCTGGTCGCATTTTATAGTGTTCATTTCAACAGAAGATATTTGCTTTTTTCCAGAGAAAATACAGTAGTGGTGTAGGGTGTTAAATTGCTCTTTAAGGGCGTCTTCACAAGCCATAGTCCATTTGGCTAGTCCGAATCAGAGTGAAATTGATACTCTCGGTTCATTTTCTGTTTAGTCTGGTTCGGTTTCACAGTGCACAAATCAAAGCGGACCAAACAAAAAAACGATTGGCGGCACTGACTCGGCACTGATCTATTGTGCGCACGAATCCCTTCTCCTTCTGTTTATCTTGAATTACTTTAAAAACATCACTATTGTGGACTTTATTTAGCATATTCTGTATGTTCTCTTCGGCCCAGATGTCAAGCAAACATCACACTTCTGCAGAAGTCCAGGTCAGTCCTCTCTCACTCATGTTAAAGGGACTATTTGTAACTTATCACGCACATAAATCTTAACGGGTCGGTATCCCATGCGCGCTCGCGTGTGGGTACGCGAGCGCGCAGCAGCTCTGCTCCTGCCTGTTTGCACACCGCGCTCGTTCTCACACGCTCGGCTCGCTCCACCTCCACGTGAACGCGCGCACACTACACACTGCAGAAGAGTTAGTTTAGCTCTGAGAATATCTGGTGAATGTGCAGTGGACGTTTTTGCAGAAATAACTGCTGCAGCTCCTCCAGACCAACAGAGGTTTCCCGTGTCTTGTGAAGTGACGGGGCTCCGCAGAGAGTTACGTTATCGTCCCGACCGGGTGTCGGTCTCCCCCTCCCCCCCCCCCACCTCCGTTCCCTCCGGATCGGGAGGAAAAGCCAACACTAGGATCAGCATTGATTCATGGAGAGACCTTCCTCTGGTCAGCTAACATTACTGCCAAGCAGGTGAAATATAGAGTGATATTGTGTGTTAGCTGACGTGTGTCGCCTCACTGTTTAGACCGGTGCTCGTTCATGTCAATGTAGCGCGAGCCAAAAGCGCAAGCGCGAGCCACAGGACGCTGACTTTCGTTGACATTGCGGCCACAGGTGTCGCTGTGAACAAGCAATTTCTGATTCTTACATATAGCCCCTTTAACCTGTTGTTTACCTGTGTCCATCTTAACAAATGCCAGCGCAGGCAGCCTGCGTGTTGGTTCGCTTGGGCACCTCTGGTGCGGTTTAACCCCTGGTGCGGTTCGTTTGGGCAGTTGTGAGCGCAGTAATATTAAAACAACCGGTCCAAGACCACCTCTCGCAAGCAGTCTCGGACCGGTTGTTTTATTATAACTGTGTTCACAACTGCCCAAACGAACCACACCAGGGGTTGAACCGCATCAGAGTTTGATTAAAACGGACTAAATGTTGGTTTGTGAAAGCGCCCTAAGGAGACAAAAACAAATTTGAAAAAGCAGGTGATGGTACTTTCAGATAATGAAATGTGAAATGTTTAAGATAATGATGAAAGGCATAAATAAGTCTAGGCAGGACGGTTAAACAATGGCTTTTTGTTTGTGGCCACAAAACATACTCATGAAGCTTATGTGCACGTTCAGTCAGGAAGACCCTCTTTACACTATCATTCATTCATAAATCTCTATGTCTCTCTCTCTCTCACCGGCTCCGACTCTATCAGCTGACTTCGGGCGTTTCACTCTTAGTTAACAAACCAGATTCTGGCACAATCTCCCTGAGCCAATCATATCGTTGCTATCAAATTTTAAAACTGTTCTCCTCTCTGCTGCCGTCAGTTGTCATTTCAGTACGAACCGATTCAACCCGCCTCCACCCCATCACCTCCAGTCTTCATCATATCCAGTGCCCAGCTCCACATCCCTTCATTGGACCTAATCTCACCACGGCATCACTTCCCCCTTTAATATACTACATCACGATGGAGTCTAATCGACAAAGACTTTGCATTATTCATCTTATCATGCACCATGTAATAAATTATTGTTCAATCGATATGGAGTCTCTCCTGATTGAAATTATTGAGGCTCAAAACGACCATTTGTGAATATCACTTATAAACGCAGTGAAAAAGTATGATTATGATCATGTTACCTTTTTTGTTGGTATTCACGCAACTGTGTTACCAGCGATTAGGGATGTTAATAATTAACCGTTTAACCGTTAACCGACATTAAGAATTTTAACCGATTAATGCTATCGGTTAAAAGAAATATTAATAATTAATTAAAAAGCTGAGCAATACTCAGAGGAACGGCTTGTCACTTAAAGGAGAATAGCTGGTCGACCTTAACAGCCCAGCTTAAGTTAATCTGAGCCGGTGTTGCAAGATACAGGAAGTTGGCTCGGAGGAGTGTTGTAGCATTTATTCACCGACAAATAAACTCTCCACACACTGCACAGCTACGTTCACAGCTATAACGCCACCGACAAGCCCACACTCACCACCGCCACAAACAGCGAGTGTCCGACACGGTCTGTCGGACACTCGCTAACGTTACGCTGGGCAGACACACAGCTGATAAACCTCGCAGCTAAACTAAATGATGCGGTGGAGACTTAATTGGACAAAACAAATAAAATGATAAAACGTGATAAAAGATGGATTCAACCTGTTTGTGCATCGACTTTTCGTTGCTACTGGGCGGCTCATCAAGCATTAAAAATAGCACCGCTGCATGCGACGCACTAATCTTGTCGGTTAACGGTTAATAATCGGTTGATGAGGGTCCGTTATCGGTTAGAAAAGAAATGTAAATTATCCCTGCCAGTGATGTATTACTGCCTGAATATCATGGCGATGATAGTATTCTGTGTTTGCTTCTTGATCGGATGCGACAGGAAAAGCTGGGGAGCATACTGAGATGGCCTTGCCACCCTTGTCTGCCGTCATGGCTCCTATGACATTTAAAAGTCAAACTTTCACCCCTCTTTCATCCACACCTCGCCATCACGAAATGAAACCTGTCAGCTCACTAGAAACCCCAGGCAGGAGTTGCTTCTAGTTAGAGACAGCTGAGAAGAGGAACGGAGAAATGGCAGAAGAACCAGAGAAAACATCAAACATTTTACTGTACAATAGGTCCTCGTCACTCAGAGAGAGAGAGAGAGAGAGAGCTACCGCAAGTGATCGATGTGAGATGAGTGCTCTGAAAGATACCTGCAGGTGAGAAGAGAGGAGAAGAGAAGAAAAGAGAAGCACAAAGTGAAGGCAGTTCAAGTAAATGTTTTATAAGATGCAATGTTGTACAACTGCAGATGAGATGGGAGGGAAAATGTTTTAAGATGTGTAAAGATTCTGGGAAAGTCGGTGTGGGGGTTGACGTGAGAAGCGATCTGTGTAAGGCTTGTTACATTTGCGTGAAATGTGTGTGAGGCTGGCGCAGGTTAAGTTTTGCAGGATGAACAATTACGACATCCTCTGCTGAACTGAAAGCAACTCATTCAGTCTCACACTCTCTCTGCTCTCTGTCTAAGAAGCAAACACTGTTTTTTTTTTTTTTTGTCAGAAGAACTGAATGGATCACAAAAATAAAGTGAACTCGCATTCAAATGCAAACAGATATTGAGTCCGGAGGAGATAGCCGCAGCTGATTTGTCTGTGTGCCTTTCAGGTTTCAATATGGGAACTTGTGGTTGAAAAGATGCAAATGTGAATGTGACTGTGTGGAGTACTGTGTGCCTGCATGTGTACACAAGCATATGGATGTGCCTCTCTGTACCATCTGTGTGTGTTTGATGTAGTTGCAGGCTCCAACAGGCAGGAGAGTGCAGAGGCATTAACCACAACTCTAAATTTTTATAACATGAGATCAAAGGAAGAACCTACTGCTTTACTGGAAACTATAAACCATCTGGTGTGTCATATTTGTTGAAAACAGTCACAGAAATTTGACCTCTGGGGAAACTGACACAGCGGGGAAGAGCACTGAGCAAAAAGCCCCCCCCTCCTCACTAGCAGGTATTCACCCCCCTAAAGAGACTGCTGAGGAATATTCCACCCTCGGATGTGTTATATAAAGCTCCCTGACGTTCAGTGCGTTCTAGGAATTATTCTATAATGAAGTGTGATACCCGCTCTCTCACAACCTGCTCATTCTTTACTGTGAGAGATGGGGTCTACCTGCACATGAAAACAACTGCACTCCAGTGTCGGTTGGAGAAAATCATGACTTTTGTTACTTTATACTCAGCTGATGTGTTTTTCAAAGTTTTTTAAGTTAGAAATTTTATGAGCTGTTTAAAGTTGAAAGGGACATATCATGCTCATTTTCATGTCCATACTTGTATTTTGGGTTTCTACTAGAATGTGTTTACATACTTTAATGTTCAAAAAACACTTTATTTTTCTCACACTGTCTGTCTGAATATACCTGTAGTCACCCTCCAGCTGAAACACTCAGTTTTAGCGCCTGTCTCTTTAAGCCCCCATTGGCTATCGAGAAAAAATATGCCGCACCTTTGCACAGGTACTGTAGTTCTGTGGGTGGAGATACTCAGATGGAGGGCGGAATATTCTAGTGAGCATTCAAGTGACACAGGCTTGTTGGGTCACGTTTTCTGATTAGAGAGTGACACAGGAGTGGATTTTCACTTCTGTCCCATCCCACTCCCACAAAAAAATTGTATCCCAATCCCATGACAGAGTAAAAAAAAAAAAATTATATCCGGTCCCAATCCTGAAGAAAGACTCCCATCCCATTCACGTGATTATTCATATTAGAACTGCATATTTATTAGGGCTGCTCATGAATACCATTTTCTGGGCTTCGAAGCTTCGGTGAGAAATATTCGAAGGTATTCGAAGCTTTGCAGAGCCATCAGTTGGGGGAGATGTGGGGGAATAATCCCACAACAATAATGTTGTGGGATTATTCCTTATTTCATGATTTATACGTTATTATTATTACATACTTATATATAAAAATAAAAAAAATAAATGAAAAACAAAGCATTCCAATAGTGATTTGAGGGTCGAATACCATAGAAACGGTCGAAGCTTTGAAGCTTCGAAGCATTCGGGTCAGCCCTACTATTTATATATAAAAACTAGAGATTAACCGATTGCAATTGTCTCGGCCAATTCTGATTTCGTTCAAAGAACTATAATTGACATCACACACAAACGTTGTTTGAAAATTCAACTGTATGTTGAATAAATTATGAGCATGATATTAAAATAGTATTTACAGAAAAGAAGCGGAGAAAATTTTATTCTTTAGAGGCAACTATTTATCAATATAAAACCATGTATTCATCAATTTATTTATACAAAACTATTTAGGAATCGGGATCTATTTACAATAATGTAAAGGTGTGTGTATTATATTACATTAACTTCTGCAGCGAGCGGCGTCCTCCTGCCTGCCCCCCCACCTACTACTGACTGTGCCTGGAGCAAGAGGAGAGGAAGGGACCTCGCGCTGTTGGCAGAAGAGCCGGTCACTGCGATTTCGCAAAACACTGTGGCTGCGACTAGTAGGTTACTGTCTGTGCCGCTGTGCGTGGCGCAAAACGTGAACCATTGTGCAGCGCATGTGTGTAGATTTGACCGGCACAGAATCGGCTATATCTGGTGATCAGTGCATCTCTACTGATTATGTGATTCGTGTCCCGCCTACTCCCATTGACTTTTTTTCCTGTCCTGTCCCAGTCACGTGATGAACAGTGAAAATGAATCCCATCCCACGGGAATCCCACGGCCCACAGGATTTCCGAAAAAATGTCAGCCTCTATTTCTGATCCAGGCAGCCCACAAAAAAACTGACTGGGTTGTCTTATTTCACAGTTTGTGGGTTGGTAGTCACTCCACATAGCAATTTGCCAAATTATAAAATGTACTCAGACATATAAGGTACATGTACATCTCCAACAGCCATGCTACAGTACAATGTTTTAGGCTGGACTTTCCTTCACACGCAACACACTGTCAGCTGCAGGTGTGCTGTTCTGTGTGTGACCCTACACAGTGACTTCTACTGTGAAGGGTGCAAACAAATGGTGAGATCAACAAAGTATCATGTTACTGCTATCAATAAAACTGTCCACGAGGGTAATGTGTATGCCACGCTGACACCTGCTCCTACTGACTGTAAAACAGCTGCGTCCCATGGCACACTTGTGTACAGTGGGTCATCTATTGTCCAAGCATGGTCTGGTGCAGACGTCATCCAAGCAGCCATTGTGTGAAAGGGACGAATTGATCAGACAGATGCCATTTTTGGAATCTAATTCCATTCATATCAGAAAAAAATAAGGCTTAAATATATCTGTAGTGTGTAGATAGGACTCAACAAAAAATATTTTTTTCCTCGAAATTACAGATTTAAATTCATTCTCTCCCCCGTACTTCCTCTCCAAACCACTTTCTCTGTCTATTTTTTCTTTATAAGAGAGGTAATAACTCCCTGGCGTATAACTGAATTCTCTTAAAAGTGTGGTATAAAGGGAGTACTCATAAAAAAAAACCTTGCTCTCTCCAACTGTGACTCCAGCTGTATCACAGGAGGGCATGCTGCAGAGAATGAGTGGGAGGGGATGGATGCACGGATACACAGACAGAGAGAGAATACAGTTATACTACAAGGAAGGCACAGACAGAGAGAGACAGAGACAGCAAGGAAGAGACAAAAAAGAAAATGAGAGAACAAATACTGAATACTGATTGGACGCCTCTACAAGTTGCTGTCTGCTGCATTGTGGCACACACTTCTCCACGTCAGCACAAAAAGATCCCCTAAATCCCACCCAAACACAACTCCAAAAATTGCTACACTCTGCACATACATACACAAAAACAAAAAAGTAGAGAGGGATGAGGAGAGGAAGAGAGATAGAGAGAGAGAGAGAAAGGCAATAGTGTGAGAACAGCATTGTTACATAACGGATGGAAGCAGCATGGGAGCTACCAAAGGGGAGCTCCTGGGCTTCTGCAAGTCGCAGAATGACGCATTGCCCTCACACACACACACGCATACACACACACACACACACACACACACACACACACACACACACACACACACACACACACACACACACACACACACACACACACCGCCCTCAATGCAGCAAACGACACACATTCACATTGATGTGCTCCATACTAGAGAAGCCACTCCCACACATTTATCATAATCTAGCCAACGACAGCCGAAGTGGCGATCCATTCATTATAACAACACTGCCGAGCAGCAGAAGAGCAGAAATGCAACATGTACAATCAATTTGATCCATAATCGTTTTAGAGGCCATAAGCCACAGCCACATGGCTGCTGGAGCTAACTTAGACCTTTTTTTATATTTACATAGTTGCAAAGTTCCCTATTAACAAAGAAATAAAACTATATCAAGCTTATCATCCATGACAACCGTGGATGAACCGTTAGTTTCAAACATTGAAGCATTTGTAAAGAAATCGTATTAGGGGTGTAAGAAAATATCGAAATTATCGAATATCGCAATATTATGTTTTGTGATACTGTATCAATTCTCAAAACCCCTGTATTGATTTTTAATAGTTTACATGCAGAGATTAACTCAGACAGTACTTTACTACTTTTGCAAAGTAGTGCTATGATGTTGGATGTTACAGGGACTGTGATAAATGCAGATAACACTGTTCTGACTGCATAACAAAATTCTTTTAATCAGATTTTATGCATATGGTGGTGTGTTTTTTATACTGTGAATTATTTTTTCCTAAAATAAGATAAAAAAAAATCGCTATATTTCGCCTTGCTTAAAGTATAATAATATATCAAAATATATTGAATCGTAACCCCTGTATCATGATACGTATCGTATCGCCAGATTCTTACCAATACACAGCCCTACTTTGTATTTGAGGCGCTTTCTCAATAGAATTTATGGAAGGCTATTAATTGCAGGTGTCAGAGCCTCAGCAGTGCAAGGTGCATTAGACTATTTTTCATCAATTAGAAATGCATTAATCTAGAAGAAGAGTGCTAAAACGATGCTAATAGCCAAATCTTTTTCAACACCATCCATTTTTCTGTCTTTATCTCGAGCTGACTCTAAACATAAAACATGTCTCTCTAGCAATCAATCTGCTTTGGTAGCTATTTTTACACCATGAACGCATGACTGCAGGCACACACACACACACACACACACACACACACACACACACACACACACACACACACACACACACACACACACACGAACACACACAGAGCACAACAACCCTGAGCTGAGGCGGGATCGATTGATGAGCTACGGGGAGAGCAACCTGCATTCCTCCCATCTGGGAATGTAGAAGCAGGCTGCTGCAGAGCACTTTGCACTAAACACAGGAAATCAATATTCTGCAAGTTAATGAGATAGACCCCCTAACCTCAGCATCTGATTAGATAAACAGATTAGCAGCAAAACACAACACCACCATTAGGCGAAAGCAGTGCAGGCACACACTGCTCATGCCAGGCCCATAAAACGGACTGGCAACCTTACAGTTAGTGATAAAAAAAAGAGATGAGATTTTATTATGTGGCTGGTGCTATGTTCTGAAAGATAATTTTTATTTATTCGATCACCATCATGTCTACACGATAGCTGCTTAGAGTTATGAAAGATGTACTTGAAGAAATAGTCGAGTCAAGTGATGCTAAAGATGGTTTGACGACATAACTGGGGTTGAGTTTTCAAGTTTTTGACCACCATAAAGACATTCATGCCCACGAAACAGAAATATCAACAATGATTACGTGATTACCTTTCAAGCCATCTCATGTTCAGATAAAATCTCTGCTGTTTTGTTACTTACCTAGAAAGAGAAAAATAGATGGAGGGAGATAGAGGGAGGGAGGGAGAGAAGGGGGGAGACAGAGATAAACAGAAGTTATCAGGACAATCTATTGACTGCAGTGAGATGTAATTTGTGCTTAAACAAGCATCGGGGCACATTGTATATGACTCCTGGAACCCCTTCTCCCAGCGCTGCTTAGTGGACACACCACACACCCCACACACACACACACAGAGTAATGAGAAAGGCTGGGAGTGTATATCAATATACTGCAGTGGTGAGAAAACGGCTCTCTCTTTATCTCACTCTCTCTCCATCCCAGTGCAAGCCTATTGATCGGAGTCAAGCCTCCCATATTCAGCTCCCCTCTCATCGCTCCCCACAGCCTTCACCCTTTGTTATCTAAATGCAGAATGCGAAAATGCCTGCAAAATTATAACAATGTCACAGATGATGTCTGAACAACTAATGAGGGGTGATAGGAGATCGAGCCTACAAACATGGAAGACAGATATGACCACTGTGACACTCAGATTACATCAGATGTGCGAAAAGCACACATCATCACTAAGTGAACTGAAGTGGCCCAGGGCACTTCCCATTGGAGCACACTATATGGGCAGACCCAGGGCATGCTGCTAAGGATGCGGAGGATTCGAGATATGTGGGCAATCCGACTCCACCGGTCCCCATCACGTCTCTGTGCAGGACAAGTAGCTACAAGATCCAATGGATGAATAGTTGGACAAATGAAATATCTCTGGTAAGATAAATATCTCTTCTACATTCTGATAACACTTGCAAGTCAGTCAATACTGAGTTTTATAAAACTGCTGATGAAACGGATACCTGGAGCGAAACATGGTCCTTTCTCAAAAACAGTGCTGACAAGACCAATACCAAATTATATATCAAAAACCTTCACAAAATTTGCACAATGTTGTTCCGCTGTAACACAAAATAAAGTGCACCACACACCTAGGGGTGTAAGAAAATATTGAATATCGCAATATTATATACTGTATTGATTCTCAAAAAAACTGTAATTATTTTTAATTAATAGTTTACATGCCAAGATTAACTCAGTGGGTAGAAATGGAGCAAATATGATTAAAAAAAGTAATTTTTATAAAACGGTCACTATATCCTGATAGTAGTGCATGAGACAGGTAATCTGAAAAAAATCCCGTGCCTCTGTGTCCTCCGGTGCTCCTAACTGCATCTGCAGGATCTCACAGACTGGAGGAAAACAACCAATAAGAGCTGATCTGGAGCCTGCCGTCTCTGAGCAGCTGTCAATCACTTGCGAACTCTGATCAAACGGTCAAACTAGGCAGCGCTGATCAAATATGAATCAATATTCTGTTACTGTAATGCCTATTTCTCGCCTCAAAGGTTTTCAGAATCATCTTGTAGTGTACTGTTTAGCTGTAAAGTGAGAAAGCTTGTGACCCGACAGCCACGTTGAGATCAGTAGAAGAAATACCAAGGACCGCCCACCAGCTGGAGGAAACTTTCTCATCATCGGAGTTCACGAGTGATTGACAGCTGCCTCCGTTGAATGAACAGCCAATAGGAACGCTCTCTCTCTGAAATGACCTGTGATTGGCCAAAGTCTCCAGTGACGGGAGATTTCTTACAGCCTGAAAACAGAGCCATGAGGAGGAGCAGAAGTCTAGTTTTCTCTCAGATCACTTGAATTACAATATGCTGAAAGCTTATTATGGAATTTTTGCCCTTTGATGCCAAAAACACAATACTTTATTTCATTTGCAAAGATATGTGCCCTCTCAAAGTAGTGCTATGATGTTGGATGTTACATGGACTAAGATAAATGCAGATCCCACTGTTATGATTGCATAAAATATAAACTTTTTTTACTCAGATTTATGCATATTGTGGTGTGTTCTTTATACTATGACAGTTTTCCTAAAATTTGATTTTAAAAAATCACAATATATTGCCTTGCTTACAGTATCGCAACATATTGAATCGTAACCCTGTTTCATGATACGTATCGTATCGCCGTTGCAGAGCGTTGCATCCTTTGATGTGCGTGAACTGATATACTGACATACCATAACATGTATTAATATATACCATGATATTATATTTTTCAGAGGATTTTATCCTTATTGCCTACACCTCTAGTTATATAATATAATATAATACAAAACTCAATATTGGTATCAACGTCTAATTCTTACCCCTCACTTTTCCTACATCAACTCTACCGTATCCATTCCCCTCCCCTCCCTCTCTGCGGTCCTTACATCTTTTTCTCTCTGTTCTCTCCTGGTCAGACAGGTTGACAGCCTGTCTGAATGCGTTGTTGTTGGTTCCAGGCAGACCGACCGCGGTGAATGGATGGAGTGACAATCAGAAAGGCAGACTCAAAGAAATTGCCGCTAAAATGCATCTTGCACAGTTACTTTTATGAATCCAAACAGTGAGACAGACAGCGAAGGGAAGCCACGAGGCCCATGGATATGATGATAAGCAGTGGCTTATTAAAAAGGGCAGGCACACATGTAGACAGGCATATGGAAAATGACTCCCTTGCTCAATTGGCTCGCAGCCAGGAGCAATCACATTTGGCCGTTAAATTTATCGTCGGAACTACTCCTTAACACCTACTATGTCACTGTTGAATCTAGGAAGGAAGAGTCGCACACATTAAAAGAAGGGATTTACACATCCTAATAGAATATGTTTCCAGGGCATTGCCATCAAAAACACATCATTTTGGCTGTTTAACTCAGACTTAATGATTTTTACTTGGCTTTTAGGGTAGAACCAAATATTGTTTGTTTTGTTATTAAATAACTATATTTAATCACAGTCTAGACAGTTTGCGCTCCCATAAGCCTGCATGATTGATTCTGGTGACAAGTGGCTCGAAAAGAAAGGCATAAATGGACCGTCAACGACGCTTTCGTAGCCATCTCCGTCCACTCTGTCCGTCATTATTCAGGAATGTCGATGAGTTGTCTTGTGCGAGGGGGGCAAAAAGCCTTTTAGTGGAAGACGCTGGTGGAGATGTCACATCGTCCATCCACAAATTGTCAGTGGTGACATTTATAGAGATAGTAGTTTTGCGAGCAGCAAAGACACCGGCTTTAAAGACATCAGGGATACACAGGCTCTCAGACCCATTTCTCAGTGTAGCAGGAAAGGCCTGCATATGACTTAAGGCGCTTTCACAAGCCAACATTTAGTCCGCTTTAATCAAACTCTGGTGCGGTTCGTTTGGTCGGTTGTGAACGCAGTAATTGTACTCTGGCGCGGACCGAAACAACCGGACCGAGATCGCTTCTCGGTTCGTTTCAGAGCGAACTGAAACGCAGGCTGCCTGCGATGGCATTTGTTGAGATGGACACAGGTAAACGACAGGTTAACATGAGTGGGAGAGGACTGACCTGGACTTCTGCAGGAGTCCGATATTTGCTTGACATCTGGGCCACAGAGAACACACAGAAAATGCTAAATAAAGTCCCAGTGCCGAGTCAAAGTGGAAAAAACTTCGAACAATGCATCTGCATCAAAGTCCGTGTTTCCCTCCATAGAAGTGGCAGCTCTCGAGACGAAAAAATTCACTCCATACACGCCCCTCAGCAACTTCTTTTTTTTTTATTTGGTCCGCTTTGATTTGTTCACTGTGAAACCGAACCAGACTAAATAGAAACCGAACCAAAAGTATCAATTTCACTCTGATTCGGACTAGCCAAACGGGGTATGGCTTGTGAAAGTGCGCTTAGACTGCAAAATAAAATGGAAAATAGCTCCTACAAAGAACCAATCCATTACTGCAAACCGAAGTCTTTGTGTGAATGCATTGTGAATTCACGTGCGCGCTTGACTGCACCGAGAGAATGGGGAAAATATTATGTTCTCTTATGTCAGCCACGCTCAAGCCCATATGCAACCTCTGCAAAAGCTCCATGACTCATGAAGCCGGGCATCACTGGTTGCCCTCTGATTGCACACATGATGATGAGCTCACGCTACAGTATATTTCTCCTGCATGCATTCGGTGCCGAAAGGCTGGGCTGAGAGCTACAGTGACTAAAGCCCACTCTGCTCCACAACTTAGAGTGCAGGGGTAAAGGACGACTCTTTTCGGTTAGCTGATTCTAATGAGGCCTGTTTCCGTGGTGACTAGATTCTCGGCTGGTGATTTATGGCATCACATAGTCATCACCTCCGAAGCGTCTGGTCCTAGAGTGAATGACGACAGCTTGTGATGGGGAACAGCTGTGGAAAACAGGTGTGTGCTTCTCATTACGGCCATAGCAAGCTAATGATGGCTTTTAATCACTAGTCCCGGATAGGAGAGTGTGCGCATGTGTGTGTGTGAAGAAGATTCTTGGCTTTGTCCATGTGTGTATTAGTCGTGTTGTATCTGCATTTTTGCTCTGTTGATGATGGATTTGTGTGCAGGAGATTTGCATGTTTGCATGTCTTTGTGAGTGTGTGAGAGTGGATGCATAATGAGAGAGAGAATTCAACAGGGAAATAGGGTGTATGTACAAGCACCCTCTCCCCAGTAAACACGCTTGTTTTTTATGGGCAATTCGACAATGAATGCACCAAAGACAGCAGTGACGCAAAGAGTTCTAGCGCCGCACCCTGCTTTAACACAAAGCAAAAAAAAAAAACGTCTTTGTTTTCTGGCTTTGCTGGATTAGAACCCTCTTATCGTGTCTTTTCACTCTCCTTTCTATGAGGCATCAGAGGAAGAAAAATGGAAAATACGATGGAGGGGGAGGATGACGTAAAGAGAAAAAAAAAAGGCAGGAAGAGGAAGGAATGCAAGTCTGAGGCCTCACCTCTAAGCAGTACTCGCTTAAGAACTTAAGCTCCACAACAAACAAAGATACCAGCCCGGAGCTCTACCTAATCGTAGCAGCTTATTCCCCATGACTCTGTCTACAATTGGGAACCCACCAATAGCTGCTTTCCCACCGCTGGCAGGCATCGCTGATGCCTCCGCCTTCTCCTCGCACACCGCAGGCTTTTACGCATACAAGCAATCATGCATGAATATGCACACCGAAAATATGCTTAGGGTACTGTCATAAATGTGCACTCTAGCATGCATAGAAAAACATGTATGCACATGATCATATACAGACACACAACTATGCTTTGTCTGTATTTGTCAGCCTGCGAAAACATGTCAGCACACCCAATACTGGCATCCTCATACTGTATGTACAAGGAAGCACTCCATGTAACATCAACAAACACACATTTGACTCAATTCAAATAGGGGTTGCTAAATATTAGAATGAGTATGTGAGATTTGTGGGATTTAGTGATCAACAAACACACTTAAAGTTGAAGTGGAGCTCTCATGATTAATAAAAATAATAAAGACAAATACCTCAAATTAACTGCTCTTTCTCTGCAATTCATTCACCAACCTCTTACTCATTCTTTCTCTTGGTAAAATTTATGCAGACATCTTGTGGAAATATACAGAATAAGGTGCAAAAATTGTGATAAGGAATGCATAGCTAGTATGCATTGATGTCACTTTTTCACACAATGCTACTACCCACCCTCACCACCACCACCACCACCACCACTCAGTGGCCAAACAAACCTGCAGGTGGCTGCTATGAATGGGAAGAGCTGCAGAGTGGAAAACATTGGCTATACTGAAAAAGTGAAGGCCATCATCGTGGCATCATCATTCATGTGGAATTAGAAATGTGACACATACAGTATGTAGTTCCACAATCCACACCAGGATGCAACGTTACACTTAACAAAAACCTGAAGGTATACACACCCCCAGACCACTTTTAAAGCAGTATTTGTCAGCCTGATCAAAATCATGAGAACTTCACAGGGTATGCTGGTTGTCTGTGGACAGAGTTGTAAAAAATTACATCTATCTCATATGCAAATATATATATCTTAAATCTAAGTCAACTAGACTCTGAGTCTCTTTCAATCCTCCAATCCCACCTCAAGACCGATCTCTTCTCCACTGCTTTCTCCTAACCCCCTCATCACTGTGTGAATGAATGCACTCAAAAATACACTCAGTGTGAAGCGACTTTGAGTCCTAGAAAAGCACTATGTAAGTTCAATTTGTTATTATTATTTTTATTACAGCATGTTCTCCCCGGTTATCTCCGGGATCTCCAGCTTCCTCCCACAGTCCAAAGACATGCAGGTTAGGTTAATTGGTGAATAAGAAGACACACAGACACACCTCCGACAGTATGATAATAAGTGTCTAGTGTGTGATAGTCTGTAGATATGGAGCCTATGGATAAGATATATTTTAATAAAACACAGCCGTACCAACAGGATACAGTAGAGCACAGAGGCCGTTTCCATGCTGCGAGGCAGACAAGCGCTCGCGTCTACATTCGCGTACACACTGCTAAGAGAATGTGGCCATATGTGGCCCAGACCGCCTCTGAATGTGTTCTGAAAGATCAGATCTCAATGCGTATTGAGTGCGTTCACACCTGTACTTAAAGCTGTCCACTTGTGATCCGATCGCTGAGGACGCATGTTAATACAAGGTCTGAACAGGGCTAATGTGACAGCCCTGTGATAGGCTGCCGACCTGTCCAGGGTGTACCCCGCCTTCGCCCAATGTCAGCTGGGATTGGCTCCAGCAACCTAACCCTGCAACCCTGAATAGAATAAGTGGTTACAGATAATGGATGGATGAATTAATTATTATTATTATAGTCCAACTAGTCTAAATTACTTGCGACAAATTGGCTTTACCTTTTGTTTAAATGTCTGGAGACACTAATTATATTGAATTATATTAATATCAGATTATTTATACATATATCATGGTTCCTGCAGTTTCATCATTGGAGGGAAAGGTGCACTGAAGACACCTTAATGTATAGGCTACTGTATGTTGAACATTCTTTATCATGCTGATCACCCAAAACATATGTTGGGGTGCTTTTTTTGTCCTTCATTGAAGGAAGGGCAAAAATATTTTACAGTGAATATTGTTGTGTCTAATTCCCCAGTTTTATTCACTCCTTAAACAGACTGAGGGAGAAACTCTGTAGGAGTGAGCTAACCCCACGGATCACATTTTAGTGGAATATTGTGATGACACAGGAGTTGTGAGCTTAATTCAGGAGGACAGAAATAAATATCGAGGGAGGGTTACAGTTTACAGTCGAGAGACATTTAGTGATGTTCTTTTATTGCTCATTTGTGATACATCCTCCCATGCTGCACGGTTTCACTCCTTAACAGTAAGCAGCGAAATCAAGATGAATAAAATTGGGAGTACGGCCAGCAAAATCCCTGTGGCGTGTCTAAGCACGGTGACATCCACAGTATGTCTGTGAATTGCGCTTTTAGGAAGGGATTCATTATTGTGAATGACCCAGTTCGTTCTTTAAACAGAAAATATGAGCTGCTAAGGACTGCACGGGGTGCCTCAGCCTCATATAGAGAGCATGCTGGGGATACTCTGTACCTGTCAGTTATATAGTAGCACTATTATGTTTAGGAATTACATGTATGGTTCATGGTATTTCCATGTGTTGTTGTTATACTGTTGTTTTTGTAATGTCAACTGACAACCTGTCACACGCAATTAATTTCTCCCATGGCACAATAAGATCATCATCATCAGCAGCAGCATCATCATCATCATCAGATTACTCTCACAGCTTGTTACAGCATTTTCCATCTCTATGAATAATGTAGGCCTCCTCTCCTCATGTGGCATCAGTCTGTGAATGCCAACATTATAAATTAGGTCCCTAGAAAACGCTAATTTACATAATCTGTAATGATATTCAAATATAAATTTTTAAATAAGCTCTCTATCACTTTCAGATTTCACGAATCACATTTAGTTACAATGTCAATGTGCGATGAGAAAAACCAGGAATCAGGAAACTTCTGCCACTCTTACACTATCACATTACATGGCTCAAGGTAAAACGAGTTTTGCTGCATCATACCTAAACACACTGGTCAGCAACTTAAGAAAATGCAGTTCAATTTGCTGACGCATGCTAAAATCAACCGTCCGATTTATGGCGAGTCTTCCATCACTTGCTGCCTCAGCCCTAATGAGAGATAAATGGCCAGGCTTATCTTGCTTATGTATTTACGGTGGAGTAGTTTATGGCACTTGCATAATATCAGCATTTCTGAAATTATGTTTACTGTGAGACACAGGAGAAGGCCAGAGCATTGTTCCATTCCGCTCTCTAAATAGACCTTATATCACCAGTTGCATCATACAGCCACAGATAAAGAAAGACAAGACATATTGTAGATAAACTGTCTGCTCTATCCCAAGCACAAAGCAACCTGGGAAATGGAGACGTGAGGGGAAAATTAAATGCTGCTGTATTCTGTGATAGAAAGAGAGAGAAAACACAGAGGTATTTTTGATTTCAGTTTAGAAATATGTCAGCAATTCTTTAAAAGGTGCAATGGGTAAGATCTGATCAGATTTTAGTTGAAAATATTTAAAAAATGAATTAACATTATCAACAGAATGTGATGAGGTTACAGTGTTGATGTTAGCGGTTATCTGTAGCAACTCCCGTTCAGCCAGCCAGCGCAAACCCCAGCGCCGGGTTTCTGATCCCGAACTGCCTCGACTCCCGTCCCCGCCGGATCAGCAAACTTTCCGTTGCTGCCGTTATACAGGTTAGACCCAGCGCCAGCCATCTGTGACTCCCGGCGCTGGAGTTTGCGCTGCTAAATGCTAAGCTAAAAGCTAACAGCAAAACAAACAAACAACTGAAGGTCCGTCTCCCGAAAGTTGTTTTCTCTTTTCTGCCACTTTGGATCCAATAAACAAACTATCAAAGCGTACGCGGACCATACGGCCCCCCCCCCCCCCCCCGGTTAGTGGCACAGTAAACACAAAGATGGCTAACGTAAACTACAGGCCGACGCCACACGCAAAGATTATAAGATAGCTGTGTTATTGTTACCAGCTCTCAGAGTTTCAGTAGTTTGGTTGAATTTTGCTTATTCTTGTGAGTTCGTAATTGGCTTTTTTTTTTATAACTGATGACCATAAATTTAGATTGTAGGGACCCAGTAGTAGAGGTGACATAATATCCCCTATTTGTTTGGAGGAGGTGGCTAGATTTTATACATTGCACCTTTAAGGAACAAGAGTCCAGAGTATTTTTCTATTTTTTTTTTTTAAGAAATGTTTGCTACACAAGTTCAAGCAATACTTTGCTTGTATTATAAGTATGAGAAGGAGCATTTAGTTCAGTTTATCAGTGGTCAGGGTACTCATAGTCCATCCATCCATTCAATCATTTTTGGTTGTTTATCTGGGTCACGGTGGCAGCAGGCTGGGCAAAGTCGCCCAGATATCCTCCTCCCCAGCCATGTCCACCAGCTCATCCTGGGGGGATCCCAAGGCCAGATGGGATATGTAATCCCACCAGCGTGTTCTGGGGCTGTCTGGGCTCTTCTCCCAGTTGGATGTGTCCCAAAAAACTCTGTAGGAAAGCGACCAGGACGCCCGAAGCACTTCAACTGGCTCCTTTCCAAGCAAAGGTGCAGTAGTTTGACTCTGGTTTCATTGCTGATGTCTGAGCAACTCGCCCGATCTCTATCCAGCCTGGGCCCAATCATCATGTGAAGGAAACTAATGTCGGCTGCTTGAATCCACAGCCTGATTCTTTTCAGTCACTACCCAAATCTCATGTCCGTAATTGAGGGTTGGAACATGCTGTAGATCAACTGGTAAATTGTTCACCACAACAGTCCAGTAACGCCCACATTACTGCTGATGCAGTCACAATCCGCCAGTCGATCTCACGCTCGATCTTACCCTCACTCCCACTCACCCCAAAATACTTCAGCTCCGTCAGTTGGGAAAGCAACTCTCAACCTGGAGTGAACAATCCAGCATTGTCCAGCAGACTACCAAGGCCTCATCAGGTGCAGACTTCCATCCTAACAGCTGAATGTGTACTTACATTGTTCAGTGATAAAGGCAATCTCCAGTACGACATCATTATATTATATTTTGATTTACAGCCACATCTGAATGATTCTGTGTTAAGCACTGTCAACAGTCAAAGATAAGATTAATCTTCATCTTGAAGACCAATATCAAACCAAGTCATGTCTCTGCAGCTGTGCAGTTTGGTTTTGCTGAACCACAGTCAAATCAGTTTTCGGTGGTTTCATATCGTGAGGGTTCGTCAGAACAGATTAGTTTTACACTCAACAGCAGCAATATACCTCTTTCACCATGATGAGGAAAAAGTAGTCCCGTTTCTTTTAATACTGCAGATCTGTTCTATTCAAGGGATGGTGCTTCGATATACAGTACACCCTTCTCTAGCTGCCTTACAGTGAGTACAGTGTTGAAAATGGCTACTTGGTTGGCTCTTCTCCAAAAACACAGATTACCATTCCCTGGATGCAAGTCCCATGCTTCCTCCAGCGGATGAAGTGAAGTCTAAACAAAGAAGTCAATGCAGAATCAAGCCAATGACGCAAAAGACACAGATACCACTTTCATTTTTTTCCTCCACTCCTCTTTTTTCACCCCCCTCCTCCCACTCCTCCTCCTCCTCCTCCTCCTCCTCCTCTCTGGCTTCTGAGATAAGCTTTCTGTCGAATACCAATTTTAAAAGAAGATTAAGCAGTTCTGGCTCTCAAATCAATTTTACCCCCCACTGCAACATGAAGACAAGAGCGTACGCATACACACCAACACACAAGTGCCCGCAGCACACACATCTCACACCGCAGAGAAGACATGGCGTTGCAGCGCCTTAATCAAACACACCCCAGAAGTAATTAAGAGAAGCTGTGGCATGATGGCCATTGTTTCCTTTGTCAAATATCAAGGTACATTAGACTCTAAAATTAGCTCCTTATTTCCAGCTTGCCATCAATATTACAATACAGGAAGGTTGGAGTCCAGCACTCCTGTTCCTCTGCGCTAACCCAGCTGGTGCTACAAGTTGTGGAAATTTAAGCACAGATGAACCAAATTATTGGGAAATCCTACCAGCAGGTCAGAAAACAAACTAAGCGATGGTTATATGTGAAACCGCCTACTACATACTACTGATGAACGCAGTATGCAGTATACAGTACATACTGCATACTGCGTTCCTCAGTAGTATGTAGTATGAAATAGTTAAAGCAATTTATTTTGCTAGACCAGGCTTTAGCCTTTCAACAAGCTCTCATAGCACTGGACAAAAACAAACTCGTACCACTATTGCAACATTATCTAAAAATACAACTTTTTTTTTTTGTCTGTGACCAGTGTTTGTTTACTTTATACGATACTGCAGGTTTAGCTCCACCACCCACAATTTATTCCAACAGCTCGTGGCGAAATAAGACAAACAGGATCATCAACGAGGGGAGACGGTAAATATAAAACATTACTCGACAAAATTTACTCAAACTGCTTTTTCAGTTTCAGCCACAAAACAGTGGAATGATATCCCTACAAATATTACAGGAATGTAAAAAAGGATCATGTTGTCTCAGCAGGTATCTCTCTGCCCCATCAGAGTCAGCTCTTTCCCTCGCCTCTTCCCTCGCCACTCTGCTGCTCTATAGCCGGTCTGTGAGCGTCACTGGCCGGCTCTCAAGCGAGCTACGCCCGCGGGCGATTGTGGAGCTTTTCAACTCCAAAAAGGCAGATAAACACAGGTTTCTGTTCATTTTATAATGGACATTTGTGTTGTGATATTAAAAGCCTCTTGTCTACGAGACCGGTCTCTTGAGAGAGCTCCAGCCAGCTCATAGCGGGTTGTATGAGCGTGACCGCTCGGCTGTCGAGGTAGCAACCCCGGCAGGCGGCAGCTAGCTGTCACGGCACTTTGTGGAGCTTCGTTGGCGCAGATGTTCGATTCACCATCTAATATCGTAAAATTGCCAATGTTCAAAATCTACACAGTTGATTTCTCGCCTCAAGAATTTTCAGAAGTGAATTTAGTGATGAAATAGCTACGAAAAATGTAAAAACGTTTTTGGCGGCTGTTGTTGTTGTAACCGTAGCCTTTACCGTTCCAGTGCTTTGCATTGTGGGATACAGTAGGCGAGGTAGACTGGGCCGATGCATACGGGAGATTTTTTCAGAATCAGTATGACATCCAGGTGTTTTTGGCATACTGTAGATTTTGCTTTTGTTCGCATACTACATGCTTCATGCTACATTTTGGCCAAATCAGTACATACTACTGGTATAGTATACGGTTTCCAATACAGCGATGTCTAAAATAACTAACACCTTTAGAAAACAGACTCACTTAAGCCTGAATGAACAATGAAATTGAGGCGTAAGCCCCCTGGATTAGATACTGTTGACAAGACACGCAATCAAACATCATGCCAAGAAGAGTGAAGGCACACAGCAGCGATACAGAAAGGTCACCTCTCCACAAGTGATAAGAAAGCAGAGGGGGTTTGAACTCAAAGCCGTTCAACATGCTCGGACACACAGTACTCCTTTAATGCTGCTGGTCACAAAGAGTTCATATCCAGGTTAGTTGCCTGTTGTCACGGAAACGAATGAGTATGTTTTAAAGAGGCTCATGGGAGTGAGCTGGTAGCTAGGGGGTTACAGCGCATACCAGGTAACAGCAATCAAACCGTCCCTGGTTTGATTTCAGAAAAAAAATCTTTAAAGAGGCTAGTGGATGGAAGCCCCTTTTCTTGACCTCAATGAACAGTCCGGATGCGACAAGGTACTCTGACAGCTCCGTTCACGGAGAGGCTCGCGGTATCCCGATGTATACGAATATGTGTGTGTGCATTAGAGACGTCTGTGATACCATGAATCTCAATAAAAAATTAAAAAAAACACTAAATCAGAACCATACAATCTACCTATAGTGGATGTAAAAAGTCATAAACGCTTTAAATGCAGGCTGCTAGAAGTGGACTAGATTTTCTGCCAGACAAGGTCATTCAGAGTTCATGATGTGTGAATCACTCTTCCTTCACCTCTCTCTCAACCTGTGGCAACGTTAAAATACTGGACAGTCTATGTTCAGGATGGAAAGGATGTGCCATATTCTCTTTATGAAACAGTATTGTCACATTAGTTTATTGTGACTGAAAGACTAATTATAAGAACATCATCCTTTTGACAGTTAAGTATTACAAATTAATTATGTAGGTCTACACAGGAATATGTGGCTGCTGTCAGTTAGATAGCAAATAGCTTGAAAAACTAAAAAAATATAGTATAAAACAAAACGTGAGAGGAGAGCAATTACCACAAACAAAAATTCTTCATAAAACACACTATTATATTGTTCAGAAATAGACTCCAGGGGGCCTTTTGAAGGAATAGTTTGACATTTTGGAATACGCTTATTTGCTTTCTCACCCAGAGTTTGATGAGAAAATCGACCACTCTCATCTCTGCCATAAACTTTATGTATAGTACGACAACGCGTCTCCACTTCCTCCCACTGTACAAAAGTAAAGCCAAAATATCCCGGATACGGGAGCTGACATTTTGAGATTTTGACGTCATTTTGGAGCCAGAGTCTGCGCAGTAGTGATCAGGAGGGTGGTGCCGCGATATTGAGGCCCTGCCCACACACCCAACTGAGCCAATCACAAGCCAAGCATGGCCGCAGCTTGCTACAGTAGCGTGACCCACCTAGCTGCTATGTTAGCACCACAGTAGGCTAAAAAGACACAATAACTAACCATAACATCTCTATAGCTACATTTATGATCAAATAGACATGCTCTATTACAGAGACTTGTGACGGTTATGGAAAATTAAAGTTACATCTCCTCTCTCGTACAATTCCTGAGCCTCCGGCTGCACGACTACTTCACTCAGAGCAGCTATCAATCACAGCTGTCAATCATGACCTCTAGCCCCCATTTTATAGCATCGAATTACTAATTAAAACCAAACTTATCAGAAAAACACTTGAACATACATCAGTGTGATTACTACCTAAAATGACAGAAACCATCTTTGGGAAAATGTATTTGACGTGTACTTTGACTTTTTAGTTTGGCCCGTGTCCCAACCGCTAACATGGAGGAGGCGGGGTTTATGACCTATACTGCAACCAGCCACCAGGGGGCGATCGAGATGTTTTCGCTTCACTTTTGGGGAGCTGTCATGTTGTCCTTCTTTATATACAGTGTATGATCTGTACACTCAATATGAAGCTACAGCCAGTAGTCTGTTAGCTTACTAGCTTAGCATAAAGACTGAACACAGGAGGAACCAGCTTGGCTCTGTCGAAAGGTAACAAAATCCACATAACTGCCCCCACTCCCCCAATGCCAACCACCTTGAATGTTTTAAATTAAGAGTAGTCACTCCGAGAGCCGCGGAACAAAAGCTGATGGCAATAATCTGCTGCCATGTGGGGCTGACTGACAATTTGAACAGTCATTTGTCATCACTCACTGTTAGCTACAGTAACTGAATTAGTTCTTTATGAGATGGAGAAAGACAGCTGAATCAGTCATTGTGAACAAAGTGGATTATCTTATAGAGAACACATTTTAAAGTTTACCTTTTAAAGACAGGTTAAACTCCCCAACAGCTGCAGGATATTGTTTAAAACTATTGTTTGCATGGAACCGCAAACATCGTTGCTTAAAGTGACAGTGAATTCAAACATGAAACCAGCAAGTTGAGGAGAACGGCCTCAGTCTGATTATCACATCTGAGGCGCAGATTTTGATGAAGGAGACAGACCCAAATGCCTCGTTTGTGCACGGCTACGCGCAGCAGCTAATTCCCACTTTACAGCAATTAGGCTCAGCCAAGGTGAGCATCTGGAGGGTGGTTTTTTTACAGACCCAACAGCCTCCTTCCTCTCGGGGGTCTACAAAATGAGCTGCAGCCCTCACAGAGGCAACACACAGGCGATGGAAGTTTAAAAACAAAACTGTTACTGCAGTCTGGGATGCTTTTAGTACATGGAGGAAGAATGCATGCAGCAATCCATCAGAGTCTTTCTGCCAGAGGTGGATGTTTTGAACAGTTTCCTGTGCCACTGATGCAGCAGAATGTGATTAATCTACAGTATATAGATAACATCACTTTTTGTCCAGAATTCGTTTTATCCTTTCTTGGCTCAGAGCTTAAAATGAAGACCGTGCTGATATCCGAAGCTTCCCAGGACAGCAACAACTCAACTCGCTGGACATTGTAATTACACTGGCCTGTTCAACAACTGTAATCTGTAATTCTCTCGTCATTCAGCTATCCAAAGTGGTTGCTGCCTCCACCGTTTTCAACCTACAAACACCACTGCAATAATTAAAGTAAACCCTTTCAAAATCCCACAGGAAACTAAAAGCAAGACTATGTGTCACAAATATATCTCTTATTAGTGTGAGACAGTTTACATATATTTTCTTAAATGAACATGTCATTATGGAAAAGAGCACTTGTGTCTGACACTAGTAGCACAAATTATATTTGGCTATATATCTGCACATTTTTGGAGTGTGGATTTGTGTGCATGCATGCGTGGGGGAAGTGTGATGTAACTGTTTTCCTGAGCGCTTCCTGTTTCCCTGTTTACACTATGTGTGGGCATTACTGCAGTGCATGTTGCCAAGCTACTGAGCCTTTGGGATTGAAGAGCAGACATTCAGTTTGCTGCAAAAACTCACCGGGTAATAAGAGGTGTCAAAAAGCAACAATTGAAGCCAATGTATGTATTAAAAAATCCCAGCTGAGAAAACACAGTGAACTTAAAGCAATGAAACCAATTTTGATGGATGTTTTCAGAGGGGACGACAACAACTAGTATCTCAGGTGAAATCGGTGCGTACGGTTGAGGGAAAATATTTATGACTGCTGTTGCAGATCACGGCTTTCACACACTCGTCTCCTGAACCCATACCCTATCTTTTCACTCTCCCGTGGCATGACAGTTGCTCTGGCCAAGAACATCCATTTAAAGTCATGAGAGGTGGTCTGAGGCACTGATCTGTTTAAAGTACCTGCACTAATCCTTCCACTCCAGGTCAATATCCAGACACTCCCTGAAAGCTAGCAAAAAGACCTTGCTAATGCAGCCAGACACAGCACACAATACGGTAGCTGGAGCTGCAACACATTCACAAATCTATTTTCTATCTTCTATAGAAATCTTCAGAGGTGTTGGGACAGCCATTGAAACATATCAATACAGAACATATTAGCTATGTTTCCATTCAGTTGTCAAGCAAATTTTAAGCAAACTGTTGAAATGTCATGAAAAAAGAAATGTTAATTAGGTGCGTTTCCATCAACTGGTGTGGAGTGAATAAACTCGGTTACAGCGTAGTTTGGTCAGAAGTCAGCGCTATAGGCTACGCATGGCTGTAATCCGCCAGCAAACACAGTAGAAGAAGAAGTAGAAGTTATGAACCGGAAACAAAACAAGTCAGCTTGGTCATCTAACCACCTATGAGAGAAAAATGGAGAGAGGTCTTCAGGAATTTGTTTCAATTGGGCAAGTTGTAATTGTTCATTCAGGTCAGCTAGTATTGGCCATGTTTCGTGCCGTCCGGAGACAAAGACGAGCATTTGCACGTCATTGGAATATCCGAGAAGACGACGACTAGGGATGCACCGATACCGAAACTGATACCGGATATCGGGCCAATACTGACTCAAATAGCTGGATCAGGTATCAGTGACAATGGGGACAATCTATTCTATTCAATTCTATGTTTGTATACTATATACATTATAGACTGGAATTTTAATCCCTAAGTTTTGACCAGTTTTTGCAGCATTAAAAAGGCTTACACCTGAATTGTAATTCCTGTTAATTTTGAAGATTTTTTTACCAAGTTGTTGGTGTACAATAACAATTCAGTAAATTTATGTCTACGTATTTATTTGTTACATTTTGTTTCACAAGTCAGGAAGTCAATGTTCAAGTCAAGCCTGATGTTGCCTTACACATAAAAAAAATTATCCCAGTCACTTCCACACAGTGAAGCATACAGCTTATTAATTAAACACTGGTATCGGCTCGGTATCTGTAACACCCAAAACCCAGGTATCGTTATCGGTATCGAGACTGAAAAAGTCGGATCGGTGCATCCCCAAACGCCGACAGCAGAAACAGCTGATCAGTCATGTGAGTTAAATGTCCGCTACCTCAGAATTTATTCGGCAAAGGCGTTTCCATAATCCATTTAGTGCATCAGCTCTTCTCCTCAAGCGAGCGTGAAAACTTTTTTCGCAATTGAAGAAGTTTCATCGAATTTTGCCGTTTCCATACAGCTTTTCTAATGCGATTCTTCAAAATGTGAATAAAAATATGTGAATGGAAACACGGCTATTCATTAGTTGCAGTCCTACCAAAAATATGAGTAGAGTAAGTATGCAGAGTGGTATGGAAGTGGGATAGAACTAAGGTGTGATTACTACAGAACACCCTCCATAGCTGGCCTGGTTGTTAGGGATTCCTCTGGCAACAAATACACTTTGCCACTCCTCATTTTCTTGGTGCTGGGACAGAAAATTACACCATCCATCCCAACTCTCCTTATCCACTGCAGTAATTTTCCTCCTCCATAATACCTGAAGACTTTATTGTCATTCCTCTAAACCATCTGCTCGCTCACAGATAAACCTGCCACTCAAGCATCTGGCCTGAACATTAATGTGGCTTTACAAACCTGAAAACCAGTGTGTTTATGGTATATAATACTATGTTGCACTAACAATTTACCCAAAAGGTTATGTAAATGGCTTCAATTTAATCACGATAACAATACAATGCAGTTCCAATGCCAGATGTGTAGCCTAGAGCATGTTCCATTACCATACCTGTTTGTTACAGAATGGGACTTCAACTACCAATTTTGTTGTTGTCGCTATTTCGTCCTGATTTCAGGGTCTTTGCCATTTACTGTAACATCAATTCATCCATTATCCGTAACCGCTTATCCTATTCAGGGTCGGGGGGGGGGGGGCCGGAGCCGATCCCAGCTGACATTGGGCGAAGGCGGGGTACACCCTGGACGGGTCGCCAGACTATCACAGGGCGTGACAAACGGAAACAGACAACCATTCACACTCACATTCACACTTACGGGCAATTTAGTGTCTTTGGACTGTGGGAGGAAGAAAACCCACGCTACCCACGGGTTTGAACCTGCAACCCTCTCGCTGTGAGGGAACAGTGCTAACCACCGCACCACCGTGCCACCCCATTTACTGTAACATAATCTGATCATACAGCTGTACCGCACATGCACTTATACACGCACACAGAGCCGTGCACACGTAGAGTTTTTCCCTCCATCTCCCTCATCCTCTGCCTCCTGAGAACCATGAGAAACTAGGTGCAGACCAATTACCTCATACTCAGAGCACGCTGTTCATTTTTCGTCTTTTTAATGCTGCGTGCAGAGGCGCTGAATCGATGCAATCAGAGGAGAGACAGACCGAGTGGCCAGACAGACAGACAGACAGCAGAAGACTAGTAATCAGGATAGGCACTGACACAAACAAGAAGTCTTGTAAAGAAGCACACACACACACACACACACACACACACACACACACACACACACACACACCCCCATACATGAATGTGCAGATGTATTTGCACAGTCTATATTTGCACAAACATACGCACACAAGTGCGAGCACATAAAAGATGAAAACGCACCCTCATAAAGAACAGGATATTGGAAGCAGCTGTGAAAAATGATCAAGGGATGACATCAGTAACAGGATGGCTCTCACAACACAGGAGGCAGCTGCATCTTAATTGGACATGCAACTCATTAGAAGTGCTAGAGGTGGACACTCTCTGCAGTCTGTCTGTACTACGGCCCCATCCAGCCAGAGAAATGCAGGGTGATAGAGGAAGCTGGGTGGATCGCAAAAGTGGGAGAAACTCAACGGATTTCCCTCGTGACTGTTGCGGTTCGACAGGTGATACATGCTGCATCTCTTCAAAAGTTGAACTAATTTTTCACCTTTTTTTTTTTATATTTTTGCGACAATAAAAAGGAGCCAGGTCACAGTGTTGCTCACTAGGGGTGTCAGTTTGATTCTAAATCAGAAATTGATCGAAATTGGCTTCCGATCTCGACCATTGAAATCAAAAGCAGGATCGACGATTTTTTTTTTCGTCTTTCACCGACCCCGCCCACACGTGTGCGTGAGAAGGGTCCAGCAGCCGGGACTAGACAGGCATGATGGGAAATGTGGGCCATCCCTGTCGCTACGATACTCAGGGCACTTCCTGCATGCCTGTGGCATTTGACACTGCATGAATTAGCCTAGCGGCTAGCAGACTTTAGTTAGTTAGTTACTTTTCCTTACTCATCATAGCTCTTCTACTCTTACTTGGTTTAACATTAAGTCACTGCATCTCCCAACAGAACAACACCACGGTTGAATTTCAACCTACATGCATGTTTTTTCTGCTTAACATTGTTGAATCAGAGCAGCTGATAGTAGCAACAAGCTAGCAGGACTGCTGAATGCCGTCTCTCAGCGCAAACACTGTCCGAAGCTCCGCCTCCGCCCTCGGCAACAAACGGTGATCAGAGGAGAGAGAGAGGAGAGAAACGAGCGTGACAGTAGATGACAACAAAACCGATTTTTTGTAGATTACAGCACACTTGTAGAGCACTGCAGAAGGATTTAGGTTTTGATTTTGTAATGATTATGTACTGAGGTGGGTCACACAGACACTGATATTGAAAAGATGCAGTTTTTTATATTGTAGACTGTTGTAGTCTAATATTTGAAACATTTTCTAAATAAAAAGGGAGTTCAGTTCTCTTTTTAAAAGAAGAATTTGAAAGTGTAATTGACAGTGGCATTAAGGGGGCATAAAACCAATGATCTGTAGATCTTTACGAATCAACACTCCATAGTCTAACAATGGGTTTAAATCGAAAATCGAATTGTGACCTTAAAATCAAAAGTCAAATCGAATCGTGGATTTGGATAATCGTGACACCCCTACTGGCCACCCCACCTGACTGCCAGGAGTCACAGGAGTCTATCAGTCCTTTGTGCTTCTTCCTGTTCTATATCGTCTTTGCAATTGCTGCATGGATGATAAGATGCAGCTTGCCATGTCATTACATATCTGGCTTTAAGACCACTAAAAACTAGAGTGAAGTGAAGTGACTTTAAAAGGATGAAACAGCCTCGGGGATCTTGTTAGATGATGGAAGTTGACCCGACCTCAGAGGAGCCGTACACTGTACGATGCCCTTGTATGCGGCTCCTCAATATCAGGCCGAGCCTTGAAAAGCTGATATAAGATGCTGACAGAATAGGTATTAAGTGAGTAGTAGCCAGAGGAAAATAAAGAGTGAAAGAGCGGTGCAGAGAAGAATGTAGAGAAAAGGTAAAACATTCTCTCGACTTCCTGGCCAAGGACGTTTTTTCTTCTTTTCTTTATTTTTTCAGACGCCAAGTTTCTTCGGCACGTTTTCTCATCCAGAAATCTACTGTGCATCCTTTACCAGATGTCTCTCAAACACGTTTCTCATCTTTGTGATGAAGACAAGTCTGTGTCTTCTCTATGGCTCTGCAGCCATCTTTGGAACATATGGTATCAAACCTAAAAATATAATTCTCATTTTTTTTTAATCATTTTTCTTGCAATGACTATCATTTCAAAATAGGAGCATTTCTTTGTTTTCAACTTTCTAGAAAGAAAGATAGTATAGAAAATACTCAAGTGTATTAATCTACCAAAGTTTGTCAGTGAAACTACTCTTGGATATGGAAATTATAGAAATAGTAATACAAACTATTATTATTATAAACCAAATATTATAGTCCCTTCCCTCCACAATATACACTTAAATGAAACAGCTGTGTGTTTACTTCTTTAAAAAAAAAAAGAAACAGAAACAGATGGCCTCGAAAGTTTTCCATCTGCCTACTTTACAAATACTCTCTATCTCTGATTCAGTATATCCACAGCTTTTCTGCTTCTCAAATCCAAATATTGGAAACTTTTGTGTTGACTAGAAGCCAATATTACAGCAGTGGAGGAGCGTTCATGTTTTTTGTATGTGTGAACTGACATGGACCTGAAAATATCTTCAACTAAATGGTGTCTAAGTGCAGACAAATAGGCATTATGACATGAGAGGGTTACACTTTCAATTATTCTTTAATGGGCTGAGCCTGCATACTATAATCAAGACCAATGGATTCACCGCAGCCATGCACCATTAATGGATCTCACCTCGGGCTAATAAGGCTCTCGCAGGGAAAATGATAATGAAAGCTTTAGGCCACATCCAGCCCTCATTTTGAGTCGTGAAAATGTTCTATTTTTCTCTGTGTGATTAGGAGAATCTTCACCGCGGTGAGAATGGAGCCGTGAAAAGGGAAGGAAATATAGCCAGTACCTCTCAACCTCCACAGAAATGCACAAAATTGTACATGGCCATCTGCAGTCCATTACTAAGACACTCGTAGCTATTAAAAACTTCCCCTCACATCGGCAGTCATCTTCTCAACTCCATCCTCGGGGCAATTCTGCCGAGGCTCTGGTGCAGCTGCGTTTATCAGAGCAGCTTCCTAATCAGTAACTGGATTCTCCCTCAGCAATCAAGTCAACGTTCTGACGGTGAAATCAGCAGAAATAAAACACAGCTGAAGATAATCAAGAGAACTGAAGAAGGGAGTGTGAAGATAAAAGGCAGGAACACTCCACTAATTAGATCGACCTCTGAAACCTTGTAAGGTAGAAGGTGAAATATGTTCTCCTTGTGAGATCACGCTCCTGTTTTCCTCACTGAATAATTAAATCAATGGTAAACATCTGAAATTTGACGAAAAGAATAGTAAAAAGATCAAATATGTCACATTTTTTTCTGTTTTACTCTCTTCATATCCATTAACCATCTGCCTGTTGTGTGTATTCAGTGGAATAAAGTTTACATAAAGACTTTCTAACATTCATAATCTATTCATTTCATTTATGTATTGCAGCAAAATTAAAGCCAATAAATAAATTAAAAAAAATGTATGTATTTATATACAGTATATATACACACACACAAACAAAATGAAAACAAAAATACATGAATGGCTGACATGGTTGGAGCAAGCACTGACAGAATGCCATTTTGTTGAATCAAAAACAGATCAGCATATCAAAAGGCCTTTGATGAAGCCCTGCAGCTGTGGCCTCTTCAACTCGGATTCATTCTGCTTATCATTTAATTAAACCTGGTAGTGCGGTAACCACTAACACACCTTCATGTGTCTGGACCTGTCGGATGCAAATGTTCATCAATAAATGCACATAACCCTTTATTTTAGTTCACTGAAGACCCAGACTGAACTGAGCTGAACGTCACATGGATCAACACGCTTCGGGAAAATGACAATTAGTGTCCCCGCTGTTTTTTTCCAGAAGGGTTATAGAATTTGACATGTGAGCCTGACTACTTCTGGCATTGCATCGGGCCTGACGATCACAATGTGAAGAAACTGAAGAGGAAGGAGGAAGGAGACTGAACTGAACTGATTGGTTCTTTACAATGAAAGGTTTCTTGATATAACTGAGTTTTGAAGAAGCTTTTCTCAGCAGTGAAAGATGTCTTAGAGGTAAGTGGTTCTAGGTAGAGCTCTGTCTCTTTGTGGAGAAGCCTTCCTGTAACCTGGAACTCTTTCTGATATTGTGCGACCGTTGTGCAATCATTCGAGGTCAGTCAATGGCCACTACACTCGAATACGAGCGACAACACAGAGTAGAGCATCGGGAGCTCTATTTATTACGGGCAGTGTGGCACTGATGTATTAATAATTTCCAAATGAATCCAGTTCGGTTCTATAACTCCACATTAAATGGGATGATGGGATTACAGCAGTAATTTCAGGGGGGCTTCTTCATTTTTATAAGTGATATATTACAGTTCGTGGGATATGAAATACACGTCCAGCATATAAAATATGAAAAAATACTCTTCTCCTCTATCCCTGTCTACCTCGCTCATCCTTCTTCTCTCTTTCACGGTCTCTTCCAGTCGCACGGTTATATAATCTTAATTTTCTTATTCATCTCAGCCAACACCGACTTGGCCACTAGCTCAGAATACAAAGTCATAGCTGAGTCATACATACAGATGTAACCAGGGTCCTTTTTAATCTGTAACAGTAAGACAGAGTGAGTGTGTTATGTATCTACTAGTATATGTTTGTGTGCATGTATGCAAAACCATGCGATGATTCTCATTGACTCCAAATCGGAACCGTCTTTGCGAATGAAATGTCTGTACTGTGCTGATGTGTTGTGCAGCCAGCACTGTTTGCACAGTAGTAGCAGCAGCAGCAGCAGCAGCACTGCTCAAATGCTCATATGTATGCAAATCACAGGCGCTCTATTCTCCGGGGTGGAGAGCAGTGTTTGGGCTGATAAAACCTGGAGAATCCTCCTTGCTGCACAGCAGGATGACAGCTGCAATCCAAAGCCACCTCAAAGGAATGAAAGGTAATTACTTGAGCAAAGCTATACCCCGAAAACAAAGAATGTGAGGAAGGTACGGGCCGTGGACTGGGAGGCTGGGAATACAAAAGAACAACAGGCAAGATGGCGCTGCGTGGCTATTAATAGAAATGTCATCTAAAGCGGCAGACAGAGGTAGCTAGAGTCCTATTTCACCTGGAATACCCACTTTACAATGGCTGAAACTCACTGTGGACACACTCACTGGGGAGGCGGTAAGAGGGCTTCAGTTGTAAGAGCTAAACACATCGATGGACAAATCACCAACACAACAAGGTACTGAGAAACAGAAACATGTTTCTGACAGTCAGTGCTGAATCTAAGCATCAACCACCTCATATTTAATTTGTATTAACCAGGAAGCTTGACAGACAAGTACGTCTTGTATTTGGGCCACTGGAGCAGTTGGGATTTCAGAGCTTTGCTGAAGGGCATTTTGTTGCAGAACTGTGTTACTTATTAATTCACCCTAAACTCATCTGCACTGCTCTTGCAAACTAAATATTTTCCGACTAAAGTGAGTAGAATCAGCTATTTTTGCCTTCACACTAAAATATGCTGTTGATTAGGGCTGCAACTAACAATTATTTGCATTATCAATTAATGCATTATTTCCTCTATTAATAGTTTGACAATAGCAAAAATTACCATGATAATATCCAATGTCACTAAGGTCACATATTGAACTTGCATGTTTTATCGGACCAACAGTCCAAAACCAAAGACATTCACATTACTATCATGTATTACAAAGAAAAGCAGCAAAAAAATTATCATTGAAAATTACAAAATGATCATAATTTTTCAACTTTGTTGGCGTTTGATTTTCTGACGTTAACTAATAGATTGTAGGGCTGTGTATTGGCAAGAATCTGGCGATACGATACGTATCATGATACAGGGGTTATGATTCAATATATCGTGATATATTGCGATACTGGAAGTAAGGCGATATATGGTGATTTTCTAAATCTAATTTTAGGAAACCTGCTGTATAAGGAGCACACCACCATATGCATAAAATCTGAGTAACTTTGTACTTTTGTATGCAATCAGAACAGTAGGATCTGCTTTTGCATTTATTACAGTCCCTATAACATCCAACGTCATAGCACTACTTTGAGAGGGCGCATACCTTTGCAAATGAAATAAAGGTTTGACTGAGTTGATATTTGCATGTAAACTATTAATTAAAAATCGATACAGTGTTTTTGAGAATTGATACAGTATCACAAAACATAATATCGCGATACTCGATATTTTCATAAACCCCTAATAGATTGATCAATAAATCATTTTAGCTCAAACATCGATGATAAATCAAGAAAATCCAACAAAAAAATAAAGCGTTCCACATTCTGTTTAATCAACAACTTTAAATAGTTATTGGAATAGTTTTGGGAAATGCATGTATCCACTCATCATATGTGTACGGTCAATATGAACAGCTAGCCTGGCTCTGCCAAAAGGTTACAAAATCTACCTACCAGCACCTCTGAAGCTCATGTTAACATTAATTAACATGTTATAACTCGTTTGTTTAGTCTATACAAACAAAACAAAGTGTAAAAATGAAAAGGTGTGGTTTTATGAGGGATTATGTACTGGACTATTTCTTGGCCAGGAGCAGTGACCTCCTCTACTCACTGTAAAACTATTCTTAAAAAAAAAATGCATGTTTTGTCAAATTCCAATGTCCAATCATGAGTCATGTGACTAGTCCGATGTACAGATACTTGTAAACAATTGCGAGACCTTGACCAACAATTACTGTAGGAACTCCTATCCGCTCCCTTTAGGGTTGTCACAAGAACCCATACTTCAGTACCAAGTCAAAGCCAAATGTCTAAAAACGTGACGGTACTCATTTTACTGCAGTACCGTACCGCATTACCGTACCGTACCGTACCTTTTGGGACGCGGTAAACTTACTATCAACGAGCCCAAAAAAACAAATCCGTTTTGAAATCGGCAGGACGAGAGCCAGTTAACGTTAGCTGTTATCTCCGTGCAGGACTGTGCTGCTTAACAAGCTCTCGTCGTGCCAATTTCAACACGGGAGATGCCACTGATTTACATTATGATGCATTCAGGCTCTATTCAGTAAAGAGTATTGGGTGAAGGTCAATTTTAACGTTATCATGATGCGTTCAAATGTAATCTTATAAAATGTAGTTTTTGGCGAGAAACTTGAACAAATACACTCCTTTGAAGGAGATGTCTTCACAGCAATATAAAATAGATAATACAGAGAGAATTATGACCTGTTTAACTTACTCAGAAAAACCAGCATGCAAACGGTAATAAAGGTGTATGATGAAGTGCATGGGATTTATTGCTTACTTTTGTTTTTTACCGTGGTACTGAATTGGTAATGAGAATCAGGGAATTTCACTGGTATCGAATACTACTAAATTCTTGGTATCGTGACATCCCTAGCTGCCTTAAAGAAAGAGATGGCAGAGAGAAATGAGAGAGAGAGAGAGCAGGAAAGTCATATGGAGAGAGATGATATAACCCAGTGAGAAGAAGCGAGAGTCATGCTCTGCCTAGATTAGCACCACTGTGTTTAGCTCGAGGTCCTCTACTCCCACACTCTCCCTCTCTTCTGCCCTGCCTCCTTCCCTCCATCCCGCATTCATTCAACCATCCATCACCAACCATTCACCCAGCTGTCCATCAATCCATCATGTCCACAACCCTCCAGCCATCCCCACCACAACCCGCCCAGTCGGACCACTCAGCCAGAGAAGAAGCACTGGAATCAGCGCCACCAGTCGGGGCCACCTGTTCTCCCCCTCTCGTTGAAATCCCCCCCTCTCCTGTTACATAAAGAGACACTTGCAATGTTGCAATGCAGCATCAGACCCTGTTGTGCAACTGCATTAAAAATACCTCAGGGTCAGCGAGGAGGAAAGTTGAAAACAGGATATGTATTCCGGTGGAGAGAATATAAATCGTGAGTGTCGGTGTCTGTTTGTCACCTGACGGCGAGAGCAGCGCACCATTCAACCCTTTATAGATGCGTTGAGCCTTTGTGAAGCAATCGATGATCAACTTTGCGAGGGAACATTTTTCAATCATGTCTTCTCGCATGTGCACATGCAGGGGTATTTATTCAGCTATCTTAGGGTCTGTCAACACACTGTCATAACCAAGCAAACATGAGTCTTGAAAGCAATTAACCTCCTGTCATATTGCATCACAAGGTGTACCCTTGTTAGAGAAGGTGCTGTATGCTGGCAATGAATGTGTGTCACAATATCTGACATGTTGCTCATGCCGAACATACAAATAAGAAGTCACATATGAAGGAATTATTATAAACTGCTGTGTCTGGCTGAAAACCAATGTGTACGATATCACAACCATCAACTTCTGTCCCTCTCAAACTGCATATTTACAACTATTGCAGTGTTAACTGTGCCTCAGCTATTGTTAAACACAACTCAAATCCTAAACGTATCCCTTGATAGCAAGGCACAAAAGTAACACAGAGTCTTAAGTCTGTTGTCAACACAACCAGTTTTGCAGATACCCCCTTTAATTCCACACAGAAAGCCACACTAATGCGTCTGCTGCTGTTGGAGGTAGTGCTGCAGCTTAGGTTGTAATGATACGGGCAACAATTGAATAAAAAAACTACCACACACTACTTAAAATCCTCTCAGCCAAATTAAGCCCCGCTCAAATATTTACATACAATTCCACTATACCACCATCGCAGCGCGTCAACGATCGGGACCGTTTTGAGCTCAAATTTTGCCGTAAAATTAGACCAAACCCTTTTTTTTTTGCACTGAACTCAAATAATTGCATTCCATTAAATCCCCCAAAAGTACCTTCTTCAAGTCTTTGTAAATAATTACAGTCAATCAAGTTCATTCAGAGCGGAAAAGCTAATCAGCATTTCTCCAAATTATTCTCAAAGTGATTGTAAAATAATTTGCGTATGGCGTTCACGCTGTTGTGCCGATAAGGACGGCGAGGCAGTACATCAGGCCAATCTGTCCGTGGAGAAGGATTGTCTTGTTAATGAAGTGTGGAGTGGAGCCACTGAGGGCTGTGGATGTCACCAGATTTACAGCGCAGTGGCCCTGCGATTCCCTGCAGCTGTAAAACAATGAGGAGGTGATTGGAGTAAATTGCACTGCAGTTGTCAGCCTCCCTCCTGCTTACAGCCATTTGATGGTGTGTCTCTCTCTCTTACAAACAAATTGTCTCTCTCCAGCGCCCTCGCTCACTCACGCACACACACAAAAACACAGCAATTTTTCTCCTAACCTCCCACACTCTCTTTATCTGTCTGATATTCTGTCTGCCACTTTTTTTTTCCAAATGTCAAGACACAACACAGGTACATGACCAACAAGTTGCACAGTGATTAAGTGGTCATTGTTCTATTCTTGCTTTGCTGTCATCCCAACAGTCATGGCACAAGTCTATAAAAAACACACATTTTACATCCAGATCCACAAAGACATGTGGAAGCAAACACATTCCTTCTTTCTCTTTCATGTAAAGAGACGTTTTCCGCAGCGCGTTAAGGTGAAGGCCAAACAGCATCAAACACTGACTGTGAAGAATGTGCGAGCGGAAACCAGAAAAGTGTTGCATTCAAATGTTTCAGTCAAGGATAAACAGAATGAAAGAGTGTTGGCTATGAGATTTCAAAAACTTCAGACTGACATTTAAAGTGGATGCAGCTCCAATATGGCTATTTATTTGAGGTGTTTTTAATATCTATTGGACTGCAGGGGACATAATCTCTATCAGGATTTTGCTGCGCAAGACTTGATCGCAGAATAAATTCTTGTTGGTCTTTTCATTTTTGATAACAATAAAAAGATTAAATAATGCCAATAATAATAATTGCTCTTTTCAAGAGTATTTCATTACATGTGTACTATCTACGGCTCAGCTCAACACGCAATGCTCGATGACAGACAAAACCAAATGTCATTTCAGTTTATTACAACTAGGTTGAAAATGTGTTCTGTTCCAATTATTGTTCTGTCGTAGCTCTGTGATGAAAGACTCGTAACATCTGTTCCTATGAGTGAAAGTAACATTATCTAAAAGACTTTTTATTTCATTTGATGACTCCTATTAGAATTATATTGCCTAATTATACTGATAAAACAGAAAACCTCCATTGTGGATATGAGGTTGTGTGGCTCAGATCTGTTTAGTGACACCGGGAAGCTGCTTGACATCCCCCCGGATCCATATTCTTCATATTCTATGTATAATTTTGTCATTGTCTTATACTGTAATTTTATTATGTTGGTTATTCTGTCTAATCGTCCAGGGAGAGGATCCCTCCTCAGTTGCTCTTCCTGAAGTCTTTTTTTCCTTATCCAAATCAAGGGTCTAATGCTGCGTTCCAGACAACTCGGAGGTCTGAATTTTCCCAGTTGAAATTTTCAACTTCTGACCTCCAAGCGTTCCAGGCGCACGACACCAAACGTAAACAAAAAATACGGCTGACCGTGTCAAACTGATGTTTCTTTGCCAAGTATACACACAATTGAACTCTCAGCAGTGCAGCCTCCACGTTTTTTTCTGGCATTTTTTACGTTTTACCGAATATCTTTTTTTGTTTACCGTAACCATCTACCTAATAACATGGCAACATATTTCGACACCCATTTACATGCACGACAGGTTTTTGCTATATGACACTATGTATCAATTTAAATAAATACAGGCAAATATACTTAACGTTGCCCTTTTGGTTGATGGTTTACATTTACAATGTGCTCTTCCATAGTAGTGTGATGACAGAGAACTGCTTCTACGTGAAGTCGGGGTAGACGGATTTGCCCCGAGTTCACAAGAAGGAACTCCTTTCTCCTCCTTTCTAGAAAGAGGTCGTTCTAGGAGGGTGTCGTATGCTGCACAGATTGTAAAGTCCCTTGAGGCAAATTTGTGATTTGTGATATACAAATAAAATTGACTTGAGACGATAGAAGTGAAATAGAATTAGAATAAAATTGGGCTGGTTTTCTTTCGATTGGGTGGGTTCTAGCTCTGATTGGGCTACCTTTTGTCAGTCCAATCTGGCAACGCTGTATAGAACACGGGTCTTGAGACAACTGGATAATACAACATCGTGCTAAAAAAGCCCACTGACAGTATCTCAAAGAGGGAGCAGGTGTGAATGGTTGACACTAAATCAGTTGGAGACACAATTCAAAATGGATTTCCCCCTTAAAAGAATGAGCAGAAGGTTCCCTCCATGTGCATACCAAGTATCATCATGACAGAATACACTGAGCAGCATATCATCAACAAAAAGTAAGCCAACATTTGGTCTTTCTTCTTATCTATAATGAATGCATGGTCATGCCACCAGAGCCACTTGCTCTTTTCCCCCCTGCTGTTTTCATCAGTTGCAGATATTAAACAAGTGTCTCTTTCTTGAAAATCAGGCTCACTCGTCCCACTGTCACGCTGATGACAAGGCTGAGCATCATAACAGAACAGGGAAAATCCATTCCAGTAATAAAAGTGTTTCTGCTTCTTAATATGGAACTGTGAGAAATAGCTTTCTGCTTAAAACGGCACATGGGAGAACAATGGTGGTGGTGTGTGAAATTACATGAGCGGAATTAACAACCACGTACAAACCATCACATTTGCAGATTTGGCACACAGATAATTAATTCATAAAATTTAAATTATACAGACGCACAGGACTCAGTGTGCCTCTAAAATAGCAAACATCTATATATAAAAGCCTCGAGGTACTGTATGTCTCCCTGAGCTGTTAGCACCAACAGTTATAAGACGAAAAGGGAAAGAAAAAGAAGCAGGGAGGAGAGATGATACAATATGTATGTATTTATATGCAAAAGACTGGGGGGGAGATGGATGAGAGAAAAAAAGGAAAACGGGGGGATTAAAAATGGAAGTGAGACAGAAGAGTTTAAGTGAAGAATATGAAAGGAAACTGGGTCTGCGATCAAAAATTGAGATGTAACACACCTTGAGGTAAAAGCAGGCGGTGGGAATAAAGGAGAGAAATGGGAAGTAGCAGAGTAAAGTATTTCTGATATGTGAATTTATATCTGAAAATATGTGAATTTTTGAATGATCCAGATGCCAGAAGGGAGGTGTCTAATGGGAGAGACTGGGAGTAAAGGAACTGGGACATACAGAGAAAGAGAGGGGGGAGTGGGGGGAATATGAAGAGGGAAGAGAAAGAGATATGAGTCGTAAAAAATGAAGAAGATGAGAATGCTGGGCGCTGTGGGCGAAGGGAAGGGGGTGGAGGGAAGAAAAATCTGAATTGGTTAAAGGGGAGAAAAAAATGAGAGTGGGGAGGAGGTGGGGGGGGGAGAGAGAGTGAATGGGGAATACATATGAGACAAAGGGAGGGGATGAGGCGTGGGCGAGTGCAACGGAGGCTGATAGACAGCCAGGAATAGAAGACTAATTAATAGTCAAAAACTGCAGGCAGGTGTGGAGAGAAAACCACAGCAGGAGGGAAGAAATGTAGTGATGGATGGGTTTCCTACTCTACCTATACCTAACAAGACGGGCAGCTTCGGGGTGTATCTCTTCACATATTGCTTTATTGTATATCACACAGGAGTAAAAGCAGTGGCGGCACGGGGAGGGGAGGGCAGGGGAAGATAGGGGGAGTGAGAGGAGTAAGAATGGGTAACAGACACACACGGGGGAGGGAGATGGAAATGGAGATTGAGCTGGACAGAGAGGAAGAGCGAGGGAGAAACTCATTATCTAAGGTGAGAAGAGGGGTCTCCTAGGAGATTTGACACGAATAACCTGCGAGGGAGATTTGCTCGTGCACACTCTCTGTGAGGGCAAAAAGCATTCAAGTTTAACCGCAAACAAAGTTTAATTACTCAAATGGCTTATCACACAACCGCCGCCCTCGCACACAGCGCTCAACAAACACAACCTTGAAAGTTTGCCAGGGTGCGGTTTTGGAGCACATGTCTGACAAAGACAAACACACACTTGTATAAGCCTATGCGGCTCCCCCGTCCGCCAACACACAACAACAGTGACAATAGGCATCAATCTTGCAGTCGCTATCTGTCCATCTAAGTCTCACCATGTGTGTGCGACAGTGAAGCGCCTCTGTTTGTGGATGTTGTTGTTGAGCAGCATGCGGCGAAGCAGTCGCGGCGAGTTGCGGGGAGAGAGGCGGGGGGAGATGGAGGAGGGCGACCGCCGTTGTGCTCTTTGCCTCTCCGGCTGCAGCAGGTTCTCCCGCAGGATCTTCACCAGGTCTTCGTTCAGGCCGGAGTGTTTGGGCATGGCGGGCACTGCCAGGGTGTCCTGGTGGGTCAACCCCATGCCTGCCTGCTGGGCCATGCCTGCCCCGGCTTCACCACCAAAACCAGCACCAGCACCGGCCGGATGAATGAACCGAAGAAGCAGCCAAGATATATCAGAGATAAGGCAATACACACGCTAATATATGCTCCTTCTCTGTTAGAGTCCGAACGATTTCCTCAAAATGTAGGAATCTGTAAAAAAAAATACAAAAAAAAAAATCCAAATCCAAAAAACCCTCTGGATGATAAACTGAAAATCTCTGCAGGTAATTCCTCACACCAGCAGCTCCCTCTGTACAAAAGCAGGGGATAAAAAAAGAGACGAAGAATCCCTGTTCTCTTTCTCTCTTTCCGTCTTTCAAGGAGCCAGCAGATGAACAGAAGCACTGAGGGCTGCTGCCTTCGTCTGCTCTGCAACACTGGATGTCTGCTGTGAAAGTGCAACGGAGAAGATGAGGGGAGGATGGAAAGGAGGAGAGAGGGAGGGCGGGATGCAAAAAAAAAAAAAAGGGAATTCCGTCTATTCCAGCCCCGTCTCCCCCAGGCCTGCAGGCGAACTCAACACAGTCCAGTGAAATAGAGCCCAGCAAGAGTTTAGCTGAACTAATTCAGTCTATTCCAGCCCAGCGCTGTCTGGTAAAAGCCAACGGGGAACCTGCATTGGTTCACCCATCAACAGCCCCCACTATGACTCAATCCAGTACGGCTTGGTTGAGTTCTGTTCCATCCAGTCGAAGCAATTTATCCTTCCTTCCTCTCCCTACACAGAGAGACTGACTGCTGACTGCAGCCAGTTTATAAGCTACTGATCCTCTGGAGCTGAGCAGAGCGTGAGCATGTGTGAGTGTGTCTGTGTGTACACACAATAGAGAGGAAAAAAACAGGGAGGTATGAGGCAGAGATATGGTAAGCTTGAGTAACACTGTGCAAAAATGTTGTATGCATGCATGCGCTCGAGAGCCGAGGCACATGCATCTGTGAAGGTGCATTTGTCGATGCGGCAGACCGCACTAAAAGCACCCATTAGTTATTGAGTAACCCTAAATCCAGACTGGGCTTGAGAGGACATCCCTAGGAAAAGCAAACGCCATTTGTATCCCTGTATGTGCGCATGTGCAAAAATTTGCATTTTACTAGCATTTGCACATATGCAAGAGATGTATGCGGAGAGAGTTTCATGCAGCCAGCGTCATCTTGCCCCTAGCTTCTGCCACTCCCTTTCACTGTATTAGTTTTTCAAATGAGGGCAGACATGCTGGTAAATATGAAAACATTGTCTTCTGAATCTCATATGCTACCCCCTAGCCTTTTCCCTCCTCAGCCTAGCAAACAGCAGCTTATCTGGAATACAGAGCGAACCTGCCTCTAACCAGCTTTTAGTCGTTCCACTTTTATCTACAAGACACCCTTAAAATCGTACCTCTAGGTGTTAACAATTTTACTGGACTATAATTATATATCCAGCTTCTACAAGTGCCCCACAACACACACATATCATCTAATTCTTCAACAGGAGTAGCTTTAACCTGGCCAAGCAGCACATTTTAAGCATTTCTTATCAATACTATTTATCGCTGAGTCTTCCCCAATATAAATGCAAAAATAAACAATTAAATGAATTATTAGTTTATCTTTGGCGGTTGTCGAGCATATACTCAAACTAGTATGTGGCACAAATTAAGCTGTAGCTTAACATACAGTAAGCTGCTCCCCATCAAGGCATTCCAGATATGCAGTATCGAAAAAAAGTGAAAATACCGATCAAAACATAATCGGGGATCTCTTTCTGGCTACAGTTCACATTCCTGAGATTTAGGGAAACAAGTCTCTACACAGAGGTGGCACAGTGGTGTTGTGACCTAAACGTTAACATTTGCAGCATGCTCACAAGGACATGTTGTTGTTTAGCAAGTACTTGTTCACGCTAAACACAAAGTTCAGCATGAAAACATTTTTTTTTTTTTTTTTGTTATTGTGGTTATATAAATGTAATTCATGGTGCTGTTAGATTGCTGCTAGACCTCCCTGTTAATACAGTTGTTTTATGCACCCTTTGTGTGTGAGCAAACTTGTTTGTTTTTTTATCGCAGTGAAAATATTGTTTTTGACCGCAGTAAAAATGTTGTTTTTGACAGCAAATGTTGGTACACGCCAACAAATATGGATTGAAGCAGAATATTTCGTTGGATAAATACATGTTGTGGATTTTGGAAATGATTGCATCTATCTTATTTCAATACATTTTGACTTTTGGACTTTACAATGCTCTGGAGTTACTGGAAATGTTTGGATCACACAAGTCGGAAACAATCCTACGCAGTGGTGATGGGTGGGTCAGGGTTTTTTAATACCCGCACCCAACGACCCGCTATGAGAGCCAATCCACACCACCCAACCTCGCAAAAATATGCGATAAATCAGCCATCCGAACCCGACCCGACCCACAAACCAACAACTTTATGCATTATTGTAGCAAAATCGTCAGGACTGAGCGCCGCAGTACTCCCTGTGTGTGTGTTTCAGAGAGAGAGACAGAGAGAGAGAAAGAGAGAGAGAGGGGAAGAGAAAGGTGGTTTCTGTAAGTTATTAATTTACTTGGAACGCTGGTTTGTCACTTTTTGACCCGCCTGCCCAAACCCATGATATTTTATAGAAGACTAAGCTTACACAAACCTGCCCGACCCATGGGTCAGTCGATCCGCACATCACTACTATGTAGCCACAACTGGAATCTTAGTATAATACTACTAATATTAGTGTAGCCTGATCGTTATCTGCAGAAATACAGTGTTTAAACAGAATGAATAGCCATACAAAAGAAAAAAAAAACTGCGCTTGAACACGGCCGGACGGGGACCGAACAAAGCCTCCGAGACAGGCGGAGGCCAGTTTGACGACACTGAATACAGTAACGAGATGGTTTTCTTGCCGGGTTTGGCTCCTGCCACCCCGGGGCTGAGTCAGCTATTAGGACTGCTAGCTGCATGGCTAACCGAGCTACCTAGCTAACGGGACCTACACTTAGCAGCAGTTAGCGGTTAATTTAGCAGCAAGTAAAGCCATCTGTCCATCACTTCGTAAATCACCTCGGTACTGTATTCCCTGCCTTCAAATTGGCCTTATAACATTTAATAACATCTTGATGAAAACTCAAAATTGTTCCACTGTAGTTGAGGTCAAGGAAAATATTTATGACACAATTATAATGCTCTCATGACAGCCAATGTCAAAACCAACCACATAAGACAGTTTAATGTAATGTTAACACATAAAGCTAAGTGGTTTCTTTAAGTTTGATAATTAGGCCTTGTTGTCATAACAAATACATTGACAGGTTATGTTGTATTGGTTAATGTCAACTTTACATTAAAAATGACACTTAATGACAACAGTCAGAAACATTCATAAAGACTCCTTCATGTTCATGACAGCTGTCATGTCAGTCTTATCCACACCCCTTCAAATAAAGTGTTACCCAATCTCCTAGAAACACCATGGCAATAATCGTGTAACACCCTAGCAACCAATCAGCAACACCCCAACAAACCACACTAGTGAAAACCCTGGCAACCACTCAGTAACAAGCTGGCGACATCTCGGATCCATCCTGTATAACTTTGCAACCACTTCGGCAACCATCTAACAACAGCATAGCAGCCACTTAGAATGCCCTTCAAATCACAAAAAAAAACATCTTTTCAAACGCATCGCGGATCCTATTTTCTTCACGACAGACTGAGGAACAAACTTCCACGTGATGGACATCAAAACTGCATTATTACTGTTTATATTGTGTCTGACCTATAAACCTTAAATGGGTTTAGTGGCAGCAGGTATAGACTGAATTGAAAGTACAACGAGACATGACATTTACGATGCAGCAGTTCCAAAGGAGCATACATACATAGAGCAGAGGGATTGTGTCTTCAATTGTATAAACATCCCAATTAAGGAAATTGGCTAAGTTACTGTCATACTGTAATTATTGTAGATCTGAATGGCAAAACCTTTGGCCTTATGCAAAATGTCTTGTAGGATATACTGTACCAGTCACATACTCTGTATATGCTAGAAAAACATAGTGAAAAAGAGCTTGAAATTGAGAGGGAAAAAATCATGGTCAATAAACATTGGTCATGGCGTGGTCGTACGTTTAAATGAATGAGCGTCGGTTGTGTTTGTGTCCTCATAAGTACGGCTGCTCGATTATGGCAAAAATCATAATCACTATCATTATTTTGGTCAACATTGAGGTCGTGATTGTTTAACACAATTACTCATTGACTTTGGAAACATCATGCATTTAGAAAGAACATTTTGTAACCTACATTTTAAAGTTAAATGCATAAATCTGGTGCACTCAGAGCAAAATTACGAGGCTAGAGAAGAGGCTCTATGAAGAACCTATTGCGCTAATTATAAACACATTGGTTGTATAGATATGAATGGACTTGCATTTATATAGAGCTTTTCTCGTCTTCCGACCACTCAAAGAGCTTTACACTACATGTCAGCAATCACACACGTTCATACGCTGATGGCAAGGTGCCAACCTTATCTAATATAAAGTCTCATTCACACAGCCTTCGGGAACAATTTGGGGTTAAGTGTCTTGCTCAAGGACACTTCAACATGTGACCGGAGGAGCCGGGGATCGAACCGCCGACCTTCCGATCACACCCACAAAGCATGGTAAACGAGAAGGGGTCTGTGGTTCAAGACAGGCCAGGTGGGTTGCCGACATTGCTGCACTGAGGACAGTCCGCCTCACAGAGAGCACCAAGCGGCGAGGTCCGGGCGAGGCGTGCTGTAAAGCGCCATCTTCACCCCGGGGCTTTCCAGGCTGACCTACAGCCGGTCTGGGTACACCACCACGGAGGAAATACACCCCGCTGAGCGGGGCAAAAGCGCACCGCTGTAAAGGAAAGGGGTGCGCTTGATTTATAACGCAAGACAAAAATAGAGCGTCATTCTGAAACAGAATGTGGCACAATAATTGTTTTATGTCGATTATCTCGTTTACATAATCGTTGTAAGCCAAAATCGGAATTGTGATTGAAATTCGATTAATTAAGCAAATCCTATGTGTTGGGGCTCCTGTCCGCTCTCCAGTCATGATTTCTTAGAGCGTTATTTCTACCCACATGCTCCTTTATAGTCTGATAATTTCTATTAAACTTGGATTTATAAAATCTTTGTCAATTAATTAGAAAAACACTTAAATATGTGACACTTTTGAAGCCGTAATGGTTCGTGCCTTTGGCCTGCCAACATCATCAAAATGCAACCGCAAGCTGTGGCAGTCAGTCAGACAGACACGGCCATGACAGCAATGGAGAGCTGTTGGCCTTCAGACAGCTTGCAATTTATCATCACCTCACAATAGTCAAAGGAGATGAATGCCATTCTTTGAACAAATGTTTTGTTTGTTTTTCTCTCACATGATGAACACACATCATTGCTGTCATTCTGTCCCACTCCTTGTCCTCTCTTTCACTTCTTTCTTTCCATTCCTCTCTTCTGCTACCCGTCTGACTGCCTGTCTCTTTTTCTCCTTTTCTTTGTAAAACATTTTTTTCTTAACCCCTCCCCGTTGCTGCGCGTGACGTCTATGTGCATTTCCCCCTGGTTACCAGGGGCAACATGGATGGAGAGGGACAAGTGGATTTGTCAAGAACTAAAGGCTGGAGGAACAAAAGCAAGAAAAGGGAAGCCAATCTGGGGGGCAAAAACTGTAGTATATGCAGACACTCAAAGAGACCCACAGCACACAAACACTGCAGAATAGAGCCACAGACTTCACCCAGACCTCACCTTCTCTTTCATACACAGGGAGTGGGCACAAAAGCATCTGACAGTGAAGTGTAATCCAATAGTCCAACAAAAAAATACTTCACACACAGGAGCCTGGAAAAAGAAAATAGATATGAATCCACAACTTTCTGAGAGTCTCAACAAAAACTGAACATTAAAGGCTTCACAAATGTGGCATTTTGTGTAGGTGTTGATGATAAAGTCTCAATTACATACTAGCCTACAGGATATATAACAGATATATGATTCACACCTGATCGGCAGACAATAAGATAATAGAGCTGTATCGTCAAACTTCTCCACACACAGGGGGAAAAATCTGAGTATTTAGTCTTGTTTGTATTCATCTTCATACATAATTCAGCTCTGACTCCGTTTTGACAAATGTTTTGTCTAATCGTTTCCCATTTCTCTTCTTTGTAGTACAAAACCACTGTTTGAAAAATGAGGGGAGCACTGTCCGCTCAAATAATACATCAAATCTGTGTATAAATCTGAGCTCATTGCCCACAATCTCCTTCCAAAATATTGTTCTATCTGGACAGATTGGATGGCTTTCTTTTGGCAGAACACAGCATGCCGTCACTTCACAGAGCACAGTCTGGAGTCTGGGTTGTTATTGGCAAAAGGTTCTCTGTGTGACACTCAACTATCAAATCACTGCACTTAAAGGTCCAGTGTGTGGGATTTAGGGGGATCTATTAGCAGGAATGGAATATAATATTCAATTTTGGCTTTTCGTTTGTATATAATCACCTGAAACCAAGAATTGTTGTGTTTTCGTTAATGTATAATGAGCCCTTCAATTCTACAGAGGGAGCGGGCCCTCTTCACGGAGTCCGTCGTGTTGTTCCGTCATGTTTCTTCAAACCAAACACCGGCTCTAGAGAGAGTCTTTTGCGTTTTTACGTTACCTGAAGGCCACCGTAGTTCTCCGACACGCTTGGAAAGAGAAGATGTGAGCGGAGGGGTATTCAGTTGGTTGCAATCTGCTACCTCACCGCTAGATGTCACTAAATCCCACACACTGCTCCTTTAATGTCTAAGATGACTAAGATTTATTACATGTAACTGTTGCTATAGTTACCACTTACATAAATGTAATGGTTTAGCAGACATATGAATGATGAGGGGACAGTGCTGAAATACTATTAAAATAGTATTCAGTGGGAGGAGGGGGTGGGGGGGGTGGCGAGCAGTTAAAGAGCTAACGAGAGGACCTGAAAGGTTGATGTAAACGACGGTTTCTCTGCAGCTGTTCAATGTAGACCTGAGTCTTTACAAGCCATTATATTACTAACAGACACAAAGCATCCAAAAGCTTAATGCAGCTCTGCCTCCCTCAAGTGGACATCTTCTACCACTGTGAGATGCACTGACTGGTCCAGGAAACAGGCACAGTGGTTAGAACTGGTTAGAATTGTGTGGTTTCTCTTTTTTTTACTTCTTCCTGTATTGTGATTTTTGTACGTTGATATTTAGCATATGCTTTCACCCAGAGTTACTGACACCGCTGCCCCGGTAATCATGATTAAGTTGACACCATTAGCTCAAATGAACATGAGCATTTGGACACATTCAAATTACCCCAGTGATTAGCTGACCATGAATGTTGAAAGGTACTGCAGAGAGGAGCTAAATAGCGCCGAACTAACGAGCCTCAACTCACTCTGGTGTACACATTGGCATTTAAAAAGGTTTACAAGGGCTAACCGTGCTTTCCGTGGAGGCATTTTTATTGCAAAATCCTTGTGCACTTGTAAAATGGATTTTGTGTTTTTTCGCAAAATATCTCTGTCTCCTTACAAATAAATTGGTAGCAAGTATTCATGCATATCATTTACACAAACAAACAAAAAAAATGGAAAAACAAAACAACAACAAAGAGATGTACTAACAGAAAAGAGGCAATACCATTACAAAATAATACAAACTATTAAAAATAATTTTGTAGCAGTTGCTGAAAAATTGATGGGCCAAAAACATATTCACACAGCTCAGAGAAGTCAGAGGGGCCATCCTGGTTCCACAGCTGCTCAACATTTCTATGTGTGAATATTTTCTACAAAAGCAAATTAATCTGAATCTCTATCCCCAGATATTTTTTACAGCTACAAAATTCCACTATAAAAAGCACTCAGGCTTGCAGGCAGATGCTTTTAGTTGTTAAGTCTTTTTGAAAATAATGTTGCATTTAGGTTTAAACTCATAGTACAAGATTGTTTCAACTACAAATTTGAATATCAATTCAAGCCATCACACATTCATCATTCACACTGTGATTACTAACATTATGTCTTTATCTTAGTGAAGAAAGGAGTATAAAAGTGCCTTCAGTATTAATTTGTACACAATTAGTCAAAGAGCCAGATATGATAGTGATGCTCAACTAATATAAACATCATGAAAGCAGCTTCTGGTGGAGTTCATTTGATGTACTGACCAATAGGTGGCAGCATTTGTGTAGAAATGTTTTCTAGGAAACAGAAAGTTAACAGAAAGAAGCAGACCCTGACTACATGCTGGTTGATATAAACCACGTAGAGCCACGTTGGTGTGTTCACAACCTGCTAGGGCCGACAGTGATGTGTTTGCACTTCTGTTAGCCTTTGATATGATGTCCACTTTGTTCAGGTCTCCATTTTAGGCCATGTGGAGTCACTACAGCTGTTATTTCTTTAGTATCTCAGTTATATCAACTGTAATCTTTAACCCGACCACGTAGTGCCGTTAAGTAGCACTGTGTTTTCCTCCTTTTGAGCACTGACATTTTGTCTTTATAGTTTAACATTTAAGGAGCTCTCGCTTCGGATGACTCACAGCCCGCGGTGAGAGCGGCCGGCCTTGTGAATGCAAAATGAAGCCAGTCCACTCCTCTGAATAAAAAAACAACAACAACTGTAGATCGAGTGTGAATTATTAGCGACTCTCGCAGGTTTTCACACATGACATACAGTAAGATGTGGCAGCGGTCCTCAGGTGAACCTCGGTTCTGCATCACTGCTCAGCATCACAAATAAATAACTCAGCGCTGGCTCACGAGAGAGAGAGATGAAAACTGAGGGGAGCAAAACAAAACCTGCATGTTAAGTATATTATCAAAACAAAATTCTTTGAAACACACTTGAACAGTGCTGAATTTGTAGATACAGTATGCCTGCTCTATTTTTATTTTTATTCATGAATTTGAGGGATCTGGGTTTGTTTTGTCTGAAACTCTGGTAAAATGTTAGTAAAATATTTTCTTTAACCTACTTTTCCTGTTTGTATTTCTACGTGCTATGTCTCCTCTTTTATTATCGAAGTATAGGTCTTCCTCCGACCTGTACAGCTGGTCTCTCGGCCACTGTGAGGTTATCTCATGGACAGTTAGTTGGCTAGCAAAGCTGTTACGGTGACCCCGACAGGGACTGTGGTATAATTCCCTTCCTCCCACTGGTGGTCAAAGGTCACATCCTCTCCCCTCCTGGCCTAAAAGCACACACACAAACACACAAATTCTGGCACATACTAAAAGAGGGATTACAACTGACAGGGTGGCTGTGGCGGAGCGAGGTTATTCTGTAAATAACAGGCTGCCACTTTTACAGTTTTAGACATGTAGATCTAAAAATCAGATCGGTAATTAGGTTCCTTCTAATGAACTATGGGTTGTGTTTTCACATTCATCGTTATGAAATCAAGTGCGTTGATGCTTCAACAGCTTTTTAAATATTTGCTATGCAACACTAACCCTCAAATTACTTAAAAATAAATATATATAACATAACAGAGTCAGGACAAAGGAAAATATATATAGGGCTGTCAAAGTTAACGCGATAATAACGCGTTAACGCAAAATTCGTTTTAACTCCACCAATTTCTTTAATGCATTAACACAACTTGTGATTTATAGCTTGTATGTTGCTTGATTTTAGAAGAAGTAGAAGAAGAAGAAGAAATGCACTTTATTGATCCGCGAGGGGAAATTCAATTTCAATTTCTGTTATTTTACACAGTACATAGTACACACAGGCCCGAAATACACACACACCTGCACAAACAGGACCTATATACTGTACATGCATTAATGGAGAGATGTCAGAGCGAGGGGGGGCTGCCCCTGTCATACCATGTCTAAACTTGCGCAAAAATTTCAGAGAGAAAAAACTGGCATGGTCATTTTCAGAGGAGTCCTTTGACCTTTCACCTCAAGATATATGAATGAAAATGGGTTCTATGGGTACCCACGAGTCTCCCCTTTACAGACATGCCCACTTTATGATAATCACATGCAGTTTGGGACGAGTCATAGTCAAGTCAGCACACTGACACACTGACAGCTGTTGTTGTCTGTTGGGCTTGAGTTTGCCATGTTATGATTTGAGCATCATATTTTTTATGCTAAATGTAGTACCTGTGAGGGTTTCTGGACAATATTTGCCATTGTTTTGTGTTGTTAATTGATTTTCAATAATAAATACATATATACATTTGTATAAAGCAGCATATTTGCCCACTCCCATGTTGATAAGAGTATTAAATACTTGACAAATCTCCCTTAAAAGTACATTTGAGCAGATAAAAAATGTGCGATTAATTTGCGATTAATCCCCATTAACTATGGACAATCATGCGATTAATCGCAAGCCCTAATACATATATATGTATATACATGTATATATATTATAACTGATCATCACTGCAATTCTCAAAGCGTTATGAGTCGTAGCCAATGTGCGTCAAGACTGAATAATGACCCAGTAAGCTAAAACTTCAGGGAGTCAGTTATTACTGGGTTCACTGCCAAGGAAAGAAGTAATATTATAGCCCCTGGTCAGGATCCATTAGAATACTCCGCGGGAACGTTTGATTAAATGCGTGCATGCGAGCGTGCGTGCTGTTGAATGGCAGCCTTTGTGTATCGGTCTTATGTTCAGTTGCATTTATTTTGGAGCATGAAGCAATAGTTGTTATTTATTGAGCCGCACTGTGGCATACACATAGCCAGTCCTGATGAGAGGAAATGGGTAGGAGAGATGCAGAGCAGAGGGACGGAGGAGAGGGAGGGAGGAAAACAAGTGGAGCAGCTTGCCAAGCGAGAGAGGAGCTCAGAGCAGGCTGTAACTGACGCAGGGTGACAGTAAATGGAGGTGGATGAATACAAATGACCACAGGGATGAGGAAGAGAGGTTGAGAGGGGACGAGGGGACAGCGGAGGACAGGGAGATCAGGGTAGCTCCAGAAATAGCCCAGAGTTGTAAACATGGTGGTCCCGGGAAGGCTGAAACTGGTCCTGTGCGTCTCTGTGTGTGATGTCAATGTGGACGCATTAATTATATATATTTTATAGTATATACTGTATATATATACATATACATTAGGGCTGTCAATCGCTTAAAATATTGAATCGCGACAGTTAATCGTGATTAATCGCAAATTAATCAGGCATTTTTTTATCCATGCAAAATGTACCTTAAAGGGAGATTTGTCAAGTATTTAATACTCTTATCAACATGGGGGTGGGCAAATATGCTTGCTTTATGCAAATGTATGTATACATTTATTATTGGAAATAAATTAACAACAGAAAACAATGACAAATATTGTCCAGAAACCCTCACAGGTATTGCATTTAGCATAAAAAATATGCTCAAATCATAACATGGCAAACTCAAGCCCAACAGGCAACAACAGCTGTCAGTGTGTCAGTGTGCTGACTTGACTATGACTTGCCCCAAACTGCATGTGATTATCATAAAGTGGGCATGTCTGTAAAGGGGAGAATCGTGGGTACCCATAGAACCCATTTCCATTCATATATCTTGAGGTCAAAGGTCAAGGGACCCCTTGACAATGGCCATGCCAGTTTTCCTCGGCAAAATTTAGCGCAAGTTTTGGGCGTTATCTAGCCTCCTTCACGACAAACTAGTATCACATGGATTCCTTAGGTTTTACTGTTTCATATGATTCAGTATCTTCACTCTAGCCTTAAAACTGAGCCCGCTACAACCTCCAAAAGATCGATTGCGTTAAGGCGTTAAAGAAATTAGTGGCATTAAAACAGATTTGCGTTAACTTGTTATTATTATTATAACTTTGACAGCCCTAATACATATATATATATATACTGTATACATATACACACATACATGGCTGTGTATAGTGCATGTTTAAATGTGCAGGTCAGATTGTGTGTTCATGTGCTTCTTCGTATTAGCAGAAAAAAACATAACCACCTTTATTTATGTGGTGGACGGGGGAGTGGAGGCTGTGTTTGAGCATTTGTGTGTAGTGTGTGTGGGAGAGATGAGGAAAGGGATGAAAAGGGGGGGTCAAGGTACTCCAGGTTAAGATCATGTACTATGAATTAGGGTGATACACAATTAATTCAATTCAAACCGACACTGTGATGTACTAGAACGAAATTTTCCAATTGCAAAAGCTGCGATTACATTTTTTTTTAGTTTTTTCAATGTGCTAAAGAGGAACAGGACGTCAGTTGTCTGGACCTGTTTTGTGTTTAGACAAGACGATGTTAGACAGGGTCAGGTATTGTGCAGGCTGTGCCTTGCCACTGTAGCTACAAAACTAATAAATGATCACAAGGCCGTGTATGATGATTGCATGGCTAAAAACTGACTTGTTACCGATTTGTTACTGTAACTGTCTGGAGATCAGTAAGATTCATATATATTTCATACATTAGTGTTCACACCAGGCCGGTTGTTCAATCTGCAGCACTGCTTTGTTGTTCTTTTTTCAGATTTGATTAAAAAGTGAAGTCATTATGATTATATTGCATGTTTATCAGGCTTGAAGTTATGAATATTCTACTGTGATTGAAGGTTTTTACAATTCAGTAGGTTAATAAAGATATGTTATTCATACCAATTCATCTCATTTCATCATAACACATAGGCCTGGCCTATATTATAGAGCAGTTTATATGTTGACTGTATCCAATGTTGTGTTGGTCATACTACAGAACGTTTCATTGCTTGTGAATAGGCTCGTTCAAGATGAACTGTGCCTCGCCTGGATAGCAGACGAGATCAGGCGGCAGCAGCAGGGGGCGGAGACTAAAAGCTGCGGTCAAGTCTGACAGTTTCCAGCCGTTTCCAGCAGCCTTTAAAGAATTTACAGCAAGTCACAGGAAAAGTTACATCCTGTTAGATACGATCTGTAGGATTATGAGACTAATAGCCTACAATCTGGCGTTATTTATTACAATTACACAGAAAGTTAGAACTTTCTAAAACATGTGGTGTTTGTTATCAAAACTAATAGCAAATCAGCTCTTTGATCAGGCAATATCCAGGCGTTTCCCATCATGCCCTGGGTCTTGCAGTCGGTGGAGAGCAACTGCGGCGCCTGGCTCTAAAAACTGCGGCCGCCTCGATCTTGTGAGGTTATCGTTGCCCACGTGAGCATGATGTCAGAGTAAGTCGGGATCAAGTCGGACACAAATCCAACCGGCATGCATTGATTCTATGCAGGCCTGACTCATCTCGAATGAGCCTAATAATACAGAAGATAACAATATTTTTTTTAAATCACATACTGAATCACAATCGCAATATTGCTCTTAAAAAAAAAAACACTATCACATTATTTCCCCATAGTGTTCAGCCCTACTATGAATTCAGTTTAGTGGTTTTATGATGGTGGAATACATTAATAATGCTAGCGACCTATTTTCCTCCTTCTCTAGATCTCATACTGTATAAGGGAATACAATAAAAGTATGGCAAGTGTTACACCTCATTACTTCCCAAAAGAATAAGTACTTCTCATGGTACATAGGCTACATCCATTCCCCACACATACACACAAGAGAACGCATTTCAAACAAAGAAATTACTATGCTCATTATAAATAATCTGTTACATGAGATAAGAGTGTATTCGGCTCATTTAGGAAGGGGAATAAAGCGGGGACGTTGCTGGGACTTGCAGACATGGGTGTTGGGTGGCCACTGATGCGTGATGAGAGGGGAATTACTCCTCAAAATTGACACTGAATAATAAATGAAAAAATGAATGCTCATCTCCACTTTTCAAAATAACACCGAGGTGGATCTCATGAGTTGTTCGAGAACATTTACAAGACTTCAAAAGTTGAACTGTGAAAGTGATGTGGGCACAACTATGCCACTAAACAAACTTAACTGAAAAAGGTTGGTAATAAGGTGGTAATCGCATCAAAGAACATTGCTTGCTACTTTAGGACCAGGATAAGTATATTAAAGACCCATGAATATGATGACAGGCCATGAGTACATACAGTACGTTGAAGAACAGGTGGTCAATACAGACATTAAATGAGCTTTGCACGCCTACAACACTGATGGACTCATGATGGATAGTTTAAAAAACAGCATTGTCTTTTTTATGTATTCTTCTTGACAAAACCTGGCGCCTACATTACCAAGAATGCAACTCAATCACCTATGGTTGGGTAAGAGATTCAGGTGTGTTATGCAAGTAGCGTCTAATATAGCCTTGAGCCGCCAGCCACAAGCAGAAATGAGGAGCGGGCTACAGAGGTCTGGTAAACTCACTTCTTTCTAACTCCACACTCCCAGATTTTTTCACTTTCAACCTCTTATCGTACATGTCCACAGGCTCCATCCTTTCCACGTTTTCCATTCATTGTCTATGTAAGCAGCCGTGCAATGCATTCTGGTAGCGTGGCGGCGCGATTCGAGAGACGGACCGTTACATTGGCCGTGATAAAAAACGCCCCTGTGGACATCTACCATAAGGCTGTGTCCAAAATCGCTCACTACTCACTATATAGTGGACTATATGTGAGTTCCATTTTGTAGCGCTGTCAGAATGTATAGTGAGAATTATTATAACCTATATAGTGGACTCAAAGTGGACAACAATGGTCACTAACCGAGCACTATTGTATATATCAAGCATTGCGCTGAAGGAAAAATGGCAGACGGACAAGAGGAGAGCGAGTAGTGTGATTGAGGCAAATCCATGAGTTATGGCGTGAAAATAAATAATCTGATTACTCTGAGTAGAGCAGGACATCACAACACAAGCAGCCACAAAGTACTGCGCTGACTCAAGTGACATCACTTGAGACAATTTATCAGACTTGTCGCAGCTCCCTCTGGAGCCACAAAAGGCTTCATACAACTCTTTTCACATACAGTATGCAGTAGTAACGTTGGTACCGGTTACAAACAGGCTCGGCAGCGAACGACACGCTAACTTGCTGACGGATTCTGTGTTTTTGTATTCTTAGCTGAGCTAGACCGGAGAATGTTCTGTTAAAACTGATTGGTGATGCCATTTTGCCCTCAGTGTTCTCTATTAAGTTTGCTAGAAGTGATGTACTGTAATGTAGCCCCGGTGCATTTTATGTGGCGTGAGCACTCCACCAGACTCCATTTAAAACATAGCCTTTTACATGCTACATTGCTTGTCAGCAACCAGGTCATACAGTAACGTTTGAGGCAATTTGGCCTTGTGTGCTCTGATAAATTTGGCATGCAGTTAACACATCAGTCATAATTTTGTTTTAATGAAAACTCAACTCCTGTCATTTTCTCCTGGTGTTCCTCACCACTGTTTTGGAAGAAGGAAATAACGGGAGCAACAGGCGAACAAGCTTTAAAAGTGACATATTGGCTTTTTAAATAAGTGCTGTGCAGTGGATCTAATTTAAGCCGATGTGATGAGTGGTTCATGTCGATTTCGAAAAGTAACATTTGGTAAAGTAACTGATAAATATTTAAAGAAACTTTAAAGTGTTAAATCTGAGAACCGAATTTGGTGTGTTGGGGATGGTAGAATTAATTAGTTTAAAATAAAGTTGCATTGCAAAACAGCAAGTTTTCTATCTAAGCTAACAATGGAAACTTGTTCAACCAGGCAGAAAAATAAACCAAAAGTGCAGTTTCCAAAACTCAGAGCCAGTCAGTGTCGAGTTTGGTCTCATTATCCCACGAATTAAAATGAGAATTTCCGCATAACTGAGCTGGTGGAGTACAGCACTGAAACTCGGCCGACATTTCACAGAGGCACAGTATGATAAGAAGCAAGGATTTAACATGCAATACAAAGAATTATTAATATTTTGCCTCAATAACAACAGAAGAATCAGAGTATTACTATTTCCCTATAAAATTGGTTGTTTCCACGCAGTGGTTTCACAGTAAAAGCAATTTTATGCAAAACGACTGACAAGAAAAAATAGTGAAAATGAATACCACCTCAGAAGAAGGGACACCTGATGGCACACCACAAAAGACAACTAAGCATTTTTCACCAATGGACATGTTTTATACGGACATGGATATATACAATAATATCTTCCTAAAATGAAATCATCCAAATGTGTATTTTCATGTCTCTTTCACTGAATCTTAAATGGACAACTCTAATCCTCTATAGACAATTGTATCTGATCTTTTTCTTCCATGAACTACGGGTCTGGAAATAAAGTAAGCTGACTCTCAATAAGCAGACTATTACATTCATATTAGTCATGTTTGCACCCAGGCTAAACTGATGATACATCGTTTCAGGTTTGGTACAGAGTCAAACCTCACACAGTTTCACTGCCCAGTTCAGCCGCCAGCGTCTTAGTGCCTCTTACTTCTCCAGTATACTGACAGAGAGAGAAAACCTTGAATCTCAAGCAAACATATTAATCTTTCACACACCCACGCAATGGTGTGGCACATGTTGTGACACCAGCCAAAGCACAGCACTTCCATCAACAGTTTCCAAGCCACACTGGCATAACAAAGAGCGCAGTGGAAGACCGCGGGAAGGGCTAAGTGGTGGGAACGAAAGTGAGTCAAACGGGAAAATAAAAGTTCAAAGATATTTTATTTCTGCTGATCTCATCACAGCGGAGAAAATGAGGGCAGTCAAAGAGACCAATTCACTACTTCATTGCCTCAATTTTAAAGTTCAGTTTATCCACTTAAACATGCGAAGATCCCCTTGTGATTTTTGTGCACAGGTCTCTCTTGAAAAGGAGATCCCAATCTCAATGAGACTACCATATAAAGGTGAAAAATAAATGGAAAAAAAATCGAATCAAGCCCTTATTTCTGTTATTTGTTGTATTTTTATTGAAAACATAATCATCTAATCATTGAAATTCCAGATAAGATCACCATGAAATTCCCCTCATATTGCTCCGTACATTCTTAAGATATCTAACAATATAATGCGGATGAAAAAGTGACTTTTAATTACCAGCTTTATACAAGACTACAGTGGTTCATATTTCTATATAATTTGCTATTAATGGTACTAATTTCCTGCAATAGACGATGGACTTTGACATTGTTAGGGTAGAGAAAGTGAAAATAAACTCAAACTGTGGCTAATGTCTAGTTTTTTTGTACATTAGTATTCTGTGTATACACAATAAAACTCTGTTTAGTATTTGAGTAATCCTGGCAACCAAGTACATCAGTAACCTGGTGAAGAATGGGTCTTTGTGTCAGTGTATTCACTGAAAGGTTTGGATGGAAGTTTTGATGGAAGCCATTTTAATTTTGACCACGTCAAAGCTTTTTTTTTGTGTGTGTGTAAGTCCTGTGGCACTGTAATTATACTGAATTAAATTCTACAAAGTAATGATGCGAGGACCGTGGAGGAAGTTAGATGCAGAAATACGTATTTCTAGTAATTCTAGTCCAATGTTGATTGTTCCCCCTTATTCATTAGCTTCCATTACTGAATGAGAAAATGACATTATCTCAGTTACTAAACATATTTCCTGCCAGGTTGCACAAAAACGTAATAAAAATGTTGATTATGCTGGCTGACAATTGAATCTTTTCAATCTATCTATCAAATGAGCCAAAGAGAACAATTACAGACACGACATGCAAAAGCAAAAAGTGATCAGGCCTGTAGGATCTTGGGAAGGAGGAGTATGTTTTACCGCCCAGGTAATCAAATTCAGTGAGAGGTCAAGATCTGACTGAAAATCAAAAAACTAAAAAATGTGGTCATGTAGTCTGGCCACCTGGATATGGAACATCATTTAGGCATACAGTACGGATACATCAGCATAACAGTGAACACTGTATACTGTAGAGTTAAAGAGCTATTAGACTAACTTACATATAACTTGCCAGAATACTTGTCTGCACACCAACCCCCTTTTTTAACTAAGGAGAAAATGTTGTGATCCCAGTATGACCTTTAGCAGTTAAAGGAAACCTGACAAAGTTGCAGATTAGAAGTGGAGTACGGGTATGACTCTATATGTAGATTATAAGGCTAATACATAGCATACAGTATGGACGGATGACGGAGAGTCCATAATAGACCTTCAGTGGGCGAATCAAAATAAATAATCTTGCAACATGTAGCATCTGTTTTAGCATGTTTTATCTCAGAAGAAAGACCAATCACAAAAACACAGGTTAATTTTTTTTTTTTTATATATATATATATATATATATATATATATATTCTCGATCGCAGTGCTGCTTTTGTTAAAGTTAATTATCACAATGCTCTTACTTCAAAATATATATATATATATATATATATATATATTTTGAAGTAAGAGCATTGTGATAATTAACTTGCTCTTACTTCAAAATATATATATATATATATATATATTTTGAAGTAAGAGCATTGTGATAATTAACGTGCTCTTACTTCAAAATATATATATATATATATATATATATATATTTTGAAGTAAGAGCATTGTGATAATTAACTTTAACAAAAGCAGCACTGCGATCGAGAAGTGTCACATGGGATTGTCTTACATCCGAGCAAATAATTAATCACCTGGAGGAGAGCTGTCTCAGTGTTATGAGAACCAGCACTGAAATTTCTGAAGCTAGGTGTCCCCCGTGATAAACGTGGTATTCTGGCAACACTTAAAAGCATGCACATTTAAACCCTAAGGCAACATATGGCACTGCCCAATAATATAAATAAAGATGATTAAATATAAATACTTTTGCTTGTTATGCAAGATGTATGACACAAATATATTTCTACAGAGACAACTACACTTGGACAAGCGATGTTACAGACCAAAAAAAAAGGGTTCATTTATTAAATTAACTGTGCATGATCTGATTTTGCAATTTAAAGGAGCAATATGTAGCATTGACAGCTAGCGTTTAAAATGGGTAAATGCAGTACAAATTCAACACATTGGAGCCGTGGCCCGTCCGCTCCTCCGGTGTGACTGACAGCAGTTGGCGTAAATTTTCACAATTTGAGGGTTACCTTCTAGACACGACCGCGTTCGCAGCGGTCGTCGGAATCACTTCACCGGCTGTGTGTCTCAAATGCTCGCTGCCTTGATGACCCAGCTGCACACAAACCCCTGATAGATGTGCCGAGGCTTTTCAGGTCGGGTAGAATCTAATGTTATGTTATCTCTGTTGATCCAGTTGGTTTGCTTGCTTCCATGACTGCAGAAGGCTGTGTTTGTATGCCAGTTTGTTTCATATGTGGCAACGGGGAGTCGTAATGGGCAGTGGACGGGATCACACTGGGCAAAACAAAAACAGACGTTCCAGACCGGAATATAAATTTCTAAGGAGAACATACCGGCTGTAGCATTGTTGTCAGAGAAGCCAGTATTTCAATTTAACATGTTTCCTAAATCTCTAATTTACTGATTTACTCTGAATTTATTACAGTAAATATATTACATGTTGGTCCTTTAAGCAACTATTAGGTGTTCACAATTTATTGCTTATTATCAGTGTTTAAATATCAACATATATGTTGTCTGGTGGAGATGCATGCTTATGTACTATTAACAGCCATGAGGGAACTAATGCAGATGGCATTAGGGGTGGGCGGTATACCGGTTTCATCACATGTCACGTTCAGCCACGACATGGATTTTGCAATACCGTCATTACACCCGATAAACTATGTCACACCCACACAGGTTGTCTATGGTTACGTACAGGCTACCGCCATTCCGTTTCGTCACAGAACCTTTTTATTTCAGTGCCCATATTAACGGGTTAGAGCAGCCACACAGCCTGGGTGAGCAGCGCGGCTGCAGCCGCTCGTACGTGTGTTGCGTCCACACACAGTTTGGGTTTCTTCAAATATGTAAATTCAATTAAATGTAATGTAATTCCCAGTTTGGCCGTGGTGAAAAGAGGTGAAAAAACTCTGAAATAATAAAACAGTAGGCTAAATATGTGAAAAAACTATATTTTTTTCCAAATATTCTTTATTGCTGAGATCCAGGTTGCTCGACAGTCAGCTACAGTTCACTCACAACTGAAAACAACAGCATGACTGTTATTATTAACTCTGAATGAATCACATTACATTTACATAATGGGGCAGGCTACTCCTCCCAAAACACATGTAGGCCTATCACTCGCTTTCAATTTGGAGCCAATAAACACTGTTTTTAAAAAAGTATTTTTTCTTTCTTAAGATATGTCCCCATACATTGTCAATAGAAAGAAAAAAGGTAGAATCATGTTTTGAGTGGAGTATCTCTTTTAATTTTGTAATACTGTGATATAATACCGTCACAGCAAAAAACAAAAGAAATATACATTTTGGTCATGTCGCCCACCCATAGATTGCATGCGCTGATACAGGAAGCAAATACAGTGTTGATGCAGATGTGTTTCAATTATGACTTGGTAATATTGTGTAATGTTTTTGTTGCGTAAACTAAAATTAAAGTTTCTGTTCAATATGGGCCTGGGTGAGAACAAGATGTAACAGAGAGCAATTTGTGCTGTGTGTGAAAGTTCACGGCCATCATCACAGCTCCAATTTATTCCTTGTTACACTTCTGACAGTGACTTCTTTTTATGTCACTCTCTCAAAGAAATGTGTTCATTTTTAGAATCAGCGAACAAACAAAGACTACCTGGGCTCAGTATTATTATTTCAGCCTCACTCTCCTACATGCTCTGGTGGGCAAGTATTTGTGTTACTGCATGTGAGGAAGATGACTAACACCATACCATGAAGTGTGTGTGTGGAGGGGGGGGGGGGAGGTCACACGATAATTGATAGTGTGCGTTATGCCTGCTGTCATGAGCAGATAATCCATAAAACGAATGAATCGACTGGATAGAAGTAAATAGGTTTCCTTCCATCATATTTCTCCTGAGGCAGAAACGTGAGAAAGTATGCAATGTTTATCTACTGAAAGCCTGAGCATCGTCGACTCTACGAGGATACTCTCTACCAGATTCCGTATATGATAACATCTTGAAGTCAGCATAGAGGTTTTAATCTAATTCTAACCGCACACGCTCGCTGCAGTGTTAGCTTTGTATCGGTGGTCCTGCTCTTTGCCTTTCCACAAAGCACTACCATATCTGCTCTAGCCTTCTGACTCCTTGGAGCCTCAGACTACAGCATCATCCACTCTACCGCCCACTGTTCCTCTACCCTTTTCCTGCATCCTTTTTTCCTTCACTACATGTGTTCTGTCGTTCCAGTGGCCCCAGTGGACATGGTTGGTGTGACCCTGTCATAGCCTGATGGTGGTGGTGGTGGTGGAGGAGGAGTGGGATGGGGGGGTAGGGCTCTTTGTCCTCTACACTCGTCAGTCCTCTGTGCTCCCTTCACGAGGAAACCTGCTCAGTGCCTCCATTCACGTGGCTTCTCTTCTCTCAGATGAGCTGTCCGCAAGCACCGAGTAATTACTGTACACACCTTCTGTGCTTCTGACCTTGTGCCTTTGAGCTGGACTGATGTTTACGGTACTAGGATTTTTCTCACAGATGGAAATCGACTTGTAAAAGACAAATGAGTTGACTTCTGAATAGGGATGCACCGATTCATTCGTTCGCCTTGTTGACGTTGCAACAGATAAACATTGACCACTGCCATCGGCGAATGTCATCTTATTTGCAGATAGGCCGATGGCAGTGGCCGATGTTTATCTGTTGTGTGTCGTGTCAATTCTGTGCTGGCTAAATGTTGTTTTGGTTATTTACGGTCGTTCTCGAACAACAGTAGCAAGCATATGCTGCTACTGCACCTGCTGATACGGAGAAGAAGCCACTGGCTGGACACGTCTCTGGTAGGGATGCTAATTTAGATTTTTTTTTTTTTATATCGCTAACCGACCCTCGTTAACCGATTTTTAACCGTTAACCGACAAGATCAGTGCGTCGCATGCAGCGGTGCGGCAGCTCTAGTGTATGTGCAAAACAGACAACTGAGTCCCCAGTTCACCCGTCTGGGAGAGTTAGCAGCCACGGTGCTGCGTGCACTGTCCCAGTAAGTCTCCAACGCACCATTTAGTTTAGCTGCCATGTTGTCAGCTGTGTCTCTGCCCGGCGTAACGTTAGCGACTGTCAGGCAGACCGTGTGTATTTGTGCTACGTTCCCAGCCTGTAGAGTTGCTGGTTTGTCAGCGCGGCGTAACGTCAGCGAGTGTCCGACAGACCGTGTGTGTGGCGGCGGTGCGTGTGGGGTAGTCGGTGGCGTTATAGCTGTGAACGTAGCTGTAGGAGTGTGTGTACAGTTTATTTGTCGGTGAATAAATGCTACAACTCCTCAGCTCAAGAAGACCAAGGCCAGCTTCCTGTATCTTGCAACACAGGCTCAGACTCTCTGAAGGTGGGCTTAAGTGACAATCCGTTCCTCTGAGTTTTGCTCTGCTTTTTAATTCAATTTTAATATTTTTTTAACCGTTTAATCGATAGCGTTAATTGGTTAAAATTCTTAATGTCGGTTAACGGTTAAATGGTTAATTATTAACATCTCTAGACTCTGGCATGATGTAAGAGGGCAAGGGGTGTCGTGCACATGTGTGGTTTGTTTACAAATTAAAGTGAAAAAAAATGTGCGCCGTGTGGGAGTATTACACTGTATCGGAGAAAGTTCAGCGACAAGAACGTTGCATTCTGAATGAAAAACGCAAGAGGTGAAAGGTAGCCCTATTTATGTTTTTAGTCACTTTTACATTTACATTTAATTACATTTAATTTATGTGTCATGAAAAGAATATTTTTGTTGGACTATGTAAGTATTGAAAAGTTCTTCTCATTGAGTAGGTAGTTGTATAGAGGCTAAAAGGCTTTTGAAAAAGTTTCAAAGAAAAAATCATTTTTCATATGAAAGAAGGTTATATTACATTTTTAAATATTAAATTTCATAAATTTGTATGATCATTCAAACACAGTGCAATGAAATGCTGAATGACTTTGAAACAGTGACGGTTTTTTTTTAGGAAGATTTTTTTGTCCCCCTGGCGCAAAAGGGGGAACAATTGTCACTGTCATTTTAAACATCAATATCGGCCCACATTTTCACAATCGGTGCCTCCCTACTTCTGAATGTATGCCTTTAAAGATACAGTATACTGAAAATATATATAGAAATAGTGTATCTTACAGATAAATGTTACAAGTATATCAACATATTAGCAAAAGGAGTTACAACAGTCACCAACAGTTTGTCACACGTGGTTGGCATGTATGTGGACTACAACATTTTAAATTTTAAGCACCAGCCTGTGGCCATAAATTCGGAGCTGCCTGACATTCCGACGTTGTCCTAGCTCTTTCCCCTGCTTCCAGTCGTTATGCAAAGATAAACTGGCTGCCGGCTGTAACTTCATATTTAACAGACAGACGTGAGCAAATAAGCGTGTTTACCAAAATGTCGAACTATTCCTTTGAGGTCTCAAATATTGATGTTAGGCTATTCAGTATCAGCGCGAGGGGCACAATCATCTTATTGCAAAGGCACAAGCTGGAGCTTGCAGGAGTCTTCACCATACATATGCCTCCTGTTGCTCTGAGGCTCCCTTGTCAAACCAAGGACCCTCTCAACGTCTCCCCACAAACACACGAATAAGAGAATAAGCATTGCTTGACCTCTAAGTGGCTATATCGTACTACTTAGTATGAAAAGCTCTCTATTCCTACTCTAGAGAATTGATGGAGTGATCACCCAGAGATACAAAAACTTCAAATAAATAAATCATTTGAGATTCAAAATCCTGAATAGAGAGTACTTTTCTAAGTCTTTTAAAAGTTACCAACAAAATTAAAGATAAAGTAGTGAGAGTATGATATGGGTGAGAAGGGAAAGAGAAAGGACGAAAGTCAGAGATTGCGACAGGCAAGGGGAAGTGGAGTGTTACGTATAGAAACACTACAGTCCGTTCTGTCGGATCAGAATCACCCTGCTCTTTCTCTGAGCTCGTTGCTGAAGAGTCACTTAAGGCTTTGAGCTCTGCTCCACTTTAATCTCTTCTGGTGTATAGCTATCAGGCATTTAGCTGTCTCTCACCACTTCAAATAACAACCACATCTGTCAATGGGCCTCTCCCTGCCTCTCTGATGTATAGCATATTAGTACATTCATGTACAGTACACGAGTTTTGGCAGGGTCATAACTTATTCATATGATTTGCTCGTGGCCCCTTTTGTGAATATTCTCTGCAAAGCAGACATCTCCCACACATATACTAATGTTGTTTCTGACTGATTCTTTCATAATTTCATTCCTTTTAGCCTTGGGTGATTTTATTAAACAAAGCAAATCACATTTACATGGACCAAGTGAAAGTACAAATGCATGCTGCTTGAGTTTCAGATTACAGATTTCAGCCTCAGCCGGGTGATTTCTATATTTCAACAAGTGCATCTGCAATAATCATATGTCTAATTTGCTTCACGCCGGATAAACTTGAACAGCCTAATCCTTTTACTTTTAGCCACTTAGCGACTTTTCTGGCTGTTAAGTGCCTTGCTCAAAAGCATATATCTGCTATTTTTGCACGGTATACCGACACTAGAAAGGTATCGCGATACACTGCAGTTAAAATCGGTACGATACCCCGTTTTATTAGTACCGATACTTTAATTTTTTTTTTAATGTAGCGATAACATTAGATTCACCATCTTTTCTGCATCTGTCCAAGTATCTCCTGTAATTCAGCAAACACATAATCCACCAAAGAGCACATGTTAAAGTATTAATTTAACGTGTGTCTGAGAGTGACTCTTCTCTCTCTTCACAGCACTCCGACACAACACAGATCTTTCTACAGTTACTGTGGTGTCTTCCTGATTTTAGCAGCTTTTCTCTCCATCAACTTCTCACAGAACTTCATGTGAATTTATTATCGTTTTATGTATTTTTGTTTTGGAAGCCTGTTGTCGTCTTCCATGCTGCAGTACCACTCTCCGCCTTATTTGTTACTGATGCGCCGGCGGGGGCGCTGTTTTACAATGAAATGTAAATATGTGTGCATTGTCAAAAATAAATGCAAATATAAAATAACTTCACAGATAGCACATAAAGTTAAGTATAGCGGACATCATCTTACTGCATACCATTTAATTTTTTTAATTAATAAATATTTACATTTAAACATTTTTAATTAATAAAAAATTCATTTTAAGTTCCATGCTCTGTCATCTATTATTCCATTACTTTTCCTGATGTTTTACATTTTTGCCGTGGTATCGTTTCAGTATCGGTATCGAGATACTTAGGCGGGGTATCGCATCGAAGTCAGAACTTTGGTACCGTGACAACACTAATATCTGCTGAGAAAAGACGAGGCATTTCAACTGCTCATTGATCTGCAATCAGATTGTGTCGACGTTTCCGAGATTCAAATCAGTCGCAAATATATTTGTTCACACTCTCGGCTAGATTCCAGGCCGTGCCCCCGAACATGCTCGTACATCAAAAGCTATACGAACAAGAACAGAGACAGAGACAGAAGAGTAAAAGCTGCAGCACCGTTACTGTATGTGTGGCACTGGGAGAAAAGGAAAGAGGGTTTTAGCATGCATGGACATGGACGGGGCTGCTGAGCTGAGCACAACACCGGCTCCTCATGTGAGATGTTTAATGTATCTCACCCAAGACAGACAGAAAGACATGTTTATTTCATTATCCACTGTAAGCGTGAGGAAGAACACCACTTGGCTGACTGACTGGCGCTTGGCAGATGGTGAATCACCTGACTGGCAGCTTGCTTACTAAATGCATGTTTGGTTGGCTGGCGGTTGTTTCTGCTCTCTTCTCAGCTGGGGAATTGGTTATATGGCTGATTGGCTGACTTGCTGGTTAGCCCACCTTGTGTTTCCAAGAGGTCAGAGCCACATAACACACACGCAGACAGTCACGTACACATTTAACCTTCTGTCTCCTTTACTACGCTCTGTATATACATCAGCTCCCCAGAGTGGTGTTATTAATGAGCGCCCTAGAGAGACGTTGCAGTAGATATATTCACTCTCTGTACCATATACACTTTTAAACTAATGTCACTGAATTCCCTGTTACTGTTTGCTATAATAAATGACATTTGATGAAGAAAAATCTAAATCTATGCTACATGTGTGATGCATTTTTGTCTTTGTTTTACTGTGCACACTAGGGCTGACCGATCAATCGTATTTTCATCGTCATCGCGATATGAACATGCGCGATAAACACATCGCAAAAGGCTGTCTGAAACGCGATGGATAAGAAAAATCATTATATTTAGGGATGGTTACCAAAACCCGTTATTAAACGGACTCCGGGGCTAAAGACTGTAGTATTTATTATCACACTGCAGCCTCTCCCTGCTCTGTGTCGGAGCTCTACACACACATAAACACACGCAGCGAAGTCAGTGAACAGCTGATCAGAGAGGACGCGGTGGAGACGAGTTGGCGACAACTACGCTCGTTACTGTAAGTAAGTGCAATAAAACTTTGCAAGTGTAAAGCCGAGACGTTATCATTACACCTGTTCAACAAGCATAAACATGATGAAACGGTTAAACATGTAGGAAAGCGATATTTCAATCTGCTCTGTCCGCAGTCTCTCATCCACCGCCGCTGTTTACACGAGCACAAGCGAATTGTGAACAAGTGTTAGTTATTTTGTGTAGTTGTGAATGACTTTAGTTCCCTCTAGTAAGCAGTGTTCCAGTGTACGTGTCCGGGGAGTTTATTGTGAAGGGTGGAACGGAAGGCGTGAAGCGGTGATGTGCTGTTGTTGACAAGGGTGCAGACTACGGAGCCTCTGTGTTATTAATTTATTACCTTCATAAAGTATAAGAGCAACGTAACCCCAGCGTAACAAAACCTGGCAATAGGCTATGTAGTCTAATTGCTTAGGTTAGTGTTCCACGTATCTTACTTGTAAACTGCTCTGCTGGCTGAGACAAAGCAGACCCCCCCCCTCTCCTCCCTCCACCAGCTGTACCTACAGTGGTTCAAATCAGCAGAGGGAGGAGGAAGAGCTGATACTGACTGATGTCTGTGTTCTTCAGTCTTTCTAAGCTTCACTCAGTATTTTCATGTCAGGAATATGATTTATTTTATTAACACTTTAGATTAGTTTCCAGTGAGATATTGAGTTTATATAGTGACTTTGCTGTTGTAAACATTACTGTTGCTGCTCTAGAACAACATTTTGCCTAGTTATATTTAAAATGTAGGTAAATGTAAAGCTAATATGCACACTTCAATATTTGTTTATTTATCGCAAGTCATATTGTCATCGCAATATTGAACAATGTTATCGCACATTGCAGATTTTCCTCATGTCGTGCAGGCCTAGTGCACACTACAATCTGCATTGCTGTCTTTAGCAACGAGCCATCCCTTTAGCTCGAATCAACACGGAGGTCTATGTGCTCAAGCAGCCCTAACACAATCGCTAGCCACAATTGATCTGCGTTGATCAGAAAATCACTATTACATCTCACACAGCTTTGATATATATCACCTTGTAAACAAAGAGCTGCATGACCTCTATGAAGCGACCTCAGCCGGCCTCAATGTCGCATATCATCTCTATACAATATCCCCTTTGTAAAGAGATGGAATGCACATTTTCAGCTCCCAGCCAGCCCTCATAGGACAACCTCTACAAAGCTATTCGCTCCCCACGTGTGCCCGCGTCCCTCTCTTCATCTTTTAGCATTTAACATTTGAGAATGTCACCTTCTCCCTGAGATAAGAGCTAATACAAAGTAAAGCCACACTGGTATGCCTGAATACAGTGACGGAGTATTGCCTCCCCCGACACGATTACATTTTCATCCCCGTTAGAGCGCCGGATCTGACTATAGGCAGGATGTCTCAAAAAACATATGAAGGATTTAGCATGAAATAAACCGTGACATAAGGAACAGCTGATCCCAGTGTGGCAGTGATCCAGGTCTGGGATTGCACCTATTCAAGAAAGATTATCTGTTTAGCCTTTAAGAGAGACTTCAGCAGGTTAGGTAACAGTCTACAAAGGTTTGCTTTCTTTAAATGCCTTGTCATTTAAAATTAATTACCAACTCTTCAGGAAAGTTTGATGCAGTATCATGACATCTTTCATTGGGATGTATGAAATTAAATTACTGATTTAAATGCACTTCTTTAATAATGGCTGAAGGAAACAGAGAAGACTAATAACACTGCTGTGTTTGTTAGAAAAGTATTGGCTTTCAGAAACCCCAACAAGCTTTCAGCTCCGCAGCTGCTCCTGATGAAAGCATTTAACAACTATATCCCTGGGGGGATATAATCTATAACTACAGCCCCCTAGGTATCCATCAGGCTCACAACAAAAACAACAATAGCAATCTGAAACAAAGCAATGACACACAGCTATGGTCATCAGCAGAGGGAAAAGCTGGCGTGTGATTGGCTGCCCGTTTATGTGGGCCTACAATTCAATCAGGAAATCAGTTTGCATCCGTGCTGTTACTGTAAACAAACTCATCCAACATTATGCAAGTGCTCTGTAATGCTGAATCACGATTGAATTATCCACCAAAGAAAAAAATGGACTTACTGTATGTCTGTATGTGATACCAAAGAAGTGTTTAATAATTGTGCTTCACTGTTCAGTACTCAAAGTTGAAAAACTTGAACTCATTAGCATCAACTTCCATCGTTATCCATGTGATTTAAACCATGTGGAACAGAGCCCGTCACAGAGATTCAGTGGCGGATCTCATTTTAGCTCATTCCATATGTCTTACAGGTCCTTGGTGCTTTCGTTATCCAGCTTCGGAAGGATCCAGAGAGGCTGCTAATTTGGGTAGCCCTCTCATTAGTGCAGCACAAATCAGGTAACAGACATCTGCAGAGGAGGGAACCTCGTAACACTTCAACTGCTCAAGCCAGATGGCTCAGACAGGATGAACCCCACAGAGACCACTTAGAAATAGCAAAATATGTCACACATTAAGAGACAAAACGCTCACGATTTACTCGTCCCCCAGTTCTCTATACGATATCCAGAGTATTAAAGGGGAACTACACCTTATTTCAATTCATAAATGTTATTCCTATGGTCTAAGACAGTCCAAACAATATTAGTTAACATGAACAACTCTCTCCCAAATCCAAAAACTAAAGTGCTAAAACTCAAACTTGTGATGTCATAGGGTATAAAGTCTGGAGCTGCTCTGCTCTGGGCTGCAACATAATCCTTCCAGGCAATTCTGCACCAATCAACGTCCGCCCAGGAGTGCTGGTTTTTTCCACTGACAGGCTCAGATTGAGGTGTCTGATAACATTATAGAAAGTGCCCTAAAGAGAAATAAAACATTTTTCTTTATCTGTGGCTTGATCCAGTCTGTTTGTTATCGTGTCTCACCAAGTCTCACTCAAGGAGAAGTCTCATTCTGAAATCTCGCGAGAGGGTTAGGCATCATCCATATTGTCAAAATCAGCTAAATATTCAGCCAAAAATCTTTTAGATAACACTAAGCTACACTTTCTGTACTCCAACAAACTCTTCCCAGAACTCCTCTCTCCAACTCGCACACACGTTTCCACCGTTCCAGCAACAAGTCACTATACTGTATATTACATTAGAAAACCAAATGTTTTTACAAGTTATTCAACTAAATACATTAGCTTTAACTTACATGGAAACATAAAAAGTATAACAACCTCACCCTGCTCTCTGCCCCGTACTAATGTGCCGTATTTGCCGTTTTTGTAACATCTCAAATGTCATGAGGCAGTCTGTCCTTGCATCCACCTAAAAATGACAACGTGCGAATGCAAACTTCAGCCTTTTAGTCAGGGGACTGAATTTAAAATTAACCTTGTTTTGGAAAAAACCCTGCAGGAATCCAAACAGAAGAACAGTGACTATGGAAAAGGCTCCTAGATTCCCCGATATGGACACACACTGGCCTCTTTCAGTCTTAATAACTGCATATCAGCAACAACCAATCAGGTTGGAGTAGCTTTTTCTAAGTGCCAAACCTCAGTCTATTAGTAATTGTATGGTTCATTATATGTTTTTGGCTAACAATGTGATCTGTTTAGAGCGTGTCTAGTTTAAAAAATGCTGCGTTTGTTCCATCTTTATATTTCATGTTTCCCATTGCTGCTAATAAGAGTATGTGATAAAAGCTGTCATATATTGTTAAATAACACTTTTTAATTGTTAATGTGCTGCTGATAATGTTTCCCTAGCCATTGTGTAGATGTGGAGATTTGCTTATTATTACGGTTTATTTACTTTAGGCTGAATATTCTTGGCTTATACAGTAGCTTTACTTCTCTGTTCTTTTGTATAGAACCATACACTAACTAACCCCCATAACCCCAGACGTCTGTCGCTATCCAACATACCGAACCAGAAAAATGGAAAGGTTAAAGAGAGACGGTTCCTAAGGCTTTCTTTCAGTGGCCACTATCTGCTGAATGCCATTCACAGAAACCACATCGACTTCTTGTGTGACAAAGCACAAGCCATCAATGGAATTCAGTCTACCACACACACCTGACAAACACTCATGAAAACAACAACAATCAGGGCTTTTGGTAAATTAAATCTCACACATTTGTTCAGCAAACAGTGACATCTAGAATCTAGATTATAATTAGGTCTAACTCATTTATGGTTTATTTATGAGTTTACTGGTCCGGTATGTGTTTAAGATTTTTGTATTTATCACGCAGTCATACGCATTAGCAAAGCTCATTGCCTCTATTTCTCAAATTCCATATTCCCCCTTCCCTTTCAAACCAATCCCATATCTCCCTGTGTTTAATGAACCTATTGGAAGACTTTTTATTTTAGCCCTCAATATGTTATTCTGCCTCTCCCGCCAATCATATGGCCTTCCACCTCCTCCCACCACCACCATGTTCTTCAGACTGTCCCACAATCCAGCCAAGAACGAGTCCACTGCTGCCGTCTATACTACAGGGGAAACCTGGCTCTAAATTCTATTTACATGAGCTTGGAAAATGTTACACTTTAAAGGAGCCTAAATGCCAAAAACTTTTGCAAATGATGCAAAGTGGTAAGAAAAAAAGGAGCAGCAAAGCCAAATGTGGAGCGGACAAAACACAATCAAAACCACAAATGAATATGTGTATGGATTTTCCACATTGGTTCCATTTAAAGGAGACAAAAGAATGGCTTCTGACTGTGAGATGATTTTGAAACTAATGCACATTAAAGGGACTTAGCGATGTGTGTGCCACTTGTAATGCAAAAGTTTGAACTTTTAACTGGATAATAATGTTTATACATCCGCAGAAACACGTTCTAATGCCCCTTCTCATGCCTTTTACTTCACTGCACAGCCTCTAATGGTTCCAAACCTTGGCGCAAGAAACATCCATGTTCTTTTCTTTGTCTCAGAAGCAAAGTGTGATTTACCAAGTGGCATTATAAAGAGTGCAATTCAAAAAACTCTTTGCGCGCAAGAAGGCAACGATTCCCCAACAGCAGCTTCATCCATTGCCAGGTCTGTGTCTACTTCCCTCTGTGGAGCAACACCACTGACAAGGCAGTTTCCAATTATAGAAGCTAGACACTCATCAAGAGAAGTAAGTTACACTGTTCCCTGAACCTCTCCAGTGGCACCTTCACTTTGCCAGCATGCAGCAACACATTTATTGGTGTCAACTTTGATATCCGACCACTTCTTCTTCATTTCCGGAATGCTTCGGCTCTCTGAGCTTGGGAGAATTCGATGCTGCTCAGACACGCTGCCACTGAACTTCACTCTTGCTGAATCAAACAGTGCAGCCTGTGTGGCCTCAACCTTCCAAGTAATCCCAACACTGAGAGAAGTTTCTATTTGTGGATTCGTCACTTGACTACTGGATGGATTTACATGAAATTTTGGACATTGCTGGTCACCGGAGGATGAATCATACCGACTTTGCTGATCCCCGACTTTTCCTCTAGCATCACCATGAGGTTGACATTTTTGGTTTTGAGTGAAATATCTTGAAAACTATTGGATGGATTGCCATGCAATGTGCAAAAGATATGAAGCTCTAGCGAAATTTCGGTCAGGAAGTCTATACATTTGCATGCTTAGGCTTGTAGTTAATTTCTCATACATCCTGCCATTCACTCATCTCATGCATGCTCACTCATAATTTCCTGCCTTCATTGTCTGGTGGCTTTCAATCGTGATATCAGCTGGTCACATCTATCCAATAGCACAGCGACACACCTACATTCTTAGACTGTAATATTCTCTCTCAGTCTTTAGTACGTTCATGCTCCTGTTTCGCGTGCCCCTTAACCTCCCAGTCTTCGCAGATTCATCATTTCATCAGCCTCATCGGCCTATACCGGTCTGAGCAGAATCATCAACCATCCCCACCACCAGTGTCTGGACTCCATGGGGAGATTTATCTGGCTGCTGCTCGGGGCAGACGGTCCTCGGTTGCAAATCTTCCTGTGGAGTCTAAGCGTCAAAGACTTTCTGTCAAGACTTTATTATCACATATCATCTGATATCTAACTATTAAGCAAGGAATCTTTGTCTTTCTGTCTGTATGTCCTTCGGATATCTTAAGAATCGTTCATCCAATCTACTTCACACTTGGCAGGTGTATTGATGGGGACCCAAGGACGCTCAGTGTCGAATTTGGTGCACTTTGGACACACGACACGTTCAATATTAATAAACTTTGAAAAAAACAAGCGACAGCGCTCTGTGCGGCAGCGGGGGCGGGGCTTCAGGGCTCTGCAGACTGAGTCGAGCATGCCGTCTGCAGCGGGCCTTTACAGGCCGCGGCTCACTGACTGCAGTTCAATTTTGCTGCTGGATGCTGGATATGCTAACGTGACAACTAGGGCTGTCAATCAATTAAATATTTAATGGCAATTAATCGCATGATTGTCCGTGATTAATCGGGATTAATCGCGAATTAATCGCACATTTGTTATCTGTTCACAATGTACTTTAAAGGGAGATTTGTCAAGTTATTAATACTCTTATCAACATGGGAGTGGGCAAATATGCTTACTTTATACAAATGTATGTATATATTTAATATTCGAAATCAATCAACAACACAAAACAATGATACACATTGTCTAGAAACCCTCACAGGTACTGCATTTAGCATAAAAAAATTGTTCAATTCATAACATGGGAAACTCAAGCCCAACAGGCAACAACAGCTGTCAGTGTGTCAGTGTGCTGACTTGACTATGACTTGCCCCAAACTGCATGTGATTATCATAAAGTGGGCATGTCTGTAAAGGGGGGACTCGTGGGTACCCATAGAACCAATTTTCATTCACATATCTTGAGGTCAGAGGTCAAGGGACCCCTATGAAAATGGCCATGCTTGTTTTTCCTCGTCAAAATGTAGTTTTTAGCGTTATTTAACCTCCTTAGCGACAAGCTAGTATGACATGGTTGGTACCAATGCATGCACTAGTTTTAAAACTGCGCCCGCTACAACCTCAGAAAGATCGATTGTGTTAATGCGTTAAAGAAATTAGTGGCGTTAATGCGTTATTATCGCGTTAACTTTGACAACCCTAGTTACAACTGAAGTCTTTAGCTCAAAGCACTGCTGTGTCTAAGTACAGCATCACAAAGCCGCCAGCATGGATGTAGACTCTTTGTCTTGTTAAAGTATTCTTTCTGCCTTTAAGTGCTTGTATTGAGCCCATTTACTCAGCAAATTTAATTTAAATTTTTTTGAAATTGAACAACATTTCCTCTTTCTTCTGTGTTCCTACCGTGGGGAACAAAGGACAACAACACAACTCCAACAGCTCTTGTTGTTTACTAAAGTGATTAAAAAGTTTGCATTCAGTTAGTCTCACCGTACTATTGTTTACATAACTCCATTACTGCAGATACGGTGAGAAAATCAGTGGTGTGTTTGAGCCATTTACATGATTGCATGAACCGACAACTCACCACAACAATCCTGTTAAAATGATGGAAAATTGTTTTTAGCTTAGATCGGAGAAAGCTGTTTGAAATGTTGCTTTAAGAAAAAAGAGAACATAAGCTCTGATGATGCCTCCTCTACTCAAACAGAAAGCACAAAAGGTTGTATTTTACTAAATACCGGTGATGTTCCAGAGGAGTGAATTACTTAAGATACCCACACTGTTGACCCGTGCATATTTACTCGCAGCACATTTATCAAATTACAGACTGCAGATGGGGAGCATGTATCACTCCTGCTGCTATATGATATAACTGTTTGGTCTATAAATTGACAGAAAATAGTGAAAAATACCCAAAATCTGTACTAGATGAAAGATTGTACATCAAAGTGAAAGACGCAAAACTCAACAACACACTGTACATGAAAGGCCTTCAATGTCTGCATGTGTATGCCTGCGCTATACAAAAGCTACAAAAACGGCACTTTGCATTTGGTTTTGCAAATAAGAGGTATCACTGGAAACACAATTTTGAGCCAAAGTGAATAACTACATTAACTGATTTGCATAAACACAACCTCGGCTGTGCCACTACCACTCTACACGCGTCAACGCAAATTCATTTGAAGACAAAAATGACCAAACAGACATGGATCTTGTGTTTGCACCATCAGCAAACACAAGAAAATAGAGCTATAATGTGTAAAGTATTTCTTTAAAGTCTGCATCAAATATATCACGCCATATGTGTAGCCAAGCCAAATACACTCTTCACATTCAGTCAGGCCCACATTGCTATTCACTGCAGCAGCCGAAGACAAATTCTTAACCCTCAATTTGGCTTCGATGTATCTCGGTTATGTGGCAGCATAGGGACAGTGGTTTATAGCCACGTTGAATTTGGTGCAGTTTAAATCATGCCTGCTTTCAGATCTATGGAGCACGATTCATCACCAGATAATACTCTGAGACACCAGGGAGCAGAGACACAAGGATACCGGGGAGAAAGTTTAACATACACAACTCTTCTCTGGGGAGGACGCGAGACACTCGGAGAGCAAGAGAAACTGAGGACGAAGAGAATTAAGTTGCTTAAAGAGAAAGCAAGAGCATTAGAGAGTCAGTAAATATCAGTGAAGTTTGATCTAAACTAACAGAATAGATATGCAAAAAGATTATTACAAGACAAAATGTGCATATTGATCCTAAAACAAATTCGAGATTAAAACTCAAAACTACAAACACGCATTTGTGAAACTTAACTTACGTGATATAAACAATTTGCTAAGTTAAACGCACTACTTGAAGCCTACCAAGATGGCTTTTTTTGTGTGACATTTGATCCAGCGATTCTCGCAACGTCGAGAGAATCCAGCTGCCGTTGCAGGGTTAGCAATGCACAGCCTCCACTTCTGACAGCTCTACCTATTTTTTATATCATCGTTGAGTTTTATCTTCTGAGTGAAAAGCAGAAAATATGAGGCACTCTCTTCGTGGTCATAGCTACTCATTGTGATAAAGATGGTAAAAAGTTTTTAATTGTAATTTATATGTATATGAATCACTGACTCACTGCCCCCACATACATCTATAAATCAGTTATAGCAGTTAGAGACCATAGTAGATAGATAGTAGATACCAGAGTCACTATCTATGGTGAGCTGAACAACATGTTATAAAATACTACAAGTACCGCCTTGCGGTTGTCTGCCTCCGCCAACCAGTCAAGTTGCATCCATGTCTGTCCAAAGTGTCATCACTTCATCATTTTTATCCTATAAGACATTTGAGTAAAATTGTAATAATTACCATATAAATTCTTATGTTATGGCCAAAAAAAACTTATTTTGTGAGGTCACAGTTACCTTGACCTTTGACGATCCAAAATCGAATCAGGTCATCCTTGAGTCCAAGTGGACGTTTGTGCCAAATTTGAAGAAATTCCCTCCAGGCGTTCCGGAAATATCGCGTTCACAATAATGGACCGGATGTACGTACGTACAGACGGACGGACGGAGGCATAAAAATGCCTTTTGTGATGTTATAAGTCTATTCTATATCTAATATATTCAGCCCAGCTGACTCATAAAGGCTTGTGTATGCTTGGTTAAATGGCACACACGTTCTCAGAGTACACTCTTAACAAAATGGTAAACTCCATTTATGTAGCACTTTTCTGCTTTACAAAACATGCCATGCCCTTGTGATATGAACACCCCCAAAAAAAACTTCAGTGTGGAGAAAGTATCAGCTATCTTTTTGTTCATGTCCATCATATAAACAACTGGCCACCCTGAAGATGGGTTTCACACTATGGTCTTTTTAACGTGATAGGTAGACACAGTAAGAAAGTCCTTTTGGTGCAGGAGTATGACCCAGTTCGTAGTGTATATAGCATCAGTGATGGGACCAGAAGACAAACAATGATTCAATATGATGGACAGACCTGCAGTCTCATTAAATACGGACTCGGGGGAAATAAGCTAGAGGGCATATCTCACTCATTTTGGCACATGCGCACACAGTTTGGCACAAGTTTGTGTACTGTGCAGCTCGCAACTTTTAAGCCACTAAAGTGGGTAAATGCAGCATTGAAGCAGTTGTGGGTAGTACAAGCACCATATTAGATATCAAGTTCTCCAATGCTTACATATATTTTAATGAATTGTGTAAACCATGGTATTCTAAATGCAAATGTTCTGGATCTTTTAACAATGTGACAGGAATAAAAGTAATTTCCTCTCTCTCTCTCTCTCTCTCTCTCTCTCTCCCCTGCTTCAGCTTTAACTCCAACACTGCCCATTTGTACCCAGTGCAAGACAGCCCTGACAGTGGGTGCGTATGATAAATGGAGCAAGACAAGAGAAGACAAATGGGTTAAGATGGCGATGAGATTTCAGTCCCTTATGGTGCACCCACTGTATGGGGATGGCGTAGTTTTAGAGTGTCAGGTGAGGCTGAAACCACAGCTGGCTGTGAAGTTAGCCTGAGAGCAAAGACAATGAAGAATGACATTGCTATAAACCTCCTCCACAACCTCAAGCAAAAAGCATGCTGACGAGTGAGAGCGAAGCAAACTCTGAGGGTGGACTTGTTGTGATGGCATTTTCAAGTCATATTACCCTGCATGAAGTGTAGATTTAAGTAGTAGCATTTGTTAGTTGGTGCCTTTATTGTCAGCATACAGAACCATAAGAAAGAAAAAGAAAAGACTGAGAACAACTGACTTATGAATAAATATTCTAACAATCAAGAGTTTAATGTTTGACTTTACAGCACATTAAATACCCAAGCAGTAGGAGAAATGAAGAGTTGTGTCTTTTATATTTCCAACTTGTCGTTTTTTTTACATTCCGAAGCCCTGCAGCCTTTGAAATATTAATTTCTGATATGTTACAGTTGAGCCTCGAGTCATCCTGCGCTAAATGATGTAGATGCACACAGGCAGGTAGGGCATACCAGAGGGAAGGATGGAAGTGGGGCACAGTCACTCGGTGCTCCAAGATGCCCTGCAGACACATCAGTTGTTGGTTGTTTTTTTTTTATCACTGCTGCATCTAGAAAAAATAGATCAAGTGTAACAGTCTACCACATTTCTCTTGCCCTGCCTAACTGTGTGCATATATAGCCAAGTAAAAAAGTATGGCAGCAGGGGCCTCTTCTTGTATTCACATTGTGAGGCTTTGACTCTGTCCTTGCACACTGCCGGGCAAACTTTTCATGACATGAATCTGGACAGGTGTCAAGTGTGGCAAATATCAGACTGAGGGCTGCCCAAGTCTGTTTAAATTCAGTGATTCTCGACAGAACGCATGGTGTGTATCCTTGAGGCCTGACAAACATGTTGGCACATTTCAAATTGTGCCATGTTTAACCCTCTGAGACCTGCGATCCCGACTGACTTTACCGTCTTTCAGAGGCTGTAGCAGGTTCAGTTTTAGAGCTTTAGCTTATCGGGAAGGAGGCTAAATGACGCTCCAAATTTTGGAGGGAAAAACTGACCATTTTCAAAGGGGTCCCTTGACCTCTGACCTCAGGATATGTGAATGAAAATGGGTTCTATGGATACCCATGAGTCTCCCCCTTATAGACATGCCCACTTTATGATAATCACATGCAGTTCTGGGCAAAAAACATGCAGTTTTTTTAAAGCAGTATAAATATGTTATTTTCACCTATTCTAAAATGGTGTGTTTGAATATTTCTGCATACTGGGGTCCATAAAGAGTTTTGGAATTACATAAATTGGATATCACAGTAAAGCTGAGACTCTTATGGATCCAATGAGCCCAATTATATTCATGTGAAATGATGTTAGTCCCCATAGTAGCCATTTCATTGTAGCATGACCATTTTTTGAAACTTGACCTCACTGTATAAAATAACCTCCTTTAACCTCTAGGATAATCACAGCCTCATGAAACTTTACAACCACCAAATAGAGACCAGGAGTATTCAGAGGATGTATGGCTTATCTAGGTAGATTGACATAAGGGGGTTTCTGAGCACCGAAGACAGAACAGATAGAACAGAAGTGCTCGCCACCTAATCGCCAAAAAATGCAATTCTTGCAGAAATCTCAAAATGTCAAAAGTTTCTGATACCAAATCACAGCATGGCTCTTCTATGGTATTCCTCAAGGTCTTGGTGTCTTAATGTGGTATTTTGGAGATATTATTGATCATTTTGATCACATTCTCGAGTTGTAAAAAATGTATAAATTTAGCACCAAATCCGTGTAACAAATAGTATAAACCCCAAAATTGCTGCAGCAACTTATGAGACATAATAGAGGATGGGGATGACCATCATATACTTCTATCATAATGTTCCAAGTAGGGATGTTAATAATTAACGTGTAACCGTTTAAGCTGATTTTAAAAAAAATTGTGTTGCATGGTAAAAAAAAAATAGGGTAGGCCTATACAATCTATTTATTAAATACAACTCACGGGGGCGTCACGTGCAACCACACGTGCCTTGGAAATAAATGGTACATGTTTTACTGAGCCTGAGCAAAAAAAGGAGAGCAAAACAAAGTACAGTGTGGGACCATTTCACCGGAAAGGACGACGAGGTTATTTGTAAGATGTGCAATGCTGTATTAAAATATGGCAGCAGTACAACCTCGATGCAATAGCACTTGCAAAGCAAATATCAACAAGCATCGGGTGATGATGGAGGACAGCCAACTTTGCCCTCTATGCTAGGAGGGAGAAGATACGATGCGTGGCAAGGAGAAAACTCAGAGAATCTGTTTAATGGTGGAGAAAGATGCCCATCAGCGTGGTCTGTGGTGAGACTTTTCAGGAGCTACTGGGCTATATCGAGCCTAATTACAAAATCCCGTCAAGACAGACTGTTACCAGTCAAATTGAAACCTGTTATGCAGGGAACAAAAGAGCTTAAAACACAACTTGCTAGTGCTACGTTTGTGGCTCTCACGACCGACTGCTGGACAGCGCTTACAACTGAGAGCTAAGTGACAATTACATGCCAATATATCGATGAGGACTGACGAATTAAATCGGCCGTCCTACTGACACAGAGTATGCCAGGCAGACACACAGCGGACAACCTCGCAGCCAAGCTAATTGATGTGGTGGAGGCTTGGGGACTTACTGGGAAAGTTACTGCACGTGTCCACGACAACGCACGCAACATCGTGGCTGCTAACTCTCCCGGACAGGTGAACTGGGACTCAGTTGTCTGTTTTGCGCATACGCTGCAGCTATAGAAGATGGATTTAACCTGTTTGTGCATCGAGTCATCAGCGCAGCTGGGCGACTTTTCAGGCACTTCGATGACAGCACACCTGCATGCAAGGCACTAGAGGCCAAACAAGAGGAAATGAAACTTCCGAAACACCAGCTCATCCAGTCATGCAAAACTAGATGGAACTCGGCGTGCGACATGTTCGGAAGGCTTATTGAACAACGGTGGGCAGTTACAGCTGTTCTGTTCGACCGATCAGTAACAAAGCTGCAAGAAGCCAGAACCCTCGAGATCCTGGACGAACGACCACCGTCATGTTCACAGAAAATGAGGTGTCAGTTTCCAACATTTACCCCATCACCTTCAGCCTCCTAAACAAACATTCGATGAGAGCTGAGGATGACGGCCGAAGAGTGACAGCGTTCAAGGCGAAGGTTCGGCAGTCCTTGAGTGACCGCATGGGGGTAGGTTATTTAATTTTATAGAGTTAATATAGGCTTGAGTATATACAGTATTTAAATAGCCTGGCTTACTATAGGAAGGAACTCCTAAAATATTCAAATATATAATATAATATATTCAAAATCAACATTTGAATGCTGCACAGCTTTTCTTTTCTTTTTTTTTTGCATGTCTATTCATTGTGTTTAAACCCGTTATTTCTGCACAGTTGCAGATAAAGATTAAGCAACATTAATAGTAGTAGTAGTATACCATTTGTAGAATCAGATTCCAGTGGTGGTGCGTAGGATTGTTTCAGACTTGTGTGATCTAAACATTTTTTAATCTAACAATAGCCTATATTCTGCATCACTGACGAGTTATATTCATTAAAGAAAGATGATTTAGTAAAAGAAGATTAACTCAAAACATCACTTTATACAAACTGAGGTTCAAAACCTCAATAGAAGTTTCGAATGTAAAAAAAAAAAAATCGGTAAGAGGGAAATTAATTAGGCGATATTTTTCACCAGAGATTGACACGGATGAGTTGGTGACCAAACCAGCGCTGATCGCCTCTGTCCTGGACCCTCGCCATAAACACCTCCATTTTTTTTTGCACCAAGGAAGAGAGAAGCCGCAAAAGAAAAACTTAAGGAAATCTGTACTACTGTGGCAGTGGACACTGATGATGATGAAGAGAAACCTGGCACTGGCGGTACTGGGGGAGATGATGAGACAGCCGCGGTGCCTGTGGTGCCTTCTCCCCAGGCTGGAGTCGTACGACGCCGTCAGGACAATGCCATGATGTTGCTCCAGGGAGATGCTCAACAAGCTAATGACCCAGAGGCAGATGTGGACACCTTTATGAGAGAAAATCCCCCCCCCTCATTGGATACTAATCCTCTTGATTGGTGGAAAGGAAAATCAGACACACTTCCCGAGGCTGGCGACTTTAGCGAGGCGCTATCTCTGCGTTCCTGGGACATCGTTACCATCTGAGCGGGTATTCTACGCTGCGGGTCTCACAGTTAACAGACCGCGCACCAGACTAACCCCACAGCATGTCGACATGTTGCTCTTTCTAAATAAAAAACAGTAGACAAGCTCTGCTGAGGACTGAGGTAGGGATGGCCTGTTTATTTTATTTTAGGCCTATTTTGAGGTCTGTAAAAAGTTTTTGTAAAAACATGTTGGCTTATTATTATTTTCGCTACTTATTACTTAGCCTACTTATTATATTGTTATAGTTATTATTACTACTAGGCCTATTTGCTATTATTATTTGTTTTATTGCTAATTCTTTTAGTACATTTATAGTATTTATAGTGCATTTTAATCTTGTCAGTTAACAGTTACTAATCGGTTAATGAGGGCCGGTTATCGGTTAGGAAAAATAAATAAAATTAGCATCCCTAGTTCAAAGCCCTGATACACTTTCACAATTTATTTTGAATAATTAATTGATTAATTAATTAATTAATTAATTAATTAATTCATGTTTATTTCTCATTTATGACTAGAACAACTTGACACACAGTGCTGAGCTGCATCTCAAATTAATCTTCAGGTTCCCAGCTTTCAGATGATTCACATCACTTCTATGTGACATCTACTGTTGACCTGCTATCTCCCCCTAAAGACTCCCTGTACACCCCTAAAAAAAGACAAAAACGGGTCTATCACGTGTCTCAGAGGGTCAAAGCGGTTTGGCTGAGAGTGTGTATAGCATGCTCACGTGCGTGCATGCAACAAAATGGGAACACACTGGTAAAAGTGTTTAAAATCTCCACAGGGTAACTTGTTGCGTATTTTCAAATAGTGAGCACTCAGTTAAGAGTTTGATGAAAACTGCTTTATTCAAAACTTCCCCATCTTGTCCTACTCTCCACAAACAATCTCCCTATACTCCTCTTTCCTGCACTCTGCTCGCTGTCCTCAAGGCATTCTCATGAGATCTCATCACTAATGAAATCAGCGCACCCCTCCAACTCATGTAGCTATCGCGACTATTTCCCAAATGAGTAAGGTGACCTTCTGTGAATGCATTCAGGGAAAAATGCAAGATTATAATTCACCTCAAACAGGACAGATCTATTTCATACTTAATAAATCAAATGTAATGTACAACTGGTCTTCAAGTTGTGCCATGCAAATAAACAGTACAGGTCAAGGCGTGGATGGAATTGTTAAAAGGGAAGCCATTGTCAACATTATCTCTACTGGGTCCTCACAGGTTGCACTAGTTTCTACAGATTTTCCATTCTTATTACTGCCGCTCTGTAAGATTGACAGAAAGGGACTCGCCTCTGAACATCTCTGAAAAGCTGCTGAAAGTCTGCCGTCAAGTGTCACAGTCTGTGAAAGGTGAAAGCTGCTGTCCTTACTGTGTGGTTTTTAGACGCTGCTTTCTGTGGGGAGTGACATTGACATTTTCATGATGTTTACGGCAAAATATCCCTCCTTGTGAGTCAGACTTCACAAGGCATAGATCAGACTGATGAAATGGATGTCATGGCCACATTTTATGCCAAGATGGAACTGAATATTTATACAGATGACCAATGTTACACTAAACACAAAATACATTGCAGTGGCAGAAACACAGTCAGCTTGCCACAACTGGGCCAAGAAAAAGCACCGCCAGACTTTATAGTACAGACTGAGCTATGCAGCAGCAAAAATGGATGGAAGAGAGAATACAGACTTGGCTAATAGAGGTCAACAGTTCTAAGCAACATAACAGAACCACTATGCTTCAGTGGGTGTTTATGTGGATTTCTCATTATTGCCCGATTTTGTTGTGGAGAGAGGGCCAGACACCTCTGAATGTCTGTGTGACAATGGGGGCTTGAAACCGCATAAAAAAAAAAAAAAACACAAATGCCAAATGAAAGCAGTGACAATCCTGCATGCTTGAAGAGTCAAAGGAATAATAGTCCATCCAAAATACTATTAGTATGAAATACTCATCCCCTTTAAGCTCGGAAGTTTCCAATGGGAGTTTGACTTTTGTCTACTGGCGGAGCCACCTTTCAAGCCTACAGCAAGTGTGTACTTAATCACTTTAATGTTGCTAGCATAGCTTAAACGCTACCAGTAGCGATTTAGCAGTACTAATATTATTGTTTCATGTGACATTTTTATAATTACACAGAAATATAGCCATTATTCAGTTGTTGTGTATTACAAATAAGAATATATTAAATGTTATTTTTGTGCAAGTGTGGCAATATATGTCAGGCAACAAGCACTTGCTCAAACACAAACATTAGCATTAGGGCTGCCCCCTCTGCTTAGTCGATTAGTCGACTAATAGGCCGTTTTGGCCTTAGTCGACTAAGATTTCTTTACTCGATTTCATGCTGAATGATTTACAGTATGTCCAAGAAACTTATGAGCACATCTCTGGTAAACACAAGCTTTAGAGTGGTGCTTTTGTGTGATTCTTTGTGGAGAAACTCAGTTTTACAGATCTGGCGATTAAATCAACTAACCGATTGGTCAGCAAAATCGTATGAGTGTTAGTCGACAGAGGATTTCTTTGGTCAAAGACAGCCCTAATAGTGTGCTACAGGAATGAGTCCTAAAACCCGGGAATGTGTTAGCATTTTAGCACTTCCGATTCCCTCGTCTGGAAGTCAATGGGTTTTTTGAATGGGTTTTTAGTTAGATGCCTGAAATAAGGTCTGTGGTTAAACACAAGCTAAAGAGATTTTAACGTTTTGTTCTACGACATAAAATACGTCAGTAAATATCCCACTTGTGAATTTTGAAGCCTTTATGTGTCTTAAAAAAGGCGGTTGCTAACAAGTGGCTAAATGAGACTACTTAACATCATCACGCCGACTCGTCTGCCTTTACAGACTCGTTGTGTATACTCGCGCTCATGCGATCATGGTGTAGTTCGTTTATAGCCTAACGTTAGCTTTTTACTTCTGGTGATTTCATTCACACTTCAAAAATCATAAAAGTGGTGTTCATTTGTGAAGATTATCTTGCTGAACAAAACGTGTAAGTATCATAAACGTGTGTTTGCCACAGAGCTTATTATATGCAATGGAAAAATCCCATTAGCTTTTTGTCGAGGGAACCAGGGCGATGCTAACTTCCTGGTGGCCTACAAAAATATGTCATCCCTGGAGCACTCTATTAACATGCTAATAGTGGTTGTGACTGGGCAGTGTCATTCAAGATTCAAGATTCCTTTATTTGTCGTTTTTATGTGGAGCATAAAAACGAAATTGTGTTTCACACAACCACCACTCAGTAATTCAGTGCAAAACAATTGGTAAAAACTATAAAGAAAATAGCTAATAAATAAGAGCACTAATAAATTAAGCTAAAAGTACGCTAAAATAGAATAGAATAAATAGTTATAATTTAAAAATTAATAAATATTTTAAAGGAACAGTCTCTTAAAGTGCAGTTCACAATCTCTGATTGAGCAGTCTGATTGCTGTGGGAAAGAAGCTGTTTAACAGCCGAGTAGTCCTTGATCTGATACTTCTGTATCTTCTCCCGGACTGCAGGAGTGTGAACATGCCATGAGAGGGATGAGTGGAGTCCTTTATGATACCGTTTGATCTGCGCACGCTGCGCTCGGTGTAGCTGTCCTGCAGACGCGGCAGCGAGGCACCGATGATTTTTTTCAGCAGATCTCACTATCCTGTTCAGTCTGTGTCTCTCCTCTGCTGTTCTGTTACCAAACCAGGAAGAGATGCAGTAAGTCAGAATGCTCTCAATGGTGCCTCTGTAGAACATGGTCGTGGCTGGGATGGGGAGGTCCACCTTCTTCAGTCTACGGAGAGAATTAAGGCACTGTTGGGCCCTCTTGATGACAGCTGTGGTGTTGTCACTGGAGGTCAGCTCGTCCGTCATATGAACCCCCAGGAACTTGGCGCTGTTTACCCTCCCCACCTCAGAGCGGGCTGATTGTCAGTGGGAGATGGTGCCGGTGACCAGTCCTCCTGAAGTCAACTACCATCTCCTTGGTCTTATTGGTGTTGAGGGCAAGGTTGTGTTTTTTGCACCACGCTGTCAGCTGCTCCACCTCTTCTCCGTAGGCCGACTCATCGCCGTTGGCGATGAGGCCGACAACTGTGGTGTCGGCGGCGAACTTTCTGATGCGGTTGGTGTTGAAACTAGCAGAACAGCCATGCGTCAGCAGCGTAAACAGTAAAGGGCTCAGTACACACCCTTGTGGTGATCCTGTGCTCACTGTGGTCGTCTTAGGTGTTATGCTACCTACTCTGACTGTCTGCCGTCTCTCTGTCAAAAAGTCCCAAGATCCATCTGCACATGCCAGGATCCACACCCAGAAACAACAACTTTTCAATGAGCTGTTGAGGCAAGATTGTGTTAAATGCCGAGCTGAAATCAATCAACGGGATCCTGGCATGAGTGTTCTTGTTTTCCAGATGCGTCAGAGTGAGGTGGAGCAGAGTGGAGACGGCATCCTCCGTAGACCGGTTCGCTCTGTATGCGGACTGCAACGGGTCCAAACTGGTTGGGAGGCATGACTTGATGTGATTCATGACAAGCCGCTCCAAGCATTTCATGGCTATAGGGGTCAAGGCTACAGGTAGTCATTCATGGAGGCTGGATTTGGCGTCTCGGGCAGAGGTATTATGGTGGCGCTTTTGAAACAGATGGGCACTCTGGCTCGGCTGAGGGAGATGTTGAATCCGTGAAGACGTCCTTCAGCTGTCCTGCACATTCCCTCAGCACACAACCTGGGATGTGATCTGGACCAGCAGCCTTTCGAGGGTTGAAGTTTGGAGAAGACCCTCTTTCCACGCTGTCTGCTGTCAGCTGGAGTGCCTGGTTGGTGGGAGGCAGTGCCCGTCTTTGTGCTGCTCTGTTGTCTGTAATCTCAAACCAAGAGAAAAAGGTGTTGAGGTTATCTGGTAGGGAGGGGTCATTGTCGTTCCCCGTACAGTAGGCTTGTAGCCTGTAGCTGTCTGGAATCCCTGCCATAAGCGCCTCGTGTCCTTGGTGTCAGGGAAACTGCTGGACAACTTTTTCCCATATACCCTTTGAGCCTCTCCGATTCCTCTTTTTGGGTTGTTCCTTGCTATATTGTACGCTTCAGTGTCACCACATCCGAATGCAGCATCACGAAGCCTCAGCAACGTGCGAACCTCCCCAGTTAGCCAAGACTTATCAGTGGGACGCAGCTTGACAGTTTTTATAACAGTCACATCATCAATGCATTTGTTAATAAATCCCAACACAGTCTCTGTATATTCCTCTAGGTCTATTCCAGAGGTAGCCAACGTGGTGCCCGTGGGTTCAAAGAATATGTAATAGTGATGTCGGCTCTTTTAAGTGAAAGATGGGAGCCGGCTCCCGTTCGAGAGCCGTTTTTTATGTAAATTAATACAAGGCAGAATGATAGGATCTTCTCTGCGCCACGGGCACACCATGCATGCACTGACTGTGACTGAATGTTGTGTTAATGACGTGCGTGCGGTGCCAGTGATGACAGACAAGGATCATACGATCAAGCAGGAAGGGGCGGGGATTCGCGCGGCGCGCTGACGGTCTACTCTACAGGTACTGCGCAGGAGGGAGAGGAGGAGAGAAAGAGGAGTTTGGTGCGGTGCGCTATTAGCACACAAGATGAGTGACAGTCGGAAACGAAGCAGCATTTGGATTAATTAACTTCATTTAAGTGATATATGTGCACACATACCAATCATAGGTCAAAACAACGCTAGATTTGGCTGAATTATAAAAGGCAGAAGTGGTAAAATGAAGAGCCGTTCGATGAGTCGGTTGACTCCAGCGATACGGCCCAGCAAATCTAAGTTCAGAACAAGACTGACAGATGAAAATTTAAATGACTCAGTAAGAGTGAACCTAAGTGGATACACTCCAGCATTCACCTCTCTTGTGGACTCCATGCAGCGCCAGTCATCTCACTAACTGTTAAAAAGACTGAATGCATGTAATACATGCATGTGAACTACAGATGATGAAGGGAATGTGAAGGGAAGTGATACAGTGATATGTGGACAGACAGAAAATAAGGACAAGTAAAATAAGTAACAACATTTTGTTTTTTCTATGACATTAATCTGATGTGAATTCAATAGTGTGAGCTTGACACATTGAAAATGTAAAGAAATGCATACAGAAAAAAACATGCACATGCTGCTGAATTTAAGATGTTTTGATACCAAATGTGAGTGTTGGATATCAACATTTTCTAAATGTTCACACAAAAGAAGCTTATTCAGCTGGTTTGGGTGGAGCTGAGCGATGTGAATAAATGTCACTAATAATATAAAATATGAGTAACTCTCGGCCACTTTCATTTTGTCAAAGTAGCTCTCAGAGGAAAAAAGGTTGGTGACCCCTGGTCTATACAGTCCCCAGATGTTGCTGCCTCCTTGAAGATGCTCCATTGCGTACACTCAAAGCAGTCCTGTAAAGATGGAAACGCCTCCCGTGGCCACACTCTAATGTCCTTGACTACTGGTGGCTCTTGTCTCACTCTGGGCCCGTATGCAGGCTTCAGAAGGATAGTCAGGTGGTCAAAGCTGCCAACGTGAGGTAGAGGGGCTGCAGTGTATGCATTCTTGATATTTGTGTATAATTTGTCATGGCACAGGACAAGTTGGATCTCAAAATGCATTGTTTGTAGTGAATGGTGTTTCTCACCTAATAAAAAGTGTATTAGAAGGAGTTTTGCTTCTATAAATACAGTCCAGATTTACAAAACATTTACAATAATGATGTGAAAAGACTGTGACAAACCGGAAATTACTGGAAATGACATGAACATAACTTTACCCACAAGAGCTAGTTGTGTAAAAAAATAATTTCAGATAGCTCACAGTCATTCTAAAGGTGATAAACCAAGCAAAGCTGGATAAACAGAACAGCCTCTGATAATGATGTAACTACAAAGATTGCTACACAATGTGAAGAGTTCTCCTAATGGATCTGTAATAAGACCCATCAAGACCAGCCTCTCCATTCTTCCCCATGGGTTTGCTACAAAATCCATCTCCTGTTAAGAAGCAAATGGTCTTGGACCGATTTGTTAGCCAGTCAAATCCCCATAGTGGCATGGAATCAACTCATGAGTCAGAGTCTTAAACTGCTACTCCACCTACAATCTTTTCAATATCAAAGACGCACATCCTGCAGGCTTGTAAGTTATCAGTAAAAGATAGATGCATCCTTCATATAGAGAGCTTGCCATGAACATCCTGAATTCATGTCAGTAACAGTGGATTACGACGGAAAAAGGGATCACAATGTCCAGAAACTCCTCAAACAACTCCTGCAGCAATATCCACTTTTCTGCTGTCCATCACTATGCTCAGTATATTCCTAACACTCAGTTTTGACAAAATGTGCTAAAATCTGATTAAATTAACTTTATTTGTAGCCTGCATACAGTTGTTCGCGTCTATGTTTACTTGTGTTTGTCATGAGAGGCAGCAGTTCCCCATGCAAGCTACGAATGGAAGCAGTATATTTAGCTATATTTTGGCAGAACAATGAATGTAGCGATAAACAGATTGCTGTCAAGGCTATATAGGAGATCGGAAAATGAAATTATCGATTTTGGGAGAAAACAGGTACATAGCAAACGTGTCCCTCGTGTACAAAAAAAAAAAATCACTGTAAGATCTGCTGATTTCTTTGTGACTGATTTCAACGGCTATAGGCTATACTGTACGTTACAGAAATTGCATCACCAAAAGGTACAGGCCGGCTCACTCTAGGCCAACTGTATCGATCTCTCTCACGCATAAGTCACAAGTCTGGCGGGGGACCTTTGTTGTCATTCCCCATCTCTCAATTCTTGCCATCTCTCTATTGTCAAAATATCAAATAAAGGCATACAAACACCCCTAAAGTCCTTAGAGTCTAATACTAACCGGCCTTGTAATTATTGCTTGTTCCACCAACTCCCCAGGAAAAAAATCTGGGCCTCTTTCTTTACCATGCCAAATGTTTGACTGTCTTGCCTTCATTTCTGCTCTCTACCGTGTAATGCAATGCAGGCAATATTCTATTAGCAAATCATTCAATATTCTGAAAGAGAAACGGGGATCAACAGATAGAAAGAACATGAGAGGGAACGAGAGACAGATGGGAAAAAACAATAGGGAGGATGAAAACAGGGGAGTAACTGTATGTCAGTCTGAGCACAAACCAGTGCTGTTATTTGTGTGCCCGTGTTTGCAGTCAGTGAATCAGGAGATGGGAAAAAAAAACGTCTCGAGAGAAAAATAGTGATTGAAAGAGAAAGAAAGAAAATTGGCAAAGGGAAAAAAATAATAATCAAAAGCTGAGGGAAATTATCTGAGAAACCAAGCATCAACATTGGGTATTGAGGCCTAGCATGACAACTCCCACAACAGCTCCCTTCACTACGGTGCAGTTTAAAACCCTGATCGTGTTCGGGAAGACTTAACTTGCCGTCAGGCTGTTTATTGTTAGCCCATTTATTCCAGCAGGTGGTACCTAATAGCTGCCGTCTTTACTATCTGTTGCAACCTAACTGCTCTATTACAGCCATTGTGTGAGATCATGTGTTTTCGTTGTGACATCACAGAATGCGAGGGAATGTATTGTTCCCCGATGTTGTCTACTTGATCAGCATGCCATTGAAAGAATGTGTTGTGCATTAGAGGTCTACACATTTTTCAATGTCACTCCTGTCCGCTCACACTGATAAGCCATTCCACAACCACTCGCTTCCACTGAGATTCTGATCATTACCACTTGAAATTCAATTTATTGTCCGACCAGTCCTACAGGGAAAATGAGACATAATATCCCTCTGAGTGCTAGTGTTCAGCAGGAGGTCACTGCCCTATAGAATGCTTTAAATTTCTGTGGAGAAACGTCTGAGTCATCCACCAGCAAAATGAGTTTAGTGTTTACAACTTAATGTTTATATCCGTTGTTCTTCGTCTCTCACACATTTTACCAAATCAGAATATCAATACATTTTTTAAGAATAACTTTATTGATGTTCAAATTAACATTATGTAATGTATACATAATCCATATATTTTTACAGTCTAAAAATAACATTTAAAATTGAGTTTCAATCCATAAAAAAAATAAATGAGCTGCTGTATCATTTTAATAGTTCAACATTTTGAGAAATATGTATATTCTCTTACTTTCTGAGAAGAGTTTTTACGTTTTCCTTTCACTCATTGAGACTATGAACAAAACGAGATCTCGTCTTGTGCAAGACATAAGCGTAGACGGTAATGGAAAATGTTTCTCAACATAGCGCGTCCCCTGGATGGTAACGCATCATCATTGTTGAAATGAAATCTGTGCAGCGAGGATTGGTTTTGTTGCAGCAAGGGCATTTAGTCTCTTCGGCGATGATTGAGACTAGGAACACTGGATCTCATCTAGGCAAAGTTGTGACCGGTAGGTGGATTATTTTTTTGACAGCGAGGTTGCTTTTGTTTATTTCTATGATTTCAACACAGATTTGTTGTTCACAATGTATCTTTATCAGAGCAAAAACAGGGTGCGTGGCCTGGACGGGTCGATATTGAGTTTACTGCATCCTTTTGGATTTAAATACGTCACCTAGCAACATCACTGCATATACAAAAAAATGTATATCAGGTCGTTGTTTTAATTCAGACTAGGGATGTCACGAGAACCGATACTTTGGCACCAAGTCGATAAAAATTCTGAAAACATGACGGTACTCGTTTTTCTACAGTGCCGCAGGTACTGTAAGTACCATCGGGGCCCGAGACTAACGGCGTCCCGGAGACGATAGAAAATGTTTTTGGGACGCCGTGAACTCAGTATCGACGCGCACCCTATTTTATCCCTAATAATGTTACGTTGTGAACGACAAATCCGTGTTGAGATCGGCAGGATGAGAGCCAGTTAGCGTTAGCTGTTAGCAGCCGGTAAGATGCACAATCCTGCACGGAGCTAACAGCTAACGTTAACTATCTGTTGTCCTGCCAATTTCAACATGGGAGGTGCATTCAGGCTCTATTCAGTAAAAATGAGTATCGGGCGAAGGTAAATTCTAACGTTATGATGCGTTCAAATGTAATCTTGCAAAATGAAGTTTTTGGCGAGAAACTTGAATAAATGCAGTTGTTTGAATGATGTTTTCACAGCAATATAAAATAGATAATAGAGAGGGAATTATGACCTGTTTAACTTCCTAACAAAAACCAGTATGGAAACGGTAATAAAGGAGTGTATGTTGAAGTACATGGGATTTATTATTTTACTTCTGTTTTTTACCGTGGTGTCGAATAGGTATCGAGAATCGTAGACTTTCACTACTATTTCACTATTGACTACTAAATGTTTGGTATTGTGAACTCCCTAATTCAGATCTATACACAAAGACACAACAAGAAAAAACATTAACTACAGACCTAATTTATGGCATTTACAGTGTTTTACTTTGCAGTCAGCTTTGAAGAGGCACAAATATTTCATGACTTCTTTGGAGGCAAGTCCCAGCGATGGCGACTTTGATGGCCATGAAACATGATGCAATTAGTTGAGCTCTGCCATTTCATGACCATGTGTCTTTTCATGTGTAATAAATGCTGACAAGTAATTCCTGTTTTCATTGTCCTCTCCACAGCTTTGATACAGATATCCTGACAGAAACGATCAATAATTCATATGTCTGTATGGTCTCTCTCAAAGCTATCAGCAGTCCCTAGACCAGACCTGTTGCTAGCCCAGCTAGAGTCTTTATCATCCTGTCGAGTGTAATGTGATCGGCACAGCACAGCCAGCCAAGAGCTCGGGGAATCACCCAGCATCAAGCAGGCAGTCTGAGAGAAGCTTTGGCTTGTAGCCCTTTTACAATGCAGTCCTTCAGAAATGGTTTTCATGCATTTTATTAGCCTAGCAGATGACCAGTGAGGAAAGGGAAGCCAGGGGAGAGCAATTTAAAACAAATGCCTGTTCCTGCTGGTAAAAATTAGATGACCAATCCTCTCTGCTTCACGTACGCTGTTGGAGCTCCGTTTCTATTTGAGATATCACCATTTCAGCTCCGCTATTTATGAAGCAATAATGTTTTCCTAGAGCCAGTCACACTCACTGGTCTGTGGTTCCTGCTGGACATTATCCAGTTTTCACATTGGACGAATATGTTCCCTAAGCAGGATCCCACTTCAGCAGAGCTGTACAACAACAGAAGTGTTCATACAACAGTCATTTTCCCTTTAATTTGAATCTATATTTGCTTTGGTATAGGACATTACTAACTCCTACAAGATTGTATTTTTTTTCCTTTTTATGCAGTTTTGATTGAAAGTAGCAGGATTATGTAATGATCATAGAGAATTGTTGTTTGTTTTAACCTCAGAACAAAGAAAGCAATTCCTGCTACCACTTTCTTTGATGTGACACTAAAATTGATGGCAATCAATGAAACAGATTTGTGTTGTCACTTAACGGCCCACAAAAAAAGCAGCAGAGCATTTGTATGTTTTAATGTGCCAGCTTGCAAAAATGTGAGGAGCTACCATTTAGTACATGCTGTACTGTTTGCACCAAGTGTTGTATGTATATATATATATATAAAGTATATATATATATATATGTATATATACGAAGCTACCAGCAACGCTACAGCTGCGAATGCAGCACACACACAGTCTGTTGGACACCCGCTATCGTTACGCCAGGCTGACAGAGTAGCCAGACACACAGCTGACAACCTCGCAGGTAAACTAAATGATACAGTGGAGACCTTTACTGGGAAAGTGGCTGCATGTGTCAACGACGATGCATGCAGCATCGAGGCTGCTAACTCTCCCTGACGGGTGAACTGGGGACTCAGGTGCCTGTTTTGCACATAAACTGCTGCTGGTGATGAATGATGGATTTAACCTGTTTGTGCATCGAGTTATCGTTGCAGCTGGGCGACTTGTTAGGCACTAAAAACACAGTACCACTGCACGCAAAGCTCTAATCTTCTCAGTTAACGGTAATAATCGGTTAACGAGGGTCGGTTATCGGTCAAAAAAAATTTCAAAATTAGCATATATATATATATATATATATATATATATATATATTCTCTTAGCACTAAAATTAGGGATAGCCACTAGACTTGTATCTTACACCTCAGGTGCTCACCTGAATAAAGGCTTAGATAAGAACTGACAAAAGAAAAAGCATATACATGCAATGTTATAGGCTCCAAAGCCAAAGCAAAGGCCATCACGACTGGCTGATTTGCTAATTAAATGGTCTGCCTCCCTGAGAATTCAACTCGGTAAATAATTAACCTGTAAAGAGCCATTCAAAGAATACATGAATAGGAACTGGCAAAAAAGTTCAGAGATTTTCAACAAGAAGCGCTCAGAGAGCGGCCGCACAAAAAAGTCAGAGCACTCTGAAAAAAGATGCTCCCAATGAGGAGAGAGTGTATGCAGCCGCCTAGAGAGTTTCAGAGTGCTCCGACTCTTTTGTGAGGCCGTTCCAAGAGCTTCGAGTTGAAAAAGTTTTCAGAAAGGCACCGTGAGCGTTTTTTTTTGATGAAGCGCTCCCCAGCGTCTTTAGTGGTTTCTGCCTGATTGATTGGTGCTGAAAAGCAACATCAATTCATAAATCCTATTTGAGAACCAGACCAAAGACTGTATGTGAAGCTGTGCACCCTGATCATTTAATAGCATAGTTATGTTATCCCCACCTGTTTGTTCATTTAGAGGCTGCAAGCGGAGGCGTCTTTTATCTGACGCCATCTGACTCTTTTTCAAATAGAGTCGGACAGCTATTCAGCTATTCAGTCTTTATAGCGTATTGCTTAGCAAAGATCTCAAGTTGATTTGTTTTGTTTAATTGAAGAAGAGTAGCCTACAGGCTGTAATGTTTCAGTAAAATTAGATTTTCACATTCCTCACCCTCCTGTACATGCCGCACACACATCTGTGAATATATCAACAATCGCCTGTTGTTGGGCTGCCGGTGGCCGGTGGGAAAATTTGAACACATCTCTCAACCCTACATCACAGACTATGTTGCCCTTCACATTTCTGTGAAGAAACATGTTAAAGGTATTTCAGATACCTTTCATATCGCCTTTTTTAAAATAATTTATCAATAACACTTTATTAATGAAAATGAGGTATTCAAAACAAAACAAGAAAAACTCAATCAGAACTGTAATACAATGACATTTTGCGCTAGTCCTCACTAACCGTTTCTTGAACATACAGATTCCTCTCAGATCATGTCGAGTCTCTCTCATTTGAAACAACTTTTTGATACAATTAGGTAATAATTTAATTTTTGCATTGCACATGATTTGAACTGTTTTGAAGATAACCAGATCTTAAATTTTAGTGCTTTTAATTAGATAAAGAGTGGGTTTGTTCTTCTACAATTCTTATGAATCTTTTTTGAAGGATGAAGATTTGTGTTTGATTTATAAGCCTTTCCCCAAACTTCCACACAGTAAGTGATATATGGAACTATAAAGGAACAGTATAAGGTGTATAACGAAGTTTGATCTAGAAGATATTAGATATATTTTATATAATACTGCAATTGACTTTGATCTGGTGTTTGGTGTTATAGAGGGAGGTTATGTAACTTTTCAACTGAATTCAAATTAAAGAATGTCACTCCCTGATTGAATTACAGATATGCCTGACAGAACCACTGACTGTAAATGCAACAGACTTGCTAATGGATTCTGAGTAGCTGTCATGTGGCATGGATTTTTATGGTTTCCCATGAGAGTTTTTGGTTGTATTACATCCATTTAGTGAATGGAATATAACCATATTCCATCCACTTGTATGACCAGCGTATACCACTGTATGCATGTTGGGAAACCCATTCTATATGCATAAAGTACTTTTTGATAGTTAGTTTTCTGTGCACCTAGCTGGAGGTAGGGAGAAATTTGATCTATAGCTATATTATAAGAAAATATAGTTCCTGGATTAAATAGAAAACAAGTCTTTATCTCCTCAGTGATGATATTTCCTGTACATTATGGATGTGTGCGATTAGTCGACTGGTCCAACACACCGGGTTTAGGCACATTACTAACCGGGCGACCGGAGCAGACACTGGGGACATATTGATTTCAGCGGCATTTAAAATATGATTTGGTTAATGAAAAATGTAATTAACGATTTCAAATGGCTCTTATAATAATACACAATATTTGAATGTGCAATGTTTAACCTTATCGATTAAATTGTGCTCAATTTTGACTGTTTTCCGAATGCTTTCTTACTTTTAGACTAGTCCACTAGCTTAAGTTTAAACCTCTGTTTAAATGTGAAATTAGTTTAGGGATGCACCGATACTTTTTCAGTCCCGACACTGATAGCGATACCTGGGCTTTGGGTATCGGTCGATACTGAGTACCAATCCAATACCAGTCTTTAATTTATAAACTGTTTGCTTCACTGTGTGGAAGTGACTGGGAACGTAGCAGTGTGTGTACAGTTTATTTGTTGGTGAATAAATGCTACAACTCCCGTGTCTTGCCAGCCGCCTGCTGATTAAAGTGAAGGCGGTTAGTTGTTAGGATCATCCCTACTGGACATCTATTACCATGATAATGTTATAACACATCAGGAACCTTCTAATAAGGATCGGGCCTGCAGCACTATCAGTTTGACTAAAATTGACTTCCCACCACAATATGTCTGCATCACTGACTTCCTAATGCACATGCTCATCTTTCAAAGCCCAGGTAAGTCACAGAACCCTTCTAAAGAGCATGCTCAATACACCTCCCATTTCTGCCTGAGTGAACAGGTCAATAAGACCCAGACAAGGGGCTGACATTCACATAATTATCAGCTCTGCCTGCCTTTCATACTGTGACACTAAACACAGAAGAAAAATCTCACAGAGTCATTACCCAAGCTACGTGAAGTTTGAAGCTGATCTCTGCTAATGGAAAGTTTAGTACCATGTCCGCAATGTGTTCATTAGCACGTTCTGGGCATCTTTCGCATGCCTGGGAGCCTAGCCATACAGTAGATGTGTATTGTGCCAGTGTTTTAGCAGCCTATGCAGTATGACTGGGAGTATGGCCGTGACTGGGGTTATATATAGCCACGTACCAAATAGCAGTTCCTGACTCGCTCACTAACGCCCTTGGGATCTAATGACATAGCCAGGAGCTTATGCTTCATACTGGCTAAAAACCTCACTCTGGCAAGTCAAGTAGTCACAGTAGGAGGAGGAGGACTGGCTGAAGAAAAATCAACGAGCGTTAAATACAGCGTAGACTAGAGTGAGAGGGCAAGGGTACGTTTTCCAATCTGCTGCTGCTGAGGGGACAAAATGTCCAGATGGCGCCCGTCTCCCTTCCCGCCTTGTATGTTTCATCCTTTTTTTGTTTTGACATTTCCTTTTCCACCCACTGAACCGATTGTGATTTGACAGAGAGGGGAGAAATCATGATCCTCCTCTTCAGAGGCATCTCCACAGATAAAGAAACCCACCCACCCCACCCCACCCCCCCCCCTAGAGCGTCCCCATACAGGGACAGGCAAGCTGCAGGAGAGGAATGGGAGAAATGCCATCTCCTCATCAAGAATGCTCCAGATTCTCGCTGAGGTCTCAGAGAAGCCTTGAGCAGCGTGCGGGCCCAGCCTACATTGTGACACATTTGGGTGATGTGTTTTACCTTGGGGGCTGCTGGACCTCGCGCAAACCAGCCGCTCGGGCACACGCGGCTGAATCCACAGCCCTCTGAGGGAAAGATTTGACGTCTCTCTCTATATACGTGAGACTGATATCAACTATATGTGTTGAGCAAGAAGTAGCTGGCTCTTCTTATTAGTTTCCTACAGGGGCACTGCCTCAGACGTTGTTTCCATCTGTCTGCTGCAATCAGGAAATGTGTCTTGTTTATCTCGCTTGCAGCAAACGACTTGATTGCTGAGTTTTTCATGTAAAAATATGCAACCCGCTGCTGTCGTGATAATTGGAAAAGTCGATCAAACTCGCGGCTTAAATGTAAACAACACGTGCATCACGTACAACCGTACGCGCTAAAAAGCTTTCAAGCATGGAGGAAAAGTTCGCCGTCTTCCTTGACAAGCAGCCACAGCTTAGCTGCATGTTCACAAAGGCTGTCGAAAGGCTTTTAAATCAATGCAAACAATGCAATGAATGCCGGGAGGGCGGACTCACTGGTGTTTACAATCAATAAGGCAATATGCCAAGCAATGTTTTCTTCATGAAACAATGGGTTATTAATTTTTATATTTGTAATTTCTTTGAATCAAAGTGCTATTTTGAGTCACTTCGAGAAATGGGTGCACACTTTAACCGCAGCTGCTCTTTTTTTTTTTTTTTAACGCAACACCTGCTGTTCTGATTGTCTTGCAGTTGCACCTGCATTGTTATTGTGGACAATGTGTCATGATTGGATTGTCTATTGTTATTCCTACCCCTAAGCTGTGCTCATTTAATGAAATTCACACCAGATGAAGGCCCTCGTGAGTACCACAGGGAAGCACAAGACATTGAAATAAGAATTACAGTGCAACCCAAAGGATGCACATAAAAAAACAAACACAACCAACCAAATGATCCCATTGACCAACTGCACATAATGGTGTGCCGGGCTGTGGTGTACAAGGGGCCAAATTTGATTTAGCCTGCTGTTAGTGTTCCCGAATATGTGCTGGAGTGCATGCGCCTCTTACGTGATTAGCCTCCTGAGCAAAATTTGATTTGTTTGGGTTAATCTATGTGTAATTACCCTCCTGAAGCAAATATGAAAAGTGCTCGAATGATCCTCGATGCGGTTGAATTACATGAACATCTGTTAAATTGCACTCTGTTAGGATAAAGTATAAGTTCAATGCAATATTTTAACCTCGCATGAGTGTTTTAGCCCAACACACCACTTTGCAATGTCACTTCCATCTGTGCTCTCGTCGCTCCCTCCCTCTCTCTCTCTCTCCGGCTTCTCCTCCATGTGACTGCTCTGCCGCTTTGACAGGGACCGCTCTGTCTGTCGGCCACACGAGCCAGTGTGCTTTCTATAGTTGACTGGACCTGCAGGCAAGTATCACTCATATCTAGATCATTTTTTTTTTTTTTTTTTATAAGAGGAAGAAAGAAATGAAACAGCGAGCTGTTTGACAGAAACTTACATCCGCCACAGTCACTTAAGCCGGGGAGCTGAGGTGACCTTCTCAGATTTCATTTCAGTTGGTCCTTTTTTCCCCCCTCTTTCCCAGAACAAGTGAGTAATTAGAGCAGAAACATTTCCCCACACACCCGGGCTGGCTGTCAGAGAGCAGAGCTGCTTTTGTTTTTTGTCGGTCTGTCTGTACACGGGCAGGCTTCACTAAAACTGCAAACATTACTGCTGTCATTTTACAGTAGCTGCTCTGGTTAAATACGTACAGTATGTGCAAGCAGTATCTCAAGACCCAGCACTTGTCATACATGCGCCAAGATTAGAGTTATTAGATTAGAGAGAGTCAGATTATTGTGAGTGTCATTTCAGAGAATGTGGTCAGCGTGTATTAGTGATGATGCAGCCTAAAGCCGTCTTACTGTTTCTCTTCCCCCTTGACCAGAGAGTCGTTTCAAACATGAACTACCCAGTGATCCTAAAACTAAATGGTATTAATCCCTGAAGATCACAAAAACACTTTAAAAAGGTATACAAGGGGGGCTTGCCTGCCTGTGTTGTGTTCAGGGCACATGTGAATATTCCCTGTGACCTGCCTTTGGTCAACGCCTACCTTTTTATTTCCATCAGTCTCTGTAATCACTCTACACTAAGTACATCTCTGCCTGCCTAATGTGCCAGATATACTCTAGTCTAACAAAACAGATATATGAGCATCAACATAAAAGCCTGTGATAACTGTTTAGCAAACACGTTGTTGTTGTTTTTCTAGAAAACATCTTTCTGAGCTAAATTTAACAGTCACGCCTGTGAGCTCCGACATTATAAGAATATTATACAGATATAAGTTATGGGATAGCGTGTGGGGGGGGGAAAGCATAAACAACAATGCTCTTGTGACTATAATTTTGTGACTATTTCATGCCTTTTTAACCTTTTTTCCGCTATCTGCTGAGCAAGCATATACTTTATCCATCCATTACTGATGTGTACTTAGTAAAATGCTGTGTGGACGGTGGGATACGAAAAGTGATGTAAAAACAGAGGTCGAGGAAGAAATTGGATAACCTTCTCAAAGTTAGGGACTAAATACGAGCCCAAAAAGACTTCTCCGCTCTCGCGCGTCAGTCACGCACACAACGCCCATCTCCATGGAGGGGGATGCATAGAAAAAGAGACACAAGATGAGGGAAAAAGCAGTTTTTCCCTTTTTTTTTAAGCCCCTTACCGTCGAAGACCTTGAAACGACGACGGCCACGACATCCTCGATTTCTTCAGCCCGGGTCGGTGCCCCGTGTCCACGGCGTAAGTCCGGTCCATGTTCCTCGGTTTGAGGTATCTCTCGGTGTCCGAAAAGCCTCTTTGTCTCACGCGGTCGTTCTTGCGCACTGCCAACGCGTGGTGGTGGAGCGGAGCGAGCGCGGGCTGGTTCTGCTGCCTCCACAGATGTTTCGGCGCCTTCGCACTCACGCCGGTTCCGCCGCCAGCGGCCAACGACGCCGCCGTCCCCACTTGCGCGCAGGCAGGGTCCATCCTCCTCGCCACGTTGGGTTTTTTTTAAATATTTTGTAAAAAAAAAAAAATGTAAGGAGCATTCAAATAGAATGATAAAGAAAAAGGTGATGAGAGGGGAGGCTTCACAACACTTTTTTTTTAGAAATTAAAAAATATATCCTCGAATGCAAAATGATAACCCGAGAAGTAATCGAGACAACTTTTTTTAGGTACTCTTGGTGCTTCAGTTTCCAGTTTGTTTTTCCTTTTAGCTCACGTCATGAGTTTAACTCCATCAACTTTATCCTCACTGCCCAGCAGGAAAACATTGCACAGAGCCAAAAATGAATCCATTTACGCATCACTGAGGTGAGACCTCTGGAACTGCGGTTTTGGAAGAGGGAGGGAAGTGTCCCAGAATGAGAACTCCACTCAATTAAATAAGGTTACCAAGTGCTTCCCCGCTTCCTCCGTGCACGCCCATTTCAGCAAGGTGCTGCTGCTGCTGCTGCTGCTGTCCGAGCTGTTCAGGACAGTCCACACGGGCGGGTGGTCTTTCCACGATATCATGCAAACTTCTGGAAACCCCCCGCGGCTGTAGTTAACTTGACCCACGGCGTGCGTAAAAACCATCCAGACATGACACTGTTCTTCCCTCCTCCAGTTCCCCTGCAAGGAACAGGCGGTGCCTAGATATAGGGAGCAGGATGATACATAAAACATGAGGGACCCACCCAAAGCACCTCCCCCCCGAAATCCTTCATGAGTGAAAAAAACAGGAGGTGGGAGTGGGCAGAGAGCCAGGTGGCCAAATCACATAACAACCAGTTTCGTTATCCAATGGTCCAAATGAGATTTAGGTTTATCACAAAAAAAAATATCAGTTTTTGTAGGAAGGTATTTATAACAGCAGTCATTAAACACACTGCAGGTAATGTGAGCTCACCTTGACAGTGATGATTAAACGGAGAGCCATTACGGGATGTATGTCTGTGCCTGTGATGTCCACGGGGTGCAGAGGATTGCAAACATCCAGCCACCTTGTTAAATCTCTCCTCCTCTGCTCTGTTTGTCATCATTTCTAGGCAAACGGGACTTTCAGGGAAGACTGCTCTCTTCCCTTCCTCTCCCAACACTTCCCTTGCAGCTCAAGCCCATTACTCTGGAAGCTAACAGCGTGGGGATTGCAATCTCTCCTGCTTTCACAGCAGAAATGAAATCCTCTCAGAAACGAGGTGACTCAAAACACAGGTGGCAGGTAAATGAAATTGTGGCAGGACAGCACACGGAGCAAAGAGAATAGGAGGATACATTCGTGCCTTGCATGCACACATGAGCAGCTCATGTGTGGACTTTGTGTTGGTCTATCTTTACCTGCTGAAGTTAACCGGACTCCCTGCAGGGACGTACTCATACAGCAGCACAACTGAATAGTACTGCGCCCACTGAGAACTGACCTGAGATTAAATTTGTATATTCATTTAATATATTTTCCATTACTTTGTTCCTAAACAAGGTCATGGGGAAGATTGTATCCCATCATGCAGTGAGTCACCTTCACCAAACAATGTACCGAATGGGCAACTTTTTACGATTGCACACCTTGTTTATGTATTTGTCACTTTTTTTTGTAACTTTGTAAACATCAAACATGTAGACATGTAGATCTGTCATTAGCCGATACAACATGCTTCAAGCCCTAAGGTGATTTCAGTCAGCTATATGTTTTTGATTAGGGCTGTCAAAGTTAACGCGATAATAATGCGTTAACGCAAATTCGTTTTAACGCCACTAATTTCTTGAATGCATTAACGCAATCAAAATTTCGGAGGTTGTAGCGGGCTCAGTTTTAGAGCTAAAGTGAAGATACTGGCATAATATGAAGCTAGAAAACCTAAGGATTACATTGGTACCAACATACTAGCGTGTCGCGAAATAGGCTAAATAACGCTCCAAACTTACGCTAAATTTTGGTGAGGAAAAACTGGCATGGCCAGGGGTCCCTTGAACTCTGACCTCAACATATGTGAATGAAAATGGGTTCTATGGGTACCCACGAGTCTCCCCTTTACAGACATGCCCACTCTATGATAATCACATGCAGTTTTGGGCAAGTCATAGTCAAGTCAGCACACTGACACACTGACAGCTGTTGTTGCCTGTTGGGCTTGAGTTTGCCATGTTATGATTTGAGTATATTTTTTATGCTAAATGCAGTACCTGTGAGGGTTTCTGGACAATATCTGTCATTTTTTTGTGTTGTTAATTGGATATATACATGTGTTTGCATAAAGCAAGCATATTTGCCCACTACCATGTTGATAAGAATCGCCCTTTAAAGTACATTTTAAACAGATAAAACATGTGCGATTAATTTGCGATAAATCATGATTAACTATGGACAATCATGCGATTAATCACGACTAAATATTTTAATCGATTGACAGCCCTAGTTTTGATATACAGTATATTATCTTCAATTTGTTTTATTTTGTAAGGCGGTTCACAATAGACAAAAGTTGGTCCCCCCTCCCTACCATTACAAAATGCGTTGCTTGTTGCTACATGTAGCGTGTCAATTGGTCAGTGAACGTCACACGATGACACACGTAAGTAGTGAGATTCTACAAGAAGAGTTAGTTCAGGTTCAACGGTGCTCACGACTTATCGCATGGACAGTGATAGCTCGCTGTTCTGCGCCCAAGCTAGTCCACAACCCAGCATAATTTCCTTCATTGGTGTAAATGGCAATGATAATTAGCAAATTTTATCCTCATGTTTGTTTTCTTTCTTAGTTATGTTGAATTAGACTTTTCTTTGGGGATAATGGGATAATGATTGAGATAACTATTAGTGCGGTCGGTAAGTGATTCCACCTGATTTGTATCCGAGCCAATACGTATTTAACAGAGCAGGCTATCAGCAAAACCTGGCCAATTCCCCTCACAATAAGTAGTTTCTTAGTCACAACACAATTTTATTACCCTTCAAGAATATAATTAAAATTTGCACAAACTTAAAAAAAAAGCTGGTGTATAAATGTTTCTACTTATAGTTAAGATGTAAAGTCTAGTTGCAGCCTTACACATAGAAGAATGAAGCCAATCTGTTCCACACAGTGAGCTGTACAGATTTTTAATTAAAAAAGAAGCACTGGTATTGGATCAATGCAATTATCTGAATTTAGGTGTCTGAATTGGTATCAGGAGAGAAACAGTGGGATCTGTGCATCTATATCTGTAATCTGCATGTATGTGTTTCTAAAAATTAAAAAGAAAGATGAGAGAAAAACAGCTTGTTTCCAATTGATCTCTGACATAATGCTCTTGGGATGACACTGTAATGAAATCAATGTGCTGATAGCTTGTTTTGATCCAGTATTGAGCCAATATCCTATACTATTATTGAAACTGCTACAGCCTTTGTCAGTACAAATTTATATCTTAACACTTTTTCACTTATTAATAACATTATGAATATCCGTCAGTTCATTTGTTGAAGTGTTGCTAATGAGCTGTGCTCATCTGTGAACCTTGTCTGCGTTGCAATTATAAAGTTACACTCTTTGATTGTGCTTTTTAAAAAAAACTATTCATGTACATGTAAACAGAACAAAACTTGTTGTTTAATGTTAAATATTATTTGTACCAGCAAATCAGGCTCTCTAGGGACTTGTATCTACCAGCACAATCAATGTATGTTAATGTATTTTGAGGCACTAAGAGCTATAAATTATGTCAAACCTCTACCCTTTCTATAGCTTAAACAAAAGCCGTCATACTAAGTGTGTGAGGAGAGGCAAAGACAAGAGCACTGGAACTGTTAAATGGACAGAATTATTCTTTTTTATTCCCATTATGAGAGCATCTAATGGAAACATAGTGCACTACTTTGTGCTACTTCTTGCATTAATACTGCAGACAGTCTCATTAAGCCACATACAAAGTTAATGTCACTAAATTCACTCAAAAGTTGCAGTTGGAGAATTTAGCGTGGCACGTCTTCCATCCTTAATGGTTTACAACTGTATATTTCTTCCTCACCACTGTGCTGAATTATGGATGAATCAAGCTTGAAGCAAAGTTAAGATGTATGGCTTTTGTTAAAATTCTCCCCATCGCCCATTTTTCTCCTTACAATCCATTTTTTTCTTAAACTGGTCATACTTAGTTTGTTCTGTTATGAAAGCAGTCAGTCTTGTTTGATGTGGTGTTAACATGATGGGACATGACTGATGGCTTAATAGGTATAGGCTTTTTTTTGCAGTCAAAGGGCTGAATTACGATAAATCCAAGCGGTTATATAATCAAGGCCTAAACTGTTGTGGAGCATATACTATATTACGCAACAAAACACTTCTGATTTCACATCAGTTTGTGTTTGTTTTGGTGCTGCAGGCAATAGTTTTGAAAAGTAAGATGACAAAAAACTTAAGCTGTTGAAGTTCTCCAAGAAAAAGACAAAACAAGAAAAGGCGATGACATAATTGAAAATAGTCGATTCAACTGTCTGAAGTAGAGAAGATAGTGACAGGTAGGAGTGTAAATCACCAGCTTCATCACGATACAATATTATATTGATTCTTTGGACAACGATACGATATTTGCAAAGTCTGCCATGGAACGCTTTCCATTCGATTCAATTCAGGGGCCTGTGATCGATATGAGACGATATCACATGGCCATTTAACACAATCAGTTATACCAACTCACAAATGCAACTAAAATATGATTTGACAATTTTATTACTGGGCTCTTCTGTACATTTAAATGAAAAACAATCTATTATTGTTAATAAAATCAATAAAAAATAGACCTCCTGTTGTTGGAGGTTTGATTGCTGGTCAATGCTGGTGAACGGCTTGTCAATAAAATGAGAACAGCTGGTCCACCTTAAAGGTCAGCCCACTTTAAGTGAGCCTGAGCTGAAGTTGTTGCTAATTTCGGGGCTAACCCCCTTCACTTTAACCAGCAGGTAGCAAGCAAGACACAGGAACTTGGCTTGGGTCTTGAGGAGTTGTAGCATTTATTCACCGACAAATAAACTGTAACTTACACACACTGCACTGCTACATTCACAGCTATAACGTTACTGCTACTCACCGTCACACACACCCTCTCTTTCTCTTTCTCTTTCTCTCTCTCTCTCTCTCTCTCTCGCTCTCTCTCCCTCCCCCCCGACTGCTCACTCTCTAACGTTAACGCCGCTAGCACTGTTTGGATGTTTAGGAATGAGCTGCGTTGGCGAAAATGGGGAAACAGACGTGCCATGGGAATTTCAAAATAAAGGCACATCTTAAAGATGATGATATGTATCGATGTTTTTACTTTGCATCGATGATATAGGATCGTTGATCATTTAAACGATCCAGGTCGATGGATCGTTACACCCCCGGTGACAGGCCTGTCCTGCCTTTGTCTTCCTTCAAATAGTCACACAACCCCCTTTCAAACAACCCAATCCTTATCTAGCCAGTGTAACATGATTTTTAAACAGTGGTCAGCTCTACACACTTGGGAATAGTTTGCCCTTTTCTGAAGTTCACATTAAGGTTTGCTGACAATTATTCAGAGAGGATGGGCTGCCTCTACTGTATATCTAATGCCTGACACTTTTTGGCATTATCACAATGACTGCAAGTAAATTATTCAGCATTGACTATGTTTTTTCGTTATGGGTAGCAGTTCCTGTCAGTGATACATTAGACAATGCTGTGAGCAATTTAGACGTGTGACGCACCGAAAAATGTTTGAAACAGAGACAAAAATAAACTGTATTTCTTGAAATCAACATGTTCTTGATATTTAAGCACTCATTTTGAAAGCAGGAGAAACTATTTCAGCACTGCTGTGCATCAGTCGCTGTGAAAATTGCTCTGCCTGCCTGAAAATGTCATTTACAGCTAAGTGACACCGGCTTTTCTTGTTTCCCTCTAAAGAAGTCTACAAGTCAATAACAATTTCTTCTTGTTTAAAGTCTCTCCACAATGCCATGTTCTCTAATTAAAGCCCTTTTAACAAGCTTAGGCCTTATTAATAAGCTGTACCTCACTGCTCATTTCTCTATTGTTTATTCATTCTGTGAGACACAGAAGGTCCCATCAACCTTGGCAAAGAGAGAGAGAAGGACAAGACAGGAGCATGTAGGGGAAAGGGGATGCATTTTCTTTCTCATCTTTTGAACAGTGTTATGTGCTAAAACTGCTCTGATACATTCTCCAGCATTGTCCGGATAGGGTGTGATTCTTTTCTCAGTTGTTGTATGGTCATGTTCTCCAAGCGCGAGAGACTGAATGAGGGCACACTACAAGTAATGCTGAGCATTTATCAAACACTTGTTTGTACCCTTCCTGTGTCGTAAAACTAAGTAGCTGCCATAACGTCTAAAACTGAGACTTTAAAGTCTGCAGGCTGTATGATGTGTCACACAAAATGTCACACAAAAGCTTGGATAATTACCGTTAGAAATAGATAAATAAATGACATTTATAAGACTACTGTGTTGTATAACACTGTGGATGAATCAAAAATCACAGTACTAAATGTGACAATATAGATAGATAGATAGATAGATAGATAGATAGATAGATAGATAGATAGATAGATAGATAGATAGACAGACAGACAGACAGACAGACAGACAGACAGGTAGGTAGGTAGGTAGGTAGGTAGGTAGGTAGGTAGGTAGGTAGGTAGATAGGTAGATAGGTAGATAGATAGATAGATAGATAGATAGATAGATAGATAGATACTTTATTGATCCCGAAGGAAATTTAGGACATACAGAGCTACTGGAAAGGCTGCCGCTCTCGTCGTCGCCGGAATAGTGGCTCATAGGTTGTAGCAAAGGTTTTTCAAAAACAAAAAGGGACAGATCTTTACTGAAATCCTCTTAAAGGTTGCTTTTACCCTGTTTATCATGTTTCAAATGGTGAATAACATTCCCTGTTTCAAGATTAGTAAGTGACAGTGGTGACAAACAGAAATCTATATTGGGCCTAGTTATTTGATGAGTCACACTTGTAGCCAGCCAGGGATAATTTATATACCAGTGGTTTGCCTTTACTTCCAGTGCCAACCATTTTCCAAATCATACTGTAATTGATTTCCTACCTTTCAGGCAGCCATTTGGTTCTGTTAATTTCACTACAGTATGAAACTCAATTTGCAGAAGCTTGAAAGTTGCACAAGATAGGTAATCCATCACAATGAACACTCTGTCCCCTTTATAGGAATTTTCAGATTTCATTTCAGTTCTTTAAGTGAAGTTATTACATGTGGCAGCTGAACACTGGGACTGATTTGAAAGCTGTCTTTGTTATTATGTTAAGTACACTCGAAGGTCTGCAAAATGAGAGCTCACTGTTGATTAACAACCTTATTTACATTACATTTTTCACTCCACTCTATATTTTATTTCTGACAACATGTGGCAGGTTTCACAAAGATAGACTTTAGGCTTAGCACTAATTCATAGACAGAATTCATATAGACGTCTAAATTCACAAAGCTGTCTAGTTCTTTACTATCTTAAGTAGGACTAATTTGCCACAAATTCTGCGTGAATAAAGACTTTTTTTCAAACTAAAAAATGTGGCTGACTGAGAAACTGCAAAGAGTGTAAAAGTACAAAAAAAACATCCAGTAGCATAAAATCTCAGTGCAGTGCAGAGCAGCAGCAGAGCTGAGCTGCTGTGTTTACTTAATTTAGCAGGGCTCGGTACTTCTGCTAACTCGTCAGTCAGGCTCAGGATAGTTTTCTTGGCCAAACGAAAACGATTAATAATCTCTGACACTACTGTCTATTTCTCACGGCTTATTGAGGTCAGTAAAAATGTTTTCCCTTCTCATTGCTCACTCCTCAACATTGTTAGTAAACCACAAACTATGACCATGTTTTCAACCTTTTGTCATTGTGTGCCACTGGTCAGCAGGTGTCACTGACTGTTACCATGGAAACATGGCTCTTCATTCAGAATTAGCCTGGGGGTTGGGTGGCTAATTTATTAGACTAATCTGAGAGCAAAATTAAGACGGGCTTAACATTACAGAGCAGTCTAAAATATCTTTGTGATACCGTCCCACGGTTGTCACAATGGCTTTAAAAGTCCAGTGTGTAGGATCTGGCGGTATCTGGCGGTGAGGTGAGGTGAGGAGATTGAAAACAAACTGATGCCTCTCCCGTTTGCCAAGCGTGTTGGAGAGCTACGGTGACCAACGCGAAAGCGCAAATGGCCCTCTCTAGAGCCATCTGGAGCGGAGCCAGAGCGTAGAGTGTGTGTGTACGTGGGAAGTGAGTGGTGAAGCAAGAGAGAGAGAGTGGCGACGACGGGAGCGAGTAACATTATCGACTCCAACTCAAGCAGGAAAAGTTAACAGAGAGTGGTTTGTTTGTTCTGTGCTACTATAGAAACATGGCGGTGCAACATGGCGGACTCCATGGAGAGGACCCGCTACCTATATAGATATAAACGGCTCATTCTAAGTTAACGAAAACACAATGATTCTTATTATTATTAAGAAGACATACTTATTAATATTATATTCCATTTCTGCCAATAGATCCCCCGAAATGTTACACACTGGTCCCTTAAGCAGCTGACTATCAAATTTGGGATATTGGAGCAGCTTTGAACACACCTCCAAGAAGAGTTTTCAAATAGTCGATTACTATGCAACAATAACATAACTTTGATATAAAAAAAAATTAAAAAAAATAAATAAAGGTGATGAAATAATTACTGTGATGGATTGCATGTTGCAAGGTCGATTTTTATACTAACAAAAAGCACAGAATCTCAAAAATGCTTGGGATGCTTTCAATTACAAGCATGTAAACTACACACAATTTGTAGCTGATGAGAAAACATCAGCTACCATCAGTAAATGTTTAGAAACACATCTCAACGTGTAAGCACAGTGTCAGGCACTTAGCGAGAGATGTGTCCACAGTCACTTCAGACGGCTGCTGTATTGATTGAACCACTTCACTCTACTCACCCCCTACTCTAATTACCCATTCCACTGAAAGACAATTTGTAGTGAAGGGACACATCGTCCTACCTGCTGGTGTCAGCGGAGGTGATGGCGATGAGCGGTGGGGTGCGTAGCGGCAGTGTTGTGGGCCGTGTTGGAACTGTGACTGTGTCTGACTCCGGCTTGCGATCACAGTAGTACTGCTCTGCCTGTCTAAAGGCCAAAGGGGGCAACTGGATCGTCCGGCAAGACAGCCTCCGCACCTGGAAGGGCTCCATGCAGGTGACTGGCCCCGGCTCTGGGGAGTCGGATGAATCATCAGACACCTGGAGGAAGAGAAAGGAGTGTAGGTGAATTCAAAGAAAAGATTAAGCAAATCAGATTCAGAATAATAAGGGCACTTTCACAAGCCATAGTCCAATTGGCTAGTCACAATCTGTGTGAAATGTATATATTTATGTTATATTTTTCACAGTTCCCACATTAAAACGGACCAAATTTAAAAAAAAAGAAAAAGATTTGCTGAGGGGCGTGCACGAAGGAGCGAGGCTACTTCCATAATCACCGACTTTGAAATTGTGCTTTCAAAAAAATGTTTTTCTTTGCACACGAATCCCTCTCCAGTATATCTCAAATGACTTTATAAATGTCACTTTATTTGTGGACTTTACTTAAATTAGCATATTCTGTATGTTCTCTTCAGCCCAAATGTCAAGCAAACATCGGACTCCTGCAGAGGTCCAGGTCAGTCCTCTCCCACTCATGTTAACCTGTCGTTTACCTGGCTCCATCTCAACAAGTGCTCGCACAGGCAGCCTGCATTTAGAGTTGCCATTTGAAATCATCACCATATCTATTTCATTTGTGATATTATAACTGTCTGAAACTTCCATACTGCAGATTCTCAGCTTCACATAGGCACAGGAATACAGGACATGTGACTTTTAACCATGAGACAGCGCTGGTAGAACAGGACCAATAGGAGTGCTCTGTCAAAGCCAAGGTCATGGCTGAAGACTTTTCTGGAGAATTCTTTACTTGTGTCTTATGTTACGGGCTCTGGGTGCCCCGAGGGGCTTAGGCTATTTAAATTTGCATATTCTGTATGTTCTCTTCGGCTCAGATGTCCGCAGAAGTCCATCCTCTCCCACTCATGCTAACCTGTCGTTTACCTGTGTCCATCTCAACAAATGCGCGCACAGGCAGCCTGCGTTTTTTGAATCATCGATCGAACCACACTATGGTTCGCTTGTTTGTTTTGGTCTGCACCAGAGTTCACAACTGCCCAAACAGATGCACCAGGGGATGAACCGCACCAGAGTTAGATTAAAACAGACTAAATGTTGGCTTGTCTAAAGAAAGCATGCAGAGATTCTTCACAGAAGACCTGGGGGCGGCAGTAGCTCAATCCTTGGGAACCGGGATGGCCGGGTTAAGTCGCTGCACAGACCAAGTACGGAGTGTGGACTGGTAGCTCGAGAGGTGCAAGTTCCATTCCTGGGCACTGTCGAGGTGCCCTTGAGTAAAGCACCTAATCCCTAACTGCTTGAGGGGCGCCTGACCATGGGCAGCCCCATCACTCTACTAACATCTCTCCAACTGCATGTCAGAGGGTTCTGTGTGTGTGTGTGTGTGTGTGTATTTCGGGCCTATCGTGCCTGTGTGTGTAAAATAACAATGACAACAAAAAAAAAAACATTCCCCCCCGGGGGATTACTAAATTAGTTTTTCTTCTTCTTCTTAGCAGGGATTTAACAGAAGATGCAAAATGAAAGGGAGAAAAAAAATGGTGAGAAAAGGACTTCAAGTATATCAGTAGCCAAGTATAAACAGTAAAATGTCCAGAAGAATGTTTTGATCGATGCAGAATCCAGTTATTAACTGAGTTCAAGGTGTGCAGTGTTTGCTTGGTAAAAGCGATAAAGGGTAAACGAGTTTAATTAAATTCCGATTTGATGTGGCCATGAAAGGCCATAACAACCAAGACATGTCGTAAGTTCCAGCTGTCTGTTTTAGCACAATTTTGCATCATCTGCTCAAAGTCAAAGGTTCCTCTAGCTATGAAAAGCCCATTAAAATTTAAAGGACGTCCAGCTGTCTCAGCCTATGTCATACATTATGTTGAAAAGCACAATTCCTAATGATTTTAGTGACCTCAGACCTTTAATCTAGCACCACTCACAGTTAAAAGTTTTCACTTGGCCATTTGTCAATCGAGAAACTTTTTGTGGAAAAAATCGACTTTGCGTTTTAGGAAAGAAGTTCATTAAAGAACAGCTCCCATTCCATTTCTTGTGATCTCTAGTCCATCGTTTTTGTGTATAAAACACTCTCAGTTGCCAGTTTATTAGATACACCTAGCTTAATAAACTGTCAACTAAAAGTATATCATTGTCTGCGAGGGAAAAAGCAACAGTGCAGATGCTAAATAGGGACAACTTATCTTTGGATTCCTTTAGGGATGTTGTTGATTTTCCAGATGGGCAACATGCTGCCTCCAGCTAGCTTGCTCTAGTGGCACTCAAATATAATCCAAGAAACAACCAAAGCAAACATTTGCTTACTGTGGTGTAGTGTTTAATTCAGTGTAAATTACATTTTCAAATAAACAATGGGTCATATGTGAAATGGGTTGCTGGTATTAGCAAACCAGCAGAGAATTATCAGCAACTCTGCAGTTCCTCCACCTATACCAAGTCTTTTAGCATCCTACAGCTCATTGTTCTGGTTTTACGTCCCATAACTTTACTGTTTTGGTTCAATCTCACCACTCAAATCAACACTGTTTTCTGCTGTTCTTGACGAAAAAGCTCTGACGACAATACTCCACCTTTCCAGCACTAAAGGTCACACAGACAAAATTAGCAACTGTCTGGTGAACATAGTGGAGCATTTAGCAAGCAGCTAAAGACCCAGTTCCACTTGTGAAGACTTGGTACCAAAACGTAGCGAGAAAGAGAGGGAATACTGGACTTACATTTACCAAGTGGTCAGAAGTAGGACTCCAAATCGATGCTAACATTGCTCTGTAAATAGTCAGTTGTTAGCTAACATGTTAGCCATACAGTAACAACTTTAAGGCCCTGCACACCCACACACGTTTTCGTTTAATCTGGCTGATTAGACATCTAGTTGCAGCTGGGCAGCGCTACGTTGGAATTACATGAGGATACCAAACTTCATGAACCAATAAGAATGATGAAGGTGTAACCACTCCAGGAACAACAAAACTAATCAGAGGATCAGACAGATGTCAATCAAGGGCTGTATTCGAAACCGCCTACTACATACTACTGACGAATGCAGTATGCAGTACACAGTACATGGTATGCAGTATGAAACGGTTAAGACGATGTATTTAGCAGTATGCTAGACCAGGCTTTAGTCTTTAAACCAGCTCTTAAAGCACTGGACAAAAAAACAAACTCGTACCACTATTGCAATACTATCGAAAAATACAACTTAGATTTTTTTGTTTATGTTATGTTTGTCTACTTTATAAGATACTGCACGGTTTAAACAATTTATTCTAGCAGCTCATGCTGAAGTGAGACAAACAGGATCATCAACGAGGGGAGACGGGAAATATAAAACACTGATCCACAACATTTACTCAAACTGCATTTTCAGTTACAGCAACAAAACAGTGGAATGATATCCTTATAAATATTACAGCAATGTAAAAAAGGGTCATGTTGTCTCAGCAGGTATCTCTCTGCCCCGTCAGAGGCTGCTCTTTCCCTCGCCTCTTCCCTCACCACGTCCTGCTGCTCTGTAGTTGGTCTGCGAGCGTCACTGGCCGGCTGGTGAGCGAGCTACGCCCGCAGGCAATTGTGGAGCTTTTCAACTCCAAAATGGCAGATAAACACAGGTTCCCATTAATTTATAATGGACATTTGTGTTGTGATATTTAAACAAACCATCCACCAACAAGGAAATAAAAGCCTCTTGTCTACGAGGCCGGTCTCTTGAGAGAGCTCCAGCGAATGTTCGATTCGCCATCTAGTATCGTAAAACTGCCAATATTCAAAATCTACACAGTTGATTTCTCGCCTCAAACATTTTCAGAAGTGAATTTAGTGATGAAATAGCTACAAAAATGTTAAAAAAAAAAACTAGCCTTGCATTGTGGTATACAGTAGGCGAGGTAGACTGGTCTGATGCATACTGAAGATTTTTTCCAAATCAGTACGACATCCAGGTATTTTCAGCATACTGTAGATTTTGCTTTTTTTTATTCCCGTACTGCATACTACATACTACATTTTGGCCCAATCAGTACGTACTACTAGTACAGTATGCGGTTTCGGATACAGCCATAGTCTGTTACTGCTACACCACTGACCAACACAAAGCAGTGTCAGTGGTTTCCTCTGTCACAATTTGCGCTAACAAACACAAATGTGCTTAAAGTAATGACAAGAGAAGACAAATATTACATTTTACATCACAGCTTGTTTTCTTGAGTTCGCACATTCTAGTTGACATGTTGCTGTCACAGTTACTATGTTTCTCTGTTGTCATGTGTCCTTGGTTGAGTCCTTTCCAAAAAAAAGATGCAATACAAGATAAGACGGCATCTTGCTCTCCAAACGGAATTTAAGCTGTATACATCATTTTTTCTTCTCTCTTAACGTCTGTATTATGCATCTTTTTACATTGCACAATTTTATTTCTGCTTGTATTTTTTTGTGGTTATTTTATTTTATTTGTTCCCCAATACTCCCTGTACTGCTGTTTTGTAATGTATAATGTATTGTAATAATAAAAAAATTAATACTTAATAATGTTTGAAAAAAATACTCCAAACAACAAGTGGAGGAGACTAACTGTTGTCAAGAGGTGGGCCCTCATTCAATTTAATTTCTTTGAAATTAAAAAGTTGTTGTTTCTTGATATTAGATACAAAATGTGTGCAAACACTATTTGAATAGAATATACATTTGTACCAAGTTTTATTTGCATTATAGAGTTAATTGCTTCTTCTTTTCCTCTCTGTGTGTCTGTTTAGGCTAGCCTGTGCGAATATAAACCCTCTATATTTGTCTGGCTTACTCAGTATATGGAAATGTTATTTGTATTTTTGCATTTTATTTGACTTTATTTGCATTTTATTGATTTGAGAAAGGTACATTTGCACTTAAAGCTGGGGTCTGCGATTTATCCAGTATACACTTTTTGTTATATTGGTTGAAATGGTCTTTACACCCCGACAGCAATCCGTTTCTTATGAGCACTGAAAAAAGACCGGAAAAGATCCGTCATCTGTAGCTGCTGTAATCCTGTAAAAACGTCTACCAGTCAGTAAAAATGGTCCCGGTTGTAAGGAACCAATCAGAAGCCTCCCTGCCTCCCTGCTCGTACTCTAGCCTCAGCGTGCACCAGCGTGAACTCAAAGCGCGTGTCCGCCGCACGTTCACTGGAGAGAGGAAGAGAAAACTCAGCTCTTAAAACACCGGACAACGACAACGAACTCGTACCACTATTACCATATTATCGAAAAATACAACTTTGATTTAGTTGTTTATGTTCTGTTAGTTTACTTTATAAAATACTGCAGATTTAAACTATTTATTCTAACAGCTCAAAGTGAAGTCAGACAAACAGGATTATCAACGAGGGGAGACGGCGGATAGAAAACATTGCCGAACAAAATTTACGTTACTCAAACTGCTTTTTCAGTTACAGAAACAAACGAGTGGACTGATCTCCCTCCAGATATTAGAGTAATGTTAAAAAGGGTCGTGTTGTCTCAGCAGGTATCTCTCTCTTTCCCTCCCCTCTCTGCTGCTCTGTGGCCGGCTCTCCAGCGAGCTGCTGCCCCCCCCCTCTCCGTCAACAAGGAAATAAACCCCTCGTCTACGAGACCGGTCTCTTGAGAGAGCTCCAGCTCATAGCGGGGTCTGTGTGAGTGAATGCCCGGGTGGAGAGGTGGCGATCCCGGCAGGAGCTAGCTAGCTGTGCCGGCAGTTTGTGGAGCTTCTAAACTCCGACAACAGTTGAGAAAATGTTTGATTCGCCATCTAACATCGTAAAACTGTCAATATTCTAAATCTACACCGTTGATTTCTCGCCTCAACATTTTTCAGAAGTGAATTTAGTGATGAAATAGCTACGAAAAATGTGAAGTAGTTAAGATGCGGCGGTGCTCGTGCATGTGTGTGGGGGGCGTTGCCTTATAAGGAGTTTCGAGGGGAGGGGGGGGTTTAGACGGAGCTCCTGAGGCGATGCGACTTTCAAATTATGCTAGTTTTCCAAGATCGCAGACCCCAGCTTTAAAGGGACTATTTGTAACTTATCACGCGCATAAATCTTAACGGGTCGGAATCCCATGCGCGCTCGCGTGTGGGTACGCGCTGCTCCTGCTGCCTGCTTGCACACCGCGCTCGTTCTCACCCGCTCGGCTCGCTCCAACTCCACGTGCACGCGCGCACACTGCAGAAGAGTTAGTTTAGCTCTGAGAATATCTAGTGAATGTGCAGTGGACGTTTTTGCAGAAATAAATGCTGCAGCTCCTCCAGACCAACAGAGGTTTCCCGTGTCTTGTGAAGTGACGGGGCTCCGCAGAGAGTTACGTTATCGTCCCGACCGGGTGTCGGTGTCCGTCCCCCCCCCCCCCGTTCCCTCCGGGTCGGCAGGCTGAGAAAGGAAAAGCCAGCACTAGAATCAGCATTGATTCATGGAGAGACCCTCCTCTGGTCAGCTAACATTACTGCCAAGCAGGTGAAATATAGAGTGATATTGTGTGTTAGCTGACGTGTGTCGCCTCACTGTTTAGACCGGTGCTCGTTCATGTCAATATAGCGCGAGCACAAGCGTGAGCACGAGCAACAGGATGCTGACTTTCGTTGACATTGCGGCCACAGGTGTCGCTGTGAACAAGCAATTTCTGATTCTTACATATAGCCCCTTTAAGTAATTTGCATCTCAATTTACCACTTGGATGTGACTCTATGAATAGTTTATGTACTTTAATTCATTTTTTTAAATTAATTATTTACACCATGAGACCCGCTGGATCGCGGACAATCCCGACTTCAGGTTCAGTTTTAAAGCTAGAGTGAAGTTACAGATATCACATGAAACTAGAAAACCTAAGGAATCCATTGGTCCATGTCATGCTACAGTAGCTTGTTGGGAATGAGGGTAAATAAAGCTCCACAGTTAGGCTAAATTTTGGCAACGAAAAAACGGCATGGCCATTTTCAAAGGCGTTCCTTGACGTCTGACCTCAAGATATGTGAATGAAAATAGGTTCTATGGGTACCCACGAGTCTCCCCTTAACAGACATGCCCACTTTATGATTATCCCATGCAGTTTTGGGCAAAAACAGGCAGTTATTTGAGTGCAGTCCAGTGTTATTTTCGCCTATACTAAAATGGTGTATTTGAATAGTTTTGCAGACTGGGGTCCCTAAACAGTCTTGGAACTGCATAAATTGGGTATCACTGTCAAACGGAGACTCTTATGGATCCGATGAGCCCAATTGTATTCATGTGTGATGATTTTAGTCCTCATAGTAGCCATTTCATTGTAGTGAGACTAGGGATGCTAATTTTGAAAAATGTTCTTAACCGATAACCGACCCTCGTCAACCGATTATTAACCGTTAACTGACAAGATTTCGCATGCAGCGGTGCGCCAGCTGCAGTGTATGAGCACAGCACAACACACAACTGAGTGCCCAGTTCATCGTCAGGAGAGCTACTGTAGCAGCCACGATGCTGCGTTCACTGTCTCCAGTTCACCGTCCGGGAGCGTTAACTTAGCAGCCACGATGCTGCGTGTAGTGTCGCGAACATGCAGCCACTTTCCCAGTAAAAGTCTCCACCGCACATTTAGTTTAGTTTAGCAGGTTGTCAGCTGTGTGTCTGTTTGTGATTTTGGGCTACACAAATAAAATTGACTTGACTTGACTATACTGTTGACCTGCTATTTCCCCCTAAAGACCCCCTGTACCCCCCTACAAAAGACAAAGACGGGTCTATTGTGGGTCTCAGAGGGTTAATGGAAGAAAAATCAGTGTTGTGTCATGGGGAAAACCTAACAGTGCTATTAACAAGATTATAACGCTTTTAGGAGGAATGATGATGTCCAGGGATAATGTGTTGAATTAACTGCCAAGAGAGAGAAAAAAAAACCACAATGAATATGAGGACTTAACAAAGGTTCAAACAGAGAGTCCTATAAAGAAACGGTCGAGAAAAAAAGGAAACTCAAAGTGAAAATGCCACATCACACCGGGTCAAGAGAGGAGAAAAAAAAAATCAAATGATAAGAATTTCAGCGGGAGGCAAGAACCGTCTGAAAGCTGTGAGTGTGTACGTCTGAGGTGCGACCAGTGTGAGAGGAGAGAAAGTCATTCTACAATAGCAGGTCAACCTGCAGGAAACACATCAGGTGGTCAATGTCCCATTAAGTAGTTATCAGAAAAGTTGATTCTGCTGCAGTGAAGGCAACAGCAGAGCCTCTCCTTTAAAAACAAGTCTGCTTCCAGGCAAGGTATCCTACATTATAGTCAGACTTTTCACTGAATGTATGCATCTGGAAATACGTTAGCAGATTTCAATCACATTTTGACAAAGACCAAACACATTGCTTAATGCAAATTACTCGTTTTAATATGCAAATTGCAGTTTTGCTTTCTTTGTATTGGCCTCCAGCACAATAGCCAATTTTTTCCCCCTCTGAACACACAATACACCCAAGACTCTGCTGGTTGAGAAGTGGCTAGAAGCTCAATGTTGTGTTGTTTCTTTGGTACACTGTCCTTGGGGACAGCACAGAGGTAATCAGTTATTTGCGTATTGAGCGGTTCCAGGACTATCTTTGATTCAGGACACACTTGAATACACAAACACACATATATGGAGTGAGCTGGTGAGACAGCATGATAAATTGAGGCAGATTCTGTGCCATTAATCTTGCTGCAAACCATGAGGAGTTTTCATTTGTTCTGCATGAATAACAAAGCTTAAGGGTCAACCACATAGCTCTTTTACAGGTGACACCCCTACATTATATGCCATTCTTTTCAATGAGTACAGCTAGGGCCTCACCTTTATACACACAACACTGAATCTCAGATACGGATAGTACAGTTAAAAGTAGGGCTGGGACGATACACCTAGCTCCCAATACTATCACGATATTTGGGTGCCGATTCGATATGTATTCGATCTTTAAGTATTGCGATTCTACAAGTATTGCGATTCGATATTACAATATGTTGCGATTTTTGTTAACTTTTTTAACACTAGACCATGGGTAAAAGTTGAATCATACACTTCTAGGGACTTTTACTTTGGAAAATATCTAAATGAATAGAGTAAGAATGTTTGATTTTCAGCATGTATGTAGTCAGACATGTCCTGAAGTCAAATATATCAGTCATTGTCAGAGGCATGATTTATTAATTTTTTTTACAGCACCCCAAAAATCAAAGAATAAAGACTTTTCCTTCACAAATTAGTGGTATTTTCTTTCTAATTTATAAGGGACATGTAATGTTTTATACTTCTGGTGAATATAATCCAATCAATCTTATTTCCATATATGCATCTTGTATATACAGTTCCCTTTGTTAACACTTTATTTTGAAAACTGGACGTAGTCACACGTGAATACTTCCGCTAACTTCGCCAAGTCGTCGCTAGCTCTGCCGTTAGCATCGTTCTCTTTATACATCCATGGTCAGCTCCATAGGGGCCGTTTCAATGCATTTAACATAAATGTCAGTATATGGGTGCATTACAGTTGTAACGTTTCCTGTCCATGACAGAGTTAGCATGCAGCTTTAGCCATGATGTCTAGCTCTGCTTTTCCTGGCAATGTGTGTAACCCAAAGTGTTTCCATACTTTACTGTGTGTGTAGTGTTTACCACTTTGGATTTAAAATGTGAGGGTGCAGGTCGTATCCACGCCGTCCTTCCGCCGTTTGCTACTTTTTCGTTTCGGCTCGCTGCGGCCGGCTGCTGTTTGTTTTGGTTGAAGGCTATGGAACGGATATGACATCACGTTACTCAGACTACCACAATAAAAGCGGTAATTTCCTTTTACCTCTGCATAGACTCAAATGAAGCAAATATATCGATTCTGGCATTAAAAAAAATCAATTTCAAATTCGTAAAAAAGATCATGACCAGGTTAACCTGTTAAGGGTCCTTTTGACAGAAGGGTTAAATTAGCTAACGCAGGACTCTCATTAGCTGGTTTTGTACTTTAATGGTGAACATGAATTCATCATATTACATAAAACCATTTGACATGTAGTGGATTTGGAGCTTTTTAGTGGGCCCTTGGGCAGTTGCCCGCTTTTGCCAAGTCAATAATTTGACCTTACTTATAATAATCATGCAACAATAGCAGGCTGGAATTAATTTGTGTTTCTCATTTTGGCCTATTTTTTGTGTTGCAGATTTCCATACAGTAGATTGTTTTGCTGTGCCAAGCAGAGGTGCTCAATGGTGTGTGAATGGCCTGGGGCAGCCTGCTGGATAAAAACACCATTCGCCCTCCAAGTGAAAACAAATGAATTATCCTGGCAGTTAGCGCTATACGCTGCCTCTTACATCATTATACGTCTCTATTAGACCAGAAAGACCTCTCGGAGCGCTGACGTTGTGTGTGCAAGTGTGTTTGTCACCCCTCTCCCTCTTTGTCGTGACTGTTCAGCTTCACCCTTCGTCGTGCAGCCAAACACCTCACCCCCCCCCCCCCCCCCCCCCCCCGCCCATCCACCCCTGCATCCATCAAGATGCCAATCTTCATCCAGGAAGCTATCGAGCCTTTCATTCCTACATAATTACCTGTATTAGACTCATTGCTACAGACGCTGGCTTACAGAGCAGAATGAGGGAGCCAGCATGATTAACCCTCACTTCTCATCATGCTGAAGGTAAAGCAGATGGATGATGGATCTAATGAGTCAATGAAGTTAAGTCAGTATTAACCATGACCTCTTTTGACAGTATTTTCCTAGACAACAGTTTATGTAATGGCCCTTTGCTCCCGTGAGGAATAAACGACAAGAAAATGTGAAATGCTTGCCTGTGAATATTCCTCATCAAAACTATTCATACCGGCAGCAATGTGAATTGAAAATCGAAAGATTCGCTCAGGCAGAGGACCAACTAACGGGATCCTATTGACCCAGAGCAGCGTCCGGAAGTCTGTCTGAGGGAAATTGTTGTATAGCCTTAGCTACTGTAAGCTATTTTATTGAGCTTCCTTTATAGCAAAATGCTCTGAATGAATTTCCCTCTGGTAAACATTTACGCAGTGAGGGAGCCAGCATGATTAACCCTCACTTTTCATCATGCTGAAGGTAAAGCAGATGGATGATGGATCTAATGAGTCAATGAAGTTAAGTCAGTATTAACCATGACCTCTTTTGACAGTATTTTCCTAGACTACAATTTATGTAATGGCCCTCTGCTCCCGTGAGGAATAAACGACAAGAAAATGCGAAATACTCACCTGTGAATATTCCTCATCAAAACTATTCATACCGGCAGCAATGGGAATTAAAAATCGAAAGATTTGCGCAGGCAGAGGACCAACTAACGGGGTCCTATTGACCCAGAGCAGCGTCCGGAAGTCTGTCTGAGGTAAATTGTGGTATAGCCTGTATAGCTACTGTAAGCTATTTTATTGAGCTTCCTTTATAGCAAAATGCTCTGAATGAATTTGCCTCTGGTAAACATTTACGCAGTGTGTATATTCAGGGCTTTTATTGTGAAAGCTAAGAATGTAAGTGCGCTGCCTTTGTCAAAGTTGAAAATTTGCCACCTTGGTTCGGACTACAGAGCTTCCGTGTTGTTGTACACTAAAGTGTACGTTTTGAATATGTCCGTTCCGCACAACGTGATTGGTTGACGTCTTTATTCGCGGTGCAAAGGGTCAGAAAAATCTACATCGTCCTGGAAAAAAAAATTGATATTAATAATATTTGCATTCTGTGTGAAAGTACTGATAACAAAAACAACAGATCGAAAAAATATGTTGACGCGCAAATGAATTGCACGAAACAAATGCCCCAGGTAAAGGCCTTCACAGTGATACAGGGTACTACAGCTGTTACATTTGCACTTTATTTGATGCACTTCACTTAAGCTCTATATTAAATCACTCTATGAATAATTTATGCACTTAAATTCATTATTGCTTGCCTTTTGTATCTTACTTTTTTAAGTACATACATTTGTCAGTAAAATTGCAAAGACCAGAATATTCAAAGTATGTAGCCAGAGGACTTCACCTTCATCAACACTCCTTTACAGAAATACTCCAAAATAAAAAGATTGAAACATTAGCTAGTTAGTTTCTTCCAAGATCTATACTTGAAATCTGAGGAAAGTCAAATGTAATATAAAGAATAATATGTAAATAATAAATAAGATTACCAGAAGAAAATAAATCTAAAAGAAGAATAAAGGGCATTTGAAAATTATTTTAGTCACGTCAAAGACCACGAGAGGAATGACAAAAGAGACGGCTCAGGGTACAAAGGTTAGGACATCCAACTGTGTGTGTGTGTGTGTGTGTGTGTGTGTGTGTGTGTGTGTGTGTGTGTGTCTGTGTGTGTGTGTGTGTGTGTGTGTGTTTTCCCACTGTAGATTATACCACAGTCCTTCATCTTCACTCACTTGTGCTGTCTCTCCTAATGCCTAAAGTGGCCCTTTATGATAAGTGGGATCAGTGAAAGGTTAATTGGTCTGCTGTGACTCTTCCGTGCTCTCTGTGTATTTCATGTGCCAATCCATTGGTGGTGTGGTCAGATTTTATGAAATCAGCAGTCAGCCCAACTCATGTTGTGAATTTTCTAAATGTTCTTCTATTTCGTGGGAAACGTAAAGGTTAATAAAGGAGACTATTTTGCCGGAATAACTTACCACGATTGACCGTTTGCTAAACCCCCCCTGTTCTTGCATGGCGCATAATGCAGCTTACATGAACGGTGGTGGCAGATTTGCTATGTGTTATTTATAGTATTTTTTGAAACAATGGGATTTCAGATATTGAGAATGACAAAAGCAGCTTCTCATTCGTAGCCGGCGGCGACGGTCAGTTTTGCCGGCTGAAATGACAGCTTTCACTTTCCTTATCAGCTGTAGCTAGCTAATGAACATCAGCTCTGTGTGTTGGTTGAAAACATAGCAACAGACAGATAGAATACATAGATAGATCAACACGTTCTCATCCCAACTCGTCACATACGGCCGCTTTGTCACGCCCCTTGCTGTCACTTTTTTTTTTTATCAAAACCACTATAAATACCCTTGGCGTCACTTTAGGTTTAGGCAACAAAACGACTTAGGAAAACACTACATGGTTGGGCTTAAAACTACTACGTTTGTAAAGTGAAAACGAAACTGAACGTAGTGACCACGGGACACGAACAAACAGCTGATTGTAACGTGAAAGTGAAACTTATGGGACACAAACAGCGGTCTCCTGGATGAAAACCTTGTGTTTGTTGGGCACATCCACCACCCCACCCGCCCGCCCTCTGTGTGTCTTTTTGCTCTTTGAACTACGTCAACACACTCTTGCTGCACTTTCTCTGAGCATTTACTGTTGTCGTGGATGGGTTTACATTGTAGTTAATGGAAAGCCCGGTGCGTCACATGCCGACGGCCGTGACAAAGCCTCAGTATTTGAAGCCCTGGGAATGAGAACGGGCTGGATAGATAGATTTATGCTTTATTGTTTGTATTTGTATGTTTCACTTTTAAAGGACAAAAGGCTTTCAGCACGAGGTCCAACTCCGGCTGGAGTTACTGGAGTTTAAACTTTCCCAAATCTAACAAAGGGCATGAAGGAGCCGCTAAAGTTAGCCTCTGATATTGTAGCACCCAAGACCGGCTCCAACGCAGTGGATGTTCCAGTCCTGAATAGGGCGTTTTTCTAACATAACTCCACAAAAAACTGCAATGCTAGCTAATGACACGCTACCTGGTTACTAATCTAGGTAAGAAGCCAGTTAGCATGGCATGCTAATGTTTGCAGCTTACTAGAGCAGATAAACACACTGATTAATCAATGTGTTTTAGTTACGCTCTCGCATTTTCGGTTTTGGAAAGGTGATAAAAGAAGACATGACCATTCAAACTATTTAGATGCCAAGTACTGTATCTGTCTTACAAGAGCCCCACGCACGCGGAGAAATCCAAACATTGACAGGCTGGTTGTGCCTGGTTACGGTTGCTATGTTATGATTGGACAATTGGGGAAAGATTTAGCAAACAGTCAATTTAGCATAGGTGAACTAGATACCCAAACATAGATACAATGTAGTAATGTAGTCAGTTAATGATGTCAGGCATTAACAGGTTCAGTCGACTTCCTTTCAGCAAATGTCAGAAAAAATCCTATAAATTCTTCAAAGATTTCCAATTGTTTATGCTGTAGATAAAAAAAAAAAGCGACCCTTCAGTACAATAGATCAGCCTTGAGACATAGTGATACCTTCCTGTTATGTTATGGTGAAGAAGTACTTCATTCACTTCAGAAAGATGTGGTTTCAGAGGGAATTTAATGTGGTTTTAGTTGCCGAGAGAGTAAATAAATCAATGCAAAATGAGTCCGGTTCTGACTTGAGCCCTTAGTTTACATGTGTTTGCACGGCCGAGAGAAAATCTGATAGAAAAGAGTTACTGTGAGGACAGAGAGGTAGAAACTTCGTTTAAACAGCCTGAGGATACTTTGATCATGACAGCACATCAATATGCCAACTGAAATCTCTGTGCCCCATTATAAAGTAGTTTTTTTTGCCGTTATTGCCAAGGGCCAGCCAACTCACAAGCCTTGAGAAAAAAACACAACGCACACTCCGCTTTGATTTGTGGTATTATTATGGAAATAGTTAAAAATGTATGTGAATCGGAAGTTATTTGACAAAAAAAATAATTCACCACCTTTTCTGCTGGGGGTTGTAGCCTTTGATGAAGACTATTGATGTGAGGCTTCTTAGATATGCAGGTGAATCAATATTGGCTTCAGGTATTTCTCCCACATGCAGCTCTCATTTATTCATGTAAGGACTGACAGGCGGCCACATCTCCTCTCATTTTATTACATTCCCTTCATCCTAACTCAGTCCTGTGCTTGTCCTCTCCTGACTTTGTGATTAAACCAAACGATCTGGAGTCCTTTTCACTGTTCTACCTTTTTAATGGTCCTGCTGCACATCAAACATCAGGCATCTCTGTTTGCCATCCATCTCCATTTTCAAGCTACATCACTGGGGTTCAAACTGTACCATATGAGGATCTGCTATTAAAAGCTTTTAAAGTTACTCCCTCCCTTGGGTATGATTTATGAATTAATTCATATACATTTTTTTTATTAGCATGCATGCAAGTTCATCTTCTTTGAAAATGCCGGATTCAGTATATCATGCTGCGTTATGATTTGTGTCTGTTTGTATGAGAAAGTTGGTTTGTCCTCCTTATACAACTGTAGAATGGAAAATTAGTACATTTTTCTTTATAAGGCCATATTACAAAGACTTGACTCCCTATCTATGTTCTCTACTGACGCCTAAAACTATCAGTTGCTGTAACCGATCATAAGGGGTGGGGGAAAATCGATTCACCTATGTGAAATTATATTTTGAAATTGATTTTTTTAATGCCAGAATCGATGTATTTGCTTCATTTGAGTCTATGCGGAGGTAGAAGGAAGTTACCGCTTTTATTGTAGTCTGAGTAACGTGACGTCATATCCATTCCATATCCATTCCATATCCATTCCATATCCATCAACCAAATCAAACCGCAGCCGGCCCCAGTGAGCCGAAACGAGAAAATAGACAGCGGAGGGTCTTCCTGGATATGAACTGCACCCTGCCATAATAATCCACAGTGGTAAACACTACACATACAGTAAAGTATGGAGACACCTTGGGTTTCACACATTGCCAGGAAAAGCAGAGCTAGATATTATGGCTAAAGCTGCATGCTAACTCTGTCATTTGTGAGGGAAATGTCTTTATTCTTTGATTTTTGGGTTGCTGGAAAAAAAGTAATAAATAACTCCTGACAATGACTAATATATTTGACTTCAGGACATCTCTAACTACATACATGCTGAAAATCAAACATTTTTACTCTATTAATTTTGATATTTTCCAAAGTAAAGGTCCCTAGAAGTGTATGACTCAACTTTTCCCAATGGTCTAGTGTTAAAAAAGTTAGCAAAACTCGCAATATATCATAATAGCGAATCGTAATACTTAAATATCGCAATATATATTGAATCAGCACCCAAGTATCGTGATAGTATCGAATCGGGAGATAGGTGAATCGTCCCAGCCCCAGCCCTACCAATCATGCAGACAAATCATGTACGTCATTCCTAAAACTTGTACTGTTTTTGGTTAAAGTGCTTTTTAATTTTTTGCACCCTCATCTTGGTGTGAGCCACCTGAAACTAGATTATTTTAAAAGCATGCAAGACTTTAAAAACAGGATTACGGACTATTTGAACACTGAATATACTTGTCCTGTTACTGAACGACACTGCTTATTCATTGGTTAATGCAATTAGCAATACATTTAGATCATTTTGTCAGCAAACAGGAAGCCATCCCTTTTTCATAAACTGAATTTTTCATTAGCACCTTTTTTTCTGTTGACCTTTTGAGAGATTAAGATGGCACCAAACATCCGTTTGGTGTTGCCTGGCTTTTCAATATTTGTACACAGTGAAAACAGCATCTGGACAACACCTGTCAGCTCTTTTTGATTTATGATAATTGTGCCCACATAGAAATAATTTCATGGAAAGATAATGGTGTAATTTCCTCAGTATGCAGTACATGTGTTGAGGTCTGGAAGAGCTCTCTTCCTTGATGCATCTTTCTTTATCTTTCCGCAGTTCATTCTACTGCTGAGAGCATCGGAGCATTACCTACTGTAAAGCCAACTGAGAGGCATTCCTTTCTTAGAAAAAATATCATCACTATTTCACTTTGTGATGCCATTATATCAATGTATGTTACATAATTTTACATTCCAACACTAGAGAGACTGAATCAGGATCCATGTTGACAACATGTTCCAAAAAATAGGTGTATTGATCTCGGATCAGGTCATAGGACCACACTCGCAGCGGAGTGGTTCTGCTATAAGCTGCTTCACAAAACGGCTGTGATCATGAAAGAGTTAGATTAAAATACGGGAATGCACCATCATAGCTTCAACCCAGGGTGCAACCTGCGCTATACTCAGTATGTGCAACCCTTCATCGTCGGTGCCATCATTCTTCTCTGCGCTCTGAATTTAGCAATTGATTTTTATCAGGATGAATCTTAAATGGATTCTGGGTAAAGCCTGGGAGCAATGTGAGAAGTGAATGGGATAGAAGTTAACGCAGACAGAGGAAAGAGAGAGAGAAAGAGAAAGGGAGAGGAGATGAAAGAGAAAGATTGCTGTTGGAGGAGATGCAGTAAATCACCTGGTTGAAAAAACAATTTAGTTCTTCCATTTATCTGCCGGTATATTGGCCGGTACTCTGGGCTTCCTGGAAGCCCACACTACATTTAAAACAAAGGAGAGAGAAGGAGGTTTTATCTACAATCTGCCCTCCTCTGCCTGAATAGCATTGGCTCTAAAGAGAACACGTACTGTGTGCAACCTGATTTATTTAGGCAAACTTGATATCCATGACTCATGTTGCTCTACAGTATGATTGTCTCTACCAGTCACGGGTTTGCTTGGCACATGCTGTCTTAGCAGAAGGGTTGCCTCAACGACACAGGTTTATCTATCGCTCCATGGTGAGAGTTACTGGTATTTACGACCAGGGTGTGTGTTTTTACTGCTTGATCTAATGGTTCACTTAGCTGTAAAACACAGTATCCTGTGGAGTAATACAAATTAACTCAGTTCATCTCCTACAGTACACTGTGCTCACAGCTCCACAGCAGATTTATCAGGTCAGGGGATGAAGAAGGGGTATATATATATATATATATATATATATATATATATATATATACACACACACTCCTCTTTTTGCCTTGGATTCACATTATGAATAATTCCACAGACATAGGTCAATGTTATGGTTCATGGGGTCCATACATGGAACAGTGATTTGCATTGGAGACATACAGTACGATTACTGTATAAATAAAACATAGGGGACCCCTGTTAGACTTGGAAATGACATTTACATGCATGTTTATTTTTCACGCCTAGAGGTTACATATTACTGTGGATTAGGGATGTAACGGTTATGTTCACGATAAACTACGGAAAAATTTGCAGCGGTTAGTACTACCATTTAAAATTTGTGATGTTTAATTACCGCCAGTGTTTTGCAAGCCAGGCGTAACCTTAGCAAGTGTGTGGTCAAGATAGGGAGAGAGAGAGAGAGCAACCGTGTGTAACCGCAAGGCGCACATTGTGTTTGTTTACTAGAAAGTCCATGTGTTTTTGGGGTGACGAGACAGGTTTCCACCAGCCAGTGTATTGCAAGCCCAGCAGTCTGTAACATTAGCAAGTGTGCGTTTGAAAGAGAGAGTGTGTGTCACGGACCGACGGTGAGTAAGAAGTTATCAGTAACGTTATAGCTGTGAACGTAGCAGTAGCAGCGTGTGCACAGTTTAGGCTGTCGGTGAATAAATGCTACAACTCCTCAAGACCCAAGCCAAGTTCCTGTGTCTTGCTTGCCACCTGCTGATTAAAGTGAAGGGGGTTAGCTCCGAAGTTAACAACAACTTCAGCTCAGGCTACATCCACACTAACACTTTAATTTATGAAGCGATTTAAAAACGAAAACGATCTCCATCCAGACGAGCGCTTTAGGGCCGTTTCCGAATGAATCTCCATCAATACTACCACGCCTGAAAACGCATATCACATGACCATACACGTACACTGGGCATCCGTGTGCCGGCGTAAACAGGAAGCAGCGCTGGACACGGGAATTGATGTAGAGCACTCAAATAATAGCTTGCCTCCTGCTTATGTAGGCAGTAGTAGCATTATAAAATGCAGAATTTAACTGCACAACAGCTGCTAGCATAGACACCAAGGTCAGCAACGCTTGTAACCTGTTATCCATGTTGAAATTAACCACTGGTGGTCGAGACTGATGTCGTTTGTTTTCTTCCAGAAAAGGTTCACCTGATGGGGCGTGACGAATCAGGGAAGGATATGTCACGACTGATAAGACCCAATCAAGAAGCTAACGTGGGTGTCTGCGTCATCGTTTTCGAAAGGTCTCCGTTTCTGTCCGTCCAGACTAAAACGCAACACCGGAGTTCTAAAACTAAAACACTGTCAGCAGCGTTTTCAAACGTCTCTGCTTTAGGGGCTCGAAAATGCCAGAGTAGTGTTGTACGAAAAGGTATTAGTGTGGATATAGCCTCAGACTCACTTAAGGTGGGCTGTTAAGGTGGACCAGCTATTCTGCAACATGGTTTGACTCCTGTACAAGACTCCTCTGTATTTATGTTGTTGGGCTTATTGCAATTACTCAAATGCAACACAGAAGATGTGTGTGTGTGTGTGTGTGTGTGTGTGTGTGTGTGTGTGTGTGTGTGTGTGTGTGTGTGTGTGTGTGTGTGTGTGTGTGTGTGTGTGTGTGTGTGTGTGAGCGAGAGAATAATAATAGCCTAATAATAATAATAATAATAATAATAATAATGTAACTGTGTATATCAGTACTTATCAATACCCCGATAATACTGATAACCGTTATCATTTTGGTCACTATAAGATATCATAAAAATATATGAAACTTTCATACCGTTTCGTCTCTACTGTGGATTTACAGTACTAGAGAGGGAAAAGCACAGTGAGGTGATTTCTCAATGCTTTTTTATTGCGCATTAAAGACAACTGAGATGTTTTTCACTGAAAGCAGCAGTAAATTGTTTAGACCTTTAGTGGTTCTCTAAAGGTCTTGATTCTCCATCAATCATCAGGAAACCTCAGTTTCATCACACATTCGCTCTGTGAAATACAGAGTGTGCGTGCAGCTGCACCACGTGTGGCGGTAATGCTGAATGCATGCTATTTACCTTCCATTGTGTGGAATATCAAACACCTCCATGCCTCTGCTAGGTGTCTGCTGCTGCTGTTATATGCAAATTGGCTTTCTATTCTTAGACATTCATTGCATACATTAAGCAATGAGATTATTTTTCCCGTTTTCTATCTCAAGTAACGCTGTCTTCCATTTACATTCATATTTGCATCACCCCCTTGGGCTGTGCAATTTGAATAAACATGTCATTTTTTATTTTGACGTGACATAGCATGCCATAGATAAAATATATATGCTTCGAATGAGGGAGCGAAAAGGGTACAATTTTGCAGCATGATAGCAGGATAGTCTGTAAAAACGCAGAGGACACTACAGTGGCATATATCCTCTTGTTTCCTATTCATCTCAGCAAGAAAAGTGACAGAAATGAGACATGAGAAAAGATTAAGTGCGTGAAAACTAGCAGGACAGATGATAAGGAAGTAACAATGGTGCACTGAAGTGTCATATTGGAGGTGAGGGAGATGAATCAATTTGTTTCAAAGAGCCCCCCCTCTAGTAGCCTGAGGCGGGAGAAGAAATGTCTGGCAGGGACAAGACCTAGAGTCTTCCTCGGCTTCCAGGCATGGCTCTGTGATGCACTGGTCTAGGCACAACAAAATTAGATGAAATACCCTGGAGACGCCCCAAAGCTACAGGGAGGGGAAATTTGTTGCAGCAGATGCAGAAAGAAATACTAGATAACATTGATAGGTGGCTGATAGGGTGAAATTACTCAACTCACAACACATTTTCTGTATTTTCTCCTCTACGCGAAGGGTCAGGGTCACTGTAAAATAGAGAGATAAAGTGGAGGCTGCTCTGAAGATAACGCATTAGTGTCTGGATTGTTCTGTAATAGGAAAGTGAGAAAGAAAGACACCACATGTGCCATCCATGAATTGAATCTGGGTAAACTGTGACACGAACAGGATGGCAGATCCATCTCTCCACGAATCCTCCATGTCGACCTTCCCGGGCAGAGTTCACACACCACTCTTCATGCATCAGACACACATCCGCGCTGCCAAACACCTTATGCAAGATTGATCGCACTTTAAACGTAGTCAACAGGCTGTGAAATGAGAACGGTGAGCGGGTGGTAATGTTTCTTTACAAAAGGGGTAGCAGAATAAATAAATATTGAGCCTGGCTACCTCTCTCCCTATGTGCATGGATGATGCCTTTTAAGTGCAGGCCCCCCCACAGACAGCAGGACAGGAAGACAGACCCTGACAAGTACACGTGGACCAGACAAATAAAAATAATTTGCCCCGTCGTGTTTTGGCAGGCTTGAGGGGAAAAACACACATAATTTCCCTGAGTGCCCCAGTATGTCCTCGTTGTATGGAGCTGCCTGCTAATCCAATTACATGTTTCAAATATGCAGTAGATTGCTTCACTCTCTCATAAATAAATAAGCAGGCAGATAAGCAGTGGCTCAAAAACAATTAACATTGTTTGCACTGGGCCTGTCAAATCAGTGATAAGAAGACTGCTATTATCAGGTTTATCGCAACAACGCACTCCGCTGTGTGTGATGCAGTAAAATGTTCATTTGGGTGAAAAATGAGTGGACGGTGGATCAAGAGGAAAGATAAAGAGCACTTCCTCCCTGAGCTGAGCTGAGATATAAAAAAAAAATAAAAATCTTGGCATTATTGTTTTAGATAAGTGGTACCTGTCTTTAATGACTCCTTTAAATCCTGAAGGGGATTCCAACAAGTGTTAAAAGCTAGGACATCGGCTTTTGGGGAATTGACTTGAGAGTGTTGTTGCTCGTTTTAAGATGTCTTAGTAAGGGAATTATATAAATCATTACGTGTTGTCCAAGCTCAATTTATTCCATTATCCCTCGTCCATTTTCTTTATTTGATCTCCTGCAGCTGTCTCTTGTCCTGCTCATCCTTCAGTCACTTTTCCGCTTCTCTGATTATGTTCCCCCTCCTCTGATCCTGTTCAATCTAATTTACCAGCTCTTTTCATTTAATATCTTGTCATCCACTTCCCCTCTTCTCCTCCTCCTGCCGGCCCTCACCTGTATGTGCCGAGTGTCAACTGGCTTTACTGGCGATTAATCTGATTTTAAGTCATCAAATAATTCAAGCTGAATCCTCCTCCTCCTCCTCCTCCTCCCTCTTTGCACTCGTCCCTTGCGTTAAATCCCTAACCATCATCTTCACCATATCCACCATGTCCGTTCGCCTCACTCAAAAAGCTGCTCTCCGTATCCTCGAGGCCGGAGAGGCCCGAACACATGGCCTGGAAGCTCCCCTGCTGGGCTCTAATTGGCGATCAAGATGTGCGCGGGAAGGAGACGGAGCGGCGTTTGGCCCATTTCTATTCCCTCATCACATTCACAGGGCCACAGTCACATCTGCGTAACCATGGTGATGCTGATAAGGTGACTCATGACTATTCATCAATGGCGCTGCCTGATTGGACAGCCCCCGAGAGCCTTTGCGAATCGTATTCATCAGCGCAGCCTGTGTCCCTGCTCTACCTCAATATGCCCCTCAGGATGATGAGGGAGCATCTCTGCCGCTCTCAGTTTGTTTTTCACATTCACTTCTTGTCTTAACCTCCCCCCCGCCCACTCCTCCTCTCTTCTCTCTAATTACCTGTCCCCTCTTGCTGTCCCACCCATTTCTCTCGCAACACTTGTCTCTCTTCTCTGCCCCTTTGCCCCGCTCTCTTCACTCTGTCTTGTCTGCATTAATCGCAGGCACATCTGACATGAATTATTGCTCACCTCGCCAAATCTCTTGCCGCTGCTCAGTTACAAATCCCGCTCACTCCCGCTGCTCACTACTAACCAAGGGAGAAAACATTAAAAATTCAATATTTTTTCCCTAGTACATGTTTTTAGTAATGTGCAGTTGTGTAATTTTAAAATTCATTGCCCTCTCAATGATGTGAATCATCAATCAGTTTTTGTTCCATTAGTAGTGGTTTTATTCTACTTTAAAAGGTCATTTGTTCCCGTCGCTGTTGGTTCTTTTAATAACCATTTACATTTATGCAGCTCTTTTTAATATTCTGCCTGTGGGACTACAGGCTTTTTGTTTTAATGTAATGTTATGCCTCAGTTTGAGCAGTCTATCTTGCAGGCAATCATGTCTTTGGATGTGTTTTCATTGGTGACCTCTGGCTTTAGTGTTTCCACACGGGAGATACAAAGAGTTCACCAGCATCAATTTAGATTTTCTGAGAGCTGCACTGATTAAAGCAGCAGTGGGTAGAAATGGAGCAAATATGATAACAAAAAATATTTTTATAAAACAGTCACTATATCCTGGCAGTAGTGCATGAGACAGGTAATCTGAAAAAAATCATGTGCCTCTGTGTCCTCCGGTGTCGTCCGGTGCTCCTAATGCCATCTACAAGTATTCACAGACCGGAGGAAAACAACCAGTCAGAGCCGATCTGGAGTCTGCCGTCCAGCTGCCGTCTCTGAGAGCCGGCTGTCAATCACTCGCGAACTCCGATCAAACGGTCAAACTAGGCAGCGCTGATCAAATATGAATCAATATTCTGTTACTGTAATGCCTATTTCTCGCCTCAAAAGATTTCAGAATCAACATCTTGTAGTGTACTGTTTAGCTGTAAAATGAGAAAGTTTCTGACCTGGCAGCCATGTTGAGATCAGTTGAGGAAACACCAAGCACCGCCCACAAGCCGGAGCAAACTTTCTCATTTTACAGCTTAACAGTACACTACAAGATGATTCTGAAAACACCGGAGGCGAGAAATAGGCATTACAGTAACAGAATACTGATTCGTATTTGATCAGCGCTGCCTAGAGGAGCCATGAGGAGGTGCAGATGTCTAGTTATCTCTCAGAGCACTTGAATTACAATATATTGAAAGGTTATTATGGAAGTTTTGCCCAATGATGTCAAAAACGTTCTGCCTACCCTCGATTTACAGTTTTTCTCAATCGTTTTGGCCCATTTTTCGAAACAGTCTTAACATTCTCTTAACTGTAAGTACAACTGTTTGATGGGACATCACAACTCTATTGCATGTTTGCAAAAGGTAGAACTCACCCAAAACACTGCTTCATAACCTAGTTATTGTGTCAGTAAATTGGCCAATGCCACCAAAGTGGAAAGTTGTTTTGTCATCGTGTGAACCATACTGGTCAAAATGTTCAGACATTTTTTTCACCATGGCAGTCAACTGGAAATGTTTCTTCTTATATACAAATCTCTGTTTTGTTCTAGTTTTTGTTGACACTGACTGCTTACTGTACTATCCTAGAATTTGACTAGCTGAATGCTGTTGTGTATCGCATGGAGCTTTTTAGATTCCCATTTCAACAGTAGGTGAAATATTCTACAGTACTGTAATAGTTACGCAGAAAAAGGATATGCACATTTGTATGTATGCAGTACATGTATTTGTGTAGCAATGAGTTTCATGTACTGTATACAGAAAATTCTCTTTTGATCTTTCATGTAAAGTCATATACAGTGAACAGAAATTCTACCACAAAATGACATCTATGTCAAAAAAAAACAACAACCCTGCAACAATGAAAAAAACCTGCGGTGGTTCAGTACAAAAACAACAAATTGTACCTCCTCGTCATAGAAATTTATGGAATTATGTTGGATCATTTTTGCATGTGATGGCTCAAACGATGAAAGAGTGTTTAGTTGTCAAAAGGGTGACAATTTCACTGAGAATCAACTCATCAGTTTTGATCAGCAAGCCATGTGCAAGTGGTTATATTACTGACTCTTTTGCACATGTGCCAAAACACGTGCATTTTGATTGAATGAATGAGAAATTCCAATCTGTTGTTAACGACCAACTAATTGTTCAGAGATTTGAGCTTATTGTTTTGAAAAAAAAAAAATCTCATTCGAGAATTGAGCCAAAGCGAATGAGAAAACCTGTAATACAACACAGATGCAGTACATTTACATCCCACGGAGCTATACAGCAAAGCACATTTGAACTGTACTGATAATAACATGGTTTCTATACACTCCAAGACAACGTGGAAATGTGTGGGAAACTCAGCGCCGGGCTGTAATGGCCATTTTGACATTTCTGTCTCATCTTTCACTGTGATTCACGTAGAAATGTGGACCATTTGGCAAACTTACAGCAGAAACGGAAATAGCTTTTTTCTCTCTCTTTTTAAATCTGTCATTGGTAAAATATGGCTGATATTCCCACAAGAGTGTTTTCGGGGGGGGGAAATGCTCCATCTGCATACTCAATGTATTTCCTCTCTGATGTCAGCCAATTTGAAAGACTCGCACACTGGCCCTATGTTTGAACTTCAACTCAAGGTCAACAGCCGAGGAGTATGATTGAATATCTTATTCATGAACGGGGGGGATAAGCCTGATAGTGTCTGCTGCTGCTCTATCCAAGCTCCATCTCTAGTTGAACACAGCAGCTCTGACCTCTCTTAGTTATTTGCTAGGATTTTCCAGGAACCTGCCTATTAAATCCAGATGGAGAGTGGTGGGTGACGGACAGCTTGGACACAACTCCGACGACATCACGTGTGAGCCAAGATACAGTCGGGTAGATGTTGATGGTAGTGTAGCTGTTGTGGGGGATGGGCGATGAAGGAGATATGCAACGAAACTTGCGTGGAGATTGTATAAAATAGTGCTATAAATACTACAGTTGACAGTCCTCACATAAAAGGTGAAATTATTCAAATCGTTGGTTGTCATAGTATGCTCGTCAAGCGTGTGTGCGTGCACTTCTTGCTAAAAGGCAAAAAGGATTTTGTGCTCAATCTCAACTGAATCACTCGACAAGCAAAGCCTTTCTTTTCAGGGAAACCATTAAACCTACTGTTTCTATAGTTTATGATAATGTACCTGAAGTTACATTGCTATGTTTAAATTCTGCCTCGTGCGCCTCTTTGCTGAGACACGTTTGTATTCCAGGTACGTACCAAACAGACCATCTTTTCTTGTACATAAAAAAGGAATTTGCACTGAGCATCATGAATACCACACTTTAATCTGTTTTTGAGAAATAAAACATTAATTAAACATACGAAACAAAGATTCCACCTTACTAATCCAGGTATGTCCGTGCAAAATATCCCAGTGTATATAAATATCTTTCCAGTGAGCAGCAGAGTGAGTTCAGGCATATACACAAGTCTGTTCTAAAGTCGAATCATATCACATCTCACACTGAATGTATCACGTTTGGGGGTTTCCGTCCTATATCACCACTAATGGCCACAACTGGTGTGAACTTGTTAGTTCCCATAAATTATCGAGTAGCTCTATAATTAACTGTGTTACAATCTACATGTTCATAGAACCCATAAATGCCAGATACATGATCTGAATCAGGACACCCACAAGACGTATACAACAAAAACCCTTACATATATACATATAATGGAGTACAATAGAAGACATAAGAATGGTTTTGCCACATGAAGAAGGAAAACAAAGACTATCAAGATGTAGAGTTATATAAAGAGGAGAGATAAAAGGATGTAAAGGGAAAAATTAAAAAGACAAAGCTGGTGTTCACTTACACTGTCCCGCTGGCTGTCGTCCCCAGACCGGTCATTCTTTTGCATGGTGCGTGCCACCTCTGAAAACAGGCAGGCTTCAGTCACATGGAGTTAATCAGAAAGGGGGATCAGCAAAAAAAAAATACAAGAAAAACATCTGTGAGGAGGCAGCCCATCTCAACTAATTCCCAAACTGGTCATGTAAACTTTAAAGGGCGGGTCCATTATTTAGCTTTTTTTTTGTTTTTTATATCATTCTGCGACTTCCCAGTGGTGTTCCTTATGTATTCAAATCCGAACATTAAAATTTTGTTTTAGCGTCAAAATGCTATTTTCTCGAGCCCGCACGTGAACTGATGTAGGTTTCTGCATGATGACGCTGCTACATATACAGCATATATACATCCTTGTGGTCAGTTTATTGCATACAGTAACTTAGATGGTGGTCTTCATGCTCCCAGTGTGGAGAAGCAGACGGGGGTACCGGCACGGAAGCTAAGCAATGCACTGTTGTGTGGACGCCACGTTAGTTTGGATCCGAACGTCACATAATAACACAAACAAACTAACTGATCGATGCAGCTGTAGACCAGCAACTCCCGTGTTCTGAGAGGTAAAATTAGTTTTTTTGTGAATGTAGTCTGGTGGCTTTGAAGACAACGATATAACAGCTTCAGTTCCCCGTCGGAAAGGGCTGTCTGATGGCAAGGTAAAGCGGTGAAAATATTCTAAATATAGCGTACACTTAAACAGATTTTTTTTTGTGGGCTTTTTTTTTGAGGTAGCTAAAATATCTTTTTCTGCTGCTCCCATCCACAGCTGCTTTACCTCGCCGTCAGACAGCCCTTTCTGACGAGAAACTGAAGCCGTTATATCGCTCTCTTCAAAGCCACCAGACTCCATTCACAAAGGCAATAATTTTACCTCACAGAACACAGGAGTATACATACAACCCCACTTAAAAAAATCCAAACTTATTTCCACACTTAGCACAGCTAACTTTCACTCAGCTAGTGCTAGCATTCATATTATTCATAACCTTATTGATTAGCTTAGTCTACTTTGGTAACCTACGTCACTGCTTTTTGACCACATCTGAGTGGGTGTTTCCATTTGGGAAAAAAAAAAAAATGGAAAAGTACAAAGATGGACCCGTCCTTTAAAAAGTAAATCAAACATTCTGCTGGATTAAAAAAAAAAATTAATTTAAGTTACTTCATGTAAGTAAAGTTTTTACTAAATGAAAAAACACAGATTGTACAAATCTGTAAAAGAACTTAAATGCAGTTATGGAGTTTTTTTTTAATTTGTTGTTTATTGTTTTCAAGCAAGATAGCAGTATCTTGACAGGCTGAGGTAAGTTTACACCACCTCCCAGGGGTTTTGTGGTTTGAGAGTATGAAAGCTTAGATCTCCTAGACAACCAGGTACGTGTGCATGTGTGTGTGTGTGTCTGTGTGTGTGTGTGTGGTGAAGGGGGAACACGATGCATGTGTGTGTGTTGGTGAGAAAGGAGCCATGCTGGGATCCACTGGCCTATTAGAATGCATTAGGCTGTAAAAGGTAAAGGTCAGTGAATTATCAGCCAGAGTTACACAACCCTGCTCTGTTTACCTGGCCTAATAACCCCGAGCCTACACCTGCCTCTCTCACTCTTCTCTCTCTTTGTCTCTCTCTCTCTCTCTCTCACACACAAACACACCAAGACGCCAGTTGTGCTGAACTGGATGTCCTCAACTGTTCATAGAGTGTCAAATGTTAAGACACATGCGGGAAAAATCCTGTAGAACTTCAAAGAAGAAAATAATCAAATTCTGGTGTGTTTTGATTGGAGCATATACATACTGTCTACTTGTGTTTTGGCATTCCTGTCACGTCTAAGTTTGTCTTGTTGTTATCAACCAGCGAGAAGTATCAAGAAAGTAAGGAGACAATTTAGCACTGCTTATTTCGTTCTTGCTCCCGCTGTCCTCACTGTGTATTTCTACCAAGTTTTGTGTGAATGCACATATGCAGTCCCTGAATAATATATTTTCCCTAAAGCAGCGACTTCCTTTATGGTTGTCTGTGTTCCACATTAGGGATACCCAGGCTAACAATTCATTTTTATCAGCCTCATCCATGGAAAGCAACACATTTACCTGCATGTCACTTGCCATTTACTACATAAGCCTTCATTTATATGGCCCATGAGCTTCGAAACAACACCAACACCTCTTTTTCCCTGTCTACCAGGACTCCTCTGCAACACTAGATGTACTTTGAATGAGAAATCAGCCAAACGGGTAACACATTATCCTCCACTGCGGTCCCTTAGCTCAGGCCCATCTCCAATAAATAGATGTGGAGTGACAGGATGGCCAGTAGTGATGCTTGGGTCGATCTGGTTCGGGCGGGCAGGTCAAAAAGTGACAAAGCAGCATTCATCGTAAGTTATTAATAACTTACAGAAACATTGTGTGCAATAGTTAACCTTCCACCTTCTTCCCCTCTCTATCTGTTTCTCCATCTCTCTCTCTCTCAAACACACCCATACAGCGAGCGCTCAGTCCTGACAATTGTGCTACTATGATGCATTAAGTTGTCTGTTTGCGGGTCGGGTCTCGGATGGTTGATTAATGCAAATTTTTGCGGGTTGGCCGGTGCGAATTGGCCCGCTTATCACTAACGGCCAGGTAATTACCACAGACAGAAAAACAGACGGAGCTGGCCAGACAGTCTCCATCGATTGGGCTCTGAGGAGAGGAGAGGAGAGGAGAGGAGAGGAGAGGAGAGGAGAGGAGAGGAGAGGAGAGGAGAGGAGAGGAGAGGAGAGGAGAGGAGAGGAGAGGAGAGGAGAGGAGGGATTGGTCATGACACGATGCACACTGCACAGGCTTTGCATGATGTTGATGTTGTACTAAAGTGCACCATGTGCATAACTCTGTAGAGGCCAGAATCTATCCAAAGCACCAAATAGGGCTGTCACAATAGCCGCAATATTGCAATATTGCAATACAGCACTACTGACAAGCCAACCGCAGGGGATGGCAAGGAACCGCCACAACCGCTATGTTCATGCTTTTTCTTTTTTGAATACTTTGCAATGGGAGCACCGCATATTTTCACTATGCTACAAACGCCAGCAGCGTGACGAGGCGCTAAGAGTCTATTTTGTGCTGAGCACTGCACGTTTGGTGTTTTTTTCTGGTCGCAAAGAGTTGAAAAATGTTCAACTTGGATGAAACGCTGCGCTTGTCACTGTCACTCGTTATCCTGCCGTCCAATCACAATGGAGGAGGGGCGGGATAAATACCACAAAGACCAACGGTCACATCCTGCATGTAGGCTACAAGTGCTGAACAACAACAACAATGGAGGAGAAATTAATACACAAACACCAGCGGGTCCGTCCTCTCAGTACGTACTTCAGCCTCCCTTCATCCAGAGCAAGTACTCTACCTTATGCCGATATTTTTACTTCTGCGGATATTCCGTATCTTGGCTACCATTGTCCCTCCTACCACATCTACCGGCGCCAAATCAGGAAGGGAGTGGTTAAGTAGTAAAGCCCGCCTCTTGTTTGATTATATTGGCTGCCTGGGCCAAGTGCGACATTGACAAGCTGCAACTCCGTGCCTTGCGCTGAAACAAGAATATTTAAGCTTTTTAGCACGGAAAAACGCGCGGCACAAGAGAGGAGGGTACGCCAGGCGCGCCGTACCGTATGAAAACTATGGTTTTGCTGTTGACAGGTTTTGCTGGTGACGCATCGTGGTGTGATCAGCTCCTAAGTGACCTGCAGTTGGGTTGCACACAAGGCATATATATTCATGAGCACGGAGCACAAGGTAACCTCAGCTCAGGGCAGACCACAGCCTTGACCTATGCTCGTATTCAGCTATCTCTGCGAGTGTTAACTGCTATGAACCATCATGCTTAACCACAGTTACAGGCTGGAATCATCACTAATTTGTCTCAATGTAGAAACCAAAATCCCTTTACATAGCAACAGTGATATGTACATTTTCAGTCTAAACATTTCTTGTCATCTCACATTTTACCATCCCTCTGCAGCAATTAAGTGTTATAATGATGTAAGTCATTATGATTAAGCTGTCTGCAAAGCCTCGCTGGCTATGTTGTACTTGACACATCCTACACAGTTGCACCTCTATTGTACCAGTGCCTGTCAGGAAAACCCAGTCAATTATTTTGAATTTGTCTAGACTGCAGTTTTGAGACTGTAAACAGCTATTTCAGTCAATCCCATCTTCTCTGGTTGTATGTAGCACCCGACACAGACTGAGAAAACGCTAATTAACAGGCAGAGTGATACAAACTTTCCTAAACGTGGCGGTGCAGTTGACATTTTGAAACTGTCAAGAACTCAGTGTCTTAGTGCACACTGTTGTGTCATTAACGGCTACTTGTAAAAAGTTGCAGTGTCATCATGATCAGCTTTGCAGATTTTTCCTGGTAGATCTAATTCGACTAAAGGTCTATCATGGCTGGAAGGAGCTGTTAAAATGACTGAAATAAAGTCTCCCTCTTCCCATCTCTCGCTGCCTCTTCAGGGTGGGCCTAGAGCCCAAATATGATGATTCTCCAAAACGGTGTGGATTTCAGCCCTGAGAGCACAAAGCTAATTTAGCAAAAACTGAATCAGCAAGAGACATAGCGCAGATACAAAGTACACAGAGGGAGAAATAGATGGATAAACAACATCACACTCTTGATCTCAGCCAGCTATTATTATTCACCTCGTTATACACGCTCATGAAAGCTGCACCGGTGGAATAAAAGTATTATTATGCAAATTCTCAATTAAAACTGCAGCCGATGACCACTCATGCTTTCTAAATCTTCGCCACAACAGTGATGTGAGCTGGGATGTGAAGATCGCCCATGCATGTGTGCACTCTCTGTGACACAAATACATTTTTAGACTGAATAACCAGTCACATGACACTCGTCTCTTTCAGACACAGCAACACTTCAGTGGCAATTTACTGGTCTCACTGGCGATTGCAAGACCTGTCAGTCAGCAACACCCACGTTTGTGCACTAAAACAAACAGATCTTCTCTTTTTTGTATTGCAGGCAGGAAGCTCTTGTTGTTTGTGTGTCTCTGTGTGTGTGTGATGGATCAGTGCGGCAAGACGTGTGCCTACAGTGTAACCACAGGGGGTTGATTTCTGTCTGGGCTCAAGCATTAGCTACGCGAGGTGTGATTAGACCTACAGATCCGCCACCAGAGAGATCCAGATATGAAAACTGCCCTCTGCAGATGCTATTTCCCCCCCTGTCCCTTTGATACATCCTCTGTTGGCTTTTTCAATTAACTTCCTGCCATCTTTAGGAGAGCGATGGGAGTTTATCCTGTGTGATCACATTAGGCGAGTGAGCAAAAAATTGAGCTGAGCTATGGTTTCTCCTCACCCAGCAGTAGAAGGTCATGGCTATCTAATGTGCTCTAAATTTCAGCTACTGTGTGAAACGTCTCCTTTCTCTTGTCGAGCTCCCACAGCTGCTTATTGAATAATCGCTCAAAAGTATCTCAGCCTTTTATTGTAGCCATTCAATCAGCTGAGATGAGCGGGCGCTGTGGCTTTGTTGAAATAGCCAGTCACTTTTATTCTCTTTGTAGGCAGATCTGCATAGACCACATTAATCAAGTAAGCTTTTTGCAAAATTTGTCACGCTAATATTGTGGAGAAAAAGCCACTGGAAGATTATGCACTTATAGTCAAGCTTAGATGACAAATACTAAAATGAAGAAATCAAACAAATCAGTCGAAGCTGTTGCAGAGCTCAATCTTAGATACTTCAAATTAAAATAAATTACAACCCATTATACGGTACATCACAGTGTCTTCAGAGTAAATATGCAGTGACACTTGTTTGATGCTCACTAAAAGCTACCCAATCAATCTCATTTCGCAGCCATTGACTGAAGTGGATTTTTCCACTTCGTGGAGTTCCTTCACTTATCTTAAGATGGCAGCGGAAATTATTATCCTATTGATTTAGTAATTGTGTTTTGGTCACTGATTGCAGCTTTAAGATCACTGCTGAACCACTTTTGAAGTAAGATGGGCTCTTGTAGGGGGAATAAATGAATAGAAAACAAGCTTCAGTTCTCAGTGTTGAGCAGCAGCCCACTGACTGAGCCGAAACATAGCAGTGGCTCCTCCAAGTGGTGCTGCACGATACGATAGTACAAATAATAAATAGGAGTCTCAACTTCATGTGATATTGTCTTCTGTGGAGAGACACGACTGAGGAGCAGATCCTCAGTATTCGCTGCCTTTCTTTGGCTGACCTTGTCCTGTCCTCTACACTGAGGACTACCATTAACTGTCACCGCAATCCCTCTGTCTATACATCACATAAATCAGCTACGATCAAACCGCTGGAGGGCTGTCACCTTCTGTTACACAATCACACTCATGCACTAAAACCCAAAGGCACGCCAACATACGTGTGTGCGCACACACACCCCTGAAACACGACCTGCAAATGATAGATGTGTGCTGTCACTTGGTACACACTCTCTATTTCAGGAGGGATTACGACAGTCCTTATTCTATACTTCAAAACTGTCCACTTGATCATATGCAGTGCATGTAAGGGGCTCCAATCCACTCTCAAGTATGTATAAATTGAAAGTGGCTCTTATAAAAGCCATACCTGACAATACAGCTCAATTTCCTTTCCATTCATTCCCGAAGCACTCTGTTGACGATGATGAGCCCTTTGTAGCAGCTCGAAACAATTTCACAGCAAGTGGACCAGGGATGAAATTACAATAACATTTACTTGAAATGTAAATTAGCTCTCACACCTCTAGCTCCTTGAAAATAATTGTCTTATATTCCACCTATTGTCTGGCGGACCCACGTATGATTCACCACATTTTACTGTGTGCTTTTTGTGCTGTGAAATTGGGTTCATCAGATGTGGGACTATTTTGAAAATAATATTCAACTGTGCATCGGCAATGAAAGTCTATATGATTGACATTATTTATATTTCTTCTTCAGACAATTCATTCGATCACTCGCCACTGAAAGAGGGATTACCTTTCTATCATTTTCATTAAAAGCTGAATAACCTATAAAGAATATACTAATTTAGCATTCCTTGGGGCTCCTGAACCTCAGGTACTAACATTTTGGAAAAACATAATTAAATTAGGAAGCCTACGGTATAAAAAACAAAAAGGACTATTCTGATCAGGTACGTTTGACTGCATGTGGGCCTATTGCACACTCAGTTTAACTCAAACCCTCTGCTGAGCACTGCAGGAAATTTTGTGCAGCTACACCTGGCAGAATTTTATATATACAAATGGATCTGGATCATCGGCCTGATGGGAGCCGCAAAAGAGAAAAGCTTTCTATTTCCAATAACTGAGATGACATTGACCACAGGTTAACGTCTGGTGTGATGACTGGAATATTTTAGTAAATTCTTCAGTAAAAACATTTCATATCATCTGATTTGTCATGTTCAAAATATGATAAGTTACATGTTGCATGCATGTGCAAGAAGAGAGTAGCATTCTGGCTATGGACTTCCAGCTATTACGAAAAGGGAGCTTAGGAGGATAGGGTAATTTGTGACATCATGAGGGGTCATCAAGTCCTTCAAGCTTTCATATTTAAAATTTTGTTGCCAGTTCATGCAAGAATTAATTTATCACAGTTAATGAAGCCCTAACCTTTCACATTAAATCGCTCTGATCAAGGTCGGTCCACCTACAGCATTTTACACTTTAAGTCAGTTTACTCATCATGGGACTCATCCTGTCAAAACAGCTGTGTTACATGTTCTGTAGCATTGTAGGCAACTTTTTAAAGTCTGAGTTTGACAGTTTACAAGACGACTAATGAAAGACACTATCAAGTTGACTTATGGGAAGTGTACGGTCCAGCGATTTTTGGAGCTTAACCCCTACCAGGGATAGTCTGGATATCTCAGACTGCTGCCTTGATTTTAACCAAGCAAGTCCCTCAACTTAATAGAAGTGCAATACTAAATCACTGGAGAGTCCCTTTAAAGTATAATGTTCATGACTTAATAAATGTTTAAAGATAATGTCACATTTGAGTGAGTGTTATTAGAGTTCATGCTGATTTTATGCTTTTATGGCCTATCAAAAATGTAAGAGAATACCATTTTACCAACTCTCCCATATCTTCAATGTCAATGAACGGCACTATAAATGGTGCTGGTCTTTCAGCTCACTGATTTGATTTTACAGTCTGCAACTTTACAACTCTCATTAACCTCGCCTCTAGTCGCAGCTGGCAGCTGTTTTCAGCAAAAATGCTCAAATAAACACGCTGTACACTACCTCCACAACACCAAAACTGCTGACAGACAAAGTTAGCGCCTAGATGGTGAACTTTACCCCCAAGTGACCAAAAACAAAAACCATCAATTGATGCTGCTTTAATACAAGGTCAATACCAGCCCAATTGTCACACTGATACACAGACAATTTGACTATAAATTGGCTGATTATACCAAACCTTTTTTTTTTTTTAACTCTACTGTAATTAGTCTTGGCCATAAACTGTAGTCTATAAAGTAAGAATAAATATCTTATTTTACTGTGATATATTTTAAGAGCCAATTTAGAGGCTTACTGGAGGAAAGAGGCTGTTGTCTGTGGCCTTTAAAACTGTGTTACTTCTTTCTGCTTACTGCTGACTGATAATTAAGGAAGCCTTTGTGTCAGCACCAGTTTATAGCTCACTGTGGACCAGTTAAACCTAAGAAAAGGGTTGTGTAAAGACTGCAGAGAATTACTAAACTGGCTCAGCTCCAGTAGCAGCTACAACTGGGGTGTTGTGCACAAACAGCAGAATGACAGTGAATATTCAGTAAAAAATAACATTAGAAAAACGTAATTCCTACTTTTAAAGTCAGTTCAATTCAAGGCATACTAAATGAAAACAGTGTGCTGCTCTGCTTTGAAGTGCCAGCAGAGGTCACCGGAGAGCTATAGCTGCCTGTATGTCTCACACCAAGTTTTCACTCCTGATACTTTTTTCGGTCCCCTACTATGATTAATAAAACAGAATATATGTTGCTATATACATATATATATCCAGCATGTTAACTCAGTAGCCTAACTATCTAAATCCATACTATACATTGTTTGCATAGCAGCTGTCACTATACTGTACATCCATCAGTTACAGTATAGTTCTGCTGATATAAAATCACACAATTTTAAGCGTTTCTGGTGTGCTTTTATCCTGAACCGAGAGCCTCTTTTTCCATCCCTCTTACACACACAAGGCATTGTCTACTATCCCATTTCTCTCATACACATGGCCCACTACAGCCAAATGACATCACTGACCTAAGGCAGAAGTAGGCCCTGCAGAGCCGTGGATGACTCACTCCTATCCGTACAGCCAAGCAGAAAACAGCAGGCACGCAGGGGTGAGGCGAATCTCAGCCTACATCTCTCTCATCAGATGTGATTCAATATGGGACACTGATGACTGACTGAACACAGCAATGCCGCTTAAAGCCAAGGTCACAAACCCAGTCCTAGTGGTTTCTGCCCCTCTAATGACCCGGCTAGTTAGAGAATGACTGGCAGCGTAATTAATGCTGGGTGCCTCGCCAGTCCTTTTCCATATGTTAACAAAGGCTTGGGAAAATGTACCAAACTAAACACAGATGCAAAGAATAATGCATTTACGTTGGGGGCTGGCATTATTTCAAACATGACGAGCAGCCTTATGTAATGGGGTCATTATGTACATCTAGATCTTCTTCTCTGGTTGTTATAATTGCACAAAATGTATCTGGTTACAGTTTATTTTGACTGGGAGAACCCCCAAACTCCAGGATATGTGAAGAAGTTCAGAGCCCCTCCTCCTTCATTTCTTCTTCTGTGGTCTCTACTATAGATCTCTTTTCTCCCCTTTTGTACAATTATCCTGTAGGAGAGGTGGATGTCATTCCTTTGGCTAATTTATTATCCTAATCCATCCCATTATTTCTCGTACTGTTTTGTTTATATTTTTTGTTTCCTACAATGTTACAATGTCTATCCCAACCTGTCAATATATTGATTTCAACGAACTGATATTTAAAAATAGTTGTTTTAAGAGTAAATGCTGCTTGCTCAAAGTTACGGCAACCTAAGCTTACTTCCGTTTTTTATACTGTATTTGTTTGTGTAGGAGCTGGAGTGGGCAGTTGATTTGACATGTAGGGTCTGTTTCCCTATGTGTTTATCAGGTATGTTTTACTGTATATTTGACTTTATTCCATGGTTAATATTTTGCCACGGCACTCGCCCTTTTGTACAATTATCCTGTGGGGAGAGGAGCTGGAGCGGGCAGTAGATTTAACATGGAGGTTCTGTTTCCCCTGTTTTTGTGTTTATCAGAATAAACAGAGCCCAACTATAAAGAGATCCCTGTGTCACTGCATCTTTACTATCTGACCAACAAAACGCAGAAGTCCACCGGTTACACTTCTATGTCATATACTGTACTGTAAGTGAAACTGGAAAATGTAATGATTGCACTGTGGTGTCATCATGATATAACAATCCAGGCCAAAGTTTGAGTTACTTTCCAATGGATTGGTGCTTATTGTGAAGCTCACAGCACACAGTCCTACTATCAGAGGTTTGCCACCCACACACACACACACGCACACACACGCACACAAAACCTAACGCTGTGTCCAAGTACATTAGAACATTTTCACCCAAAGGCATGACACGATTTTTCCCTTGGCACAATAGCTCCAGCTCCTGTGAATGTGAATGTGTCTGCTCTGTCAGTGTTGCACCTTTTCTTTCCCACAATATTTTAAAATGCAGAATCTCTTCCATGTGAATGCACACACAGTATTACAGAGTACCCAGACTTTTACAAAGTACTATATATTTATTCTAAATACAAAAACGACTGTATGTATTGACGTTATAACTATCCATACAACTTTGTCCTCTCTATTCTGCACAAGCTAAGCCATGACATCATGCTAGCAGCATTCTAAATAACTGTTTACTGTTCGGCTAACTGTTAGCTATATATTTTACTCTTTTACTTTTTAGTCTTGTGGGCTCTATGTGCAGTTTTTAACGTTAGTAACATGTTACGATAATGTGACTTTTTTTTAGTAACAAGTAACACAATTTCAAATGTAGTAAATATGTAGGGCTAACTGTTACTAACCCAGTAACTTCGACATTTTGGGTGTCGGCTTGTTCGCTGACTTACCGGGAGTTTGATGAAGGATTCATATCCATTCTGGTCCCAGATGTCTTGGCACAGGGGTTGGGGGGGGTATGCTAGCTAACATTAGTCGGTTAGCCTCCACCGAAAGAGGAGGAATAACGTTAAGCCTCCTGCTAAAAGAAGTTGTCTAATTAGCGAACGTTACGTTTTCTGTGCGACGTCATCACAGAGATGCGCGCGCAGCTAGGAGGCAGAGACCCTTAAGGTGCCTTCACATGAAACTCGTGAACTTGTGTTTACAACATCGGAAGTCGTGTACACGATATGCCTTCAAGTGGTTAAAGTGGCAGTAGGCAACAATTTTTTGGCATAATTTGGCAAAAATTCCATAATAACCTTTCAGCATATTGTAATTCAAGTGTTCTGAGAGATAACTAGACTTCTGCTCCTCCTCATGGCTCTGTTTTCAGGCTTTAGAAAAATCTAGCCCGTGACGGCAGATTTTGACCAATCACAGGTCATTTCAGAGAGAGAGAGCGTTCCTATTTGCTGTGCTCCGGTCATGTGACCAGAACTTGGCTTCCTTCAACAGATTTTACAATGGCGGCCGCATCACAAACTTTCTCATTTTACAGCTAAACAGTAACTACAAGATGTTTCTGAGAACATCTGAGGAGAGACATAGGCATTACAGTAACAGAATATTGATTCATATTTGATCAGCGCTGCCTAGTTTGACCGTTTGGCCGGAGTTCGCGAGTGATTGACAGCCGGCTCTCATAGACGGCAGCTGGACGGCGGACCTTGTTTTCCTCCGGTAAGTGAAATCCTTCAGATGCCGTTCGGAGCACCGGAGGACACCGTAGGACACAGAGGAACATGATTTTTTTCAGGTTACCTGTTTCATGTACTACTGTCACGATATAGCGGCCGTTTTCTAAAAATAACTTTTTTAAATCATATTTGCGCCAATATCGCATACTGCAGCTTTAAGTCGAGACAACACCACAGCTGCGCAACGGCAATATTAACGTTACTGTAGTTGTCTAGAAGCTACAGAGGCTAACAATTTAGCAAGCGAGCAAGTGGGTAACATAATGTAGTAAATGCAAAGGCATAATGACAGAGGAAAAAGATGAGGCCGTTGGGAATATCAACATTTTCCTCAGACTTATTATAAAATTATGAAGAAAAACAGTATGTGACTAAAATTACAATATATTAACTTATTATGCACCGAAAAATGAATTTCCATGGCCGCCGCCATTTCTGACAACGTCAACAAACACGTCACAACTCAGAGCTTTCAGAAACTTTCCACTTACGAGGTCGTGAATACGACATGAGGGGGGGCGTTCATATGAACTCATCTCGTAAACACGGTAAACACGACCCCATTTGAAGGCACCAATAGTATGTCTAACAGAGCCCAGCTCAAAAGCATAAGGAGTTGTTGTGCAGTAAACTGCAGAAAAGATGGATTGAAAATGTTTAATATTCCGAGGGGATCACATGCCTTTGCTAAAAACAGAAGGAGATTATGGATTGATGGGAAAAAGCATTATAGTCACACAGGGCTAGCAAAGCAGCGGGTGGTCATGGCGAGCTGTCATGCTCCATAAATCGATAAAAATGAACTGATCAACAACAGGGTGATCGACCCACACTCTAAGGAAATATTTATTTAGTGACTATGCCTTAAAACTGTAAAGTGATGCAAGACTTCGTTACGGCTCTAAAATGCTGTAACGTTACGTGACTACGGTGGGGGAAAGCTCACGTTACATTTTGAAGGGAAAACATCTGGTGGTCTAGCCGTTCCTCCTCCCACGGCCGTGGAAGCGTTAGCTAACGTTTGTTTTAAATAGGCTATGAATTGGACATATCTGCAATATTATATTTATTTTTGGCGTTACGATTCCAACTGAGGGCTAACCGCTAACACAGGGGTCTAATGTTGATGTTCACCTGCCTGACATACAAAGAGCTGCTGTGTGGTTGTACTAATAACAAGACCAAAATCCAAGTATCCAGTTTTATATTTACGTTGTACCTGTTGAGGAATCACTGAGGAAAAAGTGTCTGGTGGTGGCCATCAAGAGGTGCTCTCGTAACTTGAACACCGACCAAAACATCTCGATCGCCCCATGATGGCTGGCTGCAGTATATGTCATAAATCCTGCCCCCTCCATGTTAGTAGATGGGACATAAAAAGTCAATAAAAAGTCAAAGTGCACGTCAAATCAACGCTGATGTATGTTCAAGTGTTCATTTATCTGATAAGTTTGGTTTTAATTAGTTATTTGATGCTATAATAAGGGGGTGAGACGTCATGATTGACAGCTTTGATTGACAGCTACTCTGAGTGAAGTAGTACTAGAGAGAGGAGATGTAACTTTAACTTTCCATAACCGTCATGAGTCTGTGTTTTTGTTTGTTTGTTTGTTTGTTTGTGGCTCACGCTAGCAAGCCGTGCTCGGCTCGTGATTGGATCAGGCAGGTGTGCAGGCCCCAATCACTTTTTTTTTTTTAATCAACTTTATTTTATATCTGTTTACAATAGGCCTACAATAAACAATTAAATGTGTATGTAAATACATATAAAGGAAATGAAGGGATGAAAATATAAATAAATAAAAACAAGCAAACATAAAATTAAATTAAATAAAGTAACATAAAACATGCCAGGGGTCAATATAAATAAATAAATGAATAAATAAATAGTAACTTAAGTAAAAACATTTTAGTTTTTGCTGAATTTATTGTCTTAATATACAGTTCCATTGCTTTCTTGAAAACATTAAATGAGGTTTAGGCCCTCGATCACTACTGCGCAGACTCTGGCTCCAAATGACGTCAAAATCTCAAGATGCCAGCTCCTGTATCCGGGATATTTTGGCTTCACTGTTGTACAGTGGGAGGAAATGGAGTCGCGTTGTCTATCCATATATACAGTATAGCTTTTTACCTATAGATGTATTATACTCTAGCCCAAATGCACATAGGGAGGTTAAAATCAGCTGAGCTGTCCTGAAACGTATGAATCACAGCAATGATGGTGCGTGTAGTGAATGTTTTTGCCAGTGGGGGAGCTCCCTCCCCCTGGGCACATTGTGTGACTGTTACACTGGGTTAAGGTAAGCAAAGCAGACAAACCAATCAGCTGAGGGAAAGACTGCCAAAGCTCTATTGCTCAGAGGTGATATGCTGTTTCTGATTTCTCGTCATGTTATGTAAAGAAGGTCCACCCTCTGAGGCTTAGTTTGGCCTTGGATTATATGAGGAGAGCCAGAAAGCAGATTACATATCTGTAATCTTGTTTTTATAAAACATTTCCAGTGGCAGAAATACAAGGAGGGCAGGGCTGCGAACCCCTGCGATGATCAGATTTACCAGTTTGAAGCGGCATCAAACCACAAAAATGTTGGCGTCTTGTCTACGTAATAACAGACAAACCATAAAACCAAATATTTTCCAGCAGATATGCTTACCCGACTTCCAGAGAAAACGTCAGTGTCTTCTTAATGATTCAGTAAAATGGTAGAACAGAAATATCACAAACTCCTCAGCTATTTAAACTAAGGAATTGGGGCATATACTGTAAAGACAACCCTTATTTCACCCTGGGTTTTGCCAACAAGCTAATGCTATGGCGCACTAATCTTTACAAAAGCTCATTTCAGTAGAAACTTCACTGACCCCAAGATTTGACCTTAGCATGCAGTAAAGCACACAGTTCATACTGTATATGCATTCAGTAAAATAATACATCTACTGTATCCATTAAATTATGTTCGGTACATTGTTTGAAGAACTGCATAACTTGATCATTTGTTTGACTGATTTATGAGACAGAGCCGAGTGCACGTCTCTATGCTACAGATCAACGTGTTATGAGATAGGCTATGAGATTAATTTAGGTCTGCCCAAGGCTCATGAGCCAAACATCCTTAGATGGTCACATGGAATTAGACCCTTAGACTCAACCGAATGCTCTTTCAGCCACTGTGGTGAGAGAAACACAGAGTGGGAGTGAGAAAGCAAAATAGAGAGTGACGTTTTACTACAGATAACATTTATCTAGTTTGAACCGGCGGACAGATGAAACCAGGAAGAGGGCAAACTCATTTCAAGGGAACATTTTGAGCATCTGTGTCCAATCTCACTTCTGTTTATGGATAAATAACAGATAGAAGGGATTACAGGGAGGATATGAATATGAGGAGACATTCAGATGTCTGTAAGTGATTATGAGCTATTATTGGGACTGTATTGTTGTAACAACAAGATTATGTGGCGTGCGTCTCAGCGTTGATGATATCTTGATGGCGAGTGAAATACGCCTAATTTACACTGTACTATTTCAGTCAGCTAATCGCATGTGGAATATGTTTATTATATGAATACTGAATACAGATTACAAACCAAGTTGATATTTGGTATCTATAGAGTGGCGCAGAGATGAAGTATTTTTGTAGGCACACCAGGAAGTCGAGGAAAGTGGTTCCCTCGACAAAAAGCCAATAAGATTTTTCAATTGGATTTTTGGATTATTGCAGAAAAACATTTATGATACTTACGCGTTTTGTTCAGCAAGATAATCTCCACAAATGAACACCACTTTTATGATATTTGAAGAGTAAATGCAGTCGCCAGAAGTAGAAAGCTAACATTAGGCTATAAACGAACTACACCACGGTCACATGAACATGAGTATACACAATGAGGCTGTAAAGGCAGACGTGATGACATTTAGTAGTCTTATTTAGCCACTTGTTAGCAACCGCCTTTTTTAAGCCACGTAAAAGCTTCGAAATTCACGAGTGGTATATTTATTGATGTAATTTATGTAGTAGAACAAAACGTTTAAATCTCTTAAGCTTGTGTTTAACCACAGACCTTATTTTAGGCATCTAACTAAAATTCCATTAAAAAAACCCATTGACTTCCAGACGAGGGAACCGGAAGTGCTAAAATGTTAACTCATTCCTGGGTTTTAGGACTCATTCCAGCAGCACTCTATTTGCTTTGACCCCACAAGCCACACTCAGCGACGAATATTAAAATCCGCATTATATACAGAGCCACATGTGGAATTTGTGAGTCGGGCATCAACCCCAATGTAGTCATTCCCCAATAAAGACCCTTCAAACATTACAGATAATATACTATCAAGTGAAATGAACGAGATTTATCTAAATCCAGAAATCAACGTCACGCATCCTCTTATGAAATATTACAGTATATGATGACTATTAGCACATATAAGCTTAAATTTGGCAAAAGAGTGCAGCGAGTGTAGCAGCAGCGTAAACCAAAAAGCTCAGCAGATTAGATATTATGATGGTGGATAAAGCAAGCTGTCACACTGACCTATTGAGTCTAAGCTACAACATGTGTGTCTGATGTTTACAGGAATATGACGCGTGTGAGGAAAATGTGAATGCGACAGTGTGTGAAACAGCCATGTCATGTTTCCCATGAAGCAGATATATAACGGGAAATAATTATGTGAATGTGCTGGAGCTGATTTACAATAGTACCTTCATTTCTGACCCAAGTTTGAAATGAGTCAACAGGAAACCCCCCAAAACACTCAATGGTCACATCAAAGACAAATTCCCACAGCCTTGTGATGGATAATCAAGTTTTTTCTGAATCTCAATACTCATCATTCTAGTGAGTAATGATATTCCTATACTTGTTATGCCCACATATTTAAACGATTATCTAATTTAGTCCCTTTCAAAGACAGCAGGCTTTTCACCCCGCCTTGAAGTGTGGCAGTTTGTAACAGCTAAACACTATTGATGTGGGCGGACACATGTTGTACACGTTGTACGAGCTTGTTCTTTTGGAGCATACCCCACCCTAATTCAGGAGAGACAGAATTCAATGCAGCAACAGCGGGAAGCACGATTATTACTTTGCAAAAACTGCCCTGATGCAACATGACTGGACTGTTGCCAAGCCAGTTTGGCAAGAATGGGCATAGTTAAAACAACCACCTTACCTAACTTTACACCAGTAAAGTGTTTTACATGTAGCGGGGCAAGCAAAGCCTGCCTGATCTAATGTTAGCTAGCTGGCTTCGCTCCATTCACAACGTCCTACAGCAAGCAGGGTTCTTATCGGGGCCGTGAACTGATAAATAATAAAGGACACCTGACCAAATGCCCTTGTTTTAATATAACTCTTGCCAACTGGCAAGCTGTCTCTCTACTGGCATGAAAGCGTATACCTAGTGGATATTATTCAGAGGAAGGTGGAGACTCAGTGCAAATACCAGGAGTGAGCTCAAGTGAGTCCTTTTTGGCCCCGTTGCAGGGAAGAAAAAAAAAAGCAAATAATCCATGTGCCACCCCTTATGTTTATCCATCCCTTCCTTGCACAAACACTAGCTGTCAAAGGCACTTAACTCCAATTACTCTGCGGTGTGTGCTTACTCCAAGCACTGCAATCACTTCTCAGTGAGAGACACGTTGATGTGTTACAGTGCAACACTATCCAGTTGCTTCACTCTCTGTTGGAGACGCCGTGGTGGGGCCGGAGCAGTCATTAAGTGCTGAATGCACACATTTCACTGCTCAACTCTCAAACAGCTGAAAGCGGTGTTCACTTTTCACTATTGTATGTGATACTGTCCTGTTCTGATAGACATGTTGGACACACACTCTCTGTGTCTGTGTGTGTTTGACTCAGAGGATCAGTGAAATAAAAACAAAACAAAGGAGTTTGGGTTTCTAGGAAAGCATTGCCCCAGTCTGAAGGAGCACAAAGCTCTTCTGTCTACTATCTTATGATTTTAAGAGCAACATTGCCGTGACCCCGTCTAAACATAGAAAATGTCAACAGCTGTTTACGGAAAGTTTTACTGCAGTGCTGGAAAACAAAGTATTCTCTATTTGTTAAGCAAAGCACCAGGATGTGCCGTGCGAGAGATGACCAAAAGATGACCAGCGCATACCATCGCTCTCTTGAGACATTATCAAGCCCCCCCACCTATTCCCTCCACAATCAAGGCAAGAGCATATCCCACATCACTAGCCCTGCATCTATAAAAGTAGTGCAAGCTGTTGCTCTTTAATTTTTTTTAAAAAGCTAACAAACACAATGACAGGACTTCCAGGGTAACAAGGGGAAAGGGAAGTAACTCGAGGCCCCAGCTGTTTCTCTCTTCTTCCTCTCTCTTCTCTCATGTCCCTTGGAGGTCATTCTTCCTGCCTAACGTAACAAAATCATCACACACAGATGCTGCTGCAGAGGCCCTCGTCATCTGTTTAGTCCGCCCCTGCTGATGTTGATGTACATCAATTTAAAGCTCCCCTCCAGTGTACTTTGGTATTTCTATGATATTTCATGTTTATTTGAGTCATTTCCTGACTAAGTTGATTAGCCACACTGTTCACCAATTTCTTTTTTGATAAATAACTTAATTTTGTGCTCAAAGTTAAAAAAAAAAAGGTTGTTGCTAAAATATATGACGCATGGCTATAGTAGAAGCTGCAAGTCATACGTGATCCTCTAAGCTTGCGCAGGCGCACTCATGCTCATTTGTGTCTGAGCAGCGGCAAACCGATGAATCTGTTTATCTGTCAGTTTGTCCTTCTAGTTAGTTAGCTAGTTAGCTAGCCTAACTTGTTGCATTAGCTAACTGAGGGTTTCCATTTTATTTTTTAGTTTCCTCCACCTTAGTTTAGTGTGTTTATTTTCACAACGGCATTTGTGTGTGCCGAGAACAGGTTCAATCAAGGCAGTGGATTACACAAAATCCCACCGGCAGAATTAGCACAACACACTGACTGTCTCTCTCGCTCGCTTTTTACCGTCTCCTCCTTGAGATAAATTAATGGAAATTATAACCAGGCTGTGTTGAATACTCGATTTTGATTGGTCGATCACGGTGTTCTGCGGTCTGTAATTTCTTTATAGCAGACCGTTGCTACATATAGCAGACCGTTGCTATGGGCGCAGTTCTGATGTCGGACTCTGGCTGACCGTTTTATATATTATATATATAAAGATTGATTTCTTCAGAAAGTAGCCGTGTAATAAGCGGGATAATGTACAGCTAGCGGGTCATTGTTGTGAAAGAATCTCCTTCAGGGCGATGAGAGACGGGGTCCCTCCCTCCGCTCTGAGTCAGGGTGTAGCATCGCCCTGTCGGGGATTATTTCACAATAATGACTTGCTCGCTGTACATTTTCCCTTACATATCCGATGGGCGACGGGGAGCGCAGAACTTTCAGCACGAAAGAAAACAAGAGAAAAGTCCCGTTAGAGAAATAAACGGATTTCAGTGCAGCCGGCTGCTGTGTCGGTGCTGGGAGCTTTGGTGCGAACGGCTGGTGCTGGTGGACGGTGCACTTCCAAAATGTCCCAAAACTGCATTTCAAACAGCGGATCTCGGCAACATGTCTATCCGTCCTCTGGTGCGCTGTGGCGTGTGGCGGTGCGGCTCCTCGGTGCAGCAGCAGCCAGACGGCCGCCTCAACAGGAGTAGACGGTAGTAAAGAGAGCGAGTGAGAGAATGTCTGTGTGTTGCGCTAATTCTTGTCTCATTTATGGTCTGATAAATAGTAAATTCATCTAAACTGGTTTCATCTAAACTGGGTTGGAAAACGATGCAATCTGGTATAATAGTAAGACGTGTTGTGGTTCCCTTGATACCATCCAGCTGTGCTGAAGGTCAGTGTTTACTGGGCCCTATTACAGAGAGAGAGAGAGAGAGGAAGAGAGGGAGACACATTTGTCTTCTTTTATCTTTTCCTCTATGCATGTTTTGGACATGTCTGTGTAAGTCGTTATATGTCATGGGATGGTCTATGGTGCTGCCTTTTAAGGGCGTGCAAGGGGAAGCAGACTCCAGAGGTTCAAAAGTCACACACCTTGGATTTAATATCAAACAGCGCATTCATTCGTCACAGGATTCGTGACAATACTACCAAACATCTGGAGGCTGGGAACATCTTTTACCCCAGTAACAAACCATTCTTGATTCCAAAAACCTGTTTCCTGTCACTTTAAAGTTAAAAACAGATCAGTAAAAGAAATTGATGAAAATACCTTCCAAGCTTCTCTTTAAAGGGACTGGACTTTTACAATCAATCAACCAGCCCAGTAAATGTTACTGAAGCTCGATAGACCAGCAAAGTCTCTAAAAGCCCCGAGTACACAGTAGACTTTCCTGCTCATTGTTATGGGAACAGAGTTTCCAATAAAAAGATACTTAAATGCCTCTGGCATTGCTTGCTTCTATCTGTTTGTGTGTGCATGTCTGTGTGTATGTATGCATATTGCAGTGCCTCTGCACAAGGGCTTTGGAGGGCTATTGCATACTCTCCCTTGCCAGAAAAACAGAGGAAAACAAACACTGCCTTTATTACAGTAATGAATATGCTTTGGGAAGCAAATTATATAATTTTCCATTAACTCCCACTTATACAATGCCAAGAATGGCTCAGGGAAACGTGTGACATTTGACTTTTGTTGGCACCAAACACTGCAGTCCTCCACTGTTGCTAGACCCCTGACCCTTCACCTCTGGAAACTCATAACATCCCTCACTATATCACTAATAGCTGATCCCGCTAACAGCCATCTGAATATGACAAAGTCTGAAGAACACTTGAGTCTACATTGTCACTTTAAGTTTAGGTCTGACAGATCATCATCATCAGTGAAGTCAGTGTATGAGGGGTGGAAATTACAAAAACTAATTGATAAAAATGGAGGTGATGAAAATGCATGTGAAATGAAAAATGGAGTGATAAATTATCAAGTGATTTGATTAATTTAAAGCTGATTTGACTAAAACAGTCGTATTATGACAACAGAACCAAGTTTCATCATTTTCACCATCTTACATTCATCATTAATCATTCACAACACAAAATTGCCATTTATCATTTAAGGAAAGTGGCCTCAAGGGTGCAAGTAACAAAAAATAATTGAAGAAAAGGGAAGTGATGAAAATGTATGTGAATTCAATAATAGAGTGATACATTGTCAGTTGATTTGATAAACTTGATTGACATTTTATTTGTAACAGTGTTGCTCTGATAATCAACTGTCGGCCATTTATCATTCACAACACCCAACTGACAGTTATTGTTTAAAGCACGCAATTTTTGTTACTTCCACCCATGGATGTATTAAGAGAACTGGATGCAGTGTTGGAGGTGATGCCAAAATGGCTGGACTTCCGAGTGGAAAAGTACCCGGATCTTCCGGCGATCTTCCGCGTTCATTGGGCCCATGGAGCAGGTGCAGTAGTGTCCGCTAGTTGATTCACCCCCCAAAAATTTTCCGCTGAGTTACAGACGTCTCTTTCCCAATGTAAGTCTATGGAAAAAAGTATTTTTGGGCCCAATGGCATCACGTGATGGACACGGAAGTTGTAGTACCACCGTTTGGCCACTATGAAAATTGGGATCAACGACCGGCGCTCTTCCTGGGGGCTTGCTTCCACCCTATCAAAAAAAAAGAACATGCCCACTCAGCGAACCACTCTACTCTCGACTTTTTCTGTCAGTGGCTGTGGTTTTTGATTAACATTTTGGGCAGAAGTAACAAAAATTGCGTGCTGTAAACGATAAATGTCAGTTGGGTGTCGTGAATGATGAATGGTCGACAGTTGATCATCAGAGCAACACTGTTACAAATAAAATGTCAATCAAGTTTATCAAATCAATTGACAATTCATATACATTTTCATCACTTTGTGCACGTACAGTGCATGCAGACACACACAGCTGCAGAGCTCCTCTTCAGAAGGCTGATACTAAGACATCAGGAGCAGCGCAGGTGCTTTTGTCCCTGTACAGTACTCACAGAGTACATCGGGCCAGGCTCATTACTCTGTGTTCCCATTCACTCACACTGGCTGGCAGCAACACTCATTCAGAAAAGAGACCTAGCGCAACACAACAACAAGGATACAAACAGAGGTTTAAAAATGTAATGTGTGCTCCATAATCATTTTTCTCTGATGCTGTGTGGTTTTAAAGTCATTGTCGAGTCAGCGCAGCCATCCATTATTCAGCCTTATCTGACTTGGTGTGATCTCTGCACAGTAGATGCTTCATCACAGAGCTAGAAGTGAGGAGGAGAGCGCGGACACCCCTGTCTGTGACTACGGCCTCTATCTCAGGTGATGCACAGGTGAAACAATGGGCTTAGTGTTGCGCTCTCATCTCGCAGACTCATCCACGTGGAGTTGCAGCGCTAGCTGGCAGTCTGACAGTATATATTTGCATAGTAGAGGTCAGGTACAACACAAGGCTCCCTGTGTCCTACACTGCAATAAAGGAGCTCTGAGAAAAGCAGGCTGACAGACAGGTAGATATTAGAAACAGCAGGCTGAGTCCCCCCCGCTTTGAAGCAACAAAGGGCAGGAGACAGCAGCTTGTTTTTTAGTATGCAACACTTTTAACTTTTTATCTTTAGATGGCTTCAAACTAAGTAAAACAAAATGAAAGTGTGGACTGAAGATTTATCATGGCAAGCTATTTTTTTTTTATGAAACAAACTTCATAACAATACCATTTCCGTCCCCACCTATGAGGGGTACTGGGATATGAAATATAAACAGCTCCATATGTTTGTTAGCTGTTGCCAGCTCAACATTGAACTCTCCTGGGTCTACTTCATGTGTAATGATGTAACTTTAGAAACTCACCCTTCCTGTGTTCAGTGAGTACACATCATAACAAGACAAAGCTTCGCTCCTTGTATGGACCGTAACATTTGCAAAGCCATCCGCGTCCTGCTATATAGCAAGCGGCTTTGATTAGTGATTGATAAGTATTTCTATGGAAATCAAGGGAGTTGTTGTTTGACTGAGCAGCAGAGGTGATAACCTCCTTGAAGGGAACTGTGTTGAGTATTGCCACATGTGTCTGTTTAACAAGGAAAACTCTGACACACGCTAACAATTTTCACCCACACACACACACACACACACACACACACACACTGACAGACACAAGCTATCATCTTCTCTACTTCTGCTGTCCATCTCTGTTTGCCTTTCTCTCACTCTGCTAGGTTATACTCAGTGTTTACACCGGAGTCAAATTATATTTCTTGTAGCTGCTGAGAGGATCAAAGTGCTCCCGGCTCGGATACAAACAATGACTCTGTCATTTCTCGTTCCCTCTGAATTTATGTGTGACTGCAGCACAATTTGGAGCAGGCCTATTTATAGCCGACTACCACCACCACCACCCTGCAGCCTGAAAGTCACACCAGGAGATTTTGGGAGGGGAGTCCTTGAGCTCCTCTGTCAATGCGAGGCATTGCGGTGACAAGTTTGCAGATGAGGTTGGTCGCTGTGAAGTCGCACTGCACCTTCCCCTAACCTAAATCACAAGGCTGCGTCCTTAAAAGACACACAGTGTGAGTAAATACTCTCCAGTGCCTGTACACATCTAAGTGCATGCATGCCCATGCATGTGTACATAAACACACACACATACCATGTGCACACACTTGCACATGCACGCACACAACTTCTAATTTCAGAATATAAACTGTCAAAGAGTTTATGATAATGTATCTGTGTGTCTCTTTGTTATCATTCATGGTATCAAATTTGGTGCTAATCATTAAAATTACTGATGTTACTTTTTATGTGATGTGATGTGATGTGATGTGATGTGATGTGATGTGTCACTTTTGCTCCAATAGTAAGCCCATAACAAGAAGAGCTGCAGTTAACAGTGATCACTATAGAGGAGTGACAGGGAGGAAAATAGGGTAAGATAAAAACTTACTTTATATCTTTTTGAGAAAGTTCCAGAAAGAGGTTATTTATCCACTCCTGGGTTCTGTTTGCTCTCCGAGAGTCCCAATCAGAGAAACCAAAACAAACAAAAGTATCTGGTGTGCATCTCTAACACAGCAAGTCCCACTCCGCTGCTCACTGATGCTCTCTGGAATAAGGAGGGAACTCTGCTCACAGCTCCCAGGCTCACAGCCAATCATGTCACAGTGATTCCCGCCTCTTGGCCAATCGCGTGCCTCTCATGCTCCGGCCTCCCACCCCCCTCCTCCTGCTGAAAGTTCCCATGGTTGTGGACACACTGGAGAGGAGAGGAGAGGAGAGAAGAGGGGTTTATGAAAGGGAGTACAAGGGAGAGGAGTAAGACAGAGTGGGAAGAACTGATGTAGTATTTACAGAATGGGGGAATTAGAATTGAGCCGTTGTTGAAACATTTCCATTAGGAAAGAGAAATGTCAGACAGAGTACGATGACAGAACTCTGGAAATTGTGGTGTAATCTGCTAATTGTTGCCAAAGATCCATTAACCCGGTTATACAGCTAAGACGTCTTTACTCAGTATTTATTGTATCCTGAGTTTTTCTTTGCTATGATCAACTTTTCACAAAATGTTTTTAATTAGTTTTGCTATAGTTTACAACTGTAAAATTGTGTTCCTTTCTTTGAGTTGGCAGTGGTGCTGATATGTCCAGGTTGACCCTGCTTTACTACTTCCAACATTTTGGGAAATACACATTGTCTTTTATTGCCAGGAGTCAGATGAAAATTCTTGTGGTAAATATGAAGCTATAGCCAGGTTAGCTTAGCTTAGCATAAAGACAGGAAACATCTACCTTGCCTGTGTCTGAAGGTAGTAAACTCTGCCTATCTGCACCTCTAAAGGCACCAAGCCGACGGTCGGCCGTCGGACAGTTTAGGGCCGTCGGTGAGCGTCCGTTGGCCTAGATTTTTTCGGTGTGTCCCGCACCGTCGGCTCCGGTCTGGCCGTGTCGGAGGTTTTTCGGTCGAATCAGCATGTTGAATCAGCAGCGCCGCCCGTCGGTCAGAGAAATCACTCCGATTGGCTGTTCAGCTTAAACAAATCAGTGCACGAGAGGAGAAACAGTAGTGAGGAAAGCAAGCCAACCAGTAAAGTCAAGACGGCACAGACAGAGGCTCTTCTCATTTTTCATCTTCATCTCATCTGATCATTCCAATACACGGATGTTTTCACAACGACATGGCCATCTGGAAAGAAGCAAATTGGCGAGTGAGAGTGGTGCTTTATTTAATGTACGTATCATAGCAACGGCTTGTATATCCACAGTCCTCTGTCTTCTGGGTTTCCCTTTTTGAATGACAAATACAGACTACCGCCGCCTGAGTTATTTCATCTAACGCAGGCGCAGAACATACGTGGTAGTCGGCTGTTGTCTTTGCGGTGTTTGGCCAAGACAAAGGCGACGTGAGGCGACGCAACTGGTGGCCTTCATCGCTGCTAGTTCTTTGATGTCAGGTCAGTGTGTCTGGACCTTAAAGCTCACTAATTAAAAATTCTCATTTGTTTAATCTGCACATAAATTGGAGTTTGAAAACAACAAGCTGTGGTTTAACGGAGGGTTACGTGCCGGACTATTTCTTGGTCTCGTCTGCGCTGGTAGGTGGATTTCGTTCGCTTTGGACAGAGCCAGGCTATTTTTGTCCCCCTGATTCCACTCTTTATGCTAAGCTAAGCTAACTGTGTCTTGGCTCCAGCTTATACAGAGCAGTCAGATATGAGAGTGGCATCGATCTTCTTAACGTAGTCTCGGCAAAAAAGCAAAGAAGTGTATTCCCCAAAATGTTGAACTATCCCTTTAATATCATCTCACATTACGTGAGGGACAATAGGGGATTCTTTTTGGAGATGCCCAAAAACCAGAGATGAATGAATCCTCTTTTCTTTTTAGGATCTTTTCACGAGATAACAACTCAGAAATAAAGACTGTGACATTGAAAAATTGTTTTGACATATTTAACTAAGTAGCACACTCACAGATGCACTTGCAATCCCCAGAGGTGATGTGACTCTCTCTTGCCTCAGCGACCACGGGGAATACAGCCTACCCTGAGAGAGACACATGAATTGCAAATGTTCTTTATGTGTATAACAACACCTTGGCGAGACAGATATGGCTTGTGTTGCAGAGCCAACTAACGTCTGCTCTGTCATATTTATTTAGGCTCCAAAGCTATCAGTGATCTGACGCACACATTCGCACACTCTCAGACACCTTCCTTTTTGCCCTGGAGGGACCGGAGCACCGGTGTTTGGTCAAGAGAGATTCTCACCTCAGTCAAGAGGTGAATTCAGTCAGGCGGGACTTTGAGCTGCTGCCTGCTTATCTAGAACATTTGGATAAGGATCTGAGATAAAAAACGATTGTGCGCAAAGCTTTGTGCGTTTATTTTGTTTGGAAAGTAATGGTGATGCCATGATGATGTGTATGAGTGAAGTGCGTAGCCAGAGCTCAGGGGTACGCAGATAAAAAGTTACTGTATTATATTAGTGAACCTTAAAGGTGCAGGGAGGTGGATTGTGTTACAATTTGACAGAGCCAGGTTAGCTGTTTGCCCCCATTTCCAGTTTTAGTGTTAAACTAAGGTAACTGGCTGCTTCATATTGAACGGACAGATATAAGAGTGGTATTGATCTTCTCAGCTAACTCTCTGCCAGGAAGCTAATAAGTGTATTTTCCAAAATGTCAAACTTCTCAAGGTCCACTTTTCCCTGTAGTCTTCCTCAGAGGATGGAAAACGTGAGATGCAATTAAAATCTCCAGAAAGAAGCTATTAAAGGAACAGTGTGTAGGATCTGGCAGCATTTAGCATTGAGGTTGCAGATTACAACTTCTCCTGTGTGCAAAGCATGTAGGATCACGCGAAGCCAGTTGTTGAAAGAGTAGAGTGCTCAGAGTGTGTGTGTACGTGGGAAGTGAGTGGTGAAGCAAGAGAGAGAGAGCGGCGGCATCGGGAGCAAGTAAAGTTATCGACTCCGCCCCAAGCAGGAAAAGTTAGCAAAGTTTGGTTTGTCTGTTCTGGGCTACTGTAGAAACATGGCAATGCAACATGGCGGACAAAACCAATAACACAATGACTTAACATGAATTATGAATTAATATCAGGTGATTATACACAAAAGAAAACATACTTATAAATATTATATTCCATTTCTGCCAATAGATCCCCCTAAATGTTACACACTGGTCCTTTAAGTAGAGCTTGAGTAAAGATGTTTTAACAGTTGTATAATAACTTCTGTGAGTCTGAAGCTGTCTTGAAATGACTCTGGTGATGTCATAGTGATGTCATCAGGTTTTATCTCAGTTTGGACTTGACGACTTTTAATTTAAACCGGAAAGCCTCCTGCAAACTTGGGGCACACAGATTGAAAGACGTGGGCTTTTACCAGACAGGAAGGGTCTAATGAAAAGACAGTGCATCGTTGCATTATGGGAAATGCATGATCGAGCAGTTTTGCGGCTTGAACCATACAAGGAACTAATAATTGGAATATCACGGCATCTGTTGCATCGCTTTTACCAAATTCGAATTGTTGGAGCACCGCTTTAAACTGAATAGGACTGCAGTTCAAAGTAAGTTCAGTTCAGTCAGTGCACATGAAGATTATGGGAGCTCTGGCCCATGAACAGCTTGAAGGGTAACACAGAGTGCAAAGCAGCACCTAACAACACTATGTATGGCTAACATCAGGAATAATCAAATCAAATCAAATCAAAGTGTGTACATTATGAGATGCCCCTCTGGATAACTGTTGCCAAATCTGCCTCCCGTCCGTTCTCACATGTCTGGAACATGTTCAGCTTACAGCTTTCATCCAGTTCAAACAGCTCAAAACATCATATTACTCACATAGTATTTGTATCGCTGATTCCTGTGGCTGTACGCTCTCCAACACTCTGTCCATTTTCAGGCTGTAAAACAAAAAATTATGGCAACCAGCAACTCCAATAATATGGAGGAACAAAGCTCAGAGAGTCCATAAAACCTCACAACAACACGCAGAGAGATGAGATAATAGGAAATAGCATCCAGAAAATGTGACTGTGCTGTTGTTTCTTTTTTGAGCATTTCTGAGAACACATTTTGAGGTAATGTTCCCGTTGCTCCCCGAGTGAAGAGACTCGCTCATATAAATACACACACTGAAGGTAAAGTACCTCTTCCCTCATCCAAATATTGACTGGGAGCATGAACAGCTGTAACAGCCAGACATTTTTCACACAGAGGATAATAGTGATGATTTCTGAATCAGACTACCTCAACCATCTCCTCAACATGTTTTTTAAACATGTTGCCGGAATCTTCATTTCTAAGCTAAACTTAACTGCTCTAAGCAGTTAAAGGAATAGTTCAACATTTAGGGAAACAACTTATGTGATTTCTTGCTGAGAATTAGATTAGAAGATTGATGTTGCTCTCAAAGTTGTCCTTTGAATATGAAACTGGAGCCAATAAGCAATTAGCTTAGCTTAGCATAAAGACTAGAAACAGGGGGAAACAGCTAGCCTGGCTCTATCCAAATGTAATGGATGTTAAGCGTCAGACTATTGCTGCGTCCAAAATCACATACTACTACAACTACTTGGGGGGGGCGGCTGTGGCTCAGAGGTAGAGGTGTCCACCAATCGAAAGGTTGGCTGTTCGATTCTCGGCTCCTCCAGTCCACATGTCGAAGTGTCCTTGGGCAAGATACTGAACCCCAAATTGCTCCCGAAGGCTGAGCCATTGGTGTGTGAATGAGTATTTAAATTAGATCCTGAAGGGCAGGTTGGCACCTTGCATGGCAGCCTCTGACATCAGTGTATGAATTTGTGTGTGAATAATGCTGACATGTAGCGTAAAGCGCTTTGAGTGGTCGGAAGACTAGAAAGGCGCTGTATAAATGCAAGTCCATTTGCCATTTACTATGCACTACATACCCAATAGGTGTACTATCGTTCAACATACTTTTGTGTGAATAAACAGTAGTATGTATCTTTTTGGACGCCTTGAACAGTAATTTATGTCGTCACTTCCTGAGAGCATCCTTGCCAGATGGAGACGTGTAACCATGGTAACCTGTGCCAACCTCATATGACCAAAATGACGATTTGTGAGAATCAAAGTCTGAATTAATAAAAAAAATATATTACAACTAGCAAAGTGAAATCTTATACTTACACTTAAACTGAAGTGTTATTGATGTTACAGAGCTGTCCGTCAACGTCTGTTATGAACGTTGTTGTCATTGCATTGTGGGATATTTATGCCACCGTAGTGTCCAGCATTTACATTCTGTAAAATTTCACTGGAAATAGTATGCATTCACATACTATTGGTTTCATACTAAGGTTTCGGACACACTAAAATATTGGTGCCTTCAAATTGGGTCGCGTTTACCATGTTCACGAGAAGAGTCCATATGAACGCCCCCCTCTTGTGGTATTCACGACCTCGTAAGTGGAAAGTTTCTGAAAGCTCCGAGTTCACGAGATGGGATGTGTTTGTTGATGTTGTCAGAAATGGCGGAGCACATGGAAGTTAATTTTTCGGTGCATAATAAGTGAATATAATGTAATTTTAGTCGTATATTGTTTTTCTTCGTAATTCTATATGTCTGAGGAAAATGTTGATATTCCCAACTGCCTCATCTTTTCCTCTGTCTTTGCATTTACTACATTATGTTACCCACATGCTAGCTTGCTAAATTGTTAGCCTCTGTGGCTTCTATACGCCGACAGTAACATTAATATTGCCATTGGGTAGCAGCGGTGTTCTCACGACTTAACCACTTGAACGCCAAGAATATCGTGTACACGACTTCCCATGTTGTAAACACAAGCTCACGAGTTTCATTTGAAGGCACCAAAGCTCACATACTGTTTTAGCGTACTAAATAGCATGTTAGTAAGGAATTTCGGATGCAGCCTATTTCTTAGCCAGGAGCAGTAACTAGAGTTTTGTCATCACTGTGAGGTTGCCAGGCAACAAAGAAATAGTCCCGCCCATAGCCCCCTGAAACCCCCTGTAAAATCGCAACTTGTCATTTTTATTCTTTGGTTTTTGTATGGATTAAACAAACAAGAAGGTATTAATTATTGAGGTTTAGGGATGCTGGTAGGCAGACTTTTTTTTACCGATGGACAGAACTAGGCTAGCTGTTTCCCTCTCTTTCCAGTCTTTGTGCTAAACTAAGCTAACCATATTCTGGCTCCTGCTTCATATTCAACAGACAGATATTAATCTCCTAATCTAACTCTCGGCAAGAAAGTAAATGTATTTCCTAAAATGTCAAACTATTCCTTGAAGGTGTAACTTTTTGCAAATGAATATCTAAATGGTATGAATTCAGTTTTATGACGGGAAGCCAAGCGAGACAAGAAGGCAGACAGAAATACAGTCAGTAGAGTCGGCAGGCCCTCGGGGAACAGCCAGGCAAACAGGCATGCAGCCTGGGACTCAGCAAAGCAAGCAAGCAGAATGCTACTGTACGAAGATGTCTGGCCCCAAGGCACGTCAAACTCGGGGGGTGGAAGGGTTATGCTAATGCTATGCAAAGGGTATACGCTTTGTTCTAAACATCATACACTGGGTAAACAACAGGAAAATTAATACAAATTTACATCTGTAACTTGTCAGGGCAAAGGGGAATAGTTTAGTCTTTAATCTGTAAACCCTAAAGGATGTAAGGCTGAAAATTCCTTGAACACATGAAAAAATATTTGCTATCTGTCCTGAAGCAGATACGACAGCTTACAGCCACAGAGGCAGCAGCTGACACACACGGCAGACCAGACTCACTCTGAGGCCTTATTGGAAGACAAGACGGTGATCAATAAGTCGGCTTTGGGACAAATGATATACTGCGGCGGAGAAGATAAGTACCTGGACAACATCCCTGGGTCCAGACGCACCGTATTTGTTCCACCGCTGTGCACCCAGAGTTACTGCAAAAGCTGTTGAGAGTGACCATCACAGAGGGGGGGAGGTGGTGTGAGGTGTGGGGACAAAGACACAGTTGGAAACAGGAAAGCCTGCAGAATCCAAACCAAATGCAGTTGTTCGTTAAAAAAATGTTTTCAAATTCTTGAAAGTGAGGATTTGTACAAATCATAATGGGCCGTTTTCATTATTCTACCAAAGTTCTCCCTCACGAGGTCCTGACACTGATCTAATCTAGATCTGCCTCAAGACGAGTGTGATATCAAACTACCAGATTACTCTGACTTTAAAGAGAAAACACAATATGACAGATTATGTGTGTGTGGGGACGACTGACAGAAAACACAGACACATAATGACAAGGTTCAGACTCTGTAGAGCATCAGTTCTGCCAGCTGTACCGGTAACGAAAAATAGAGACCAAGCTGCACTATAAATAAGCTCATAAAACGCTTATCTGACATCTTCAATTTAACGGCATTACAAATGAAAAAAAGATCTTAAAAGGAGGAGAAAAACAGACAGAGAAAGATTATTATTAGGGCAACCAAATACCCAAAATTATCTAAAATACCAATAATCAGACAGCCATCTGCTCCCTGCTGCCTTAATAGACCACCTGGGCAACACTTTGCTCACTGAAAGCTCTGGAAAATTCACTGCATAATCACAAGCAAGCAAGCAACATTATATTCAACCTTCATTAGCTGAGGTTTATAACATCTTAAGAGTGGCGCAGAAGACGTCTTGCCTCCTCTCTTTTGTTTATTATTCTTTTTGTGGTCTCTTTTCTCCTCCAGCACCCTCTCTCTCTCTCATATGTGAGCACTTTGTTCATTATTGTCCTTCACACAGGAAACTTTCCAAGGTGCTGTCGCCCCTCCACAAGATAGAAAATCAGGAGACACACGGATGTACTTTTTCCAAGACACGACAAGTAGGCTACTGTTAAGAAAACAGACGTGCTCAGACGGTGGTGCCACTGCCTGGAAGCATCGTGATCTGGCGAATTACAGAGTCCACAAAAAGAAAAGCAATTACCATCTAGCTTTTTTCTTTCTCTTATCTGCAATCAGCTCCTCCTGTGTGCCGTGACTCTGCCATTTGAAAAAAGCCTCACGAGTCCTCCTGACAGCCAGTCACCAGTGAGTCACACAGCACCACGTTTCATTTGATATTGTCACCTTTGCTTGTGGCATTATAGTGTGACAACTGTGGCGTCCTGTATAGAGAATCACCATGAAAGGCTCGGTTTCAAAACTTAATTCTCTATTTCATTAAAGCAGATATAATCCACATTTTCATATTAACAATGGACCACACGACTACTTTTTTGTGAAAGGTTCAAAGTAATTATCGCTATAGTTCCCCCCTGTTCTATGGAGCGTTTTAGCCCCTTTCAGTTCATTGTTTTGTTTTTTTATCGCACACAACTCCATTGTCTGGTTCAGTGTGCGTCACCAACACGTTCTCATCCTAACTTGTCACATACTGACGCCAAACAGTATAGAAGCAAAGAGACAAAAATCCGGTGCTTTTTTGACAACAGCCGCTAGATGGCGCTGCGCTATCGCTGCCGCCATTTTGGACTGAAAACGCCAGTTTATCCATGGCAATGGATGTATAAAGACACATCTGTAAATCAGAGGATCATTTTTTTTTTAGGTAAATCAACTTCCCAGTACGAACACTTAAACAGCCCTCATCTAATTCGTTATGTCCTAAAAGTTGTAAAATGAACTAATAGCCGAATCCATCATAATGAATGTGCATCAGACCGACGGCACTGCGCTGCCATGCACACTCATATGACATAAGGCAGCAAAACTACTTAGTTTTGTTGGTTGGGTGTAAAACTACTACATTTGTACAGTGAAGATGTGACTGGACGTTGTGAACACGGGACACGAACGAACAGCTGATTGTGAAGTGAAAGTGAAACGGAACACACGGGACACAAACAGCTGTCTACTGGATGAAAGTCTTGTGTTTGCTGGGCCCATCCACCTCCACGTCCTATCCGCCTGGTGTGTCTCTTTCGCTCTATAATTCACCACAGCATATTCCCTGTGCATTTACTGTTGCCGATGGGTTTACATTGTAGTTAATGGAAAGTCCGGTGCGTCTCCTACCGCCTGTATCGAATACCGACGAGCGTGACAAAGCCTCGGTATTTGACGCCCTGGGAATGAGAACGGGCTGGTGTCACTGCTCTCATGGCATCATTTCCAGCAAAAAAAAACCCCCAAAAACTCTGTACACAACCTGCCCAGCAAGAAACAAAAGAGAGCCAAAGGTAACAACTAGCTGGCAAACACAGTGGAGCATATCTGTCTAAAGAGACAGATATTTCTGTATGAGTTAGTGAAGACCGAAAACAGAGCTAAAAGGAGGAGAGTGAAAATTGGACTTCCATTCGACAGGTCGCTAGAAACACAACTTCACATGGATGATGATGTGCTTCATATCTGCTGGATGCCACCTTCAAACCAGTGAGAAAAGCAAAAACAAAAACATGAACACTGAAATATCTCCTGTCCAATAACCAAAACTCCTTTAACATTGACAAATTTATGTTCATGTCGGAGCACAAGGTAAGAAACTGAGTCTTTTGATAGCATTCAAAAATCTCCTCATTTAAAGGATTATTAGGATCATTAGTGAATAATCACCTGAACCTAAAAATCGTTGTGTTTTCATTAACTTCGAATGAGCCCTTTATATCTACATAGGGAGCGAGTCCTCTTCATGGAGTCCGCCATGTTGCTCCACCATGTTTCTACAGTAGCCCAGAACGGACAAACCAAACACTGGCTCTAGACAGAGCCTTTCATGTTTTTACGTTACCTGAAGGCCACCGTAGTTCTATGACACACTTGTGAAACTGCGGTAATGTGAGCTGCAGAGTGCTAAACCGTGGTACCGCCAGCCACCATCTGACTTCCGTTTCTCCTAAAGTATTGTTATTATAGTAAGGATGGCCTCTGAGCGAGGCGAACGACATTACAACGGTTTTCCACTCGGCGGCTCACGTTACCGCAGTCTTGGAAAGGGAGCAGAGTTGGTTGGTCAGTTGGTTGCAATTTGCAAACACACCCATAGATGCCGCAAAATCATGCACACTGTCCCTTTAACTAATTTAATTTTTATTGGTCAGGATACTTTAAAAAGGGTTACTGGGTGACCAATATGGATGAAATGCAATAAATCAAATTAAACTGCACTTTAACACCACTGTCAGTGGTCCATTTGAATTTTAAAAAGGTTAGAATGCAGAAAAATGGTTAATTCACAAATGCAATGTTGGAATAACGCTTTTATTTCCACTATCAGACCAAACTGAGACTGTTGCGACATAAGATCTATTTAAATTAATTAAGGTTTGAGGAATGGAAATAGTTTGCTGATCCAGATGTTATTGGACATATCAGAGGTCATTTTTCTTCCAAACACAAGTCTCTAAAATATGGGCATGGCAGACGTTGACAATTAGTCTTATTATCATTTTGCCACTTCTTCTGTTCTTCATTAAGCAAAATGGAGTAAAATGTTTTGTGCAAGGCAACTATGAAAACACTGAAACATAACTTAAATGTTTCTAACAACAACATGTATCTTGTGGTGAAAAGCAGGAACAAATCCTGCTCACTGACTCATCTCATTCGTGTTACAACTATTTGCAGTGATGAACCGTCTCACACATTGAGCCTGATAATGACCTCGTTGTCCCAGCCTGTCTGTCCCACAGTGAAAGCAGGGAAGGACCTTCCAGAGAGGCCTGGAGACGGACGGGGGTTGTTGGAACTCATCATGGTGTAGAGCGATCATCCAGGCCCTCCAAGGGTTGGGTTGTCCTGCTGCCTGCTCTCATCTCTCCATTCAACCGGTTACTCTGAGCACTCATATACCACAGTATATCTATATATGGAAACCAAAACAGACTCCTGTATTTTGCAGTTGTATCTTACACTGACGTCAGCTTCCTTTTATGTATGAAAAGCTCTCACATTTGCCATCACACAGCTGAGTGTCATTCAATAAAAAGCTCAGGGGCTGTTGTCTGGTGGCGGTATCATTATGTACCACTTAAATGCAGAAGGACGCACAAGTAGACAGGTCAGCGTGCTCTCTTGTTTCCTGGGTATGATGTGAAGGAGAGGGGGAAGCTTGGGTTTGACAGAAAAAGAGCTGCACATTTACTTTCATATAAAATAGAAATATATGAAATCTGAAATACAGTACATGTATATATTGGAAAATGATATAGAGGATATACAGTGTCTATAAAAAGTATTCACCCCCACTTTTCATGTTTGTCTTACAACAACCCAGTCTCATGGGAAGAGGCATAAATAGCACAACATTGCGTGTCATGAGGACGCATTTTAGGCTTTTCACGTGTCATTTGTACGCCATGCAACATACGGTAACGTCCGCAGTTAGGTTTAGGCAACAAAACCACTTAGTTAGGTTTAGGAAAAACGTCATGGTTGGCCTTAAGATAAGTAAGTAAACTAAGTAAAATACGTGCAGAAACATCGTAACATAAGTACGGAAAATACGTCACTAAAAAACACGTTACAAACGTCACTTACAAAACAAAACACCGGTCTCGAACACCGGCCTCCTGGTTGAAAGTCCTGTGTTTGTCAAAGTGAAAACAGATGCAAAATGATCTATATTCATTACAAATATAGAATTCATTGTTTGCGTAAGTATTAACCTCCTCCAAGCTAGTATTTAGTGGATGCACCTATGGTAGCAGTTACATCCTTGAGTCTTTGTGGAAAGGTCTCTATTAGCTTTTCACATATGGACACATTTGTCTTTGAAAAACTGCTCAAGCTTTGTCTGGTTGCATGGACGTAGTGAGCGAAAAGCCCTTTTCAAGTCCAGTCACAAATTCTCTATTAGGATTGAGATCTGGACTCTCAACATCAACATCAACATCAACATGTTGTACTTGAGCCATTCCAGTGTAGCTTTGGCTATATGATTGGACTCACTGTCTTGCTGGAAAACAAATCTTCCCCCAACCTGCAGGATTTATTATTATTTAATTAGTTTCCATGATTTATCTTATAAAATTAAATGGATTTTGCTTCTCTAATGCATTTCATTTGATGAAAATCCTCTCAAAATTGAATAATATATGGTTGGTAGGATAACATTGATTCCTCTGTTCTGGGAACACAAACAGTTAAGAGAAAAAAGCTAAACAGCAAGATACAGAGAACCACATGGAGGTATACAGTCGCTGTTTTGAGATTAAAATTGAGCGTTACTCAATAATACATTCAACCAGGTGATTTATATCAGGGATGCCATGCTTTCGTGAATGAGAAATTAATTGTATCTGTTGTTAAGTGTGGTTATCCCATCTTACTATAATGCACTGGAAACTGTAGGCAACCTCCTCTAGTCTCAATCAGTTTAACAGCACCTCCTACTGGTGAAAACAGCTCATTACAGCCAGGTCAAAGCATCACTTCCTCAATATTTTACTTTCCATGGGAATTAACAGGAATAAAATGGAAATATAGGCGTTATCTGCTCTGGCTGTATGTACCATGTCATATGCAGATAGAAACTAATCTTTTACCATATCATAAGCAGACATAATTAATTAATTTGACAAATAAATCCGTTAAGTTGTCAAACAGTACATACAGTGTGAAATGTGCCATATGTTGAGTTAACTAGCTAGCAAGTTAATATATTCACTCCAGTAATATAATCAAAACATACCTTAAAGTGTGTAGTCCTTTGGCTCAGATAGTGCAGTAGTCTATTGTTAGCTGTAGTGTTGGCTGCACATGTGATGGGAGAATACACTGTGGATGCAGAGGTTTGTACTTTTGCTGAATTCCTATTTAATGGGATGCTGGCAAATTATCTGTACATGATAGAAGAGTGTGCTGCTGAATGCAGTGCATGGTTACAATTCAATTAAATGGGCCCTCTTAAAACATGCTATAAGACCTAGTATTGTTTTTGTATGTGCAATCCCCCAAAATGAGTTCAATATTAAAAATTTAAATTTTATACAGATATTGTGTATTAATTTTACTTTAGATCCAGCACTTTTCATATTGGGTATACTTCCTGATAATATGACAGATAGAGCTTTAATTGATTTACTGAGAATCCTGCTTTTTTCTTAGTCTGGTTTGTTGAAAGATGGTCATCATTAATACGGGCGATGCCAGTCAGATTGCCAGTCAGCTCTTTTTTTCCATTACTTACTTTCATTTAATGTTATTTATATTCCTATTACACCCGCATATTGTTTGGTTAATGCTGCAGTTACAGGGGTTGGTTCATTGGTGATACCAGAGGTGGGATATCGGATATGTGCTGCTCATGTTTATGCAATATTAACATCAGTATTACCAATAAAGATATATCTCTTAATGTTAAGAACAGACAAGAAAAGAATATTTGTTAAAACAAGTGTATTTGTATGTGCATCTCCTCTCAAAGTTATGTGTATGTGTATTTTTGTAAAGTGTTATGAATAAATAAAAAGTGCAAAAAATAAACATTTTAAATGTGCAAAAATTCCAAGCTCAACTTTTCTTGGGAATTTTCTGAACCTTTGCAACCCTACTCTAGACAGATAGCGTCTGAAACCGTCTTAAATTTTGAAGGTTCTATATATTATACTTGGCTATAAGGTTACATTTTAAATCTAGTCAATATTCTGCTGTCTTAGCTTTTAAGTGCAATTACTACATCACTTTGACAAAGTGAGGTGCTCAACTTTCAAATCAAATAGAGGATTAAAGTGTCAGTAGGCAACAATTTTTAGGCATAATTTGGCAAAAATTCCATAATAACCTTTCAGCATATTGTAATTCAAGTGGTCTGAGAGAAAACTAGACTTCATGGCTCTGTTTTGAGGCTTTAGAAAAATCTGGCCCGTGACGGCAGATTTTGATCAATCACAGGTCATTTCAGAGAGAGAGCGTTCCTATTGGCTGTGCTCCGGTCATGTGACCAGTACTTGGCTTCATTCAACAGATTTTACAATGGCGGACGTGTCACAAACTTTATCATTTTACAGCTAAACAGTGCACTACAAGATGATTCTGAAAACATTTGAGGCGAGAAATAGGCATTACAGTAACATAATATTGATTCATATTTGATCAGCGCTGCCTAGTTTGACCGTTTGGTCGGAGTACGCGAGTGATTGACAGCCGGCTCTCATAGACTGCAGCTGGACAGCGGACCTTGTTTTCCTCCGGTAAGTGAAATCCTTCAGATGCCGTTAGGAGCACCGGAGGACACAGAGGAACATGATTTTTTTTCAGGTTACCTGTTTCATGTACTACTGTCACGATATAGCGGCCGTTTTCTAAAAATAACTTTTTTTAAATCATATTTGCGCCAATATCGCATACTGCAGCTTTAAATAAAATTTTAAAAACTACAGGAAAGCAAAACGAGACCATTTTCAAAGTACGTTGGTCATTTATTTTCATATAAATACATATAAAATACAAAATAAACATCTCATTTCACATTTCTTACAGTATTAACTATTTGTATCATAAGGGATCTGACAAGGAACTGAAAAAAAAGTTCTGCCCCTCCATTTGTATGTAAAGTAGATCTGTAAATCTTAGTGTCAATATGTGCTTACAGCTGAATTAAAAAAGGTGGAACTCTTTCCATATCAAGCTCGGTCCTGTGTCCTCTGTCAGGAAAGGAGCAGAGCGTTACATTCACTTCTCAGTTTAAGGTCATAATAACGGGATATAAAACCACTCCACAGACCTCAGTCCAAAGGCACTACCTGACTCCAGCCGCCTTAAGACCTCCTTAGCCATAGAACGTCAACACATGAAGCACAACACTTAAACGCAGGCAAGCAAGGCTGCGTGTGTTTTCTGACCGGTTGGCTAAATATTGAATCCATGCAATTGTGCATATAGCGATCCTGTAATACAGTGTTATTTTGCAATAAGAAATAGTAAAACTGTAGCTCAAGCTCTGCTTTGGATCCTAAAAGAACCACGGTGGTCCGTCTGCCTTCCTCTCTGGCATCTCTGTCACATCGTCGCGTCATCGGAGAATAAATTGATTTTACTGTATAAAAGATAACTCTGTACCATCAGCGGCAGTTGTGACTCAACCATAGAAAAGTGGGCGTGCATATGTGATCAAAACTTAAAAAAAATTTAAAAAAAAACCTGTTCTGCATGCAACCATTTAACAACAGGACATGTGTAGCCTGAACACCATTTAAAATATATCGACTCGGTCAACGTAAGTTTTTTTTGGCCAGGTGAAATAAACAACTTTTCAGTGCACAACTTTAAAAACCCTGAACTGGATTTCCTAAAAAAAGGTTCTTCTGAGAAGTAAGATCAAGATAAAAATGATCTCCGCATTAGAAGCTTTTTGAGGAAGCCCAGTTTGACTATACAGTCGAGGGTCAGTAGGAATAGTGGAGTCGATTTCGGACGCTTGAAATATTTTTTTAAACCATACTGTAGCAGAAAGGAGGGATATTTGGGAACGTCCATAGCAGAACTTGGGCTTTACCTTCATTGTAAACAAAAAAAATAATAAGATAAAACCCTTCAGCTTGAGTCAATAAACCTCTTAAATATAGCTTTGGTCAAAATTTAAAGATTGTCTTTTGCGGGTTGCAAGTAGAAAACCATCAGAAAATACAGTCCAAACTAATAAGAGTTGAATCTCAGATGCAGTTTGCTTACATAAATAAGGTCAACCCCGAAACCCCTTGACGAGCCGAGTCCTGCGTCACTCGTCTTTTTCGTGACTGGCGTTTCCGTTCATGACTCCGTTGCTGTGGTGTGCCCACGTCTGATTCTGCAGCACTTTAGGCAGCCTCTTGCCTTTGGTGTAGGCGTGGTACCAGAAGTTGAGGAAGAGGAACAGGAAAATCAGGCCGTACGAGCCGATGATGTAGACAAAGATGGGGAACTGGTAGGAGCAGTCCATGAAGAAATACTGGGAGATGTGGCTCGTCACCATAGCAAACTGGATCTGGGGAGCAGCAAAGAAAGGAATGGTTGAGTCAGGATTCCCAGACACACACCTTTATAAAAAGGGAACACAAGACATAAAAACACTGCCTAACATACCAGCTGAATGGTCGTCAGGTATTTCTTCCACCACAGGTACTTCTGGTAGTTGGGGCCCAAAGCAGTCAGGCCGTAGTACGTGTACATGATAACATGGACGACAGAGTTGAGCATGGCGTGAAATGTCCCCATGCCACCTGAAAAAAAAGGCAGGAATAATGTCACAAACTGTCAAAAGGAATGAATGTATGAAAACTAGAGCTTTTACATTTAAGAAGACAGGAGGAAATCCTACCTGCAGAGAAGCGAACTCCAAACCACCAGGTGAAAGGCATGATTGAATGATGGAAGACGTGAAGAAAGGTCACCTGGCTATTCTTCTTCCTCAGCACAAAGAAGATCTGAAAGAAAAAAAAACAAAAAAAACACTCCCATCAATGTAATGATTTGATAAATTATAAATGTATCCGTGTCTAGTGCAACACAATATATAAAAGGAAATGTATTCAACTGATCTTGCGACTTACCGTGTCCAACATCTCAATGAACTTGGAGAAGTAGTAAAGCCAGCATGTTGCCGCCATCTAGAGGAGACCGTAAGGAACATTTCAGCACTGGTTCATAAAGAATGAATCCAGATCTGATACTAAATGCAATCAGATGCTGCAATTCTATCTGTAAAAGGAGCAGCTTACCCTCACGCCCTGTGGTGAGTCAGAGAAGTCGACCGGGTCGCAGTGAAAGGAGTATCCGGTACCCCATCCCGACATCACGAACTGAAGAGAACAGAGCAAAGTGTGGTTACTCACAAGTAACTGGCTGTGAAAAAGAAAAATTCATACCTTCAAAAACTCTTAAATCTACTCAAAATCAGAAATTTTAATCTAGAAATGTTGCTGTTTGACTGCAACACACTAATGCTACGGTGCGTCAGCGTAGTATTTCACAATCAAATTAATCATTCTGATGAGAAAAATAAAATCACAAGTACGGTTGGGTTAATGATTACATTGGAAATGCAGTGCATTGATAGTCAAGTATGTCTCTACAAAGTCCTGTTGAAGTTCCCCAGAACACAATGCATGTAAAGAATACACCTGTAGATCTGGTTTAACCTCACATAGTCAAGTCCATGAACAAGATTATTGCGCAAGACTGCACAACAGCATGTGTCATGACTGTGCTTAACAAAAAGCCTGACAATGAAAGCCTCCACTATGAGCCTGTGGTATGCATGGCTGTGTACAATCTTCCATTAAAAGAATGTTTTCAGTGGCAGAAACTTCCTGTTAAACTAAATGGAGCGAAAGATGACTCGCCTCGTAGACCATGTAGAGCGAGAGAGCCACCACGCCGAAGTTGTAGACTATGAGGACTCCTTTGAGGTCGAAGGCTTTGCGGTTCTCCATTATCCGAGGCCCCAGCGACGTGACGAAGAAGATGTACGCCGCGATGACCATCGCTTGGGGGACAGGAGACGACATGAGGAACCAGGTCGCCGTCCGTCGGTCTGCAACGGAAGATTGACAGAAAAGTGGACCACGTTAAAGTGGATTCATATACAGAGATAAACCCAAAAGTGGTGATGGTGGAGGATTTTCAAATTAGACATGGAGTCACATTGAATGCTTAAAAATGTACCTGCATTTTGGAAGAACTCATCATAAATGAGCGCGGCCGAGGACTTTATATTATCGAATTCCATTTTCAGACAAGATCCTTGCGATTCACCTAAAAGAGCAGAAGTCAAAAGGTTAGGAAGTCAGTTCGGACCCATCGGTGATATTTGTGTCCAAAAACAGCACAAAGGTCTTTGTTTACCGGAACGTTCGGACATATTCAAAAGCTGCTAAATACACAGAACGGGCTAAACGCTGCATTCAAAGTGATTTGTTTCACATTGAAGAAGGAACTATCAAGGTTGCCATTTGCTAGTAGTTCCTCCACTTTCATTATGAACTCTGAACAGGAAGTAAGCCTCTTCACCAAAACAGACACCACCAATCCCTACACATACAACCGGTTTCTCATTTTACTATGTAATCTTAACATCTGATTAAGATCTGAACTGTGTTCATCTCATAGTAAGCGGCAGAAGAAAAATTTGTTGTTGTATTTACAGCACATTTTCCATGGCTGAAAGACGGGACTGTATAGGAAAAAGAGGCCACTCAGCCATTCTTTGCTGCCCCTCTGAGCATCTGAGGCAGACAAAGCCAAGAGTGTACGGACAGTACAATGAGTAGCAGTCTCTATTTTCAGAGAACGAACGAACGAACAACAGTGAGACTAGAATTTATTCAAGAAACATGTATGCGTGGCTAATGTATATAAAACAGTTATGGTATAGTGCATGTTTTTAAGGCCTCGTGTGTCATAAGAAACCCGTGCTGCCTTGACTCATGCCGGACGTCTTTCATGATGATACAACACACACACACACACACGAGTGAAACTTGGCCTTAAAGTTTTCTCAATGGGAAATGGTTTACAAGTGTTAGCAGGGCAGGCATTATTTGGCAACTATGATGAGAAAAGTGTATAAAACAGCTCCAATGCAGTCGTTTATAATTACTACGCAACTGGTCAATTTTTGAAATTGAAGGTAAATTGGATGAAATTGGACCAGAGATCAGCGCTGCAGCCATTAATCATGACCCAACAGAAATGGCTCACGAGTTAAAAATAATTAAAAAAAAATTATAAGTGGAACCCATCTATAAAAGTTTCTGGACATGGGGTGGCATCTGGCAGTGTAACAGGGTCGCAGCTGGCTCCATTGAGGGATACGGGCTCCCAACAACTGGCTTGACTGGTTTATGAAACGTGTCTGCAGTATGGGAAATATGACAACTTCCCTTCTCAGGGGCTTCAATTTGACAAACCAAAAAACATCTCATCAACTCAATATACTGGTTAGATTATTTTTTTATTTCTAGAAAGGCATTATCTGTGAGGGGCCGTGTGCTGTTAATGTCAATTAATTAAATGCATCATCCCTATAGTGTGCCAAGTGTACATAGGACATAACCCTACATGACTGGTTTTCAAGGTGTGTCTACCTGAATGCAACGGGAACTTGAACAGGGTACGGGTAAGTCATTGGTGGAAAAAAAAAAAGGCATGGCTGTCTGGAAGTTTCTACACTAATGAAAACATGTCAACCAATCAATCATGATCCTGATGTAAAGGCTGCTGCTGCTGCTGCTCCCATGGCACATCTCCTCATTTAGGGTCCCTTTAATGTCTGCAACTCACACACATTTTTACAAAAGATTAAATCCAGGTTTGAGTGAAATATAGTCCTACAGCATCTCAATCTGGTCACATTAAAAAAAAATGTTGTGAATATATAGCAGGTTAAACACATCTTTACATTAAAACCAGCCATACCTCCTCACAAAATACACAACATTTAAGTTAATTATATTGTGTGGAAACCATTAAAAAGTTAGAGGTCGTGTTAAGACACTAATACAGTTAGTTGTTTGCACCATTTAAGGCATACAAATGAAGATTTTATTTAATTTTTAGCCGATATCAGATGCATTTCCACACCGGTGTCGCTTTAATTCTTAAGTTGTGTCTGAGTTTGATGAGAACCAGGTGATGAAAAACAGGTCCGACGGCTACCATCCGACTAACAATGCCAGGAAACGCTTCAGTAATCACGGGCACGCTTTCCGTCGACACACCGGGTGTTGCGAGATTCTAATTGGATAACAGCCAGCAGGTTGTTTTATCCCTCGACTCGGATTCTATCAACACAAAAGTGACATTACTAACCTTTAGCTGCCGCTGCCACTCGATGAAAAATCCTTTTGTTCTGTCAAATAGTCTTGTATCCAAACTCCACCAGCTCATCTGCACCTGGCTGCCCAACAGGTGTGCCCGCTGTTCTGCTCACGCTCTGACACAACACGCTCTGATCGCTTCTTATGGGAGCCCCCGGGGGGCGTGGTCTGCTCGCCCAGCCTCGCTTCCGCGTTCACTGATTGGCCAATTCATTGATCCAACAATACCATCTCCATTCTCCAGCGATGCCTCATCGAGAGTTGTCAAGATATGACAGTGATAGTACAGGATATCTTCTTCTGACGAAATTAATAATCGGTTTCAGTCCAAAAATATCAGCCTTTTATAATATTTGGCTAATTCCACAAACATTAAAATTAAATGGACCAATAGAAAACCAAACTTCACCTTATTTTTATCAGATATTAACCTCTATTATTAATTCTCTAGTCAAGCCGAAAAATAGAAAAATGCAACAAAAAAATAAATAATAGTTGAAACCTTTAAAATTATCGACTAATGTTACTAATCTGTGGCCCTTAATTTATTTACTTTTTGTATTTTGTATTTTGTTTTTATTGAAAAAGCTTCTTGCACAATCCCTTCAATATTCCTTTAAATTGTATTTCTTTTAAGTCATCAATGAATTCCCTGGCATTTTGTCTCATCTTTTTGTAATTTTAACCTGTTTATATGTTATTGTTGTTTATGTTTGACTCATCAATAAAGTTTGGGAAAAAATGTAAAATGTAACTGTAAAATGAGCTTTACAGTTAGTGCTGTTTTTTTCCCCCATAACCTCCATACTCAACTTTATTTATACAGCACCTTTCTCACAATCATGCAGCACAAAGTGCTTCACAGAGCAAGATTAAAACAGCACAGACAATAATAAATAGAATGTTTTAAAAATGTATAATTACTAGGGCTGTCAATTGATTAAAATATTTAATCGCAATTAATCGCATGATTGTCCATAGTTAATCGCGATTATTGCAAATTGATCACACATTTTTTATCTGTTCAAAATGTACCTTAAAGGGAGTTTTGTCAAGTATTTAATACTCTTAACAACATGGGAGTGGGCAAGTATGCTTGCTTTATGCAAATGTATGTATATATTTATTATTGGAAATCAATTAACAACCAAAAACAATGACAAATATTGTCCAGAAACCCTCACAGGTACTGCATTTAGCATAAAAAATATGCTCAAATCATAACATGGCGAAGTGAAGCCCAACAGGCAACAACAGCTGTCGGTGTGCTGTCTTGACTATGACTTGCCCCAAATCTGCATGTGATTATCATAAAGTGGGCATGTCTGTAAAAGGGAGACTTGTGGCATAGAACCCATTTTCATTCACATATCTTGAGGTCAGAGGTCAAGGTACCCCTTTGAAAATGGCCATGACTTAGGTTTTATAGTTTCATATGATGCCAGTAGTCATATCAGCTTGCTACAACCTAAAAATCGCATTGTTTAATTTGCGTTAACTTTGACAGCCCTAATAAATAGATCAATAAAATCCACTAGAATAAAAAGGCACAAGAGATAGAAATAGTATGAAAACCAGTGACTAAGACTTAAAAACTAAAGCAAAAAAAGCCTGGCTAAAAAATATTCTTAAGGTGTCTTAAAATGTCCACAGAAGTGGCGTAAGAACCACAGTAAGGTAACAGAAGTAAGTGAAAGAAATAAGGTAGCATTCCCAGGGCTTTTATTATAAGACATACAAATTAAAAACTGTACAATTCAAGACACTTCAGGTAATTTGGGAAAAAGAGAGCTGATGTATGATGATAGAGACAGAAACAGTATCCTGGATATAAATACTGTTTTCATATTCAAAATCACTGGTTTGATATGCAAGAAATAATGGTATATTTCAAAAAGACAATGTTGATCACTGTGTTGTGTTTTTGTTATTTTTTTATGGGGGTCAGTATTAAGCCTCATTTGGGTTCCAGGTGTCCACATGGTAACCAAAGCAATATGTAAAACTATGAGGAGGGTGGGACAGAGAGAGAGGTTTCACCATCACTCCTCGCTGCTAGTTTCAGCAAGGGCTGACAGCAGAACTAGTAAACAAGTGCAAATTTTGCCAGGAGTGACAACAAGATAGTGGGTGTTTCTCAATGCCTGGTTACTCCCATGTGAGGATGATTTGCAGTCTCTTCTTAAGTCAGCTGCAGAAACACACAAACTGAAAGACTGACACCACACCTGCTTAAAAAGCTTCCAAATCTCTCCCTCTCTGAGCTCCATAATGTCCCTTTAACCAAAATCTAAATATAGTGTATACATACATATTACAAAATGTCTCAACCTAACATAGTGTCAGCATCATAACTGATGTGTGAGTGCTGTGAAATGACAGCTTGTCTCAAAACATCTAAATCTTTAAACAATCAACATAATTTTGCATTGCAAAAACAGTGGCAGATATCCCCCATGACTAAAATGAATTATTGAAAATACAAAATTTGTTGTGAACAGGTTAAGAGGCATAAGCAACACAAAGCTTGCTATGCATACCGAGGACCATGTTGGCTTTACAATCAAATAAATAAACAATGCTGTATCAAATGTACCAAAACAAATATCATTCATAACACGGTGCAAATTTATAAAGTCGTACAATTATTTACACATTTCATTTGAATTTTTAAGGCCTTCATCTTTGTCTGCAATGATGAAACGGGAGACATTTCCCTAAACCCATATATGTCTTCACAGGTGTCCCTGAAAGTTAATCATCATTTGCATGGTCAGACACTATGCATGTCCACACATACAAAACAGCAGCATTAATCTTCATCACTGCTCCATGCGTCCTGAAAGGCGGAGTTCACTGAGGACTGGTCAGCAGCAGCAGCAGCAGCAGCCTGGAAGGAATCAAGACATTCAACATCATGTCTAAATTATGATACTGCTCCTAAAATAGATCCACTACAAAAACACAATACATATAACACACATCATCATGGGTAGCACAACTATCGTTTATCTGATGAATGTACCAACTAGTTAAAATGGAAAAACACAGGTTTGTAATTTGATGACTAGAATGTAGAAACGGCACGACAGAGCTGAGACTCTTCCTGTGTTTGTGTGTGTATCGGTATGTGCTGGGTAACATTAAGGTGTCATGATCTAAATGCCTAAAATGATATACTGCTTAACTATAATAATTACCTATGATTTCTGCCATGAAGACAAAATCACACACTCACATTGAGATTGTCGTTACACAGTGACATAAAACACTTGAAATAGAGTTAATCTGTTACATTTTTAGATTGATTCCACATTATTTTTCCTAAAAATGTCTTTTCCATTCTTGTTATTAGTACCTGATTTGCACTTTTTGACTCTTCTTCCACATCCGAGGCACGAAGGACAGGAACCCACGCCAGGATATTACAGTCTTTACCTCCACTATACAGCTCCTACATATGACGAAGAACAAGGACACCTCAGTTCTGACACACTTTTACAGGAAATAAAAGAAGAGCAGCTGCTGCAGCATGACCTTCACCAGCGCCAGGGGAACACCAGCGTTAACAGGCATGATCGGGAGTAAAATAATTCATAAGCTCAAAAGTGTCCAAGCACCGGAAGTGAACACTCACTGTCATTACCTCAGACAAGAGGCATTCGAAAAGAAGTGAAAACAAAACTTTCATGACTACATCTCCTCTCCAGTGACAGTGACAAGCCGCTAAACTGCATTCCCATGTTAAACATACACCTGATGTTGACATTGGCTAATAATGACAGCGTTGGTTGGACATCCCTCAACATTTATGATGATTATGCAACTAAATGTACCTAGCAATTAAGTAATTAAGTAGAAATGGAAATGCAAAGCACCCGCATATCAGGTTATCATTAAAGAAGGACATTTGAGTAGGAATACAGAACTGAACAAGCACATACACCGATCAGCCATAACATTAAGACCACTGACAGGTGAAGTGAATGACATTGATTATCTCGTTTCAATGGCACCTGGCAGTGGGGGGGATATATTAGACAGCAGGTGAACATTTTGAACTTTGAACTTTGTGTTGGAAGCAGAAAAAATGGGCAAGCGGAAGGATGTGAGCGACTTTGACGAGGGCCAAATTGTGATGGCTAGACGACTGGGTCAGAGCATCTCCAAAACTGCAGCTCTTGTGGGATGTTCCCGGTCTGCAGTGGTCAGGACCTGCCAAAGTGGTCAAAGGAAGGAAAACCGGTGAACCGGCGACAGGGTCATGGACGGCCAAGGCTCATTGATGCACGTGGGGAGCGAAGGCTGGCCCGTGTTGTCCGATCCAATAGAAGAGCTACTGGAGCTCAAATTGCTGAAAAAGTTAATGCTGGTTACGATAGAAAGGTGTCAGAACACACAGCGCATCGCAGTTTGTTGCGTAGACCGGTCAGGGTGCCCATGCTGTCCTAATGTTATGGATGATCGGTGTATACTAGGGCTGTCAAAGTTAATGCTATAATGCCTTAACGAAAATTTGTTTTAGCGCCATTAATTTCTTTAACGCAGGTATCATATGAAACTAGAAAACCTAAGGAATCTATTGGTACCAACCATGTCATACTAGCTAACATCTTTATGTTGTCAGTTTGGCTTATAGTATAAGAAGAATGATATGAGAAAGATGCATACAGCAGGGATTTACAGATGTATTGGGAGACTCCTGATTTCAGCCATCAGTTTGAATGAAAACAAATATTGGTTTTAGTCAGATTGATATTACTGTTATGTCAATATGTGGCCAATTGTGGAATTGGCATATTTGTGTGTCCATTGTAAAATCAGCAACAGAATAAAAATGTTTTTTTTTTTTTTTTTTTTTAAAGAAGTCTTAAGCTTGTTTTCCACTGTTGTTTAGTGAGAACCTTATAAAAGTCTGTATACTGATATTGGAATTATCAAATATGGGCATGAAAATAGTGCACATCTCAAATAAGCGTAAAATAAATAAAAAGCTCTATGCTGTGTTTTGATAAAGATGTGCCAGATGTCAGATGTATGTATGTATATATATGTATATATATATGTGTATGTATATATATATATATATATATATATAAAAATATATATATATATATATATATATATATATATATAAATATATATATATATATGTATATATATATGTGTATGTATATATATATATATATATATATATAAAAATATATATATATATAATTTTTTTTCTATGTTTAACTTATTTCATCACATTTTGCACCCGTGATACTCAAATCTCACAATGCTGAACCTCTTGTTGCCTGTGTGTTTGTACATTTGTTATGTTGCCATTTTGCAATAAAAAAAAAAAAACACTGGGATATTAAACAAAAATACCCTTATAATAGTCTCAATCAGTTACTCTATATTACATAAGTTTATGTCTCTGTTCTACCGGCTTTCTGACAACCTCATCCTTCATTCCTCAAAAGGCAACAAGCAGGGTATTGTATTGTATTGTATTGTCTTGTAGAGATAAGGGTGAAACTAAACTAACACCTACATTTGACTCTGATAAAGGAGAAGGCATCACTTTTGTGCAGTGTAACTTCTGATAGTAACAGTCGACGTTTAGGCTGAGCGCACGAACTTGGGTCACACAAAGGGGATGCCAGTATTTACATTTATAGTAGCTCAGTATAGCTCAGGGAATGTTGACTTAACCGACTTATCTGTCCAGCGGAAGTGACTCATTCTAGACTGCCATGGTGATTGCAAATTTCTTATAGCTCTTACTGCAGTGACAACACCACAACGGTTGAAGAGATAAAAAATAAAGAGAAAGGGAAAAAACTGAGCTGAATTCTCTAAGCGCACCAGCTAGACCTGACTGGCAGAACAAACAGATAAATGGAAACACAAACAAAGGCAGCACTGACAGACATAGACGGGATGCGGGGAACAGTCACCACCTGGGACTTCGGCGTGTCTCACCTGATAGTCTGGGTGGAACTCGCAGCAGTCGACGTTGTTGTAGTGACCCCTGAGCATCGTGACCAGCTCTCCCGTGTGGAGGGCGTACACGGCTACGGAGCTGCCGCACGGCACAAACACAAACTCTGGGCTGCAGCCACGTGACACTGTGAACTGTAGCCTTTTACGGCTCTCGTTGGAGACCTTCCCGTAATTTACCTGAGGGACAAACGGGGAAGGCACACAAGGTTCAGATCAAGTGTGTGCCTAAATATAAACTGCTGTTTACACTCAATAATGTGAGATGGTTTCCTGGATGAATATGAAGCTTTTTCCTCTTTGAAACAGACAATATAGAGACTCTTTTTGTTACAACAATAGATTGAGCCATTTAGTGCACAACACCAAAACAACAACGTCTTATCTCCAAGGGTGTCACTAAAAAATCCAGGGTGCCTACAAGTTTCCTCCAATTTTATTGAAGACTTTTTAATACTTCTTATAACTGAGAATTAGACAGATTTCAAATGTAGAAAAAAAAAAATGCAAAATGAAAGCAACAGCAGAACTACTAGAATATTTTAATTAATGTTTAAAGGTGCCCTGTGGAGTTTACATTCAGTATCACCCATGTGTATCCTTGAGGTCTAACAAATTGAGTGTGATTCCTTCCACATAAAACATCTGCAAAGACAATTTGTTAAAAGTATTTTAAATCCTGTATTGTTTACATTCATGTTTGCTAGCTTGCAGTCGTCTTCTACGCTGCCTTTGTTGGTGCATTGCTGGTTTGCATACTGGTCTTTGTTAGGAAGTTAAACAGCTCAGAATTCCCTCTTTATTATCTATTTTATATTGCTGTGAAAATATCTCCTTCAAACAACTAGATTTATTCAAGTTTCCCGCCAAAAACTACATTTTACAAGATAACATTTGAACACATCATGATAACATTAGGACTGTTGCGGCCCTTCTGTGTGGAGTTTGCATGTTCTCCCCGTGTTAGCGTGGGTTTTCTATGGGTTCTCTGGCTTCCTACCACAGTCCAAAGACATGCAGGTTAATTGTTGACTCTAAATTGCCCGTAGGTGTGAATGTGAGCGTGAATGGTTGTCTGTCTCTATGTGTCAGCCCTGTGATAGGCTGGCGACCTGTCCATGGTGTACCCCGCCTTCGCCCAATGTCAGCTGGGATCGGCTCCAGCCCCTCTTAGCAGCCGGTAAGCAGCACAGTCCTGCACGGAGCTAACAGCTAAAGTTAACTAGCTCTCGTCCTGCTGATTTCAACACAGATTTGTTGTTTACAAAGTAGCGTTATCAGGGAAAAAATAGGGTGCGTCCCCTGAACGCGTCAATAGTGAGTTTACTGCATCCCAAACACATTCACACACGTCACGATTTCAGAATTTTGGCATCGTCTTGGTACCGAAGTATAGGTTATTGTGTCATCCCTAATCTGTACTGTAGATCAGTGGAATAGTGAGAAACCACTGGCAGGACTGTATATCGCATGTGTGCACACATGCATGTGCATCCTCATGCACATTATTGAGATCAACAAAACGGGGACCCACTCATAGAAAAACAGCTCCATAGCACTACTAGAGGTCAAAAGCTCCACAGGATACCTTCATTTTTTTCACCAGAAGAACAGCACAGCAAGAAACCATCATTTTAAGGCTTCTGAAACTTAAACCTTTCAGGGTATTCAAAACCATTTAAGGCCTTCAATTTAGATGACATCATTTCAGACCTGTAAGACTTTTCCAGGACTTGCACAGACTATGACATCAAGACAAACAGGAACAAACACACAAACTACTTCGCCTTGATGGTGTAGAATTACTAGACTTCATTCATGCCCCTGAAACAGGTTTGAATTGCGTAATGCATTCCTTTTACACCCCCCAATGTGCACCAGACATTCATCTATAATCCAACTCTGATCTTCCCAGGAGAGAAGGTCATACCCTATAGTCACTAGTTGACTTGGGCTACAGCCTGAAGATGGAAAAATGTCAACCATGGCAACCACGACATGAAGCAGCAGAGCAGAAAATTAGAGCAGGAGACTGTGTGAGAGTAAATACATAATTATTTTATGTAGACCCAAGGCTATGAAACAAAGTTTCTTAAAGACTGACACCCTGTTGGCTCAGTCTGTGCAAAAAACACCCATTCATGCTATTTGTCAACCTCTCTCTGCTCTGGTTTCCTGTCACCTCTTTTCTATTTTCATGACCAACTAAAATATCTAAAATATTTGTCCTGAGGAGCCTGTAAGAGCTGTGATCTAAACAAGGCCGTCCGATTTGGTTTCACTTGTTTACCTGCTAATGCAACCAGAGAATATCAAACCCTTTAGAAAAGAAAGAACTGCCATTAATAATAATTCCCCTTTGCCCTTGAAAAGTGAGTAAGTGGCCCCGCTCCCTCCGAATTTTAAACAAAATTCAAGACATTTTTGGTCAAATAGTTGAAAGACACCTCAATTTGCAACTAATTTTGACAGTCTTCTACAGAAATTGCAATCCGGCTTTCATGTTCGCTGCAGTACAGACAAGAAACAGTATAAATCCTAGTCTAGTAATCACTGGAGGGCCGTCTATCAGATTTAAGGACATGTGTGATGTGAATTTCTGTCCTAAATAAAACTTGTGCAGCAGCATTCTGTATTAACTGCAGAGACTTCACACGCCCAGCATACATAAATCTGATATATGACAAACATATGTAACATAATCATATATATAGTGTATGGAGGTAGCCACGAACAACGAGTGAGCCATCTCACTTCCTTCTCATCTCTGCTGAGACTTGCACATGCGCGGTGCCCATCAGGCTGCAACGTTGTCTCATGTTTAGTAGCTTTTCAAAACATCTGGCTATTGACATTGTCACGAATAGGGAGGTGCTCTACTGACAATACGTCTCTGTCAACCCTGAAACGCAAAAATTGCAAAGAAAACCGGTAGTTTAACCCTGCCTGAACTGGCAAGTGCTTGTTTATTTTACCGCCATCTCCAAACACCAAACCAAAGTGTTTAATTTGCAATTTCATGTTTAAAATTTGTCATTAACAAAAGCAAAAAAAAAAAAGGCTGCTGAAAATGTCTGGTAGAGGAGAAGGCATCACAGTGAGCTACTCTGATAGTAATGAAAGTGTACTCAAGATTCCAACTCAAGTTGTACTCAAGTATGATGTTTACACCAATAGTAATTGTTTGTTTCTGGCTTTTTGGAGGGACACAGAGATCGGCCACAATTTCCAATAAAATAAGTTATTGTTCCCTCTGATAGGTTGCAAAAAATTCAAAGCTTGATGTCCTCAATTTAACACATTAAACTAATATTGATCAATATTTTAGTATTAAAATTAGAATCAAATGCCTAATGTGTCATAGCACCAAATTCGCCAGCTTTATGGAGCTTTTTGCCTCATATTGCTCATTGTTCTGGTTTTGCACCCTGCATGTTGACTGTAAGGTTAGGTCTGAGGTCAAAAATCCAATCTAAGCTAAACTCACTATCTATCCGTCATATGTTACCATAACAACCTGTAAGCCAGTGATATGGTGATAGCTCGGTGACATGTTTCTGCTCCCAAGTGACTGGGGATGAAAATTAGCTTTTAGTTCAATCTCTGTATAATGCATCAGATTTCAAGTATTGAAGTATTTGTTTTTTTATACATGGTCCCTGTTAAATATACTTGTAAATAAATAATAATAATAATTACAAAAAACAATTGAAAGCCCAAACTGCACTAAAACAGGACCAAAGATAGTCTTGTGAAACTCCACGTGTAATATTGTCTTTGTCAGAAACAAAGTTTTAAACTGAGACAAGACTTTGCTGATATGTACGTACATCCTCCTGAACCAGTGATAAGTGGTGCTATCAAAACCAAAATAGGAGTCAAAAGAAGCACTGAGGTCCAGCATAGACAGCTGGACTGAACCTGTATTTCAGAAACCGCTGGTGACCACACCGAGAGCAGTTCCTGCAGATTCTGAAACCAGACTGAACGGTATCAAGCGGGACATTTTGGGTATTTATTTTACTGATTATTCACCCTTCTTTCAAGGATCTAGTTTGGCAAAGGCAAGTGAAATGGGTCTGCAACTGCTGTATCTGCATAATCCAAAGTGTTAATCCAGGTAGGTTACGAGGATGAAGCATTTACTCTCTCACACACACGCACGCACGCACGCACGCACGCACACACACACACACACACACACACACCTTACCATTGTGTTTTCCCCTGTAGCACTATTCCACAGTCGCATACGGTCATCAGTTCCAGTGGTGAGGAGGTAGAGGCCATCTCCAGTAAAGCACAGGCCATTCACTCTGCCATTATGAGCTGTGTTCACTGGTTGGACACATGTAAGACATGGTAACATGCATTTGTCTTCTCTGTCCTCCTCCAGCTTCACCAAGAACCAACAGTGCATAATGCATACTTATTCTACATCAATAATTTAATGGCACGCTTTTGGTGTAATTGTTGTTTAAATCCCTTGTCTCCTATCATCACACAGAATCGCTTACATATACTTATTTAATTACAGACTGGTTTCGTCTTGACATTGACCTCGTTGACTCAAACACAAACAAGGCCTCAGGCAGGAAACACAGATTCTCTAAGAATGTTAACCCGTCCTCCAGAGAGACCGACTCAGCTGTGTTAAACCGGAACAACCTGAAAGTTATTAGAAATCATAGCTAAGAGGAAACTGTTGCTGTTAAACTGACTTAATTACCGCCAGCTTTTCAAAGGTGTCATTAGAAGCATCAGTTACCGGGAAGGTTAAATCTGTGACTCTAGATCAATGGGTGCCCCCATAGCCCTCACAGTTTCAGTACTTCAAGTATGTGCAGCACCACTTTAAGGTATATGCCATATTGTGGGGTTGCTGAAAGGACATCTTGGACTGTGACTGGCAGATTGATATGGTTGAGGGAGGGGAAATGTATGACAGGATGATGCACCGCATCAGCAAGCAAAACCCCAATTTTTTACACCAACAATTAGGCCGTCAGACAATAATTCCTGTCCTGATGGCTTTCAACGCCTCTTATTTTCCTTCTCTAAACAGCTGAAACATCTGCCAAGAGCCCTGCCCACTGCATGAATGAGGAAAAAGAAAGAGGAAAAGAAAAACAATGGAAGAGGTAACCGTACCTGCCTCAGCGGAGGCTTTCGATTTGTCTGCATTGTGCTGATCCAGAGTGAAGAGACAACCAGCGGCCCGACGCACATCCCAGACTTTCACTTTGCTGTCTGCACTTGGAAGGAAAATGAGGGAATTATTTGTTTTCTCCTGGTTAATCAATGAAGTCCTATAAACAAGTTTGATCATCCCACTAAGTCCAATACAGGGATTTATATGTACAATACATGCTCAAAGTGATGAGCTTCATATACAACAGTGTATACGCCAGTGTTTGTTTGTCAGTTTTCTGTTGGGAATTAACATGCTGCTCCATAATAGAATATCATACACTTCTCTGTGTTCCTCTCTGTGCCAGTTGTTTTCAAAATCACTTCACAGTCCACAGGGACAGCAGCACACTGGTCCCAATGGGTTAATTAGCAGGTCTAATGTAGCATAAAACAGGTGGGGACTGTATCTACCATATGCCATACTGACAGGGCTGCTAGAGTTCCACGGTGCCTATCTACTAGCAATGTGGTGGCACTATACGTGACTCAGGGTTTGCGATGTGGCCAGATGGGCAGGAACTGAGATGACAAGAGCTGCTGGGACACAGCAGCATGGTGGACAGTCCCGTACCTGACATTAATCCTTGATGTGGCTCTGAGGGTAAACTAGGTGAAGCTGAATCTCCATAGAAAGACTGACAGTTAACTGTGCCTACCTGGCTGTGGCTAAGATGTGCTCGTATCTGGGCGACCACCGCACAGACAGGATCTCTGCTCTGTGACCTGGAGGGGGAAAGAAAGTTATTGTTTATGTGTGAGGGGGGCGGGGGGGGGGGGGGCAGCAAGAAAAGTAAGTGTGTGTATTTGTGATCTAGTAGTTTGCGAACCCTGAAGAACATGAATCCGTGAACCAGACTTCAGGTCACACAGCTGGATTTTAGGGTCTTTGGTGCCAACTGAAAACACAGAGACAAAAAGACAGTTTTTGGGGGTGGATTCAAAAGGCTGCCATTATTTTTTTTGTTTAAAACACTGAAAAAAGGGAATTAAAAGGATACCTTCAAAGCTGAAAATGCCATTCAATCGTAGTTTCAATATCCTACTTATCAATATCATCAAAGTTTACAGATTGTGATAAATGTTTATAGAGTACAATCTGCTAAAGCGTGTGTAGCAGGGAGAGGTGCTTCACAAACCGGGAGTCCCACGTTCTCATAGATAAGGTGTGGCTAAAACTCATTGATACGAACTTCTGATAAACCGATAAATGAGCTAACACACCCATCAATAAATAGGACGGAAAGGTAAAATTTAACAGAACAAAGAAGATGATTGGGATGCCATTGAAATCTAAATAGCAAAAAATACGCAGAATTAATGAGCTACTGGTGCTTTTGAACAGATTCCCTCTAAATGTCTTCTTAGATAAAAGAAAAGACTGCGGAGATGTTTGCCACTTGTTTGACAAGCATCTGTAACCCCCTAAAAAAAAAAAAGACACTGTGATTGTCTCCGCTTTAGAAACAGGCGTGTCAAAGAAACTGTGTGTGTGTGCACATTTATGAGCACATACTCAGCAGGCACGAGAAACCTGTTGGTCCTGCTGGGCGGCGTGGTGAGGTGGCACCTAGATTCTTACAATTTTTCGTCCCAGAAATCTGCCTTTCAACCCAGAGTCCATGTGTAACCAGCTTCTTCCACCCCCTTTCTTTCCCCTCCAGGTACATGTCACTTTATAACCTGGGGGTGATAAATGGGAGTACAAGGTCGGGGCAGTGTGTGTGGTGTGCTGCAGGGAAGCATGCAGTGGAGACACAAACTGATGACAGACTGGATAACTAAGGAGACGAGTTGTGTGAGTTGTCTTAAAGTGGCAGTAGGCACTATATTTTTGGCATCATTGGGCAAGAATTCCATAGTGTTCTCGGAGATAACTAGACTTCTGCACCTCCTCATGGCTCTGTTTTCAGGCTTTAAAAAATCTGTGACCAATCACAGGTCATTTCATTGAAAGAGCGTTCCTATTGGCTGTGCTCCGGTCATGTGATCGGAACTTGGCGTCCCTTCACCAGATTTCACAATGGCGGCATAGTCACAAACTTTCTCATTTTACAGCTAAACCGTACACTACAAGATGATTCTTAAAACATTTGAAGCGAGAAATAGGCATTACAGTAACAGAATATTGATTCATATTTGATCAGCGCTGCCTAGTTTGACCGTTTGGTCGGAGTTCGCGAGTGATTGACAGCTGGCTCTCATAGACAACACCTACTTCAGCTTTAAGATCAATGCTTTTTAGCACGCAATGATAGAAATGCCAACAGGTACTCCAGCTGGTTCGTTCTTCGCCATTGAGATCAGCAAAAACTGTGGCTGCATTGTCACACACACACCTGCGATGAGACTGTGTTTCCTGGCGATGGGGGACAGGTGGTGGCTGTAGACATTTCCCTCAAACTCAAAGACTTCAGCAGGCTGAAGAATAACAAAGTGAGAGAAAGAGAGGGAGATGGACAGAGAGAGAGGGTTAGTTTTCTCTGTGTTTAGTGCTACTGTATGTATACTGTACATATGCTGAATGAAAATCTTAATTTTATGATAAAATATACAGCCATGACCTTAAATAAAGCCATGGCCTTAAAGTTTAACAGTAGTATAAAATCACCACAGTGCAGGGAATGGCTTAGGTAAAAATAAGAGAGAGGGAGGATACCACAGCTAAGCAGGCAGCTCATCCGAGCAGCAGTGGCGGTTACAATGCAAATTCTCCAGCAAATATAAAAAGCCTCTCTGTGCCCCATCTGTCAGTGTGTGCCAGCACCGACCAATGGGCACACACGCAAAGAGGAGGCTCTGTTTGCATAAAAATACCACACATACACACGGGCTATGTGCACACCGATGCAAAGCACACCCTAATGTGCAAATACACAACCACAATAAATAATTTAATAGGCGGGAGTGTGTGTGTGTTTGTGTGGCACACAGAGGCAGAAACGCACATGGTAAAACAAATGAAAGGTCGGTGGTTCTTTTCTGTCCCTTCATTGACCTTTTGAGGTTAAGCGTGGTGCCAGTGTAACTCTAGCACAGCTCAGGGCCTGCCATATGGGACTGTGTGGCATAGAAAGGTAGAAAGCATGAAGCAGAAAATAAGAAAGAGACGGGAAGAGATAGTGAAAAGAGCAGAAAGAGAGAAAGGGTGGAGCTATATGAAAACAAATGTCAGCTGGTTATGTAATAATGAACCAAACTCGAATATACACATAGTCACCTGTTTATTGGGGACATCCACATAGGTTTATACGTTGATTCAGCTCTGTTGTAGCTAAGTTTATACAGCATATATTGAAAGGTGTTTCTAATTTTTTTTTTTTTTACATACTACACACGGGGGAACTAAATGTACAGTTGTACCATAATAACTCAATGTATATCACATTTAAGGTGGAGTAACTTAGTCTGTGGGTCCTTACCTTCAGTGTCTCAGTGTCCCAGACTTTCATGGACTTGTCAAAGGAACTGGAGACAAACATGCCCGTGTCATAGGGATACCACTGGACTGTCTCTACGCTGAATTTGTGGACATACTGACTCGACCTAAATCAAAGAACAAAATCATAAAATGTGACCAGATTAATATGAAACTTCATAGACACAGATTCTTGCTTAAACTCTTTAGTGATCTGCACCCCTCAATTATGTTCAAAACACAAAACTACAATAGTGTACCAGCACATTAAATTAGTGTAAATTAATCTGCCCCTGTGCAGACAATAAAGCTACAGTATATTCTAATTGCAAATCATAATGCTACATTCTCCTGTAGCCCTGTTCAGCAACGTAGAAGCATGCTTTCATGGCAGATGTTATGGAGCAACAGTAAATACAATCTGACATCACTGTTCAGAATGAGGTCACATAAACAGATCGGCATCAGAATCAGATTTGTTTTGCCAAGTACATACGTACAAGGAATTTCACTCCACTCGGTTTTATGCAGCTCTCTCAATGTACTTACACAGAGATAGAAATAGCAAGGACAACTAAGCTGGACAAATAAAGGTGAGGAATAGACAGGACTGTTATGTAAACCATTAGTGAAAAAATAGGTATATACAAAATAATAACATAAAATGTCAATATACTGTACAAGTCAAGTGTTCTGGAAGTTGTAAACAATACAACTAGTGCACATAAATAAATACTGAATGGATATACATGGGCTGGGTGATTATGTACAGTATGTACATGTAAAGATGTCTATATACTGTGTACAGTGAGTAGGATTTATATTGACAGTGACAGATGATATGTACATATTACAAAAATGTGTGTATTAAAGACTGCAAATAACTATAACTGCGGTGACAGTGTATTGTCAGAATCAGAGTCATATATTGAAGTGCACAAAATAAGATTTAGTAGGTTGCTTCTGTTCACGTTACCATTAAAAAACAGACATGAGTAACAAATAAGGGAAGAAACATTCTGACTCGAGCCATTTCGCTTTATAGTATGTGGCCTAAAGGACATGGATGTTAACAAGCTTAGAAAGACATGGTACTGTGAGAACTTAATGCGGTGATGCCCTCTAGTGGACAGAATCAGTATAAGCAGTAATGCTCACCTGCCGACTGTGCAAACTGCCTTGCAGGTGTACTGTAGTTTCCCACCGAAGTTCTCCAGGTCATAGACGACGATCACCCCATCTGCTCCGCCAGACAACATGCTGAACAACAGAGAGGGTTGACTTCACAGATGGCATTACATCCTCCGACACAGCTGCTTCATTTTTCCTCTACCAAGGTATGAGAGCCAGTATGAAAAAGTAACACAGAAAGGTCTGTGGAATCCTCAAATGTTTTTTCTCCATACCTTGTGTAGCCAAAAACTAAATGCTATTCACCTCCATTGTACTGGGCTCTTATCACAAACTGTTGTCCAGGATAAACAGTTTCAGGGGATTGTTTTCTGTAATATACAGTATATCTTTTTTTCTTTTCTCTGTATAGGCTCCGATGTTTTTCTTACAGCCTATGTTAAAACCTATTGGTACTAGGTTGCTTCAAATGCTTCAAAGCTTCGACCGTTGCCATGGTATTCTACCTTCAAATCACTATTCAAATGCTTCGTTTTTAAATTTTTTTTCTTCATATATATGTAATAATAAAGTATAAATCCCCAAATAGCCCATGAAATAAGGAATAATCCAACAACATTTTTCATATTCAACATGAATTACTATTAGTTATTCTCAGACAAATATCGCTGTTTGTTGTGTGTAGAGGTACGTGTGTGTACAGTAGTGCCCGGGACAGCGGAATAGGCTTCCTGTTTATCCTGATTTTCCCCGTTTTCCAAGAGCACCCGACACGTTTTTGAGTTTTGAGTACACAGAGCAACCAGTTTTCTCTCTTTCCTAGTTTCAGGGGAGTATTGCAATGTAATTCATAAATCAGTAATGGTAAAATAGGACTAAGCAGACTTACTATCGGCCCTCTATTGCTTCAATGTCAATGGTGTTGATGCCATTTCCATGTATTCTGTCCACGTCTCTGTCAGGATTCAACTTCAGACTCAGGGTCCTTTGGAGATAAAGAAAGGAAGAAGAAGAGTTAAGCATCACTGGACGCTCATTAATTCATATCAGACCTTTAAAGCCCAAGCAGATTATCAAAATAAGATAATAGTAGAAAAGGAAATAGACAACAAACACATATGTAGCAATTGAGACAAAATGATGACACCATTGAAACAATTATTAGACTTAATCAGTTAGCCAATCCATGCAATGAAATTGAAAGTTTTGATGTATGGATAATCACAAAGGTAATATATTGAATGATATACAAACATTAGCTGGTAAAAGCTTCTCAAATCTCAAGACATGCCAACTGTTCTCTTTCTTTATATATTCTCTTTTTGTGAGCATTTTTAAAGACAGCTGGAATCCTATTTATTTGGCTTAATATCATTATTTACATTTAATAATTCTCTATTTTGTATTATGAATGGTCTCTGTTTGTTTGTTTTTTTACTTTCACTTATATATTTTATCATCTACGGTCTTTTTATTGTCTATTTGCCCTTGTTTAAATGTGTTGCATTTTGATGTTTTATTGTAAAACACTTTGAGCTACAACTCTTGTATGAAAAGTACTCTGTAAATACAGTTTATTATTATTATAATTTATCTTTTCATAAGACTGCCAATGGAAAAACCTAATATATCCTAAAATGAGACTCCATATGTCGAGATTTGAGTTTTGCGAGCTCTCTGAGAAGTTAACTATGAGTATGAATATTGGATTACATTGTTTATTTCCCTTTCTGGTTGAGGTACTTGTATCCTCTCTCACCTTCTTGTTGACTCTGCACGCCTCAGTCGCAGAGGGTCATCCAGACCAGCTTGCCTTGCTGCCAGAAACCCCAACATTGCTTCGATATGAAGATAAACTGATATTAACTATACAGCAAAGCTAGTATTCAATCTATGCTAGCGTTAGCCTAGCTCAAAGGCTAGCATGTTAACTACACCGAAGTACGTATTTAATCCAAACGGAAATTTTGCGCGTCCAACAAAGCATGGTATTGCACTTAAAGCTCCGTAAGAGCTAAATACGCAATTTAAATCTCATTAGGGTACTATTCTTTCATAGTGTATCGCTTATTTTACATTAATTTCAACTAGCTTCGCAGCAGATCCATACAATGGGCCGCCATGTTGGAACGTAATGCCCCGTTCTATGACGAATGCGATGATTGGCTGGTCGAGAATAGCCGTCCAATCACAAAACAGCTTATTCGTTCTTCTTCCCAACCCATGAACTGTTGCATAAACAACCCGGTGAGAGGGCAGACAGCTAGCAAAGGGACACGAAATACACACAACAACCCTTTTCTTCAGGTCGTCCTGTGAAGATGAGCAGGCTTGCTGGAGTTCTACGGCGTACGTTTGGAATAGTACGGGAGCAAGTCGGGACAGATACTGTGGGGAATAAATATTACTCAATCCCTGAACAGAAGACATGGACAGGTAAACTAAGCCTTGTTGTGCTAACATTAGCCAGTCGTGAATTCATTCACAATCTTGATCCCTGCAGACAAATTATGCTAGCTTCAAAAAAGAAGCGATTAAACTTAATTTAGCCTTTTTCTGTTCCTGACCCTGCTTGTTTTCACTATGACAAACTTAGCTTTTCTTACCCAGTGTGTTTTATTATATAGCTTGTTATGGATACTGTACTCTGGTTAAAAATATTGATATTCCAGCTATGTATTTTGTATTATGCATGTGCCATAGCTCTCTTCCTAAAATGTGTTGCTGTAGATATGACTTTACCTTTACCCTTTCACCCTTGTAGTATAAAAAGCTCGCCACTAGATGGAGCAACCACCTCAATAAGATCATTCTTTTTTTAGTATTTTAATAAGACTTTTTAGTCTATTTCATGCAGTTCAGATTTCACTCATTTTTGGGGGCAAAAGTATGGCAGCTCTTCTGTCACTGGCCTTCAGAGAGGAAAGGGTCCTCCACTGTTGCAGGCGAAATGATTACCACTTGTCTGTGATGAGGATTTAGAAGGAGGTCATATATCCCTACTGAGACATGGCAGTGCTACAGTATATATCACACTCAAGCCAAGCAGTAGAACTGTGTCATCAGGCTAATCCACGGTGGGATGCCAGCGGTGTCCTTCACACCGTCTCTGACTGTGTGAAGGCCAAGGACAGGCCCGTTGGCCTTGCGGACTCAACACCCGGGGCTTACTGCGGGTCCTTCTCCAGTTGTCCTGTTTTTCTCAAGGGTGTCTAGAAAGATGGAGAGGTGTAGGTGTGGAAAACACAACACACTTGATTTTTGAAAGGTGTTTACAAGAAGGAGATACTGACTTAACTGATTTTAACAAATGACACAAACAAAAACACTTGGAAATTTCCAGTGACTGTGTGTCATATCCACACCTGCACATGAACTTGTTTAGGAGGAAACATAGTGATGAACTAATGTGTGCATAAATTCTGTCTTTCCTAGTTTAACTCATTAGGAGAATCCAGGCTAATCCCATTTCCCCCTCCCTTTACCACCTTAAATTATCATCAGCAGGGGTCCTATCCAGACTAATAGGCCACAGGTCAGGGGTCAAAGGTCAAAGAGCACAACCTTCGCCTGCTCCAGACATGATACTGCTGGTTGACCAGCCATGGACCTTTGGCTTATTAGTAACTAGGGTTGACCCGAAAGCTTTGAAGCTTCGACCATTGCCATGGAAATCGACCTCAAAATCAGTATTCGAATGCTTTTTTTTTTTTATAAGTATATAATAATAATAAGTATAAATCCCAAAATAGCCCACGAAATAAGGAATAATTCCGCAACATTATTCATTATTCATATTCAATTATTATTAGTTATTTTCAGACGGATATTGCTGTTTGTTGTGTGTAGAGGTGCGTGTGTGTACAGTAGTGCGGCAGCGGCACTGTCCCTGGCATTGAAACGGGGAAATGGAGACAGACAGACAGACAGAAGAACATGTCATCCTGCTGCGCAGCACTGCTCCACGAAGCTTTGAATACCTTCGAATATTTGTCACCGAAGCTTCGAAGCCCAAAAAATGATATTCGGGACAGGTCTATTAGTAACAAAGGGTTAAGCCTTGTGATATTTACCTGAATTATTATGCCTGAACATGAGTTCACTTCCATCCCAGACACTGTATTTGTCTAATATGGGAACTACACTACACAGCAGTAATCTGGGAATAATCATATCCCACCTACACATGCTTGTGTTTGTCTCCCTCTCTTGGTGCCAATACAACTTAGATAAAGCCTTTCTTTGACAACCAGTGGCTGGATAGATATAATGCAGTGCATACATTCAGTGGTGCGTTTCTCAGAGCGTGATACCAAGCTGTTTTGTGTTCTTTTTTTGTTTTTCCGTAGAGGGACCGACCTCTGGCAGGTTGCAAGCCTGCTTTCTTTCTGACTGAGCTTGACTTTGTGCTTCACCTTTTCTCAGCAGTTTGCGGGGAAACTTGCGCCCACCTCGTATTTATAATTCATTACAAGGCTGCTCCTCCACCCCTGGCTGTCAGACTATTCAAATGAGACATCACAGAAGCCCATTTTCTAGCACGCTACGGGCTACCGTATTCACTGCCCAATCACAGTGACTGACACTGTGGAGAGGCTAGTTGGCCTGTAGGAAAACTGGTTTCCGAACAAACACACTCATAAACGCCAGACAGGCACGATACACGTACACACTCGCATATACGTTCATAATAAACAAATAGAAATATGTGGCGCACACATTTTCCTCTTTTTTTTCTGCCACTCACCCCGTCCAGCCTTGTGGAAATAAAGCAGATGCATTATTCAGTCCATATGTCTTGCTAAAGCGGGCTCTTTTTGATCTTAAACTGATAGGCCAAGCGTGGGCTCAGGGCCTTAAGGCATGGACCGCAGGGCTTTCCACTGCAGCAGCACATGAGTAGTGGTTGAAGTAGGTGAGGAGTCTCTCTCCTCTTCCTCTCTCAACTCTGCCTACTTCTTCTATTCATTTGTCCATCCCTAGTGTTCAGTCAGTCCCTCTCTACCTTTATCCATGCTTTGCTGCTCCCATTTTCTACCTCTCTCGATCTGATAACTTCAGAAAACTGGGGCGTAAGCAATTCCGTGTATGAGAGGACGTTAATGGCTGCTAAGACGGGAAAATAAAAGGAAGCTTGTTTAATTTGACTGTCCGATCTGATCTCAACAAGATTTCTCCTTGCGTTGACCTCTTTACTTGCTTCTTCCCCTTGCCCCTCCCCGTCATTGCCGCCTCTCGATTTTTCCTCCTTTTTGAAGCCGGTCCAGTGAAGATTTCTATTCGCAACATTAGAGTATTTCAGCAGTGTGGGAGACCCAGCAGAGAGCTTTCTATCCCCCCCTCTCCTCAGATGCTGCTGCACATCAAAATGAAAAGGCCCGAGTCTGAAGTACACGCCTAGAGAGGGAGAATGTCTGTCTCTGTCTTTAGAAAAGGTCCAGCTAAAGAGGCCTACTGTGTGCTTCTGCCCCCATAGAGAGAACTGCGCTATAGGCTGCGGAGCTCCAGTGATTGTTGTCTATGGCAGGGCTACAAGAGAAAGCCACTGGCAATCTGGCCACTGGTCTTTAGAAGGTCTTTGCCTGGGTGTCGGCTCCATAGAGCTGAATGGAGAATCTATATTCTCCTCTCTTTCTGTGTGCGTCTGTCCCCCAGGCCCGGCTCTGCCTCACGCTGCATGGGGCGCCATGTCATGCTGCCCAGATGAAAGCAAAGCATTCTGCGGATGGGCTCATTCGTCTTCAGCAGCGGGCCTGCAGCCTTGACGCCTGCCTTCCCTCCCTTTATTTAGGAAAGAGAAGGCGCACTGACATTATCGGCCGCTGCAGGCACATTTGAAAATAATTGCCTGTATGATTGCTATTTTTCTTACCTCTTTGAGGAGGTGTAGCCTTTGTCTTGGAATCAATGGCTGCTCAATACTGGACAGGGGAAAGGCAGTTTCCTTTCATGTCTCGGTGAAAAGGATGTATTTTTAGCGCTATTCATTTTAGCGGTGTGTGCCATGCAGTTTTAATCTATTGGTCCTCTCTCCACTGCGCGGAGAATGGAAGGAATTCAGAGGTTCTTCAGAGGTGCGCCACGCTGTTGCAGAGAAAAGATGCATTGACTTGTCGTCCTATCACTATCCCTCTCTCTTTTGTCTATTATTTATTTGATTCCCCAGCTCTGTTCTATGAAGTGAAAAACTGAAAAGGCCTCAGTTCTGCTATTTCAGGATGGGTGACTCTGGGGACTGAGGGAGGAGGAGTGTGTTGTTGTATTAGCGTGTGCATCTGCGATTGTGTACATGTGTTTGCGCGTGCATTTGTATCTGCTTTGTATTTAAAAAAAAAAAAAGAAAGAAAAAAAACTCTGCGATTGTGTGTTTTCTCTCCACTTCATGCCCAAACACACTTAACACAACAACAGATGGCCGTGTGTCATCAGAGCGTTGATTCAAGCCGCATATTTCCATGGAAAGAGTCACAGCGGAGAGAGACGAGGGTCCAAATGGCTGTTTATCCTGCCACAAGTCATCCCCAGGGTGCGATGAAGGAAGGTCTATCCTACAGTAGGACACCGAGTCAGTGCTCACTGCGTCCAGAGCTGCCGCACTAAATCATGTTAATTGATCAGCAGCTTTGCGATGCATGGGGTTTAAATGAAGGTTGTTTAATCATTATAGGGGAACCAAGTGGGTTTAGCTCATCTTGCTTTATACTGTTTGCCAAGTGTGTGTTTGTACGTGTATGTGCTGGAGCATCATGGAGCGGCTTAACTACTTCATTAAAAAGGCATTTGAAAAGATAGATGCTGAAAATGAGAAACAGGCACATTTATTTCGTATGCTCGAGCATTACAGATGGGCCTAGCTCCAATATCTAAGCATCTTGCAGGTCTGTTAAACGCTGCGTATCTACAGTAGACCTGCATCTATGCAATGTGGTGAGCAATCCTGGGCAGCTGATGATGCCAACAGAAGGAAGACAACAAATTAATCAGATTAATTTTTCACCATTTGGCGTGGATGTGATTCACCGTCCAGTGCATTCGTGTCTCTCTCTGGTCAGGTGGCCAGCGAGATGTTTTGACACCTCGGGACTCCTTGTCTGTCAGAAAGTCAGCCAGAAAGACTGACAGACAGACCGACACAAAGCAGACATCTCCTGGAGCCCGCTGCTGCTTATTCAATTCAGAATATTTTAATAAAGCAGACAGGCAGAGAGAAATAAGGCTAGGAGGAGTGAGGGAGGAAAGATAAGGCCGAGGGAGATTCACAGAGGGTGGAAAAAAAGAAGGTGGGGTATAGGAAGTGAGTGACAAAGAACAAGGGGGATGCTGACATATGGGGTGAAATTATAGAGTGGGGGAAGAATGGAGAAGAGTGAAAGTGAAAGGAGGGTTTCTGACAGAAAGAGGGTGAAATGAGTGGGTGGAACAGGCAGACAGATAGAGGGGGAGAGAGGGAAGGTGGAGGTAGGTTAATGGAGGAAGAGAGTGGGGGGACTGAAGGTGCAATGGAAGGGGGTTGGATGAGAGTGATGGAGGTGAATAGAAAGGGGTGGACAGCTTGGTGTATGGACATCACACGTACGGGCCTCAGAGGAGCCGGGGAGGAAGGAGGAGGGGGGGGCCACACCGCTCCACAGCCTCACAAAGGACGCTGACTTCCTGGCTCGCCACGGTCCTTTTTCTATAACCCGTCGGGCAGGAGAGAGACTTCAAGAGGATGGAGATGGGTGGTCTTAAGTGGGAGTGGGGGAAAGTATCCCTTCCACCCTCAAGTGCGCCTGCGTTTAGTTAAAAGTAACACACGGGGGAAATCAGAGTATTCTTTTCAGCATGTTATTACTTTTTATATGAATTATTCTCCTCTGTTCTGCAGTGAGTCGCTCGAAACCTCAGCGGGTTCGGCAGCAACAGGGACAAACAGAATGAGGGCTGAATAAAAAACCAAGCAGCAGCAGCAGCAGCAGCAGCAGCAGCAGGCCTACTTTACGCCTGTAAGCTCCTCCTCTCACCAGAACTGATGCAAAACAACGGCTGGCCTTTTCCCTCTAAACCTCATCCCGCGTCACTAGGTTCAGGGCTAATGGGTAACCATGGTTACAGGCCTCACACATCCCCTCCATTTTTTTTTTCCACGGAAAGAGATTGGAGGCAGAGAGAGAGAGAGAGAGGGAGAGGGTGTCGGTATTGGTACCTGGTTGCCCTTGTATCACTGATGCTTATCGGATCACTCCATCTTCATAAAGCTGTCCATTACCATGCAGGTATTGGTCCCCCATCCCTCTCCAGCTCACAGCTCAGCTGGAGAGGAATAAACTAGGCTCAAAGCAGGCTGCTTCAACGCTGCTTTTTGTTCCACCGCAGCGTCAGGCCACAGTCATGAAGACTGAGGAAGCTGCTGTCTATTGAGAGGAGGAAGAGCCGGAGTTGCAAGTGGGAGCTTTTGTCCGCATTACAATCTGTTCAGAGACGAGCGAAACGTGGTATTTTACAGCATAGACGTCGGCGTTGACGATGAGGAGCTTGAGAACGTACAGTAGGTCCACCAGTTGGAGCTCAGTCATTCTGTGAGTGTTTTAGGGCTCTCCGTACCCGGATGTTGCCCATCGAAGTGTGTTCCCCTGACATCTGCTTCTGTAATCAAAGACAGGAGTGCAGGAGGAAGACACACAGCGAGAGAGAGAGACAGCACCAGAATGACATTGTGGAGGTGAAAAACCTCTCAGGTCGCCCCCAGCAGCACTCACCTGGGAGCTGATGTGTGAAGTTGGGGGTTGTGTGTGTGTGTGTGTGTGTGTGTGTGTGTGTGTGTGTTGAAGCAGGTGATGGAGTTTAGCGGGGTGTGTTCAGGGTTCAAAGAGCAACCCTCAGAGCGCATCACGTCTTATTCTAACGAACGGGAAGGGTGGGGCGTACCTGCCGTTCGATTGGCTCCCGATCTGGCTGCCAAGGCAACCCCTCACCCATCCTGCCTCCCTCCTGTCTCCTCCCTTCCTCCTCCCTTCCTCCCCCCCCCCCCGGTTCCACAGCTAGGCTCACAGATGAGTCGCGCTCAGACAGGTGAGATGGCTCATGAATATTTATGCGGTGGGATTTCATTCCTCCTGCCGCTGGCCCCTCCCCCTCTCCAACGCAGTGCTGCGTTTGTCCTTCACGGTAAGAGGCAGCGTCCTCGCTCCTGTCCCTCAGGTTAATCTGCCTGCTCTCTAGCCAGTGTGTGTGTATGTGTGTGTGTGTTTGTGTTTGACTGGTAAGTAGGTTTCCCCTAGTGAGTGATGAGAAGGCAGACCTGTCACAAGGGGGCCCCGCTGAGATCGAGAGCTCCTAACACCTTTCATACCTCTCTCTCTCTCTCTCTCTCTCTCTCTCTCTCTCTCTCTCTCTCGCTCTCTCTCTTTCTCTCTGAGGTCTGAACTGTGAAGCACAAAGATAACTGACTGTCTGTGGAATCCTAAAGTACAGACTATATGAAGTTAACATTAAGGACTACAGTATATAATTCAGTTAGTTGATCATGAGAAAATTAAGTAGTGACTGTATTCATAATCAACTGATCTTGACTGATATTTGTCATGTAAAAATACAAAACATTTACTGGTTAAATCTTCTTAAAGTGGGGGTAGGCAGTATATTTTTGACATCATTGGGCAAAAATTCCATAATAACCTTTCAGCATATTGTAATTCAAGTGGTCTGAGAGATAACTAGACTTCTGCACCTCCTCATGGCTCTGTTTTCTGGCTTTAAAAAATCTAGCCTGTGACGGCAGACTTTGACCAATCACAGGTCGTTTCAGAGAGAGAGAGAGAGCGTTCCTATTGAGCGTTCTTATTGGTTGTGGTCCGGCTGGTGGGCGGTGCTAGGTATTTCCTCAACTGATCTTAACATGGCTGCCGGGTCACAAACTTTCTCATTTTACAGCTAAACAGTACACTACAAGATGTTTCTGAAAACATTTGAGGTGAGAAATAGTCATTACAGTAACAGAATATTGATTCATATTTGATCAGCGCTGCCTAGTTTGACCCTTTGATCAGAGTTTGCGAGTGATTGACAGCCGGCTCTCATAGATGGCAGCTGGACGGCAGACTCCAGATCAGCTCTGATAGGTTGTTTTCCTCTGTTCTGTGAAAACTTGCAGATGCCATTAGGAGGACACAGAGGCACATGTTTTTTTTCAGATTACCTGTCTAATGCAGTACTGTCAGGATATAGCAACCGTTTTATAGTAATAACTTTTTAATCATATTTGCTCCATTTCTACCCAATGCAGCTTTAAATGTGGATTATTTATTGCATTTCTCCATTTCATATAATTGGGAATTGAATACTTGTGGATTTTAAACTTTTAGACTGAAGAAGGAGGCAACTTTGTTGTATGTTGACACAGATTTGTGATTTCAGGTAGGGCTGGGCGATATGGCCAAAATCTTCTATCATGATATAGGTCATTTCATATCACGATAACAATATATATCACAATATAGCATATTTTCTTTCTTTCTTTATTCAATAAATAAGTAGTCTATAAATTAACCACATGGTTATACTTTTTTACATTGTTGATATTTGGGCCCAGAAAAAATAAATTAATTACATAAATAAATAAATAAATAAAATAAATAACCACATGGTAATGCCTATTTTTGTATATTCCTGTGTGAATTAAATACTTGAAAATTAAAGTAAGTATTTTCTCCTTTTAAGAACTTGAGTGCAAAATGAACATAACAGTTTTAACTGAAATTATAGATAGATAAATAAATTAAATAAATATAGGCCTAGCTTATATCTCGATAGAAACAATATAGAAAAATGTATACGATAGACATTTTTACATCATTTTGACGATATACGTATATATCGTCATATGGCCTGACATTAATTTCAAGCTATACAAACGTGACTATAATTTTGAGGTGATGCTTCGGACTCAGTTAATTTGAAAAATAATATAATAAATGTTTTTGTTTTTTGTTCATGCTGTTTTTGTGCTTGTATTCTGTAATATTTGCTGATTTGAACAGCTGTAACATTTACTAGCACTACAGCTTTTAAATATGAAGGGTTTATTGCTTTTCTCCATTTTTATATCATTGTAAAAAATAAATTAAACTTTTTTTACCGTTGGTCAAACAAAGAAAGCAATTTTAAGACATCACTTTGGGCTCTGCTTTTTGATTAGAAAAAAAAGGCTAAGTTTAAAACTAATGTATGGATTAATTAGTAATGACAGTAATCGTTAGTTGCAGGCAGCCCCCTGAGCTGAGAAATCACTATGCAAACAACGTGCCAGGCCGATTCTGTTATGCTACGTTATGTGAAGAGTCGGCCTGTACGCAGTAATTGCATTCTTTAATAAACCACAAGTAAGGTTGTTTTCTGTTTTATTTTTAATCTTTCACATTTGTTTAATAGTTTTCTATCATCAGCTCATGTGAGGTAATAAGATTTGGAAGAAGTGTGTTTCTTGTGAACTTTTCTAGTGTATTTGTCGTACAGTATATAGCCTTGGCCCGTGTGTTTTTATGTCCCAGCTCAGAGATTACCAAGAGAGCGAGATTCACCCCCAATCAGTCTGACAAGCCTCCTCCCAATGTGTATGTGGTGGGAGGATCAGCCGTGTTTCATAAATATATGTACATACTGTATTTGTTATTCAAATCCAAGGATAAAAGCCGTGGTGGAAGGGGTTTAGTCATGCTGCAAAAAGCAACAAGACAAGAGGAGAGCCATGTTGGAGTGTGACAGAGAGGAGAGGGGGAGATGCAACCTAGCGGAGAGAGATAGAGACGGAGAAAAAAAAGTGGGTGCCTCTCTTTATGCTTATTAGTTAGGCATTAGCTGGAGTTAAGCACATTGCTTGTGGGGACTGTAACGTAATTGTACCATTTCAGTCTGCCGCCACCCACGCCAATGCAAATACGGATAGGATCTGTTTATAATTAGCATACCTGTTAAATGTATTTGTGCCTAGAGAACACGCAGCCTTTTCTGTTTGCTGGCTGCTGTTTTTGTTCTGCTATCGTGGGGAGGGTTTTCTAGGGAACCGTTTTCTCAGAAGACATTTTAAAGGCATACATGTAAACAAATGTGAGGATCGTACACGTTGCCGGGCCAGCTTTTTGCAGATGAGGTGAGAGAATGCAGTGTTTTTGTCAGACCTGGATATCAGGAAGCCGCAGAGCTGCTGTGAAGCCCTATAGTGACGATCTAGTGGGAACCAAAGCAGAACCAAATAGCCTAATTAGCTGACCTGATTACTATATAGGCTGGATAAAGTATGGAAAGGAATCATCCTCGTAATTACAGCACATGCGTGAAAATGTTTTCCTTCATTGGAAGAAAACTTTTATTAAAGGAGGCACGAGCAAACACAGCCTCTTCCCTCCCGTGCACACACTTAGCCACTTTTTTTGAGTGCCATCACTCATCCATCCCTGCGCCGTAGCTATCTGTTATGGCTGAAGTAAACATTAAGGCCATCAGTCTGCCGTGTGCATGGAGGTGGTTGCCTCCATTTGTCCATGTCCAGTCAGCTGCGGAGAAACGGTGATGGAATCCTGACAGATTGTCTGTGTTTTGGAGCGTGTTGTTTTCCTTGCCCGTCCATTTCTCTTCTCCCAGCCATGTTTGCCATGCATCATCACTCTCGCTCTCTTTCTCTCTCTCTCTCTTCCCTCTCCTTCCTTGCCTCATCATTTCTCAGGGGGATGGGAGCGATGGACGAACATCCGGCTACCTGCGAGGAGAAACTATGGAAACACTTGTTATTAGCGAACACTGTATGAAGCTCCACACAAAGACACAACTGGCTCCTTTTAATTCTCCCTCTTATTCTGTCTCTATCTCTCTCCATTGTCCCCCCCCCCCCCCTCCCCACATCTACCTCCGTCTCCATGTCATTGTGTGCCAGCCAAACTTGTCTAATCAGCAGATTCGACCAAAATAATTGGCGGTGGCCTTGCTGCTAGCGAGCGTCGTGCTGTATACAGATAGGGAAAGGAGCACTTAATATTCCACGCAGCCCGTTGCCTCTCCTGTTCCCTGTGATATCTGACCTCTTTTGTCTCCTGCTCGGCTTGATGTTGATTTTGGAGGGCATTGTTAGCCGGAGCGCCGTGATTGGAGGAGGATGTGAGTGAGGGGGGCTGTGGTTGGTCGGGTTAAAGGGAAAGGCTGATTTGCATAAAGGCTTAGCCCAGATTTGGAGCCACTCAGCGAGATCTGAGGAGAAGGGCCCGAGGGCCACGAGGTAATCATCCATGGCCTGTCACAGCGCTGTCATCCCTCTGTGTATTTGTGTGTCTGTCTGTGTATCTGTGCGAGCAGGAGAGCATTGTGTCTGCGCCTCTTTGTGTTTGTTTGTATTCCTTGTATGCATCATTGTTGAGTATCTCTATCTCACTCTCGCTGTCTTTTTCCTCTACTTTTTTTTTTTTTGGTTTCCCAGGCAGGCTCGTCCGTGCCAAGCGGATGGTAGTGGCAGCCAATCCTACAGAATATGAATATACAGAAGGCAGCATACCGATGGAGTGGGACGGTAAGTCTGGACCGCAGCATCGCTGTTACGTGCTTTAACTAACATGGATATACAACAATGTTAACAAGAGAGCTACCCAGTAAAGTGCAGCACAAATAAAATGGAATAACATATTCATGCCTGCATCTATTGGGGCCTAGGCTAATCCATTGATTTTCTTCTCTTTTTTTTCATACTGCGAGATGGGGGTTGGTAAAAGCGTATTCATGAGTTTATCAAAGACGCCTTCTGCTGGTGTTATACAACCGTATCATAAAATAGTGTTTCGAATTTCTTACAACTGGATACAAACTGTTCCCTCTGTCTCAGACTGGCTTTATCCACCTTAAACCCCTCATCCTGCTTCGCCCCATCCCTCATGCATTTTCATCAGGATGCAAATAAGAAAGGGATAAAAGAGGCCCAGAATCCCTGCGCTAGCTGGAGGAAGAGTTAGAAAATCTCTCTCTCTCTCTCTCTCTCTCTCTCTGGCTCCCTTTAACCTGCTCTGCTGTGCAGCCAGCTCAGCCAAAATAGAGCTCCTTAAAAAAAAGAGAAAAAGATGACAGACAGACACAGTTCTACTCAGGAGGAGGAAGAAGGACAGAGCTACTGATGGAGAATGACAGAGTGTGTACTTTCAAATTCAGAGATCAGAGCAGATTCACACTGTCTCTTCTGAGACGCAGCGCTCAGTGGCCCTGCTCTGCCTACACTAAAGCAGCATTAGTGTTTTTTGAGTTTATCGTGTGTATAACTTTTACCGTTCTGCATGTTTCCCTGAGGTTCGCTAAGTGAAATGAAACAAAACAAACCCTGGATACATTTTTCCCAGCTAGCTTGGTTGCTCAGAGCTACTGTAGTGCCCCTGAAACTCAGTGATGCTATAGCTGCAGCCTTTAAATATGACTGCAGGTTTTGTTTGTGCAGCGTATGTTTGTGTGGGTGTTCTCACTCTTCTTCTTTTTTATTTTTCCTCCTCTCTCCTCCTCCAGCTTGGATCCGAGGCAGACGGAAGGAGCCCCCCTCCATCGAGGTACATCTCCCCCCCTCCCCACTCCCCGCTGTGCTGATGGTTGGACTCTGGGGGGCTGGTTACAAGGGAGGGAAGAAGCAAGGAAAGCCTTTGATTTGTTTTTATCTTACAGTTTCGAACTGAATCCAGGAACTTTGGGGGACAGGTGTTAAAATAAACAGCAGCTGAAGTGCATTGATGGCGAGGCGGAGAGCAAAGACAGCCTCTGAACAAGGGGCTCACTGACACCACGTCCTAGTTTACTTTCTTTTTTTTTTTCCCAGCAAAAAGCCTGCAACTCGGCTTTTTGTGTTTTTATTTCTGGCAGTCTCCAAGATGGGAATGGTGAAGGAGTGCAGTTTTTCCCCTCGTGTACCTCTCACTGGGTTTATTGCTCTTTAAATGTGAGAATGCTGGAAATTATTTGGCTGGCGAAATGTGGGTCTATAGGAAATCCCTTGGAAGGCCAGTACCCAGGCACTCTTTCTATCTCTCCGTCCTCTCTCCCTGCCAGTGGCCAATGCCATCCCCTGCCTCTATTGCCAGAACATTCTCTTCCAATTTTCTGCCTTGCGTCTGCCCAATAGCTGCCATCGACAGCTGGACAGTGTTGATGTGGCCAAGGCTTCACTCCCAGCACATTACCCTACCCCTTGTCACGCTCCCTCTCTTCCCGGTCCAAGCCGACATAAATTGATTGGATTAAATCCTGTCATTAACAGGCTGGAAAAGCAGCTCAGTATGTTTGTCTCCCTCCCCAAAGCGGGGCTTTTTGGCCACGGCTCTCCCCTCTCTTTTCCAGTCCTTCAGTTCTGCCAGCACACAACAGCATTATGCCCAGTCCTCCCCTTCCTTTTTGGCTTCTCATGCTAGGGAGAGGCTAACATCACTGGACACTAGCTGTGGCTCAAGTGGGTAACTATTCCACTGGTGGACTACAGTATGTTCAGGTTCTAATTGTTTCCATGAGCTGCGACGGTTGTTTATATTGCGAATGCCTCCTGTCACGTCAGTTTACCGATCCGTTCCAAGCACTACATTTTTAACCTGGGTTTATTGGACCTATATAGGTTAACTGAACACGCTTGTTCTTTTTTTTTCTAGTAAATACTCGACACATTTGTTCCTGGAAGCTGCCCAGTGCAACTTCATGTCTCTTCTACTTCTGACTAGTGAGCAGTTTGACTTTGTGTGCCTTTCTCAGAGACAAACCGAGGTATTTGATTAAGGAGGGGAAATTATTATTATTCGGAGGTTCCAATAAGTAATCTTGTAGTCACAATCAATTCTCTCAAATCGTCAGGGAACTGCCACCTCAACATTTCCAACACCACAGAACTTCGTAGATGATGTCTGGAAGGGATGGGCGAGACGACGATTAAGTGACAGAGATTTTGCCATAGTGGACAGGGTCATGCATTTCACAACAATGATCCGCTAGCTGTACATTATCCCGCTAATTACACAGCTACTTATTTAAGAAATCAATGATTTGACACAAATATGCTCCTCCAGAGTCCGACATCAGAACTGCGTCCATAGCAACGGTCTGTTATAAGGAAATAACAGATCGTAGAATGTTGTAATTGGCCAATCAGAATCGAGTAGCCAACAAAGCCGTGTAATAAACTGTGGTAACGGTCCCTTTAATTTATCTTCTTAGTATCCACAGTGGGCAGTGTTTGAAATGAATGTGCATGGCTGCTTTATTTAATATACCTTGAAATATATACATATTATGAAAAATATTTTTAAAAATTACATATACCAGAATGGAGGATTTTTTCCATATCACCCACCCCTTAAAGGTACAGTGTGTAGGAGTTGGCGACATCTAGTAGTGTGGTTGCAGATTGCAACCAACTGAGTACCCCTCCACTCACTCCTCCCTTTTCAAGACTGCTGTAACGTGAGCCGTTGAGTGCAAAACCGTGTTAACACTGTTCGCCTCACTCAGAGGTCAGAGGCCTTACCATAATAACACTACTTTGGAAGCAACAGAAGTCAGATGGCGGCTGGCGGTACCGCGGTTTTGCACTCTGCGGCTCACATTACCGCAGTTTCACAAGCGCATCGGAGAACTTCGGTGGCCTTCAGGTAAGGTAAAAACGGGAAAGGCTCTCTCTTGAGCCAGGGTTTGGTTCGTCCGTTCTGGGCTACTGTAGAAACATGGTGGACTCCATGAGGAGGACCCGCTCCCCTATATAGATAGGACTGTTCCTTTAAGCCCAGCATTTATATATGGTGTCACAGACTACAACATGTAATATCAGGATATCTGCAAGAATTCAGATCCCTCAAAAAAGAAGTTTTACAAAGTTTACAAGAGTCTTGAATATATTTTCTTGCCTGCCATAGACCGTAAGTTAGAACTATTTTTGCATCTGGTTGTGGGCTGTTGGAAGACTTTATAATCTATAAACTACAAATGGGTTTGTTCTGACAGTGGATTGCATGTGCAGGAAGAGGAGGTTGAGTCAGCGCCATCAAACCTGTAGCAAACACTGCTGGCCACAGTAGGCAGGAAGCCGCTCATTGATTCATAATGGGGAAGTGTTGATTTCAGCAAAAACTTAAATGAATACATTTTTAATCGGTTAATCCATCCATCAATCTTCCGCTGCTTATCTGGGTTCCAGGTCATGTTAATTGATTATATTACGAGGAATTATTATATATAGCTGGGAGGCACTGACAAAAATGTGCTATGAATGTCAATAAATTCATATACTTAATCAATAATTCTAGACCACATCATCCCTACTGGTTTTCCATCATTCTTTGACCGGTGTGGTCATGAAAAAATAATTAAATTGTATTCTATGATGTATTAAAAAAAAAAAATAATAATTGCTTGAACACAGCAGAAACCCTGACTATGCGTGTATGTGTTTTTTAAAGGAGCTGCTGAAGAATGAGTCTTACAGGGAGCGGATCAAACTGAAGGCCAAGGAGGTGGAGGAGAAAGACCTGGCCCTACAGGCCAAGGAGTACGAGGACGGTCTGGTGACGACTCCCGCAAAGACTCTGGCTAAAGGCCACGCAGCCTCCACCAGCTTCGGCAAGGAGGAGATCAGCGAAGACCCCAGCAGCACTGCAAACACGTTCCAGCCTGGCTCCTGGATGCCCAAGAAATAGACTTGAGACATCCACACACACACTGAGGCCGCTGTACAATGTAATACAACCCAATAGAAAAGCCCTGCAACTATACATGCTACCTATGTGAAACTGATATTCCAACTCCTCTCCGTTTCATGGAGGAATTATTTATTTCAAGGCTCTTTTATTGGACTGTATTACATTATGAGTTTCTATTTTTCTAGTCCCTCTGTGTATATTGTATATACGCAAGACAATAAGCATCACTCATCTTGACGCTGACTATGAGTGACCACAGTGATTTAATGTAGCTGAAAGGTCTGTTAATAAAGTAAAGATAAAAAAGGACATGGTTGTACTTCCAGTAGTCATTGAGTACACCGACTACTGTATCATGTTTAAGGGATATTGTAAAAAGAAAGTGACTAATTTAATTACATTGATATTGACTCCTTACCACTAAAATAAATTATAAATATTAAATGTATGAAATCCAAGCTGATCAGAAGAACAGACCTCAAGTATTCCGCTATGACCAGAGAAATTGTACGGTAATTTTAAATATCCCTCAGAGAGCAACATTTGTCATCGTAAAGATGAAAAGCATTACTTGTTGAGGGAGTTCGTGGAAAAGCACATGTTTAATCGTGTGGGAACACGTAGAAAAGATCAGTTAACTTTAAACTGAACTCAGCAAAGGCCTGAAGATGGTGCCATGAAACTGTGCTCGCACTAAATACTGTGTTTCTGTTTGTCATGGAGGTGGTGTCTGCAGCTTGTAAATCACAAGTCAGAGGAATGAATAATGTTACAGTATATTGATCCCCGGTAAGACGTTCTTTCACTTGAGGTCAGAGTGCACGTTGGCCACAGAGTTGCTGAGGAAAGTTCAGCAGGGCTTAAAAAAAAAAGTAGAAAAAAAAAGAAAGCAGCATGAACTGGGATCGTGCAGTTGAAAACGTGGTCTCCCTCCTACTCAATACGATTGTCTAAATGCTCTGCCTGAACCCACTGAGGACTGTCTGAACCCAGAGAGGAATATGAAGAGATATGTGCACGGCCACCTGTCTGTATTTACAGTAGAATCATCTATTTTAACTGCTTCTATAAAAGAATGACTACCTATAAAAAGTATCCATCCCACTGGACTTTTTATTATTTACACTGAGTCACAGTGAATGTAATTTGTTTTTAATACTAATATATAAAAGACTACAACTGAACACATCTTTGTAAATAGATCTAAATTAAGAACATGCAGTATATAAAACACAAAATTAGTCGTCCGTTTTGGCCAAAACAATCCTGTTCACTCCGTTCAAGTCTATATTTAATACTGTAAGGGCACCTTTGGCAGCAAGTTGGTCTTTTACAGCTGTTACATATGTTTTTGTTTGACCTTCCTGTACTGCGAGGGATATTCAATGCCTTGGAAAGTCTTCTGACTTTGGATTCGGATATACCTTTGTCTTCATACTGTATTTTTTAACTGAATAACCAGGAGTGGGACCACGCAGGAGTATTTAACCTAAATTCACTTCTCACTGGTAAGTCCATGCAACTTCTAAAGACAACTGGCTGCTCCACATTTGCGATTAATTTGTTTGTTTTCTGTTTGACGTTTAAGTCTTTCCCGTTGATCGGTACATAAAAGCCTAATTACATGCACTCTGGTTCAGTGTTACATCACAATAAAAGGTGGGGATGAATACTTTTTATAATTGCTATTTTTTCCTAGTCCAATATTAAATCCATAAAGATGAAATTAGATTTACATATCAACAATGAAAACTTTATTGATTAGAAAGTAGTATTTGGGTTATTTTGGAAAAACTTCCAATATGCTCATTACATCGTAAATTCAGCAGAACATGGATGCTAACAATGGAATGCAAGGTGTTGCAACAGCTGCACAATGCTATCAGCGGATTTCTGTATAACAACATCATACAGATGACCACTGTGCTCTTGCTGACCAAAGTCCCACTGGGACGAGCCTCCTTCGGGCGGTACTGTCCGTCTCAGCACTGTTAGGCCTGCGGGGCCAGTCTCCTACCCCGGATATGAGGCGCAGTGGCCCTGTGCTGACAGTAGGGCTGGGACAACGAAGGGCACCGTGTCATTATTTGGAATAAAGGGGGGCTGCGAGCGTGGTGGTTGCTCCCCCTTTTTTTTTATGCCCTCATTCTACCCACAGGCTCAGTCTTTCTTGGTCCTCTTAGCCTTGGCTATGTTTTCCTGACGTTTCTGCTTCTTCTTCTGTTCCCGGTCACGTGCCTCGATCATCTTGGCCAGTTTCCAGGACAGCAGCGCACTGGCAATGAAGAGAGGTGTGAGAGCCAGTATGACAGTGGTGAGGAAACCGTAGGGGTCTTTGGCAGCCCACTCGACCACATACTCTGCCCATGCCCGCACGTCAATCATCCTGCTCAGCAACGATGGGGCTTAATCCAACCTGAGAAAGGGTACCAGGAGAGACAGCAGTGAATAACCTGAGCAACAATAACAATAACCAAAGGACCTTCAACCAATAATGATATTAGGAGTGGGCGTTGTGGATAAAATCTACTTTCACATACAGTGAGAAAATGTTTACAGACGAAACAACCAGATTAATCAACAGAAAGTGTATCACCAACAATTTTGATAATCGACTCAGTATTTAAAGGCCCAGTGTGTAGGATTTAGTGGCATCTAGCGGTGAGGTTGCAGATTGAGACCAATCCGCTCACCCCTCCCTTCCCAAGCCTGTTGGAGAACTACTGTGGCAGTTTTCGTGCTTTTATGTTACCTGTCACTCAGGTAACATAAAAGTGTGAAAGGCCCTCTCTAGAGCCAGTGTTTGGTTCGTCCGTTCTTTGCTACTGTAGAAACATGATGGAGCAACGTGGCGGACTCCATGAAGAGGACCCACTTCATATGTATATATGAAGGGCTCATTCTAAGCAAACAAAAGCACAACAATTCATAGTTTCTGGTACACTAATGAAAGCATACTTATGAATATTATATTCCATTTCTGTCAATAAATCCCCCTAAATCCTACACACTGATTTAGTAATTTATTAAGGAAAGATACCAAATATTTGCTGGTTCAAGCTTCTGAAGTGTACAGCTTGGCATCTTTTCTTTCTTATGTATCATTATATATTATATATATTTTGGACTGCTGGTTGCACAAAAAAAGCAAGATGACAAAGTTTCATTGGGCTCTCTAAAATTGTGGTTGGTCCAAATATACAACCATTCTGGCTAATCGGCAAATTACATACTTGAAAAGTTAAGGTACTTCCCCAGCTGATGCAAGAAAAAAAAACAACACTATATACAATATTTTGGGGCTTCCTGGTGGCACATGACCACAAGGGTTCATATTCCTCTCTCATCCCTTGTTTCCTGTCTAACTCTTTACTGCCTCTTGTCTAATAGAGGCAAAAATGATCCAAAAATCTTTAAAATGCACACAGAGATACTAAAGGAATAGAATAATATTAATATTCGTATTAGAGATTTTCTGACAGTTGCCAAATTGATATAATCTCAGGGTATATATGGACGATATGAACAGGATATTGATCAGGATTTCCTGTTTTGAGTAAAACTAATTATTAAAATGGCTCAGTTGATCAAATATGGTTGCATGGTCGTAGGGAGGTAAACATTAGCGGTGAATGAGTAGTACAATAGTGTTATTTCAGTCATCCAGGTCATAAAATCTCCAGTACTGCTGATTCAAAGGCATCTGGGCTCACTGTATTACATTGGAGGTTTTATCATCACTCATTCAAGACTCAGGAAAAACATCTTAGAACGAATGACCAAAAATGTTTAAAGTACAGATTGGTAGTAGATATGAAACTGGAGCTATTCTCATGGTAACAAGTCCAGTGATTATACAAAGAAATAGGGAACTGGCCCCGCACGTTAAATAGCTAGCTGTCAAGTTAGCTGGCTAATTAGCTAGCGTTAATTCCAAATGAACTCAGTGAGGTTAACACAGAAAGCTTACAATACATTTTGCACTATACGCCATCTTTATCACAATGTTACCCACCGGCATCACTGTCATGACAACTCGAGTCATCAATATGGTTGTATCACTGCATTTATTGTAGATTATTTGCGACTTGTTGAGCGCTCCGACCAAACGGTCCCTCGTAAACTGCTAATGACAACCAGCTAACTGTTAGCATCAACCCGAGCCGAAGCTAACTAGCATCCGTTAGCTACATTCTGAATACCGTTACAAACCATTAAGCTGCTACAGCCTCATACAAACAGGCTAATGTGAGAAATTCACCTGGTCCACCACTAGGATTAGATCTGAATATCTGAGATGAAATATATATTACATTTCTACTAAGGTTAGCTACGCTAGCTAACCCGCCCATCCGTAACGGCCTAACTTTAAGGAGCAAGAGCAGACTCTCGGCTAAACGGCGGTAAAAACAATGCATACGAACGTAACAAAACAACGAATCTATATTTTCATATTAGTTAGCGGTGGTAAAAATGAACTTAATGCAATATAAACTTACCAATGTGCAGAGATTGTCTTTATATCCACGATAATAAGTACCAGCTCCTCCCTGTTTCCGGAAAGTGTAACGTTAACTGTGGTCCCTACTTACCGCTCGCTCGTGATTGGATATGACGCAGTCCTTGAAAGATGGGAAATGTAGTCCTTTAGCCTTAGAAAATTGATTTAGATTTATATATCCAAATACATGGCAAAAACAATTAAGCGGTAGTTAATGTAGTGATATTGTACAATATTGCTTACAAATTGTGTAACTGTACAGTGGTACAAAGGAATGAATAAAAGCAGTAGTAACATATACTGCAGAAAGTATACATTCAAAACAGTAATAACACAATTGTTATTGTTGTTCTTCTTTTATTCTGAAACTATTTTAGGAACATGAACATGTGGCATAATGCGAGTTGAAAGAACTTTGAATGAAATCAAAGCATTTGAGATTGTGTTATTTATTTAGGGTACAGAATTTAAAATGTGAATTTAAATCAAAATGAAATGTGTCTTTGTGAGTGAGTTAATATGTTTGATATGGTCAGTTATGATATTAATAAGAGAGCAGAACTGTGACCAGGCAGTTACTGGTTGAAACCCCCAGATTATCTGTAAAAGCTTGGGTATGGCACTCTCTTGTCTGTCAGGGTTCATGTGTTCATGTGTGTGTACCATTGTGAATATGATGTAAAACAATGTCTGCTGGACAATGATTATAGTAAAATATTGGCTACAGATTTACAATACAAAACACAATGTGGTCGACTCTGTCGCTGGATGTAAAATCAGATGACATGTAGGCTAGCTGTTGAAACTCCTGGTCATGTGTGGAACTGCTCTGTCTGAAGAATAAAAGCAAACGATATAGCTGTGTCAAAAGAAAAAAGCAAAAGGCTCCACTGGCCCTCTGGGAAAGATGACTAACATAACAAAGAAGGACCTGCTGGCTTTGTGAACTTCCTGTGGGGAAGTATTGAAACCAAATCAGGTTAGGCCACATCTGCTCTGTCCATACGGCATGGATCACTTTCAGAGCAGTTCAAAGGCCAGCCTTTTAGACCTACTCACAGAGGAAGGAGAGGGGCAGCTGGGAACACATGCAGATCACAAACACATTGCAAACACACTTTCTGGTTTGCCAGCATAGTTTTGGCCAAGTTTTTATAGACAATTTAAAAACACATCCCCAATCTGGTGGCTTTGCTTATAATTATTAGCTTCTGTTACATGTCTCACTAGGCAGGGAGAAGCCAGGGGGTGGGCAATGCAGCCGCACCCTAAACCCGATGACTATGTTACTCCCACAGAAGTGGGCCCCCTTTTCATGACGCAGCTATGGAACTAGCATTATCAACAGACAGGAAGGAGGACCATAAAATGACTGCACCACAATTTATAGTTAACCAGCTCCACTAGTGGTGTGTGTCATAATGATTACAAGAAAACCCACAAGTCTGGCCAGACCCTGAGGAATTTCCAACATCCTTTGAATTTGACTTTTTTCTGTTGCAAATTGATAGACTCAACTACTGGAGTGAGTAAAGAGTAGAGAGCACTACTTTTCTGTTTAAAAATGTTATTGTCCCAATCTCTGATAACCCTGAAGACATCACCAGGGTGATACCTAATACCTAACACCATACATACCTCCATACTCTCTTAGACATACTCAGCAACCTTTCTTTTTTGTTCCCAAAATTAATAAAGAAATTGGCAGACGTGCCTTTAAATTCAAAGGTCCTTCTGACTGGAACAATCTGCCTAATACCATAAGAACAATCAACTCGTTTCGCCTCTTCAACAACTCATTACTACCCTTTCTTAAAACATCATGCTGCTGTTTTTAATGGTAATGTCTCCTTGCTCCTCCTTTCTTGATTGACGGTTCATTCTGTTGTTCTTGTTGCTATTATTATTGTTGTCATTGTTATTGCTGATAATAATGATGATGATGACGTTATTGTCAATAATAATAATGTTATTATTATTGTTACCACTGCATTATATGTTTTGCGGTATCTATCTCCTCCTGCTTATTTTGTGTGGGTGTTTTGGGTTATGGGGATGATGTGTGGGTGGGTCGGTAAATGAGATCCTCTATGTATGTTGCATGCGATTGTGTCTGTTGTATTGTATTGTATGTTTTATGTTGGACCCCCTTAAAAACTAGATGGTATCATTTCAAGGGGCTGTCCGTTAATAAAGTTTTTTATTTATATTTATACTAGGGCTGTCAACGATTACAATATTTAATCGTGATTAATCGCATGATTAATTGCGATTAATTGCAAATTAATCGCACATCTTTTATCTGTTCAAAATGTACCTCTAAGGGAGATTCGTCAAGTATTTAATACTCTTATCAACATGGGAGTGGGCAGCTTGCTTTATGCAGATGTATGTATATATTTATTATTGGAAATCAATTCACAATACAAAACAATGACAAATATTGTCCAGAAACCCTCACAAGTACTGCATTTATCATAAAAAATATACTCAAACTGCATGTGATTATCATAAAGTGGGCATGTCTGTAAAGGGGAGACTTGTGGGTACCCATAGAACCCATTTTCATTCACATTTCCTGAGGTCAGAGGTCAAGGGACCCCTTTGAAAATGGCCATGCCAGTTTTTCTCACCAAAATTTAGTTTAAATTTGTAGTGTTATTTAGCCTCCTTCAGGACACGTGTATTTATGACATGCTTGGTACCAATGGATTCCTTAGGTTCTAGTTTCATATGATACCAGTATCTTCACTAGCTTTAAAACTGAGCCCGCTACAACCTAAACATCGCAAGTTGCGTTAATGCCTTAAAGAAATGAGTGGCGTTAAAACGAATTTGCGTTAACGTGTTATTATCTCGCTAACTTTGACAGCCCTAATCTATACTGATCTTAATGTGTAAAATTAAGATAGGGCCTAAATGAACAGTGGAGAGAGGGAGAGAGAGAGCTTGTCTCTCAGAGTGTGTTTGTGATTAACAGTCCATATAGGCTGCTGCACGGTAAACCAAAAATGACTGATTAGTGGCTCCAGAGGACAGGCATGTCCAGCTCCATATCTTTATGTTCCTCCTCCCACGCCCTTTCTGTCTCTGACAGCTGAGAGTCCTTTGGACTTAAGCCTCGAAAACAACCATCACGTTGTTATTGAAGAAGCTGAAGCCCGGGGTGGTAGCACCGGCTCCAAAGGAAAAAAAGTCAGTTTTCTTGCCCCCTTTTACCCCTGTGGGAAACTGCGAGCCCGCCCCTGGATTAAGTCCCCGCCTTTTAAACTCAAATAAGAAGGGGAACTTCAAAGGCCGTCGGCCGCCGGGGCTCCGCCCTCGCGCTCCCGGACGGCTTCACAAAGGATTTGCCGACGTTCGGGAATTCCGCCTCCAGTTCCTTTTATAGCGCCACTCGTGCGCTGGCAGCGCTCCAGGATCCCGCCCATCCCGGTTACTTTGACAACACAAAGGACTTCACGGAACTCGCAGGCGCCGCCTCCCCCTCTCCAAATAAGGGCAGCCGCTCCATGTACGGCAAACAATCGGTGCGGAGATTGCCCCTTTTCTCTTCCTTATCCCGTTTCTATGATCGGAGAGGAACTGCGCTTCAGGTTGGAAGCGGTGCGATCATGGCCGAGCGAGTCCAGCAGCCCCCAGCCAAGCGGCTCTGCTGCAGGCCCGGCTACAACCCGGCGTGCAGGCAGGGGCAGCGGGCTGGAGGAGTCCTGTGTGGCGGCGCAGGGTCCGCTCCGGGAGGGTCGGGGAACGGAAAAACGCACAACCCCGAGTCGTTGCTCGACATCGCGGCGCGCCGAGTCGCGGAGAAGTGGCCGTTCCAGCGGGTGGAGGAGCGGTTCGAGAGGATCCCGGAGCCCGTCCAGCGGAGGATCGTATACTGGTCGTTCCCGAGGAGCGAGAAGGAGATCTGTATGTATTCCTCTTTCAACGCCGGAGGAGAGGAAAGTGGAACTAGCGGGGACAATAATGACGAGACCCAGCTGCCTTTCCTACGGGGTGTCACTCTGCTGGAGGGTGGCTGGGTGGACAACGTATTGCAAGTCGGTGAGTGGATTATAACGTTAGAAAAATACAGGAAAACAGCCTACAATACACCAAACAAATAACTGGCACTGTTTGCCTTTTCCTATGGAACCATGACACACTTTTAAAGGGCTTGTGTTTGCCTTCCGTATCCTTGTGTATTATAAACAATGCAGGGTATTTCCACACCAGTCTACCCTATAGCTGTGTGAGAATAGCCTATTTTCAGATAAGCCAGTAATAGTAGCCCACTTCTCCTTGTTTTTGCCCACTGAGCTGCGCGCATTGAATTGCCCAGAGCCATCCCAATTGGAAGCTTAGCACTTTGTTCCTATTTTTATGTCTTTCCAGCTCTCCGTGCCCCCACCAATGGGTACGCAGACAAAAGCCCCCTATATCTTTTCACCGCTGGCTAAATAGACGATATTTAGAAAGGGTGGGAGGGACGGTGATTTAAAGCCACAGTGCTTCTATTTTGTTTGCCAAACACCTTTGTGAGACAGACTGAAGCTTCTCTGCTTTCCTCCCAATATTCAGTCAAAGCCCAGGCTGTATGCAGCTGGTAAAGGAAAAAGATGCCTTTTTTTTGGTCTATCTGCTGCATTATTTGTGGCAAAGCTTGGAGTAAACAGAGGTGCTGTAGGCTCAGCAACCCCCTGCCTGCCTGCCTGCCTGCCTGGCTGGCTGGCTGCCTTTGCCAGAGCCACAATATTTCACTGCAATCGTCAGTGCAATAGACTCAGCTGTCAATCCGGCTCCCCACCCTTGGAAACGGTTCAGGATTCTAATCCCATTACCCTCCCCAGTTCATCTGAATCTTAATGCATTCTGCAAACAAGATTTTATGCATGATCTTCTTCCTCCTCCCTCCCTCCCTCCCTCCCTTCACCCTATCTCCCTCGCTCCCTCTCCCTCTCTCACTTCTTGGCTTACTATCCCTCCAAAGAATCTGTGTGGAGATGGCTTCAGCTCTTGTGGGCTCCGAGAATGTGCAGTGCACAATAGTAGCCATGGAGCAGGCAGACAGGCAGGCAGCTCTCCCTCCCTCTCTGGCCTGTTTACCAGATTCCCCAGCATTAGACTCATTTGTGTGCTCACTCTTTCGGGGCTTTAGGAAGCTAAACACCCAGCACGGGGTAAAATAGTGTAAGGCGTCAGTGAGTAGTGTGTGTGTGTGCTTTGGAAAATAGTCCGAAATAGTGACAAAAGAGGGGAATGGGGTCATTTTCTTTGGCCATGCATGTTTTTTGTGCGTGTGTGAAAGAGAGAGATTATGTGTGGGGGTTTGATAAACACAGAGGGGGATTGTGCATGCATCTGTGTGTGTGTGTGTGTGTGTCTGTGTCTTCGTCTACACGGGCTGTCAGTCTCATCCCGCATGCTCACAGAGTAGTGGAGGATGACAGGCGAGTACACAGCAGGAGGAGGGCATGTTATGCTGATTGCAATTTTCGCCCCAGAATTTTTTTAGGGGGGTGGGGAGGGGGGACTAGGGAAAATAAAGCCAAGGAAGAGAAAAATGATAAATAAAAGATGCAATCTACTCCAGGGGACAGGCAGCCACTGGAGGACGAGGGCTTAAAAGCAGGGCAGCATGGGAGGGGGGCTGTCAGCCACATCACACACCACATGTATTGGCCCATCAAACACATACAGTGGGTCTGGCCTGGAAAAAAAGTGCAGGATGGTTATGTGTGTGTGTGAGGCGTGTATGGCTTTGTGTGGCTCCTAGTTTGTGTGTGTGTGTGTGTGCTGTCAGTGGGATGGGATTCAGTGTTGATGATGAAAGACAGTAGAGCAATAGAATAGATGCTGAGGTTATTGTGTATGGGGGGGAAAGCTAATATACTTGAATGGATCTGCTGTCGCTGTATTCCTTTCCTCCCCCTCTCATCTCCTCCACCTCCCTCTCTCCCAAGTGAGCAGCTATAAAACTCTCCATATTTACTCCCCTAAGGCCAACTACCAGCCCCCAGTCTCCTGTGATTATTTATCTTTTTCTCAAAGACATTAATCACACGCTTTTTTCCCTTTTTTCCTCTCCATCTCTTTCCATACATCAGTGCTGCGGAGGGAACGGATAGGGGGGATGGCGTTTAAGGGGAAGAGCAATAGATCGGGTGATATCAAGAAAAAGAGGGGAAGCCTGGAGGGTAAAAAAGTGGGTGGAAAATGCAAAAGAGGAAAGAGGCATTGAAATGGTGATTGCAAGAGAAGGGGATGTCTGAAAGTAAAGAATGAAGCGCGGAGAATGGGAGAGAGTGAGATGGATGGGTTGTTCTTTCTCCCATGCGAGCTCATCTGTTCCAATGCCAGCCTCCGAGATAAATATTCATATATGAATGCGAGTGTTATCTAGCGGTCCACCGCTCCTTCTCCTGTTATAGGAGCGTTATAACGGCCCAGCTTCAGCCCTCTTGCACTCTTTCTACTGTTGAATCAGTGATGAATTTGTCAGCCGCTGAACACATACCTAACCCCAACCTGTGTTGGGCTCTGTGTGTATAATACATTGAAAACTGCACATAATGAAATATGCATGTTGCTTTGGAGAACAGTCCAACAACCTGCTGTCCGCCATGAACATTACATTGTCATGAGCTGATCACAGAAATATCATTTAGGGCTGTCTATCGATTCAAATATTTAATCGCGATTAATCCCATGATTGTCTATGATTAATCCCGATTAATCGCACATTTTTTGTCTGTTCAAAACATTAAACATTAACATTATCTGTTCAATACATTAAAGGGAGATTTTTCAAGTATTTAATACTCTTATCAACATGGGAGTGGGTAAATATGCTTGCTTTATGCAAATGTATGTATATATTTATTATTGGAAATCAATTAACAACACAAAACAATGACAAATATTGTCCCGAAACCCTCACAGGTACTGCATTTAGCATAAAATAATATGCTCAAATCATAACATGGCAAACTCAAGGCCAACAGGCAACAACAGCTGTCAGTGTGTCAGTGTGCTGACTTGACTATGACTTGCCACAAACTGCATGTGATTATCATGAAGTGGGCATGTCTGTAAAGGGGAGACTCGTAGGTACACATTGAACCCATTTTCATTCACATATCTTGAGGTCAGAGGTCAAGAGACCCCTTTGAAAATGGCAATGCCAGTTTTTCCTCGCCAAAATTTAGCACACGTTTGGAGCATTGCAACAACAACAACATAACAGCATTCAAGCTAGCATGACATGCTTGGTACCAATGGATTCCTTAGGTTTTCTAGTTTCATATGATGCCAGCATCTTCACTCCAGCTTTAAAACCGAGCCCGCTACAACCCCCGAAAGATCGATTACGTTAAAGAAATTAGTGGCGACAAAACAAATGTGTTAACGCGTTATTTTCGCGCAACAACTTTGACAGCCCTAATATCAATAAACTAACCTGTGTGCCAAGTTTCTTCAGCTTGTCAATCAGAGCGTGCCGTGCCTCCGACTGAGCATCATTTACCGGCGTAGAAAACTTCCAGAGCTGCCTGTTCTGATCACAGCATCTGTTCTCCGGCCCCCCTTGTGTAATTTAGACTCGGCGGCTCATCACGTTGAAAGCAAGGCTAGTATTATGGTGCCCCGTCCTCTAATTATAGAATTCTAATCCTATGGCTCTAACATGGCATGACAAAGCATGTTTGCACTTCATTACCCTACCTTCCTGTTTGAGTCCTCCAGTCTGGGTCAAGTTCATCCCCACCCCCCCCCGTCTCTCATTCATATATGACATGTCCTGTCCTGCTCCTCCCCCCTTTGACCCCTCTTCCCCATATTTCTTTACTCCCACCCCCTCTGTCTGCCTTCAGGGCTTTGTGCCAGGAGGTAAATAAACCATAACCCCCACCACCACCACCACCTCACTCTCACTATCCTCTTACCGTAAGCCCCCATGTCCCTATGGAGTGACATACTGATGCCTGGCATATGTCGCTCCCTGCAATGTCATTAGGCTACATGCTACAGCCTATTCATCCAGCTCCCCTTGTTAGGCTAATTTCTCACATGAAGCTACATGTCATTTTATCATGCTGCTGCCCCAAATCTGAGTGATGAGGCCGTCGAGGCTGCTTTGAATTCAACTAGAATGAAAGCAGATATCCTGTAGCCTATTTTTGGTGCATTTTCCATGGTGGTGTTGTTGGACTAGATAGCCCATACTATTTTGCCATTCCCCTGCTTAAAATATCACTGAATGTCCATGGCAGTCATGCCTGTTTGAGTGTGAATGTCATCCTCCTCTGCTCCACCTATTTCAGAGGCGAATTTGTGTGTGTGCACATACGCGTGTGTCCGTCTTGTGCTTCTGCACGCTCATAACTCAGGTTAATTTGTTCACGCTCGGGAGAATCTTAATTAGGTTTCTGCGTCATCTACTCTCTCTCTCTCACCCTCGTTTTATCATGATGTCAATGAAACGGTGAAATAACAACCCAGGCTGGTGGTTCCCTGTTTTTTAACCTGTTCCTTTTTCTTTTTTTTTTGGTAACGCAGATGGTGAAAATCATAACACAGACTCTCCTGAACCTTATGTTTAGCTCGTAAAAAAGCACACTTTAGGTGTGTGTGAGTAGAGGAGCTGTGGAGCCATATGTCATTTCCTATTGACTTTAAATCACATGTGTGCTTAGCATTCAGGCAGAACCGTGGCAGTATCAGACATAATTTACAACAATACAACACACAGGCACGGACAACACCCACAAAACAAAGAGGCTGATAAAACAACAAAGAATATTTGCACACACTAGCAGGTTTTTGTTTGTGTGACAAAGCGGCGAGCCACATGCCAAGGAGAAATCTGCGTCGCTTGCAAAGGTGGAGTAACACCGAGCATGTTTGTGCAAGAGCACGCTCGTGCACACACACACACACACACACACACACACACACACACACATTTTTGTACTTTTGAGCTAAGAATTCACGAGGCTTCTTGAGGGACCCACATCGACATTTCAAGCATTTTGTCCACGGAGGTGCAGAATTTAAGATGCCAAACGTGAATCTTGCACGAGCATGTCGTCTGAGAGACGCTATCGGGCCGAGCTGGATTTTTTTGGTGGGTGAGGGCTTATTGTTTTTGTTTGTGTGTGGGCTGTTTCTTTTCATGTGGGTGGATCTGGTTTTATTTTCCTGTTAGGTTAGAGAGAGTTCCTTTATCTTTTTACAATGCCCGTTGAGATTGAGCCCACATGCCTACCACCAGAGACAGACAGAGAGAGACAGGACGCATATGCTGTTTTAACTGTGTGAAACCAAAGTGTTGTAAAGAGGCTCAACTTGTGACTCAGGACTTTAAAGAGAGGCTGACACAAAATGACTCATGACTTTTGAAAATTATTCCCCAAAAAAAACGTTTGATGCTATTCTAAAATGTAAGCTCTTTTTGAACCTTAAAGTGAGTTAATCAGATGTTGTTTGTGGGACCGAGCCTCTCAAAGGTGAGAGCGTTGAAGGAGCAGCGATCCTGAATCCGGTGCCTCAGGTCTACCCCCAGCCATGTGACTATCCCTGGGCTTGTATCGTCATGGAAACATGGCTGAGCCTAGAGCTAGTGTAAACAAATGGCTGTCCAAGAGGGAGAGAGGGAGAGAGAGAGAGGGAGAGAGGGAGAGAGGGAGAGATGGGCAGCAACCGCATCCATGTGAAGAGACATTGAGTCTTTAGGGAAAGTGCTCTCTCTGACTGACTGTGCAGCAGATTCCAGGTCTTTGTCCCATTATGTTGGCTGAATGGAAAAAAGATAGGATACATTTCAGATGTCGCTTAATGAAAACACGTTAGCTTCTTTGTGTAGAGTGTGTGCACATTTCTGTAGACACATTTTTTTCAGTTTAATAACTATGTAACATTATATCTGGATTCACAAATCGTCCAGGTAATGAGGTTTTTATTTACCTCTAGTTGCGTCTCCCATATCTCCCATGTAAAGTGAAGAAAGTGTAAGCATCGCTGTAAATCTGAAATGTGTTTACGTGATAATTACTTTCATTCTTCTCATAATGAGTTTCAGCACAAGCTCAGTTTCCGCCTTCGATTACTTACAGACAGTAAGCTAGTTTTCAGTCTGGGTGGCCCCCCTCAAGGACTGAACCCATAAAGCAAACCCTGACGTTGCCGTGCCGTCAGTGATAGATGACCGCTGCTTCTTCTGCCTGCTCTGTCATGTTCCCAGCACGTCAGAAGTTTCCAGAAGGCCCCAAATGCTTGTCACAGCCCCAACTCCAAACTCTAACCAACCCCGTTCCCGGACCCAGATGTGCCTCTAGATAGATCATTCCCACCACAGACCATAACTTCCTCGAGCCAGCCGTGTTCCATCCTCTACACCCAGCCGTAACGGTCTCCTGCTCTTCACATTTCCAGCCCTGTACCCAAGACGTATACCACTAGACAGTCCTTTCTGCCATCTCAAGCCTTATATTTCCAGTCCTTCCACCTGACTGGAGCCAGCCTCCCTCCCAGTCCCCATTCCTGGTCCCAGACATAGCCGTTTCCTCCCCTCCCCTCTTAAATCACCACTCCCGGTTCCAGCTCTAGCCACCTTGCGTCTGCCACGCTCCCAGGCCGATTACCAAGTTGCCCAAAATTACCCAGCACGCTAACGCTGGCTCCTTCTCAGGGTCGCTCAATGTACAAGATCAGCGTGCGTCGCCCCAGTTAAAATAAACCAGCTAAAGTAATAAAGTTCCAGTGTGAGCTCTCTAACGTCTGCCCCAGTCCCCGTTCCAGCTTGACTTGTCTCCTGTCCCAGACTGTGGCTGCTGGGTGTGCGTCAGCAGCACAGCTCCTCGGCTGGCTGACTCTGTCTAGGAATCCGGTGCTCCTTCCACAGAGCCGCTGCCCCTCTCTTCACTGTGAGCACAGGCAACGGAGCACAGGGAGCAGGCGATAGAAAGGCTACTAAATCCACAATGACAAGGCCCTATTAAAAGCTGTTTTTTCTATTTCATTTAATGACTTTTATTACCAGCCGCCCTTCTCTCTTCGATTTGGCAATAATAACAACAGGGGAATGCAGCACTCAGCGTTCTCCTATCTGATGCTCCCTTTCACTTTTTTTTTTCTTTTTTAATGAATTCCTCTTTGCACCAATGGGCTGCTGAAATAAGCACAAAGCAGGCCAAGTCTCTGCTTACTGCAGTGGAAGGTTCGATGCATGTATACCGCGTGTGTGTGTGGAGTTACTATGAGAATACGTGTTAAAGACTAACCATGCTTTCACTGTTGCTACAGAACAGAGCCTCTCTGTGCAGTTTGTTCAACAGCTGTTTCTCCCCAGAAGCCAAACAGCTTTGGATCAGCCCAAAGACTACAAATGATATGTGTGTGTGCACATAATCACTGTATACTTTTCTGACAGAGTAGAAAGTTACCTGCTGTTGTCCCAGATTTAGGGCAATCTTTTTGATCTGTCCCAGACAAACACGAAGGGTGTAGCAAAGAATATCTCAACTTTTGCTTGTAGTGTTTGGTCTACGTTAACTTTTACCGTAGACGCTGCTTGCTGAAAAGAAGCCACCGAGGATATTTCTGTGTTGTGACAAACTTTAACTTTGACTCTTGATGCTGTTGTAAATGATTGTTGGGTTGAGAGCGGAGTGTGCATTCACTAGGCGTGGGAATCACCGGAGGCCCCACGATACGATATCATCACGATACTTCAGTCACGATGCGATCTTATTGTGATTTTAAACATTTTGCGATATGCTGAGTATAGCGTTAAGATATATTACCTTATTTCAACTGCAAATTATGCAGTTTGTCAACATCTGTTTTTATCTAATAAGATACAGCTTTCACCCTCTCATTTCAGAATTTTCATTACAATATCTTGAGGTCAGAGGTCAAGGGACCCATTTGAAAATGGCCATGCCAGTTTTTCCTCACCAAAATTTAGCCTAACTTTGGAGCATTATTTAGCGTTCTTCCCGCTAATATAACATGGTTGGTACCAATGGATTCCTTAGGTTTTCTAGCTTGATATGATACCAGTATCTTCACTCTAGCTTCAAGACTGAGCCAGCTACAACCTCTGAAATACAGAATAGTGGCCGGGCCCACCAGCGGGGCGTCGGAGTGTTCATAGGTTAATAGTTTGTATAATAAAAGATCGATACTTGACGTCCGTGTATCGATACCATATAGAGTGCTCCAGGTGTGACGTATTTTTGTAGGCCAACCAGGAAGTTAGCATCGCCCTGGGTTCCCTCGACAAAAAGCCAATGGGATTTCTCCATTGGATTTTGGATTATTGCTGAAAATAAGCTCCGTGGCAAAAAAACGTTTATGATACTTACACTTTGTGAACACCACTTTTATGATTTTTGAAGCGTGAATGCAATCGTTAGAAGTGAAAAGCTAACGTTAGGCTATAAACGAACTACACCACGGTCGCATGAACGCAAGTATACACAACGAGGCTGTAAAGGCGGATTTGTGTTCGGCGTGATGGCGTTTAGTAGTCTCATTTAGCCACTTGTTAGCAACCGCCTTTTTTAACACACGTAAAGCTTAAAAATCGTGGGCTATTTATTGATGTATTTTATATCTTAGAACAAAACGTTAAAATCTCTTAAGCTTGTGTTTAACCACAGACATTATTTCATGCATCTAACTGAAACCCCATTCAAAAAACCCATTGACTTCCAGACGAGGGAACCGGAAGTGCTAATATGCTAACTCATTTCCGGGTTTTAGGACTCATTCCTGTAGCACTCTATTGCCACGCAAAATATCGGGATACTATGCTGTATCGATTTTTTTTTTTCCCTCGCCCCTTCAAGCTTCTTCCTGGACAAAAATATGAATTCTCCAGATACCTACACAGGACTTTATGTACAGGTAGATTCTTTCAGCCTGTCTTTATCTGTGTGTGTGAATACGAACATGTGCGTGTGTGCATTTGTGTGTTAATGGCTCAGTGAGTGTGTTTAGGGCTGTGTGTGTCAGGCTGAATAAAGGTGAGGCATGTTAATGATAAGAGGCTGGATGACATTCCCGTCTGTCATCATTCCCACACTATCCCATTTTCACTCGCACACACACACACACACACACTTGCTTGCACACATGCTTTAAGACACACACTGGTGCCGGTGACTAGGCGCCTTAGAATAAACAACAGCAGAGGATGCGGGTTTACCTGCTGCTGACCCCTATCGCACACACACACACACACACACACACACCGACAGAGGTGTTCACTCATCGACTGGTCCCTCCTCCAGCATTGAGCTGGCCCATTGCTGACCTCTTCACTTGACCCCCAGGGATTTACTAAAGCCAGAGGTCAATCTGGTCAGACTGTCCCTCCAGCGGCCGATTGCTCTGCTTGAAAGACGGGCCCATGCTCAGATTATTGCTTTCCGATAAACATCACCTGAGCAAAGGGAAAGAATGCTTGCCTGATTGAATGTGTCTTTTGCATGTTCCAATAAGCAGTTTCTCACCTCAGAGATCAGTCAGAGAGGAGATAAAGAAAGTACGAGCCCAGTTTTTTTTTTTAGTGGAACAATCGGGAATCCGAGCCAGACTGAGAGGGGGAGTTTACCCCTTCTTCTCTCTCCCTGCCCGGCAGGCTTGAGTGCTGTGTGAGCTATGTGGAGGAGGAGGAGGAGGAGGAGGAGGTCCTGAGAGTGTGAGGTGACTCTGGCTGTGCCTGGTCCAACGATGTCGTGGCGGTGTGGCATGTGAGACATGCATTCACTGCTCGGTGGAAGAGCGGACCTGAATAGAGGCAGAAAGGCTCTCCAGGCATGAGAGTCAGACAAAGAAAGAGAACGAGAGAGATTCAAAGAAAAGGAGAGGACGGCTTTCAGCTGACTGTGGAATCTAGTTTGCCCTTCTAAAGGGTTTTGTCTTTAAGGAGCTCTTTCTTGCTAATTTCTTTGCTTGCTTGTTTTTTTTTTTTCTTACCTCATTCCTGCTCTTCATCTCCCTGTCATCTTATTATCTTGCTCTTCTTCTCCTAATCACTCCATACCTGTGCCCACACTCCTTCTCTTTCATGCATTCCTTCATTGTGTTTATAAGCTCTTTTTTTCTCCCCTTCTCAATTTTCCAGTTTCATTTCCCAAGCAAGGCAATAGAAACTCATATCTTATTTACACTGCCCCTATCTAGATACAGCATGTTTCCATAGTGTTTCCTGTGTCTAAACTCCCAAAGGAAGGCTAGCCTGCTAGCTAGCTCCTGCTCTCTCTCTCTGTGCTGTGCTTAGTGCTAGCATCCAGACCTCAGGGGCTATCACTGTTTCTACATTTAGAGGCTCTCTGTTTACCACTGTCTGGAATTAGCAGAGGAACACATCTTGGCCTATTTGCTGTTGTGTCTTTCGCTAAGTTTTTAAATGATCCTCACCCTGATGTTTCCCGGTTGTTAAGGACCACCATGGAACCTTTTCAGGGTCCGGCATGCTCTGCCCTTCAGAGATTAATCTGGTATCATTACTTTTTATGTTAGTCATTTAGCCGATGCACCGGATGAGCAGTTCAGTGTCTTGCTCGATGACACGCTGAATGCTTTTTGCACAGGTCAAGGTTTTTACTCAGGCTGGGTATTGAACCACAATGCTCTGTTGGTTTGTAGCACAGAGTATCGATGATTGTCAAGTACTAGGGATGTTAATAATTAACCGTTTAACCGTTAACCGACGTTAAGAACTTTAACCGATTAACACTATTGGTTAAAACGGTTAAAATATATATTAATAATGAATTAAAAAGCTGAGAAAAACTCAGAGGAGCGGGTCGTCTCTTTAAGCAGAAAAGCTGGTCCACCTTAAGAGTCCACCTTAAGAGGCGGAGCCGGAGTTGCAAGATACAGGAAGTTGGCTCCGGTCTCTGGCTCGCTTGAGCGAGTTGTAGCCTCGTAGCATTTATCCACCGACAAATAAACTGTACACACACTGTCTGCTACACCTACGTTTACAGCTATAACGCCACCGACAAACCCACACTCCCCGCCGCCACACACATACGGTCTGTCGGACACTCGTAAAAGTTACGCCGCAATGACAGAGCGGCGGCGAGCACGAAGCTACCAGCAGAGCTACAGCTGCTAACGTAGCACAAAAACACACTCCGTTTGTCAGACAATCGCTATCGTTAATCTGGGCAGACAGAGTATCATTACGCCGGGCAGACACACAGCGGACAATCTGCTAAACTAAACTAAATGTGCAGTGGAGACTTTTACTGGGAACGTGGCTGCATGTCCGCGACACTACACGCAGCACCGTGGCTGCTATTGTAGCTCTCCTGATGGTGAACTGGGTACTCAGTTGTCAGCTGCCGCACCGCTGCATGCGAGGCACTAATCTTGTAGGTTAACGGTTAATAATCGGTGCACGAGGGTCGGTTATCGGTTAAGAATTGTTTTCAAAATTAGCATCCCTATCAAGTACCGAAAGCTATCATCAGTGGTGGGATGAAACTAAGTACCTTTACTCAAGTAACGTACTTAAGTACAAGTTTGAGGTACTTGTACTTTATTTGGGTATTTCCATTTTCTGCTACTTTATACTTCTACTCCACTAAATCTCAGATACAAATATTGTACTTTTTGACTGCACTACATTTATCTGACAGCTTTGGTTACTTTGCAGTAGGGCTGGGTCGAATGCTTCGAAGCTTCAAAGCTTGGACCATTGCCATGGTAATCGACCTCCAAATCAGTATTCAAATGCTTTGTTTTTTTATATGTGAAAACTGTATATATATATATATATATATATATATATATATATAAGTATGTAATAATAATATAATAATGTATAAATCCCCAAATAGCCCATGAAATAAGGAATAATCTCAGAACATTATTCATATTCAACATTAGTTATTATTCGTTATTCTCAGACGGATATCGCTGTTTGCTATGTGTAGAGGTGCGTGTGTGTATGTAGTGCGGCAGCGGCGCTGTCCCGAAGCTTTGAATACCTTACCTTACCTTTCTCACCGAAGCTTCAAAGCCCAAAAAATGGTATTCGGGACAGCCCTACTTTACAGATTCAGATTATTAAAACAAAATATAATCAACTAATAAATGATGATGTATTATTATTATAGATTAAACTACCCAGCAGTATATGAAGTAGTTAAAATGAGCTCCACATTTACCAGCTGCAACATTAAAGTGATGAACAGATTAATGCGTCCATAATTATAATACAATAATTTATATTATTCTGCATAATGAGTACTTCTAGTTTTCTAGTACTTGAGTATATTTTGATGCTAATACTTTTGTACTTTTACTTAAGTACAATTTAGAATGCAGGATTTTACATGTAACGGAGTATTTTTACACTGTGGTATTACTACTTTTACTTAAGAGCGGAGTACTTCTTCCACCTCTGGCTGGCATCGAACGTCTGGTCCAATTCATACTCTTATTCTTTGTTCAGAAAGGTCCTGATTTAAATCTAAATCTTTGTCTGTTTTATATAGACAAAGTCCTGGTATGGCTGCTTGTGTTATACAATATTTAATATCTTAGAACTTTCTTTGTTCGGAAAAAGTTTTTTTTTTCTAGAAAATAGTGCTTTTATTTCTCAAAATAAGGTATGGAAAAAAATTAATACTTTCAGATCTGAACTAAAACAGGGGCATCAGCATTCGTAACGAAAAACTTGAAACCATACCCAGTTTTGACAGAATGTAGAGCTGCAACGATTAATCGATTAGTTGTCAACTATTAAATTATTATTATTAAATCAATCGGCAACTATTTTGACAATCGATTTATCGGTTTGTGTTATTTTTTAAGAAGAAAAAGAGTCTAAATTCTCTGATTCCAGCTTCTTAATTGTGAATATTTTCTGGTTTCTTTACTCCTCTATGACAGTAAACTGACCATCTTTGGGTTGTGGACAAAACAAGACATTTGAGGACGTCATGTTGGGCTTTGGGAAACACTGATCCACATTTTCCACCATTTTATAGACCAAACAACTAATCGATTAATTGAGAAAATAATGAACAGATTACTCGACAATGAAAATAATTATTAATTGCTGCCCTAACAGAGTGTTGTAGCTGCTGGGTTTAAGTCAGAGTATTTTGGGGTATATCCTTTGCTGTAAGCCTTTGCCAGAAAAAAAGCTGTGACTCCTTGCTATCATTAGCTAGTGGGAAATTAGCCCCATAAATCAGGTTGTGTCTGCGCCGTGCTCTGCTCATACGACCATACAGGACTACAGATCCACCGTTGTTGTTACTTGGCATTGTTGAGGATGCCTGCCACCCTGTCTGTCTGCATTCTTGCCCAAAACCTACTATCTGGCTGCCTGTCTGTCTGGCTAGCTGTTAGCCGGCTAGCTGTCCCTCCTGGGTGGCTATACACCGCCTCACCTCCTACCCCCCCTCACAGCCAGTGACAGCCCAGCCCAGGGAGACGTGGGTAATGGTCCTCTCTGATGTACAGCCTGACTCAATTGGACTGGATGGCAGACACACGCCTAAAATAACAAAAGGAGGGGAGAGAAAGAGAGAGGGGGGTGGCGAGGGAGGAGGGGAGGGAAGGAGCGAAGCGATCGATAAAGCAGGGACACATCGCCTAATAAAGATTTATTCCTTTCCCCCCCCCCTCGCCATCCGCCTTGGCAGGGCAGAGAGGGGGGAGGAGAGAATGTGATTAGTGGACTTCTTCTCCCAGGGTGCCTCTGATAGCATGTGCGTACGCGTGCACGGCAGTATGTACATCTCCAAATGCGCTGTGGGTATTTTTTTGCATCTCTTGTGTGCTCGTCGCATGCGTCTCTCTCTCTCTCTCCCGAGAGCAAAGGGGGTTAAAAACAGTCTCTGTCGTTTGTTCTGCCGGCAGTGGCACTAGCAGCTGCAGCTGTGTCCCTGCCTCCTCTCTCTCTCTCTCTTTCTGTCAGCTAATATTTAGTTAATCTTTGGTCTGGGACCTACGGGACTGGCCGGAGCTCCTGGTGCCCCATCCATCTCGCGCTGATCTATATTCCACGCTGGATCCCTGTGCCATTAACCACCACCGAGGGGAGGAGAGGAGGGGATAGAGAGGCGCAGAGGTAGAACGAAGAGGAAAGGGCAGATGGGTGCAGGGAGAGCTGTAGAGAGACAAGAGAGTGATGGAGAGGAAGCAATAGAGAGGGGGGGAGAGGGGGGGGGGGGGGGGGGGGCTGTCTACCGTCTCAACACTAAATGAGAGGGAAAGGGAGGAGAGGAGGTGGGCCAGCTATTCCAGCCATGCACAAAAATGTCCTCCTAATTTTGAGGAAAAAGGCGAATAATTTGCAAGAAATGCTGCGAAGGGATGCATGTTTATATTTGGAGCGCACCGCTCCCATTCATTCTCTCCTACCTCTTCTTACTTCCTGCTTTATTGGATACTGTCCTGATCAAGGCTTTTATATAGAATAGCAGGTGGAATTACTTAAATCCAGCTGAAAATAGTGAGGTGTGAAAGGTCGAGGAGGAAAAAGGTGGCGTAGGTGGAGGAGGAGGAGGAGGAGGAGGAGGAGGAAAAAGAGGCAGAGGTGTGGGAGTGAGTGATCCATATGCATAGAGCAGGCCACTTCATTGATATGCATTGTGTAGTTATGAAGGGGTCCACCTGTGAAGGCTCCAAGTGCTGAGTCACTCACTAACGCGCAGACTAAATGCTTTTATCCCAGACGCCTGGTCCATCTGAATGGAATATAATAGGCCATAAAGTGCTTTGCTAGCAGCGGCTGCTTGCCCCGTGGCAAACCCTCGCCCCTCGCTCCCCTACTCCAAATCTCATTTCGCCACTTTTATGGAAACAAAGCATGTATACGCTCTGCTTTAATTACATCGTTTTTTTTCTCCTCCTTTCAGTGTTTTTTCTTCTTTCCATCCCTCTTTCCGTTGTTGTTGTGCTTCAGCCACAGAGAGCTCCCTCTTCTCACTTCAGCCCTACTACACTCCCAACGTCCCTCCCCCCTTCAGTCATGTGTGATCCCTTTGCTGCTGCTGTGTGTGTGTGTGTGTGTGTGTGTGTGTGTGTGTGTGTGTATGGGGCACCTGTTTGGGATCTCGTTGTGTGTTTAGGGTCATGCCTGCAGGTCGTGCGTAATGAATAGCAGGGCTGTTGCTGAGGCACAACTGGTTGAGAAGGAGGTAGCCAGAGAATAGTGGCGGAAGGAGAGGAGGAGGAGGAGGAGGATGGAGGGACGGCTGGAGGGAGGGAAGAGAAGAGCGAGGGAGCAGGAGGACCAGCGAGGGAGGAAGGGAAGAGTGGCTGCGAAGCCAGTGAGCCTTAACCACCTTCTGTCAGTCTGTCTGCTCTCAGCGCTGTTTTCTCTCTCATAGGAATCTAATGGCTTTTCCACTGTCCTCCTTCCAAACCTCCACCACCACCACCACCCTCCTCTCCCCCCTGCTTTCTCTCCTTCTCCATCGCTGTGCTATTTTTTTCCCTTCTTCTACTCCTCTCCATCTCCTCTCACTTTTCCGTTTCTCCTCCTGGAGTCTCTGCGCTGTCCTCCCCTGCTACCACTCCTCCCTCTCTCTCTCTCTCTCCCTACGTCCTTCCAGCTGCTGGCCAGGGGAACAGCTGACTAAATCTAAAGCTCGGGCCCCTGGCTCTGGCCCCGGCCCCAGCCACGGCTCTGCCACAGCCTCCTCCTCCTATTCTCAGCCCCCCCCCTCCCTCCCTCCTCTGGCCTCTAGCCCTGGCTCCTCTCTCAGCAGCCCCAGCTCAGCCCTGGCCCTGCCTCTGAGCCTCGGCTCCAGCTCTGCCTGACTCTCAGCAGCTCCCTCCAACCATCCCCCCTCCATCCCACTTCGGAGCTGAAAAGCCTCAAAACCCCTCTCATTCTCTCTCTCTCTCTCTGTTTTGCCTATAAGCCTGCCCTCTCTCTTTCTCCCATGTTCTGTTTTTTCACTCTGTATTTTCTTGCTAATTCACCCCCCTCCTCCCTGCTCTGACGGGCTGTAGCTGGGCCCCTGGTACTGTCCCAACGTATCTGGACCGAGGCCTCATCCAGGTTGGCTGCAGTTCAGTTCTCTGGCTCCTCCACGCAGCCTCTCTAGCCAGGCATCTTTCTCTCTCTGGCTAGTAGTCACTGTAACTCATTGTGGCTCGCTCTACTCCAAGCCACGTTCGGCTCGTACATTTGGTCGTTTCTGGCTCGACACTTCCGAGCGAAGCTCCTTTGTGTCCTCGTGCGTGTCTTTGTCTCTCGCTTCTCTTTAACTTGTGGAGACAGGCTCGGCCCCATCGCGAACACATACGCTCGGCACGCAGACGCACGCGAGAGTGTGAAGCATATGACACATGATTGGCAGCAGGGGGAGGATGGGGGAAAAGCGAGCGAAAGGGGAAGTGGGCCTTGTCGCATCTCCAGGCAAGCCGGGGGCTCGAGTTTGATCGCTGCCTAGGGAAGGGAGCCTCTGTCCCCTCCCGTCCCCTCCTCCCCTCCCCAACCTCTGTGGCTGTCAGAGCGAGGCTGCAGGCTGGCGTGATTAGGTGCAGGCCCGGGCTCCGCCATCACTCTGCTGTTGCCCACAGAAGACACCTGTCAATGCTCTTCCTCTTCTCTGACACCCAACTGCTCCGAGATGAGCGACACAGGGCTGACAGAAGGAAGTTCAGAGAGCACCCCACAGCTACAGTGGGATGCACACACACACACACACATTCCCTTTGTGTGGAAGTGGGCCAAGGAAGCCCAGGCAGGAAGAAGCAGCAGCAGCGTCGGTCTGTGCCAGTTGAAGCAACATCAGAATCTTCTGGAACACCTCGCAACTCCTCACAGATTATTATTATTCAGCCCACTCCCTGTCTGTCTAATGCCCAATACAGCCTTTGTCGTTCTCGCTGCCTTTGTTGTCATTTTGTGTTGTTTTGGTTTTGTGTGTGTGTGTGGAGAGGAAATTGGGGAGGGGGGAGAAAAGCAGCAAAAGTTTCCTTTTGGAGTCACGTTTTCTCTTGTTGACTGACAGATACGGGACGATGAAAGCAAATCACAACGTGCCACCGACTTCAAAGCTTCCTGTGTTCCTCCGTTTATTGGCAACAACGCACAACAACCTCTCTCCCAATGTGGATTCTTCAAAATAGGGAGGGAAAAAAGCTAGACGAAACAGAGGCAGATGACAAAAGGAGCTACCATCCAAACAGCTAGAGGGGGAAGAGGGAGGAGGAGGAGGAGGAGGAGGAGGAGGAGGGGGTGCTAAATAATCAGACCTAAGCAATGTAACCGAATCGGACTGCTTTTCAAAAGCATTTTCAATCAAAACAGGCTTTTGATGCGCACTGATTCTGATACCGGGGATGTTTGAGGAGAGAAAAAGTGACGGCTTGAAGTTGTAAAGAAGTCTCTGCTTTGGGGGGGGGGGAGCTTTGGTACCTCGCTGAGTGGTGTGTTTGGAGTGTGTGTGTGTGTTTTGTACGGACAAGCGCAGCAGTAATTAACTAAGTGTAAAAGCTAAGATGAAGTAAGCCGCTTGGTTCTGCTCTCCTAACCTTATAGACTCTCTCTTCCCCCCTTTTATTCTTTCTCTTGTCCAGGATGGCACCCATTGACTGCCACTGACCTAATTTGGGCAAATTTCACTGACCTACTTCATGGGTGAATGCTGACTTGCCCACGGGAGGGGATTCTCTCACACACACACACACGCATGCACCCACATATTCTTCTCTATCCTTATGATTAATATGCAGACCCTCAACCTCCTTTACGGTTGCCATGGCGCTGGGCATGTACCCCCTCAGTTGTGCCCTATACTACACCTCCTCGATCCCACATTAAACCCCCCGTCGTAGCCTCCTTCGGCGCTCAAATGAACATAATGAGGATCTCAAAGTGCAGACAAGTGGTGAAATATAAACATAGCAGTTGGCCTTTGTTTCATGTGGTCTCAGAGGTGACATAGTCCTTCACTTCACAACTCTCTGAAGAGACATAATCAGCGTAATTGCACACGGATATGATTATTCTTCTGTCATCTATGAAAACGGTAACTTGAGCGAATTTGATTAAACAACGTGGAGATGCTCCGCGTGCGCAGACAATCACAGTAATTCCTTTACAGAGTTAGATGGATGGAGACCACCGTCCCGTAGGAGGACTGGCATCTTTAACCCACTTGTATTAAAATTAATTCATGCATCGTTGTGTTCCTCTAGCAGATTAATTCCCAGTCGACCGGACACATACGGTCCTCTTGAGGGTTTCTGGAAAAGGCTTTGTCATAGCTGGATTAGTTTTGCCCTTTTTAACGTGAAGATGATTAGTAATAAACTTCTCTGCCTGCAGCCTCCCACGAGGACATGGTAGTTGGAAGCAAGTCTAACCTGATTCAGTGTTTTGGTCACGCTCGTGTGTTATTCTTTGCAAGCTTTTGTGCAGCTGTGTGTGTTTGACAAAGAATGAGAGGTATTTTTTGTTTCTATGTGTGTGGACCTGCCCGCTTTTCTCTGTGTGTTTGCCCGCATGTATATGCACGGCATGTGCCCCCCCCTTGAATGCAAAAACACACATGTGCGTACACGCACGCAGCGGGCAAGACATGTGTTGTCATGGCAACACATGCAGATGTCAACAAAAGAGGCTCCAGGGTGAACATTGTCTCCCTCTTGTCCAGCAGGGTGCAATTTATCTCAATGGAGCCATGAAAGGCAGCTATTTACATGAAACGAGAGCTGTTTCTGGGAAATAGGGGTCTCTCTGAAGGTTTTGATGTCAGCTGCCTGCTTTTAGCCTGAGAGTGGAAACCTAAACCATCTAGAGAGGCAGAGAGAGAGAGGGAGAGGAGCGAGCTGTAAACCTACTGAGAGAGCTCAGTTCCCTCATGTGGTTGCAGCTCGTCACCCTGAAAGTCTTTCACCGTTTCCCCTCAACACGCTTGGAGAAGGCCAAGCGTAGCGTGTGATTTCAGATGCTTACAGTTTGCACCGAGTAAATCTAAACCCCTTGCTTTATAGCTTATCCTTAAGAGAGTGGTCCTAACATCAACGTCAATATTTACAGGAATAGCCCGCAGGCAAGAGAATCGACCACCACGATTCAGCGGAGACGTATTCAACCTTTCTCTTGCTCCCCCCCCTCTCTCTCCTCCTCCTTTCTCTCTCCCTCACCCCTCACTTGTCTTCATCCCGGTAATTCCCGTTCTCTGCTGCAGCCCGTCGATCACGGCGCCAGGTGGCTGAGATATTTAGGTTTGCCTTTGTTTTGTGTGTGTGCACACAAGGTGCACCCCGCACACGCGTGCGCAGCGTCATTCGCCGGGGCCGCGGCTTTGACACGGGCTCAGCGGCTGTTTGAGAGATGCTGGATGACGCGTGTCAAGTGATATTAAATGTGAGAGAACCTCCCCTCCTCCCTCATTCACCCCCCCCCCCCTCTGCTCTGCCCATCCCTCCGCCGTGGACTGTGTCCGCTGTGGTTAGTGTGAGCTATGACACTTTTCACTGGCGTTTTAGGGGGGGGAGTGGCCACTTTGACCTACATAAGCTCTCGGAAGGTCAATGGACATACAGCTGAATGTGCACACGTACTGTCACCATGCCACATGACACATGCTTTGTAATTTCATAATCCAAACAAATCTGTGTCAAGGCGTTAGTGTGTGAGCCACATATTTGTCTGTGGCAATGATAATTGCTTGGTAATTGCTAATGAATGGGTGTGTGTTTCAGTGGTTGCAGTGCGTTTGTGTTGTCTTCAAAGAGAGGTGTTGCGGTAAATCCAGGTCACTCTCAGACACGCTGTGTTTAGATTATTACACAAATTCATTGTATTTGAGAAGAAAGATAAATACATAGGTATGGAAAAGGAAAGTGGCATGTAAAAGGTTAACCTCTTTCCTGGTGAATGTATCATTTCTCTGGTGGTGTTTGCACACGTGTGTGTGAGTATCTGCTTCCATCTGTGTCAGGTAATAATGTGGAAGTATGAGTAGTGGGCCAGTGTGCTCGGTGCTATAATGGGACAGCCTTAGCGGGGGGGGGGGGGGGGTTGTTGTTGGGCAGGGGCGTGTTTTACGCCAGGATGTGGCATGCGCTGCCGATACAGAGAGCAGCGGGTGTGACCTCAGTGACTCCAGGAAGGAAGGGGTTAAGCACGAGCCGGCAGGGCTGCATGGGCTGCGTTACGCAAACTGGCGGCTGGCTGGAGCTGAAAGGGGAAGTGCTGAGCTCAGAGGAACACTGGCTCAGAGCCATCACTCCCTCCTCCCTCCTCTGAAACCCCCCCCTTCGCCTCCCCTGGCCCTCTTCCCCACCTCCCCGCTACAGCTGAGCGCTCCCCATGCTTCCCACCGCCAGGCGTGGTGATGTGTGTTTGTGTGTCTGTGCTGGAATGCAGCTCCCCCCTCGGCTGGGGCCTGTGTGTGTGTGTGTGTGTGTGTGTGTGTGTGTGTGTGTGTGTGTGTGTTCATGTGTGGGTGTGCACGTGTGTGTGTGTGTCTGTCTGGAATGATGCCTCCCCTTGTCTAGTGTGTGACGTCAGTACACACAACGGGTCAGCTTAGGGCTAGGCAACGTTCTGTGTGTGTGTGTGCGTGTGTGTGTGTGTGTGTGTGTGTGTGTCGTGGGAGGGGGGAACAGGGGAGGAGTCAGTTATTGGAGAGAGAAAAAGGAAAGAGGAGGGGCTGTTTGTGAGCAGAAGGAGGCTGACTGCAGGGAGTCACTGAAGCCAATATGTATGTGTGCATGCATGAAGGCATCATGAGTGTGTGTCAAAGGGTGGGGTAGTGTGTGTGCGTGTGTGCGTGTGTGCGCGTGTGTGTGCGCGTGTGCGTGTGTGTGGTGGAGTGTGTCGAGTGACTTTCCAAACGAAATGGGAAGGGTAAAGAGCGTAAGGTTATTTCCTGGCGTGGACAAGAAGTGAACCTAAAAAATGCACCCATTCTCGCACATGTGTGCACACAGTCATGCGGTGGTTTTCAGCTATTTTCATATGCAAATGAATTCTGTTCACTTTCAGCCATGTTAGCGCCCACAGTAGTGCCTTATTGTCTGTGTGCTGTACTAGCTTCACAGAATCTGAATTTTTTACCCTTTTTTGTTTTTGAGCTTTGATGTCAAGACCAATTTTTGAAAGCTGTTTTATCAAAAAGATTAATCTCAAAAGGATTTATAGGGCAAAGTTCAAATTAAGCAAGAGAAACACATCTGTGATCAATTCTGACAGGCACAGCAAATGTCCTTTTGGCACACTTTCCGCGTGCAAATTATGCGCAAGATCTAACAAACAAAGCTCCGCCTCACTAACACACACATTCCCAAACCAATGAAAATCATGTATCGCCATATTCTTTGTTTATTCCTTTTTACAATGTCCCGTGTGTAGCCGACACAGACCGGTTCATCTCGACCCAGACTCTCCTTCACGAGGACGCGATCGCTATAATGTCTCGACTGCATAGGTTTGTCGTTAGCAAGATACTGAAGCCCTGAAGTAGCAGACAATGGCTTTTCAATGGATCCCATTACCTCCGTCTATAGCTTGCGTGGCTCTACTGGGACAGGCCTCTGCTAATTACACACATTCATTTCCAGCCAGCTGTAATTTCATTCACACTAATGAACCTTGCACATGGATTGGGATAATGTATAGTTAATGTACAGCCAGGAGACGGAATTAGCAGGCTACTGGCTTCTCCAGTGACAGAGATTTGTTGAATAGCGGCTAAAGGGACAGTTCACCCAACACCACACAGATGGCATTCTGAAATTACACCTAATAGTAATTTTAGACCAACGTGTTTAATAGTTAACTACGACAAACATAGCCTACCTTGTTTAGGAATACAATTTGATACAACCAAAAACATCTCCAAAAATCTGTTTGTTTTTTTCCCTTTTTTTTAGCATGCTGTATCGGACAATGTTGTTATATTTTTAATGTTAACAATAACTGTGACATTATGGTGTGTAGCTATGTTAAAAGATAGTGTTATCTGCGTTTAAAATAACAACTGACATTTAGGAAGTACGCTTATTATCTTTCTTGCCGAGAGTTTTATCTGTACATTAAATATGGAGCTACTGTTAGTAGTTAGTTAGCTTAGCTTAGCATTAATACTGTAAACAGGGGGAAACAGCTAGCCTGGCTACGGTGACCAGATGTCCCGGTTTGTCCGAGTTCGTCTCGAGTCCCAACAAATTTCTGTAACACTAAAATGTCCCAGTTTTCAACAGTCACTGTCAAATTATCCAGGTTGTCACCACAATTAAAATAATAATATTATACTAATTTTCAAGGCTTACATTGATGTTTATCATGTTTTGTCCCACTCATTATTACCTAACCCAATATGAATGAATGCTGAATGCAACACTGATTTGTCTGAATGTGCGTCAATCAATCAATGCGTTGTTGTCAAGGCTGTTGCTATGACACTTGCAGCTCTTGCTGACAGAAACTGTCATGCCGAAGTGAAAGTCAGTCTTTTCTAAAGAGCTTCAGGAGGCTTACCTCTTCCTAAAGTACAGTACCCGGCAATGAAAATGCTGCATTCTGCACACACTGCAAGAATACATTTTCAGTCGCACGCGGTGGAAATGCTGATGTAAAAGATGATATTATGGCCCGAAAGCAATATACAATAGCACGCCTATGGTGCGTGCATAAGCGCATACATGTGTGCATGAACGTTCGGTACTCTTAAGGGTCCTGGTTTGGGGGTTTGAAAATATGGTCACCTAAACCTGGTTCAGTTCAAAGGTAACAAAATCTGCCCTCCAGCAGGGAGACCAGGAAGTTGCTTCTCCTGGGCAAGAAATAGTCTTGAACATATTTACCTTTAAAGCTGCAGTATGCGAGATTGGCGCAAATATGATTTAAAAAAGTTGTTTTTTTAGAAAACGGCCGCTATATCATGACAGTAGTACATGAAACAGGTAACCTGAAAAAAATCATGTTCCTCTGTGTCCTACTGTGTCCTCCGGTGCTCATAACGGCATCTGAAGGATTTCACTTACCGGAAAAACAAGGTCCGCTGTCCAACTGCAGTCTATGAGAGCCGGCTGTCAATCACTTGCGAACTCCGACCAAACGGTCAAACTAGGCAGCGCTGATCAAATATGAATCAATATTTTGTTACTGTAATGCCTATTTCTCGCCTCAAATGTTTTCAGAATCATCTTGTAGTGTACTGTTTAGCTGTAAAATGAGAAAATTTGTGACGCGGCCGCCATTGTAAAATCTATTGAAGGAAGCCAAGTTCTGGTCACATGACCGGAGCACAGCCAATAGGAACGCTCTCTCTCTGAAATGACCTGTGATTGGTCAAAGTCTGCCGTCACGGGCTAGATTTTTCTAAAGCCTGAAAACAGAGCCATGAGGAGGTGCAGAAGTCTAGTTTTCTCTCAGACCACTTGAATTACAATATGCTGAAAGGTTATTATGGAATTTTTGCCAAATTATGCCAAAAAATTGTTGCCTACTGCCACTTTAAGAGAAAAGAGATATGATGTATTAGAGGTGCTGGTAGGAGGATTTTGTTATGTTTGGATGGAGTCAGGCTAGCTTTTCACCCCTGTTCCCAGTCTTTGTGCTAAGCTAAGCTAACCAGTTGCTGGCTCCAGCTTTATATTTACTGTAAAGACATGACAGTGCTGTCAATCTTCTCATGTAGCTGTCGGCAAGAAAGCGCATTCCCCAAAATGTCAAACTATTCCTTAAACAGAATCTTGCCCCGGCTTAATTCTCCCTGAATTTCAGGGTTTCTTGCAACGGGCTCTTTCATCTGTTACTAACCGAACCCATTTTCTCATCACTTTATCCCTTTTGTCTTGTGTCTATCACGTCCCCGAACAGAGGCTTCACTGTGTCTCCGTACTGGTCAGCCTTCTGAACGGCAACCTTTGGGATCAGTCAGCGGAGCAGTAACACCAGCTCTGCTTGACAGGCCCAATCCAGCAAAATTAGAATCCATTTTGAAAGTGATAGTTAGAAAATTGCAAGTCATTCCTGATGTACCGCATGACAACTAAGTGGCAGCGGCCCAGTAGTCGACTGTCATTTCAACCGCCAGCTGATGACAACTCCAATCACCCACACAGCCGTCAATGCACACACACACAGATACACACACACATACACATACAGATATTCTCTCCCTCCTATCCCTATGATTAGCATGCATATTTTGCTGTCAGCATCTCAAGCGGAAGTAAAAGCATTGGAATTCATAGAATATCTCAAAACATTAATTCATGCTCGTTTGTGTCTGTCGGGATGAGCGTTCAGACTGTGAGATGTTTCAGTTGTTGCGTGTCTGTGTGTGGATGATGAAAACACACCCGGGGTCGAAGAAGGCCTTTCGGTCTACCAGAGGGTTTAAAGCATAAATATGGCCGCCCCTGGAGCTCAGCTGTGTTATTCCAGCCCGTCCCACACCTAGGACACACACACACATGCACACACACGCCTGGAGCAAGGTCTCCTGCAGGATAGCATTGATCTCTGTTTATAGTCTCTGTATGGGTGCTTCCTTATAGGACCACACACACGCATGTACTCATTGTTCCTCACACAGACAGACCTAGCCCTGTAAGATGCTGGAACGCCTTGTATTTGTCTTTTATAGGCGTATTAATTGGGCCAGTTCAAGGAGCCGCGATGGAGGAAATAGTCCTTTTTTAGCTGTGGGTGGGACGGAGGTGGTGTTAGAGGTGGGGGGTTGCCCAACAATTCTTTGTCCTTCCTCGACCTGCTTGTCTTCAGTTGTGGTTCAGATCTCCTTTCGGCAGGGCCTCTCAGTTCAGTCCAACCAAACAGATTGGATTCCAGTCTAGGGGCCTTTTCTCACTCATGTTTTAGCTATCTTTGGTCAGCACGGAGTGGGATCCCAACTACTGCAGTGGTCCCCTGTGGATGGGAGACGCTCTAAACCTGGGGACAGACCAACCCGACATCAGAGAACTAGCTACCTCACGTCGCCTTTGTTTTGGCCGACAAGTTGCAGCCGAAACACACCGCAAAGACTACAGCCGACAGCCAGTTAGCAGCGACGTTCTGCGCCTGCGTGAGATGAAATAACTCTCCCGACCAGCAGGTCGCGGTAGTCCGTATTCGTCATTCAAAAAGGGGAAACCGGACGACCGAGGACTGCGGATATACAAGCCGTTGTTATGATACTTACAGGAAATAAAGCAGCGTTTGCTGACCATTTTCACACCACTCTCACTCGCCACTTTGCTTCGTTCCAGATGGCAATGTGGTTGTGAAAATATCCGTGTGTTGGAATGATCAGATGAGATGAAGATGAAAAATGAGAAGAGCTTTCTGTGTTTTTGGTTTGCTTTCCTCACTTCCGTTTCTCTTCTTGCGTACCGCTTCAATATGCTGAATCGGCCGAAAAACCTCCCACACAGGAAGACTAGAGCCGACTGTGTGGGACGCACCGGAAAAACTAGGCCGACGGACGCTCACAGACTTCCCCAAACCGTCCGAAGGCCGACCGCCTTAACAAGACAGAGTCGGGTTTAGGTGTTGCTTTCCGTCTGTTTGCAGCTTGTGAGGTAACTTGATTAATGTGCAAGGCTAAAGTGAATCGGCGCAGGCGAATGGGCCTTAAATATCTATTTGCTCTCTCTGTTTCTTCCTCTGTGCTTTTGTTGACTCACTTTCACACCAGCCCCATTTGTTTCATCTTATTTCTCGCACTGAAATCAATCATGTATTCAAAATCTCTCTATCACACACACACACACACAAACACACAAATACAACAGATGAGCGCTGTCTGAGCTGCATGGTGCCATATTAGATTTAGGTGACAGTCACTCATGAACCAATTCAGCCAATAAACTTAATGACCTCCCCACTGCTGGGCCTGAATTTTCTCCGTTGACTTGGAATCTTAATTTGATTGCGGGAATATACTGTATGTATGTTGCTCAATCTAATTTACTCCGGTGATTTTTGGAACACTGAGCACTTTTGTGCTTAGGCAAGCAATCCTTTCGGGCCGGGCCGCCTGCCTTCATGTGGGAAGCTAAATCCTGTTTTATAGGGAGCGTATAAAGGCGGCATTCTTCCGTCACGGCAGATGTATGTTGAAGGAGTTTGCAGGTCTTAGTCTGGGGCCTTTCCTCCCTGAAATAAGAGCAGGAGTCCGGTATTTCTGGGGCCCCTTGTTGTTGAATAGACAGAAGTGGTCCTAGCTGGTCAAGACAGCGCACGCTGGCTTATCGGCACTCACACAAGTTCAAAACCAGACAGAAAGATAGAGCAAAGTGCTATTTATTTGGGGGAATGCTTTGATGTGGATCCCCCCCCGAAAAATGTGGGTGGTCTGCAGGCTTTTTGTGGGATCTGAACATATATATACATACGCTAATTCTCCCTCTTTCACACACTGTTCTTGCTGCAGCTCCTCGGGCCAAGTGTGATTTCACCAGGGCGGTCACAAGGGGTTTCTAGGGCAACCTCACAGAGGCCTTGTTCTAAAAATGGCCGCCATGGTTACTTTGAAAGCCAACCCTGGCCTCTTGAACATGCACAGAAAAGAGCCCCGAGCACCACTCGGGGAGGGGAGCTGGGTGGACTGGGTGAGGGGGTGGGGGGGGGGGGGAAACCAACCAGGCTCTTTAATAGCTAGCACATGAGACATTGAAGGTTTCATACCCACCCAACCAGGAGTCATGGGAGGTGTGTGTGTGCGTGCATGTGTGTACCTAAACAGTAATAGCCCTGTACTCAGTGCTTGGCTAAATTAAAAGGGCATTTTTTGGCGTGGGGGGGCAGTTTTTGGTGCCCAGACGATTGGACGGGGAAAGGCGAAACTCATTACCTACCCATCTGTCAGAGAGTGAGAGAGAGAGAGAGAGAGAGAGAGAGAGAGAGAGAGCTGTGGGAATGTGGATGGAGGGAGGGAGGCATGAAAAGGGCTTGGAGAGAGTGAGAGTATCCGTTAATAAAGCAAAGGCAGACTTTTCGAACAAGGATAACTCTTTTATCACTATGTAGTTTTTCATACTCCATGTGTTTTGAGTTTTTAAAAAAGTATCCCTGTTAATTTTCCCTATGGGAAAAAGAGAAAACATTTGCAAACTGCAGCTGCTTTTATGACAGTCTGATATGCATGTGTGTGTGTGTGTGTGTGTTTCTATCAGAGGTTGATTTTTCTTTGAGCTCTCTCATTCCCACATGTTTTTGATGTTCCCTTTTTCTCTCCCCTCTCTGGACCAGGAGGCCACTCTTGAAACATAAGCTCGTGTCACACACAAACACACACTAAATGCATCAGCGAGTATTAAAAGCCATTGCTCATTTGTATGTTGTTACACAGCTAAATAAGTTAGCTCTCCATTCTACAACCAGCTGCACCATGTAAACCTTTTTGTCTCGTTTAAGAGTGACTCAGTATCTCTCTCTCTCTCTCTCTCTGTCTCTCTCTCTCTCTCTCACAGCTGTAGACGTATAGGCTTTGATCACTGCAGATGCGAGTGGCTGCCATATTCGATCCACACCCCTCTCTTCTGTGGATATTGTTAACGAACATGTGCTTCCTCTGCCAGCTGGCTTTCCGAATGGAAAAAGCATATCTCCATGGCAATGTTCTGCAGTTCTGCACTGTTGGATATTTGCAGCCAACACTTCTGAGTTCTGCAATACAATAACAAAACATTGAGCTATTTCTGTTTTGATGCTCTTTGCGACATCCGTGCTAATGGAGCTTTTTGAATCTTAGACCGATAAAATTGTCCGAAGTCGAACTCACGTAGAGGCTGTTTAAATGGGTTTCCTGTAGGCGTGGGAATCACCAGAGGGCCCCACGATATACCATATTATCACGATGCTTAAAGCTGCAGTGGGTAGAAACGGAGCAAATATGATTAAAAAAAGTTATTTTTATAAAACGGTCACTATATCCTGACAGTAGTGCATGAAACAAAACCTGATCTGGAGTCTGCCGTCCAGCTGCCGTCTATGAGCCGGCTGTCAATCACTCACAAACTCCGATCAAACGGTCAAACTAGGCAGCGCTGATCAAATGTGAATCAATATTCTGTTACTGTAATGCCTATTTCTCACCTCAAATGTTTTCAGAAACATCTTGTAGTGTTCTGTTTAGCTGTAAAATGAGGAAGTTTGTGACCCGGCAGCCATGTTGAGATCTCTTGAGGAAATACCAAGCACCGCCCACCAACTGGAGCACTGCCAATAGAAACGCGCAATTGAAAATCTCTCTCTCTGAAATGACCTGTGATTAGCCAAAGTCTCCTATCATGGGCTAGATTTTTTAAAGCCTGAAAACAGAGCCATGAGGAGGTGCAGAAGTCTAGTTTTCTCTCAGAACACTTGAATACAATATGCTGAAAGGTTATTATGGAATTTTTGCCCAATGATACCAAAAATATACTGCCTACCCCCACTTTAAGTCACGATACAACCTTATTATGATTTTAAACATTCTGCGATATGCTGAGTATTGCGATAAGATTTATTACCTTTTTTCAACTGCAAATTATGCAGCTTGTCAACATCTGTTTTATCTAATAAGATACAGTTTTGACTCTATTCATCTCAGAGTTTTCATTCACATATCTTGAGGTCAGAGGTCAAGGGACCCCTTTGAAAATGGCCATGCCAGTTTTTCCTTGCCAAAATTTAGTGTAACTTCGGAGCCTTATTTAGCATTCTTCTCGACAAGCTAGCATGACGAGGCTGGTACCAATCGATTCCTTAGGTTTTCTGATGTTTTTCTGTTATGATACCAGTATCTTCAATCTAGCTTTAAGACTGAGCCCGCTACAACCTCTGAAAGACAGAATAGCGGCCGGGTCCTGGCGGCCATCGGATTGTTAAGAGGTTAATAGTTTATATAATAAAAGATCTATAATTGACGTCCGTGTGACGATACAATGTTGCCAAGCAAAATATCGCGATACTATGCTGTATCGACTTTTTTCTCCCACCCCTAAAATCCTGACTGTGTCTTTTCTACAAACTGCTTTAGGGAGACTGCAGAGGAGAAATATAAGCCCTCCATAACCAGCTTGTTTTCTTTTTATATCCATCCTGAGGGCATCGCCAACACTATAGCCAGCGGTTCTGACTCTGTTTACTTCCTTCTCTCTGTTTCTTCTTATTCACCTGCGTCCTCAGTGCACCCCTTCACCAGCAGAGGTTTGACCTGACCTCTGTTCATCTTGCTTGTGTACCCCTCACCCCATTTCCATCTATATGCTATGAAATATTCAACTCCTGCCCCTCCCCTCCCTACCTAATGTAGAGGCCCAGAGACTGCTTTGATATCTGCGTTAATACATGCTTGATATCACAGCGACGCGTGCGCTCAGCCCTTTGATAAACGTATTTAAGAGATGTATGTCTTCGCCTGGTCCACATGCATTTCATAGATCTCTCCTGTGCACATAAATGCATTCATAAGCTACTCTCTCTGTCTCTCCTAACCACTCCCATTATTAATAAATGCATGATCTCACGCGGCGGCTCGGTGTGTGCGCGTACGCGTGTGTTCTCTTTCATATGCTCATCAGTGTGTGTTTTAGGCCACTGCCGGGGACCCCGCCCTGCTCATTCATATTCATCCTCGCATAATGACTAGCCGCGCCTCCGGATGGCGCAGTCAGGATGAGATCAAACATTATATTCAAACAAGAGGCTGTATAATTCATACTGTAACAGCCGCACTCACTGCTCACTTCCTCATCTCGTTCTCAGTTCCTCCTGCAGTGGATGTGAGTTCCTGCATCTAGATATCCGTCAGGCTCACAGACTCTCACTCAGAGTCCTAACAGTGGTCTGCAGCTGGTCCCGATCATGCTTCTCATGATAAGAGAACATGGGGGCCAGGTGACTGTGTCCGACTGAGTGCATTCATTCCTAAAGAGATATATTCACTAATGTCATTTACTAAAGGGCACATTCAATGAGTTGATCAAGTTTAGGCTAAAGCTTTGGCTGTTGGCTCTGTATGGAGACGACAGATGCCTGATCTCATCTCTGTCTTACTTAATGACGATCGGTTGAACCTCTGATGTTGTAGTAACTTTATTAAAGTTTAAAAACTTTAAACTTTAATGAAGTTAAGTTCTAAAGTTGCTCGGCTTGAAACTTAATGAATAAAAATGGCAGAATAAGTTTTAGGGCTGCCCCCCTGTTAGTCGATTAGTCGACTAATCGGTCGTTTTGGTCTTAGTGAGCTAAGATTTCTTTAGTCCAATAGTCATTTTTTAAATGTTTTTTCATTCTGAGTGATTTATTTCCAAGAAATTTATGAGCACATCTCTGGTAAACGCAAGATTTTTAGTGGTGCTTTTTCTGTCATTCTTTGTGGAGAAACTCACAGATCTGTGGAATAAATCAACTAGTCGACAAAATCGTATGAGTGTCAGGCGACTAAGAATTTCTTTGGTTGAGGAGAGGCCTAATTAGTTCGGTAAAGTTCGGTTGGGCTGCAACCAAGGATTATTTTCATTATGGTTTGATTTGAGGATTATTTTCATGATAAATCAGTTAATCCCTTATTATTTAAAATGCCCCAGAGCCCAGTACAAGTCCACAGAGCCCAGATATTCAGTTAACTATATGCCAAAGAACATTTGAGAAGCTGGAACCAGTGAAATTTTGGCATTTTTGCTTGAGAAGTTATTTCAACGATTAATCGATCATCAGATTTTTCATCAACTAACCATTCATTTTTAGTTGATCGCCTATTAGTTTCAGCTCTAAAGTAAAGACGGAAGGAGGAGATGATGGAGAGAAGGATACCTCTGCATACATTGTAAATAGAGCTGCAACGATCGATCGAAATTAATCGGTAACTATTTTGATAATCGATTAATCGGTTTGAGTAATTTTTTAAGAAAAAAAGTCTAAATTCCAGCTTCTTAAATGTGATTATTTTCTGGTTTCTTTACTCCTCTATGACAGTAAACTGAATATCGTGGACAAAACAAGGCATTTGAGGACGTCATCTTGGGCTTCGGGAAACACTGTTCAGCATTTTTCACCATTTTCTGACATTTTATAAACCAAACAACTAATCGATTAATCGAGAAAATAATCAACCGATTAATCGACCATGAAAATAATCGTCGGTTGCAGCCCTAATTGTAAATCTCTTTATCTTTCTTGAAGAATAATTTCCTCTTTCTTCTCTCTCAATCTTTCAGGTTTCCATCTCAGCGGCACAGTGACGGACCCCGCCACACCCTCGACCCCGGAGCTCGTCTGCAGCGTCAGCGTCAGCTTCGACCGCTGCAAGATCACGGCGGTAACGTGCACCTGCGGCAACAAAGACATCTTCTACTGCGCCCATGTAGTGGCGCTGTCGCTTTACAGAGTACGGAAGCCCGAGCAGGTCAAACTGCACCTGCCCATCTCAGAGACCCTGTTCCAGATGAGCAGAGACCAGCTGCAGAAGTTTGTCCAGTATCTGATCTCAGTCCACCACACCGAAGTGTTGCCTACCGCGCAGAAACTGGCCGACGAGATTCTGTCGCAGAACTCGGAGATCAACCAGGTCCACGGTGAGGGGACGTGTGTGTGTGTGTGTGTGTGTGTGTGTGTGTGTGTGTGTGTGTGTGTGTGTGTGTGTGTGTGTGTGTGTGTGTGTGTGTGTGTGTGTGTGTGTGTGTGTGTGTGTGTGTGTAGTGTGGAGAGGTTCGTTGTGTGTTCCCGCCTCTACATGCATGCGTGTATTGACTGCGTGATGAAGGTAAAGTGTGGCAGGATCAATGTTCGTCATTAGTGAGATTCAGATAGTAAAGGAGAGACTGTGTGCTTCTAATCAACACTATAGACCCGTTATTTACCTCTGAGAGCGAGAGAGCGATACAGAAACAGAGACGAAGAGGTTAGCAGAGGGATAAAGAAGGTGCATATCTCTTGTTATCGATACTGTACTTGCTACTTACCTTAATAAAAGAGGCAGAGAGTGAAGGGCAAACAACACAGAGGAAAAGAAACCAGCTGAAAACAGGGAACAGAGGAAGGCATGAAAAAACATACATGTGTTATCGTCAAAGTGGTTTGTAACTCGGAAGTGGTTGATAGAAGAAGAAGAAGAAGGAAAAAAGAGGGAAGGAAAAGCAGTCGGAAATAGAGAAATTTGGAGGAAGGATTTTGAAGAGACCGAGAAACAGGGAGGAAAATAAGAGAGATGTGATGGAAAGAGGAAAGAACAATATAGATAAACACTTCTGGGGATGGAGGACAGAAATAAGCAAGCAACTGGGAGAACAAGAGAGAGAGAGATCTTCATCAAAGTGCTGTAATGAAGAGGTGTTTTTTTTAATTTGACAGCCTATTGATTTGTTGTCCCTCCATCAATAATCCTGTAAAACTAAAACGTATCGTTTGGATTAAAGCATCCGACTGAATTATTCCTATTCAATTAACCTATTAGACGCATTTATTTACTTTTACGCTTTTTCAGAATTTGCAGTCCTTATTTAATTGTTCCTTCTAGGAAACAACACAACGGTAGTTTTGAGTAATTAAGAAACAGCCACACTGTACTGTTTTCATAATTTGTGTTGCTGAATTGTTGAAACAGCAGCAGAATGTGTCAGTGTTCACTTAAACGTTTGAAGGGCAGTACAGTATCACTCTCTATGACGAGTAATGGATCATTTGTTTAGTTTTGCTTCGGGCTGCTTTCACAAAATATGCTTGAATACAGTGCAGAGGATAGTATCAATGGAAGAAGGTAGACCGCATTAATGATATTGATGTTGAATTGCAATTGCAGCCCATTTTTCGAGAGTCGTGACAAAATGACTAAGAAGCTTTGCTGTTTGTTTCTAGAATTGTTCCCACTTGCATGATCATAGTGTGCTTAAAACCGTCTATTAAAGGCTACTGCACGTAGTGACTATTAGATTACACAGTTTCAGACGTAACTGCAACTAAGGATTATCTTTATTATCGATTTAAACTGACGATTATTTTCTCAATCGCATAAAATGTCAGAGAATAGTGAAATTTCCTAAAGCCCAGGGAGCTGCTTCATGTTGCTTGCTTTGTCCGACTAGCAGTCAAAAACCTAAAAACGTTCAGTTCACTATCACATACGATGCAGATAATCAGCAAATCCTCACATTTGAGAGGCCGGAATCAGAGAATGTTTGTCATTTTTGCTTGAAAAAATTACTCAATCAATGAATCGATTATCAAAATAGTCACCAATTCATTTTCTGTTGATGGACTAATCGATTAATTCTTTCAGTTCTGCTTTGTACTTCACTTTGCCCTCAACAGTGGCGGTGTATTTGCTTTTGTTCTTGTTAGGGCTGTCATGATAGCCGATTTTCACTACCCAAATATTGTGGCCAAAAGAATTCACGATAACTGTTTTATTGCGATATCTATAGAAAAACTTAGTTTATTGTGCGTTTTGTCTCTTTTTTGGCAAATGAATTACACTCAAAATAGAGTGTAGGGAGGTGGAGAGAGAGTCTATAACCATAACTGTACATATAAAAGGATTTAAGAGGCGGATTATTTACACGATACTGTATTATCATATGTGTATTCTTAACATGATATCAATATTTCATTTTTAGATATCACGGTTATCGCCAATACCAGTATATCACAACACCCCTAGTTCTTGTATTTATAAGTGTCTGAGGACACACATACATGTTTACACGGGTGTAGTAAAATAAGTTAAATAAGACAACTTTTTCCTAAACCATTACGGGTTAATGGTTGGTCTTTTTGTTAAGGTTAGAATGAGCTTTTTTTTTTTTTTTCAAGCTAAATTCATTATTTGATTTAATAGAGTTTTTTTCTCTCTTTATTTCTTTATTTTATTTTCTATTTATTTACTTTTTTGTGATAACTTTATTTTATTTTATTACTATTATTTTATTTATTTATTTATTTATTTCTCTCTCTCTCTCTCTCTCTCTCTCTCTCTCTCTCTCTCTCTCTCTCTCTCCCTCTGTTTTGTGTGAACAAGACCAACATGGGGTGGGTTGAGGTGGGGTGGGGGTTAAGAGGTGATCCTTTTTCTGTTTTTATTTCATGTCAAGGACACTGAGTTATGTTCTACATTTGATAAGATGACCTTTGCCATGTCTGCAAAAAAAACAAAAACAATAAAAAAAAAGATTTGGAAATAAAAAAGGTTAGAATGAGGTTAAATTGTGGCGGATAAGATTTACACAAGACAAGGTTGAAGCTGGACTTAATAATACTTCTACTTTGAGTTGTGACTATTGAACTTTTCAAAGATAAAATATCACAACTTGTGAGTGTGGCATCTGTATATTATACTGCATATTAGCCTATACTATTGATACATCATTCTAGACCAGGAATACAGTGGCCTAATACACATATAACATATTTCTGTGTGTGTCTGCGTGTGTGTGTGTGTAGGGGCCCCGGACCCCACAGCAGGCGCCAGCGTAGACGACGAGAACTGCTGGCATCTGGACGAGGAGCAGGTTCAGGAGCAAGTCAAGCTCTTCCTGTCGCAGGGAGGATACCACGGCTCGGGCAAGCAACTCAACCTGCTCTTCAGCAAGGTCAGGAGCCAGCGACATTCATTCATCCACATACAGAACATAACAACACGCATACAACACATACCGACCGTGACAGCCACAGCCACAGGCACACTGTTCACCCCGCCTCCCTTTAGGTGTTCTCGTCTCTCTGCGAGTACAGATCCTACAGATCCTTCCCTCTGCGTCCTGGTAATAAATATTTTCTCTTTCTCTTTAGTGCACTTCTCTTCTATTCCCTCATGAAAAGAGGCCTTCTCCGTTCAATCCCAGACAAAACAACTTACATATATTGGCACATACATTAAAAAGGCAGGCTCTTAGCTCGAGCTAATTGCAGAAAGGAAGTGTAACATAAAGAGAGGGAGAACTATAACTATGCACTATAAACGATTACTTGAGAGATGTGTGGTGTTGCCTGCTGTGTATTACAGTGGCAGGGCTAGGCCAGCGCTAATGTTGTGCGCTGCGTAAAGTCTGCAAGCCAAGACCATTATCGTCCACCCTGCCCGGCTTTCAGAACGTCTCTCGGCTATGTGCTCTTTGATTCCTGTTATACTCTTTTCAGCACACACACACCCACTGACAGCCACATATATATATACATACGCTCGTCCACTCACACACACCCACATCCAGAGTCACGTACACATCCGTATACGCACACCGAGCCGCCCTCAAATGATAAACACACACCTGCTGTATGTGCATTTGTGTATACTGTATACTGTATACTGTATACTGTATACTGTATACTGTATACTGTATGTGCTCCCCCCTGTGTCAGTGGCCTTTTCTCGTGAATAAATGCTGTCACTCCTCTCACCACAGGGACAAAAACACATATAGTTTTTGTACTTTTTCTGTGCACACGTCCATGAAGTACACTTAAGATTTTTTTTTTACGGCTTTTCACCCAAAAAATACCCAGACAATTTTAAGAGTAGCAGATCAGTTTAAAACGATGTTTTCACCCAACAGTGGTTGCTGTGGCTAGAAGATGCTGACCATCGTAGTTTACGATAAACAAGCCCCTGTTGCGATTCGGACAGCTCAGAAAAGAGAAAGTGAAGAGAAAATAAGTACCAGAGAGGAAGAAAATAAATGGTTAATATGTTTTTTGCACTGATTTTTGTATTCTTCTTTTCAAAATTGGATTTTCACTCTCTTTTTTTGTATATCTACAATAAATATTGACAAATTTGTGGATTTTTGTTTCAAAAAGAATAAGAAATAACTGAAAATATTTAGCCTTAAAGCTGAAGTAGGCGAGATTGGAGCAAATATGATTAAAAAAAGTTATTTTTATAAAACGGTCGCTATATCCTGACAGTAGTAAATGAAACAGGTAACCTGAAAAAAAAATCATGTGCCTCTGTGTCCTACTGTGTCCTCCGGTGCTCCTAATGGCATCTGCCAGATTTTTTGAGAGTGCCCTGATCAAGCCCCACCGAGGTTTTTTTGCACCTCTCCATCACATTTGTTGTTGTTATGTAATCTCATCTTGTACCTTTTTATATGTGTAAACAAATAAAATCAAAATCAAATCTAGATTTTACAGACCGGAGGAAAACAAGCAGTCGGAGCTGATCTGTGATCTGCTGTCCATCTGCTGTCTATTATTATTATTATTATTATTATTCCTTTATTTAACCAGGTTGGTCCCATTGAGATCAAAGATCTCTTTTACAAGGGAGACCTGGTCTATGAGAGCCGGCTGTTAATCACTCGCGTACTCCGACCAAACGGTCAAATTAGGCCGCGCTGATCAAATATGAATCAATATTATGTTATGTTAATGCCTATTTCTCGCCTCAAATGTTTTCAGAATCATCTTGTAGTGTTCTGTTTAGCTGTAAAATGAGAAAGTTTGTGACGCCGCCGCTATTGTAAAATCTGGTGAAGGAACTCCAAGTTCCTGCTGCCACTTTAAAGTACAATGTAGCTCTGTTTGTGTTGGAAGTACTTTTGAAGAACATTTCTGAAGTGAAACCACAAAACTATTCAGAGGGCGTAAAACTGGTTTGAATGGTAATCGATCTTACATGATACATGTAGTAAGTGCTGGAAACATTTGAGAGAAAGCAAGGACAGTACGAGAGGAATTTGTCTTCTGGTTTGAGCGAATATTAGTAACTCCAGTAGAACACTCTCAATTTTGACAATTTTTACCACTTACAGGCAAACTTGAACACTCAGCAACAATACTAGCAAGTGGATATGGGTCCTTTTTTTTAAAGCATGTCGGTATAAAATTGTAAGAAAGTGCCGCCAGATAAGGGTATGGAACTGTGTATGCACATAAGCAGGATTTTTTTCTGAAGATTTTTTAAAAATTCAGTTAAGTTCAATTCAACTTTATTTATCCCTGTAAGGACAATTTATAACATACATTTAATATGCACTACCTCAGCACCCAGATCAGCAGATCACACACTCAAGATAGGAAATGATACAGTGTACATTGGTAATAAATACATTAATGAATAACTATAAATATCTAAAAAGATACACCTACATGAATTTGTTTGGCGCTCACTTGATTTTGTCATTGATAAACTTCCATATAATCATTTTTCTATCTGCGTTTCCTTGTCATTTATTTTGTGTGTGTCATCCAGTGTAGTTCTGTATGTCTTGTCCCTAAGTTGTGAGAGCAGCTGTTTGGTGTGTCCTTACTGCAGTGGTGGAAAGTAACTAAGTACGTTTACTCAAGTATGGTTCTTAAATACAATTTTGAGGTACTTGTACTCAAGTATTTGTTTTCTGCTACTTTATACTTCTACTCCACTACATTTCAGAGGGAAATATTGTAATTTTTAGTCCATAACATTCATTAGATAACTTTTGTTACTAGTTACAGAGTAATATTTGTCATAAAACACACGTGATAAGCTAAAATGCAACATATTGTTTAAGATTAAACCAGTGATTTCCAATCTTTTTGGCTCGTGATCTCCACAAGAAATCTGTCAAATCTGTATATAAAGCAGTTGTTTAAGTTACACATTAATGAATCTGTATTAATGATATAATGTAATATGATATATGATGATATATAATATGTCAGTCACTGGCCATTTTTCTGGAGAAGAAGTACTTTTACTTTTGATACTTTAAGTACATTTTGCTAATGATAATTTTGTGCTTTTACTTAAGTGAGATTTTAAATGCAGGACTTGAAATAGAGAACTTTTTACATTGTTGTACTTTTACTTAAGTAAAGGGTCTGAATACTTCCACCACCACTGCTTTACTGTGTGTGTCTGTGTGTTCGCAGCTCTCTGTTTGTATAAACTATGTGTGCATGTGTGCGTGTGCGTGTGTGTGTGTGTATGTGTGCGTGTGTGTGTATGTGTGTGTGTGTACAGTACGTAACCCGTCTAACTCCCTGTCTCCTCCTCTCTTCCTCCTGCAGGTGAGGGAGATGCTGAAGATGCGTGACTCCAACGGAGCGAGGATGTTAACACTGATCACAGAACAGTTCATGGCCGACCCTCGGCTGGCGCTGTGGAGACAGCAGGGCACCACCATGACCGACAAGTACAGACAGCTCTGGGACGAGCTAGGTGAGGGGGAAAAACACACCACACACACACACACACACACACACACACACACACACACACAATGACTGTCCCACAAATGTGCACACACACACCTCTTCCCCAGTATGCACAGGCACGGACAGATTTAGCAAGGTGGGCGATCGAACCCAGACATTGAGACAAAGGCACACACACACTTTTTTTTTTTCTCTCCCCGTGTTTGTTTATTTGTCCTTTGTGTCCAAGACAGCCCACATAGACACACACTCTGAGACGCACACACACTCATCGCTGACAGCCCAGTCTCTCCCTCTCACTGTGAACGCAGGTTTGGCAGCTCAGCGAGAGTGTCTTTGTGAATTACAAGCCGCTTAATGCGGCACATCGCGCCTCATCAAAACCCCAAATATTATGACCTCGGTAATGTTTTCAAACATTGTATATTTAGTTGATGTGACAGAGTGCTGCTCGCCATGCAGTCGTTTGGTTTGATATAGTGTGCGGTTCTTTTGACAGATGTACTGTACCTACAGCAAAACACTTCCTCGCAAAGCCACAAAACCAACAGGCCCGTCACCAGGACAGCGTGTCGTCTCCCGTTCTTTGTTGTTTTTCCCTCTAATGTCTCGGTTGATGTTGCTGCTTCTGCTATAGCCGTTGTTGATGATGATGTTCGTTTTCTCCCTTTGGTCTTGTTCTGCACTCTGTGAGGACAGCGCAGTGATCTCATCTGTTTCAATCCCACGTATTTTTGGAAGTGTGTGTACGGCCTCTTTGAAGTCCACACTTCAAACCCTTCTTCCCAAGTCCTTATCACTCCCCCTGATGTGCGGTGAATGCTGCCTCTCGGCGCCGCTCTCTCTCGCTCTCTCTCCCCCTCTTTTGTCTTTCTCCTCTTTGAGCCGCAGCTACTGCTCTCCTCCAGACACAAAGCCAAGCCTCATTCACTTGTCCTCACCCATGTCTCCTCGTCCAAATCATCTCCGCTCCCATTTCATTTTCTATTTCCCCTTTTTTTTTTTTCTTCCCCGCTCTCCCTCTGTTCTGCACCTTTTGTATTTCTCTCTTCATGTTCCGTCTCTGTCCTTGTCTTCGTCCTTCCTCCCAAACTCTCTTTGCCTTTACACACATGCAGACGTACAACACAATCACACACACACACACACACACACACTGTAGAGTGTACATATCTCCAGCAGTCTTGAGAGTAAAATCCCCGAATGTGCTTGCATCCCCAGAGACATAGCCACTTTTCATATTCTGTTTGTTCCAATTTACTCCAAAATGATGTGTGTGCAGTCAGCGTTGCCTCGGGACTAGTTAAGTTCTCTGTTTTCACAGACTTTTGTATTCCAGTGCAAGATGGCGGCAGCATACAAAATGTGCACTAAAAGAAAAAAGAAACAATGTTATGAATGCTGCACATCTTTGAAAACTGCCTCCAGCTTTCAGTCTTGAATGATAACTGTATTTAGGATTTTGAAAACCTCACTAGACGCCCCTACCTGCATTGCATGACTCAGTGCTGACGTCACTGTCACACGTTGGGAAGTAGGGCAGCTGACTGAAGTGTGTGTGTGTTTTTACGTTTGTGTGGGTGTCCAGGTGCCCTGTGGATGTGCATCGTACTGAACCCCCACTGCAAAACGGAGCAGAAGTCATCGTGGCTGCGCCAGCTGCGCAGATGGAACAGCGTGGACGTCTGCCCCTGGGAGGACGGTAACCACGGCAACGAGCTGCCCAACCTCACCCACTCACTGCCTCAGGGTGCCCATGGCAACCAAGGTCAGAGATTGACAAGTTTTGTATGTCTGTCAATAACATATTTAACTTTGTAACAGTGTATCTAAAGGGGAGAGGTGCTGTGCTACAGTCAGTAGTGAAGCCTACATTCATGTTCATCCCGAGCATCACTGTGCATGATTTTTTTTTGTTTCACTAAACCTGATCAAAAAACAGTCAACCTGTTGGAGGTGATGTTTCCATGTTAGCCCGCTCACTTTCAAAGCTTTCGTGCAGTTTATCTGTCAGCAGATTAACTACAGTGTAGAAGCCGGTACAGGCTGCCAATCTTGTAGGCGATGGTTATGTTTGTTTATAGTAATTATGCTAATGTCCCGAAATTTAACAGGTTATTAATAGACCTTAAAATGCTCCGGCATTTAAGACAAAAAAAGCAACCAAATGACCATGCATGTGGGGCTTAGCTGCCTTGATCGGGGGATTAAAGCAGCAATGGGTAGAATTGGAGCGAATATGATTAAAAAAAGTTATTTTTATGAAACGGTCACTATATCCTGACAGTAGTGCATGAGACAGGTAATCTGTAAAAAAATGTGTGCCTCTGTGTCCTCCGGTGCTCCTAACGGCATCTGCAAGATTTCACAGACCGGAGGTAAACAACCAATCAGAGCCGAGCTGGAGCCTTGCCGTTGCTGAGCAGCTGTCAATCACTCGCAAACTCCGATCAAACGGTCAAACTAGGCAGCGCTGATCAAATATGAATCAATAATATGTTACTGTAATGCCTATTTCTCGCCTCAAATGTTTTCAGAAACATCTTGTAGTGTACTGTTTAGTGATTGACAGCTGCCTCCGTTGAATGAACAGCTAATAGGAACGCTTTCTCTCTGAAATGACCTGTGATTGGTCAAAGTCTCCTGTCACGGGCTAAATTTTATAAAGCCTGAAAACAGAGCCATGAGGAGGTGCAGAAGTCTAGTTTTCTCTCAGAACATTTGAATTACAATATGCTGAAAGGTTATTATATTAATTTTGCCCAATGATGCCAAAAATATTCTGCCTACTGCACGTTTAAATCTTCTCATATCTCCTTCTTCTTCTTCTTCTTCTTCTGCAGAGATGCGCCCCCACAGGACTGTGTTCACACGGGCCATCGAGGCCTGTGACCTGCACTGGCAGGACCGACACCTCCAGCACATTATCGCCAGTGACCTCTATGCCAACTACTGTTACCATGACAACCAGGAGGGCTCCCTCTTTGACACACGCGGCTGGCCCTTGTGGCACGGTGAGTCTGTGTGCACGTAGGTGTATGTGATGAGTTATTTATACACAATAAGTTGGACTGAGAATGTGCAGTAGCCAATGGAAGAATATTGACGTTAAAACTTAGTCTTTTCCTCAGAACACGTCCCAACAGCCTGCGCCAGGGTGGACGCCCTGCGTTCACACGGGTACCCGAGAGAAGCTCTCCGACTGGCCATCGCCGTGGTGAACACATTACGACGGCAACAGCAGAGGCAACTGGAGCACTTCCGCCGACACAAGAAAGGTGAAGCTAGTGTTTTTTATTCAATTTTTTTTCTTGTCAGAATTAGGGCTGCACAATTAATTAAATTTTAATCGTGATCACGATTTTGGCTTCCCACAATTAAATGAACATGATCGCCTGCAATATTGAATATTCTAAAATAATATATTATAAAATGTGCTTCCTAAACTAACAGCCAGCCACCAGCCAGCGATCAAGATGTTTTGGCTTCACTTTTGGGGATAGGTATTATCTATACAATACATGTGTTTGTGATTAAATTGAGAGCATAAACTTGTTTATCTAGCCTCTTAATGTTGCTAATTTTGCTCTCAAAGTGCACCAGATTGATGCATTTAACTTTAAAATGTAGCTAGCAAAAAGGTAGGGTGACTATTACTGTATTTGTTCATATTGCAGAAAAAAAATATTATTATTATATAGCAATGTCAGTTTTTTCCAACATCGTGCAGCCCTAATTTGTACATTAGCAGGAATGTATAGCACAGCATGGAAGTGAAAGCAGTGCTCTGTTTATTTTAATGTGAAAGCGCAGTAATAAAAATATTTTGTCGCTAAAATCAATGAATAATCGTGATCTCAATATTGATCAAAATAATTGTGATTATAATCGTGCAGCATTCTAGTCAGAATACAAATTAGCAAGCAAGCCATTCTCACTTATTATACATACAAACACCACCATCATTGATCCGTCCCATACATAAACACCCTATAATATCAAGGGAAAATAAAAGCTTGTACAGAAGATTTTTCCAAAAAACCTCCTGCGGTGAATCTTGTTTTTAAGTCATCATTTTTTGGAAGCTGGAGTAATTAGTTGCCAGTAGCAAAGAGAAGAAATGTTGTGTGGTTGTTGAAATAGCCGCTGTCCTTCAATAGTCAATTTTTCATTTAGTCTTTTATTCATTGTCCTCATAATTTTATTTGATTTAAGAACTTTTCACTTCCACTGGTCACTTTATAGTGTTTTTTTTTCATCTGTTCTGTTTGGTGAAGGCCATTGATAAATATATGTGTGGTTTTTTTTGTAATTAGTATTTTATTGATTTTGTAAATGGACATTGTCACATTTTGGTCAACAAATCAAATAACTCCTATATGCAAAATAATGTTAACATAAAAAATAAAACAAAATAAATAAAAAAAAAATATATATATCTACAAGATCATAACATACAGATAAAATATGAAAATAAATCTAATTTACAAGCAGCCAATCAATTTTCAGACCTATTAAGAGTGTGTGTGTGTGCTGTGTATGCGAGTATTGAGTGATGGTGTGGGCTTTACTTCTATCCACATGAACAATGTATTCCAAGTAGTCTCCTCACTTCGCCAGATATTCCTCAGTCCTGTCCTTCGTACTGAAAGAAATTTGAATGTATGTGTTTTAAAGTACATGGTTTTGACGTTGTGTTAACAGCATCCCTTTGTCGACTCTCTTTGCTAACTGTGTCTTTATCTGCCCTGTCATGTCTCAGAGTTGCTCCATAAAGGCCACACCTCCATAACCAACATGGAGGGCTGGGTGGGACACCCCCTGGATCCTATCGGCACCCTGTTCAGCACCCTGACAGAGTCGGGACGAGGGGGAGATGAGGGCGCCAACATCTGCTTAGACCTCTCAGGTACCGTACCGCTGACCTACAGTAACTGGCAGTCGGAATAAAACAAATGTTCACGTATACTCAAACATAGCTCTGGTTTTAGGAATATGAAACAATAAATTCGGAGCCAACACAAATCCAGAAAGATCATACAGTATGTTTTGTCTATGCTTTCTCATTACCACGTACTTGTACTATATGATTTGTATATGATATATATGACATAAGCTGTATATAATAACATACTGTTTGCATGGGTAACCTAACCACATACAAAACAATACTATAAGTATAGCATTATACAAAATGAACAGGGCTATAATCTTGAAAGGCAAAGTACACAAACAGTTGTATATTTATACATAGATGTTTATAAAATTTACATTTTTCAACATGCTATATATTGATGGACAAAATGCATGATTTATACTCACATTCCTGCCACTTATTATCTATGTAGCTGCATAATAAGACATATTTTTCAGGTGTTTCATCTTACATTAAAATGCAGATGAAAGCATAGTTTAAGTGCAGATTCACCTTCAGTCTCTTTGTCTTATCTTATCATGCCTCCTCTCGTGTTTTTTTTCAATTCTCCTCTCCTACGCTCCGCGATCGCTCTGTCCCTCGTTGCCTCCTCTGCTCACAGAAATAGCCCTCTCCTCTGAGGTAGAGAAGTGAACAGAGGAATGCTCCTGAGGCGTTGATCTTTATTTTAGATGGTCGTTGGGTTCAGACCTCTGCTGTGTGACTGACATAGTGGTTTTCTATAGGAGACGGACTCATCTCGTGTCCAAAACCTCAGAGAATAACAAAGACATTGACTGCCGCTTTATGCCAACTCAGTTCCTTTGGTTCAGCTCCCTTTCTCCTCCACTAACTTTCAGTTTTCTCTTCCTCGCAGACTGCTCCAGCGTCGTAAGCCGAGCAGAGCTCCAGCGAATGCCCGTGCAGCGATTGCTAGGAGATGGCGAGTCGTACGTGGCGCTGGCGGTGGAGACGGCTCTGGTTGGCTTGGGCCAGCAGCGGGTGATGCCCGACGGGCTGTACGCTCAGGAGAAGGTGTGTCGCAACGAAGAGCAGCTGTTGGCCAAGCTGCAGGAAGTGGAACTGGACGACTCCTTGGTCAAAATCTTCCGTAAACAGGCCGTCTTTCTGCTAGAGGGTGAGGGCGCAAACAGATAATATTTCATGTCCCTTTATTTCACTACATCTCCCAGCAGCAGACATACTGTATATAGACACACCTCCCCTCTTTCTTCTCTCTCCCTCCCACACACCAGAAGCCTACACACACACACACATTCTTGCTAAAACAGGAAAAAACACATTGGACTCTGTCTCACTATTTATTATCCTTTCATTTTGTGGTGCAAATAGAGGCTGAGCTGCCCTGGGCCAGACCAAAATGAGCTCTTTACACAGTAACACCAGGGGTATTGTGTCAGCACACACACACATGCGTGCACACACAACAGTGTGTACATTTACAGGACTGGGGCTGGAGCAGAATGAGGTTTGGTTATGGGAAAGGGAGGAGGAGGAAGAGGAGGAGGGAGGAGGGCTCGGCCCAGTCAACCTCCACTCCAGTCCCCACCCAAACCCCAGCCCTGCCTTGGCCCCGGCGCGACCACCCACCTCTGGCTCCGTTACTAATAGAGCACCAGGCTCCGAGGCCTCTGCGGGCCCCTGGAGGCTGCAGCCGCGCCACTGTGTGATGTGGTCTGTGGCTTAGGAGCCTGTTGGGGTTTAAAATAACCCACCAGAGACGAGGGGAAGTGCAGGAAGAGACGAGGGGGGGAGGGAAAGGGAGGGAGAGCGAGGCGAAGTCTGCACACACGACCATATGGTTTTTGACATCACAGTTTGTTTTAATGCCGCGTGGCTTCGCCTCTTCCTGGCCGCGAGGGATAAGTCACTCCTCAGTGTACTATAGAAAAACTCACTATACGACAAAATAAAAACGCACTTTGTGTTTTTGTTGTCTGCTTATACTGTATATGTCATAAACTTCAATACCAAACCATAACATCTATGGCGAGACAGATAATTGTTTTATTGGTGAATTTCTTCCACCTCTTTGTTCCGTCATTAAAAACAGACCCTCCTTTTTTTGTTTGTTTTCCGAGCAGCTGGTCCGTACTCTGGCCTTGGAGAGATCGTCCACAGAGAGAGTGTTCCCATGCACACCTTCGCCCGCTATCTCTTTACCTCTCTCCTACCTCACGACGCTGAACTGGCGTACAAAATTGCACTGAGAGCCATGCGGTAGGTCCTAAGTGTGTGTGTGTGTGTGTGTGTGTGTGTGTGTGTGTGTGTGTGTGTGTGTGTGTGTGTGTGTGTGTGTGTGTGTGTGTGTGTGTTGCTGTAATCACGTCAAAACCTTGTAAATCACATTTTATTGATTTTCATTTGAAGATTTAAATGCTGATCTTTGGATTAAGACGATCCTCCAGAGTTTGGGGCTAATGGTGCCTTTTAAAAAATTACTACGGAAAACTCTTAAACATGTCGGGTTGTTGTAAAGCGGGGACTAAAACCTCAGACTTGATGTAATCATCTGAGTGTAAATAGACTAAAATTTCAGTTTTTAACCAACTGAAACTGGAGGATCACAGATATGTCCAACTCTGAAACATATTATTATATACTGTGACGCCTCCAACTAAAGTAGACAACATTAAAAGATAACATGTAGTGATCTCTCCTATTTTGTGCAGACTAGTACATGCTGTCCCCGAACTTTAAAGTCAGTCACCGTGGCTGAATCATGGTTATTATCAGGGGATTTTAGAGATGCAAGGATGGTACAAATATAGAGCATTTTGTCTGTGCTTTCATGTGTGTGTGTGTGTGTGTGTGTGTTGAAGTCAGGGGTCCGTCCTGCTTGTGGGTCTGACTGTGCATTTTCCATGTGATCTCTCTATATTAAGCTCCTGTGTGTATTCATCTGTGGACAATGTGTACATGTGTATGTGTGTTAATCAGTCTGCGCTGCTGTGTTTTGATGTTGTGACTAGTGGGAGCTGGATCAGTGAATATTAATTACATTAATGAGAGTGTAATTAGTGTGGCTGTAATGAGGAGGAAGCACACACACACACACACACACACACACACACACACACATGCAGGGCCAACAGGGAGAGGGCAGTGTGGGAAAGATGTTTGTTGTTGTTTCTACAAAGCTTCTCCGAGTCCATCGCTGAGAAACTGGCAAATGATTAGTGAATGAATGAGAAGCGTGTGTGTTTTTTCTCTGGTTTGTACCATCGTGTGTCACTGTCGGACAAACGGAGAACAAAAGGACAACAAGCGCGTCATTCACACTTTCTCTCCAGTTAACCAGTTCGGAGGCGTCAGGAACTGAAGCGACCAAAACAACATGGTTGGCTCTCTCATTGTTTGGTTTCAAGGTTGCACATCCAGCCGCCGAGTGTCCCCTCCTCGCCTCTAAACCCAAGTCCCAAACCTGTTTTCCCTGAGTCAGCCACTCCCCTCCCTCCCTCGCTACTTCCCTTCACCTTCCCCGTTTCCTCCCCTCACCTCCTCCTTCCTCACTCCCGTGGTGTGAAACCGGCGATTTAGAATAATATGGCCACTTATGGGTGCTCCTGGGAGCCAGGGGTGTCTACTCAGCACATAATGAATGTGTGTAATGTAGCGTAGTGTAATATGATAGCATATACCTCCCCGCTCCCACGGGACAGCGGACAGTTAAATATAGAGGAGGAGGTAAAGGAACCAGGGCTACTTTAATGGACCCATTATAACACTATCATTGATACAAGGAGAGAGAGAAAGTCTCTCGTGCTCTTTTACACACACACACACACACACCTTTTCACTTTCTCTATTTGTCTTCTCCTTCGCAGTTGCTCTCAAACCAGCTTTTCTTTTTTTTTTTTTTAATGCGAGGAAGTCAGACTGCCTCCATACACAAATGCATATCAAGTATTTTAAAGTGTGTGTTTATGTGAAGTTAATTAAAGCGTGTGAGAGCAGCATATGCCGTGAGATGGCTTAGTGTGAGCGGCCAACACAAAAACAGAGGAGCTGCCTACTGGTTCACGAGCTGCCCAGAAAGCCACAGAAGAAGAAGAAGAAGAAGAAGAAGAAGATGAAGAAGAAGAAGAAGAAGAAGAAGCTCGCTGTCTCTCCGGAGAACGTCCTTATCGCAACTCTTTGGAAGCCAAAGAGACAAATCCCTGTCGTCTGTTATCATATGAGATTTCCACATGAGATATGAGTCTCCTAATGCTAATGAATCTAGATCCTCGGTGTAATCCACAACCTTTGATCCTCTGCATAATCCATAATCTTTGAATATACAGCGCTGTATATCATAACTGTATAGTCTGAGGAGAAACTAATACAATGACACACCACGGACACTCACAGGGAGCTGACATCCTTTTTTCTTTATGTTAGGCCAACCTGTGTAGCCCTACACAGCCTGATACCCGCTGAAAATACAAAGATTTTTGAATATTTTCATAATTTTATCATGCAAACATTTTTATAAAAAAGGCCAGACTTCAAATTAAAGTCACAGTGAAACGAAATATTTGTGCTGCGTACAGTTACGCGAGGTATTTAAAGCAAATCCTTCGCATTTGATTGGACCGCTAAAAAGTGGGCGGGCTTTGAATGTAGTGCGATACCAACACATTCTCATCCAAACTTGTCACATACTTGCGCTTTGTCAGACCCCTGACAAAGTGCTAACACGTGCTTAATGACCCCTCGGCGTCAATTTTTGGTCGCAGTGAACACGTGCTTAATGTTGTGAATTAAACAAAAACACCTGCTTAGGATTAGGCTGCAAAACCACTTAGTTAGGTTTAGGAAAAACAACATGGCTGGGCTTAAAATTACTACGTTTGTACAGTGAAAATGTGACTTGATGTGAACACGGGATACGAACGAACAGCTGATTGGAAAGTGAAAGTGAAACTTAATGCACAGGACATGAACAGCGGTCTCCTGGATGAAAGGCTTGTGTTTGTTGGACCCATCCACCTCCACTCCCGCCTGCCGTGTGTGGCGTTTACTGTTGCTGCAGATGGGTTTATATTGTAGTTAATGAAAAGCCTGGTGCGTCCCCTACCGCTGCGAAAGGGTGCCTTGCGCGGCGGTATCGAACGCTGGCGGCCGTTACGAAGCATCGGTATTTGACGCCCTGGGAATGAGAACGGGCTGGCGTTATGGAGCTACAGCACACACACCTCCCTTGTCACTAAAAGTTGCAGATTGATGGATGGATGGATGTCATGATATTATTGGTTGAAATTGGTTGGTACTAGCTTACGTAAGCACACGTCATATTTTGTTTTACAGGAAGAAAAGATGACTGGATTTTGATATATAAATACGAAGAAATTGTTGTTTTTTTTGCATGTTAAATAAGTACACATTATGACCGGGGATGTGATCTAAAGGGGTTAAAAACGCATTTTTCATTTCATTTTGACTTTAAGATGCAGGGAATCCATATTTGCAGTGGTGGAGGAAATGTTTTTGATTATTTACCCAATTAAAAGTAGCCATACCACACTGTAAAAAGTACCCCATTACAAGTAAAAGTCCTGCATTCAAAAGTTCAATTAATTAATCATTAATGACGCATAACATGTAAGCAGCATTTTAGTGTTCTGGTCGAGGTGAAGCTAATTGCAACACATACTCTTGAGTAGTGTCGTCTGTAACAGTGCGTCATATTTTATAAACTGATCATATGCGTTGTATATAGAACCCTATCATCTATATTTCCCTCTGAAAATGGAGTTTAATATCATGCAGTTGTAGCAAAAAGTGGCACGACGTGGAAATATTCAAGTAAAGTGGAAGTACCTCAGAATTGCTCCTAAGTACTGAACTTGAGTGTACTTAGACACATACTGTAACACATCCACACAAAGATAATAATAATAGCTGATCAAATTGGACCACTTATTGAAAACAATGGACTTTTTTTATATCTAGCTTAACATTTGGACTTGACCAAAGCTACTGCACCATCACCATAGATACCCTGGAGTAGAAAATATCATTGTGCAAGTACGTGTTGCTAAATATCTTTGTGCACGTTCATGTTTTCATTCAGTTGGAGAAAATCCTCCAACCCTCGGTGTGCATAAAATTTGTTCGACACCTCTTGGAAAAACTTGAAAAACGCACAGAGGTCAAGCTAAAAATAAGGCTATTTTCCTAGATTACTGGGAAGTGAGATATGTTTGAGATTTTCATCTGACAGCGAGGACTTTCTGAGGTACTTGCTGTGCAGAAAACAATACTTCACCCAAAGCAGATGTCATTTCAAACATCCAAGGCACTTAAAAGAGGAGTGAACTAAAATGAGGGGTTACGTTTCGGGTCATGTGTGAGTTGATCACTCCTGTCAGGCATTATGAAGGTTTCCAACATTGAGTTTGTGTATAGAGTGGAGGTCCTCCAGCGGATGTGACACTTTAGGTGATAGATGTGTGCTTGATGGATTATGAAAGTGATGGGTGTTTACAGTCAGAGGGGGAAAGGAGCATGAGGTAGGGAGGTCAGTCGTCATGGTGATACTGACCAGAACTCCCAGAGGGCCTCAGGATTTAGTTAAAACCGGGCTCGACTGCTTTTTATCACCGTGTCGTTCTTTCTTCTTGGCTTTCACTTGTTTTGTATTCCATAAATAGTCCTCCAAATCTACTAACTCTAACCCAACCATGAGTTGTTCCTAAACATCTGATTACCAACTGTGTCCACTGATTATATGGCGTCTGCAGACTCCCTCCACATCGTCACCCTTGAATATTTCTGGTACGTTAAGTATTGCTGTGTTGCTTTCAGATGTGACAGGGTGCCAGAGTGCCACAGGACCCGTTTGACACCAGAGCTTCCCTCTCTGCCTCACACCGGGGCTGATCGCCTCTTCCAGCTCACTGTTAGTGTTTCATATATCATTGATAGTACACATTTATATCCAGCCGTGGCAGTGCTGTAAAGAAATATGAGTTTAATTTGATGTTTTAAGCGCACTTGTCATTGAGTTGAGAGCATAGAATTAGAGTAGGAGAAGCATGGAGGAATTAGCAAGCTAGCTAGCTAACTAGCAGACAGCTGGCTAGTGAAGTCTTGGGCTAATTCCGCCATTACAGAAAATGAGCCGAACAGCGGGCTGGTAGCCAGCGGCAGCGCCCGGTCTAACGGTCCCTCCGCCTCCCCGGAGAGGGACACGCTACCTAACCACAAAGACGGTTTCTGTCATTTTTGGTAGTTCTTATCATGCTGATGTATGTTAAAGTGTTAATTTTTCTGATACGTTTGGTTTTAATTAGTTATTTGATGCTATAAAAAGGGGGTGAGACGTCATGATTGGCAGCTGTGATTCTCTTTCGCTAACAAGCTACGGCCGTGCTCGGCTCGCGATTGGTTGGGGCGGGTGTGTGGGCGGGACCTCAATACTGCGGTTCCACTGCCTAATCACTAAATCTGAAGATGGCAGCTCCAGTATCCGGAATATTTTGGCTTCACTTCTGGACAGTGGGAGGAAATGGAGACGCATCGTCCATCCATGTTTACTATGCTTTATAGCCCCACTGACGTGAGTTCTGTTGTCACCATAACAACTAACAACAATCGCCATTTTCTTTTGTATTAGTCAAATTACCACGGAAAACAGTTTAATGACCCTTCTACTCCTATTCTGTTTCTATGGTAGAGAGTTTGTATAGACCGTTTCAACTGAACTGCGTTGCTACGCAACTGCTTGGGTCCATGTTTACTTCCTGTCAGCTCGTCTCGTTCACATACACTGCAACAGGAAATAAACGGGGACACATTTGGAATATGTGGAACTGTGAAATGGTCTATAGTGTTATTGCATAGAGAAGATGATCATGTTTATACCCAGTGTGCACCATTTTACAGTAGTTCTCGATGGCAACGCACCCCTAGCAGAATATACTGTACTTGTGCTTAGATTGAATGCTTCAGAGCAGTCCGTTAGGATTTTATTCATCGTTTATTTTTTTTTGCTTGTTTCTCATGGAACAATAGCCCAGTATGGATTTTCCTCCCAACATTTTGAGGAGGTTATTTTTCAGCTACCCAGGCCTCTCAAGCTCCTATCCAATGGAGGCCTCTGGCTCTCTGGTGAAAACCAAACAAAGACAGGAATGTTGATGAGGCCTCCATCTTTACCCAGGGAACTTTTTTTTTTTTGCTTTGCTACACCCCAGGAATCTTCCAGAAGGCCCCAGTGTGGTGGAGGCTTTTAGCAGCTCTTTAGATGTGTGTGAAATGAACCCGGCTGTTGCTAAGGCTTCCAAACATCTCCATTTTACACCAAGTGTCAGTGTTCACACTCGCACGCATCTCGACTGGGTTTCTGTCACCCTCCCTCTCTCTCTTTCTCTCTCTCTCTCTCTGATAGATGAGCCCTGCGTGTGCCCTCTTGGGCAAAACCCGGTGAAGAAGAGGCTGTTTTTGTGCATGCCTTTACTCAGGTGGCAACAGTATCACATGCACTTTGCTCTGAAATTGAAACTGGCATTTAGCATCACATTGCTTTTACCAGGCTGCTTTGATGTGTTTTCAAAAGGGCAGGTGTGTGTGTCTGTGTGAGTGTGTGTGTGTGTGGGTGTGCATGCATGCGTGTGTGTGTGTGTGCTGGCACTTTTCATTCATGTGTGTCGGTATTTGTTTGATGTGTGTCCAGCCTTACGGGGCTGGAAGGTGAATTCCTTAATTTCCCCATGGACTCAATTAGCTTTGTGATTGGCTGAGAGAAGGCCAGGTTGTGCTGTCTTCTGAAGGAAAGGAGACCTTTGAAACTGAGGTGGGAGCGGAGGGAAGAGAAGTGAAGCAGAATAGGAGATGAGCCGGCCACAGTGGTAATGGTGGTGGTGGTGGTGGTGATCGTGAAGACTTGGCCCTGTCAGTATTATTATAATGAGAGAGAGAAACTAGTGGAGCTCCTTCATCCACTAGCAGGTGTTGCACGGCGCTGACTTCATTATGACCAATTAGAGTGAAGAAAATACTAATTATACCTTGGTTTCTAGGTGATTAAATACTAGGTTGGAAGTAAATTGCAGGAATAGGCTAACTCTAATCCCCCTGTGATCACTAAAGTCATTTTCATTTTGAAGTCACCATCATAATGAAGACTTTCTGTCTGTACAGTATTTCTGTCTGTCTGATTTCACTGTGATTCTGATGATTCGTGGGCCTTTGGTGTCTCTCTGATTATCATTCGGTCCATTTCTCTGCCACTCTGTCTTTCTTATCCCAACATTATTCTTTTTCGTACTCTGGCTAATGCTCATTTAAAATAGATAATTATTTAAAGCATTCTAAAAACTATATTTTCATGTCTTTTTTTATTATAAAGCAGCGCTATAAATACTGTGAAAGTATCGAAATGCTCAATCCACGGAAATACACACAGCCCGTGTTCAGAAAGAACTGTGCCTTTAATAGAGCCATCAGGATTTTTGTAACTTTGTGATGTGCCAAATATACAATATATAGACCATTTCACAGTTTTAAACATAACATTTTTTTTTTTGTATTTCACTTTTTATTGTTTTTCCAAGACGTTACATCACAGAGAAGAAAGACATCAGAAAAAAAGAAAACAGTAATAACAATAAAACTACAAAAAACAAACAAAAGTAAATTTAAATAAAAAAACAACAACTATATATATATATATATATATACACACACACACACACACACACACACACACACACACACACACACACACAGTTTATATGGCAAGTATAGTTATCACTCCTATATCAAAATGATAGTAACAACCAGGGCAAGTATTGCTAGATATTTAGCTGCTACTCACATTTCCATTTTCCCAATAACATCTTATTGGGTAAACGTCACCATCCCATAGTTATCATTCATATGTCATAACATAAGTAACACGCCCAGCAAGATTCGCCGTTACCTATCACATGTCTATCACTCATATAATAGTCATGTCTGTCCCACCCAGCACCACCAACACGACATCATTTATCACTTTGCTATCAGACACTTATCATGATGATGATGACTTAAACAACAGTACGTAAGAACATATAATCAACATACAATGCAGGCGACTCTCACACATCATGACAATAACATCTTGCATATAAAAATTATCAGCCTCCTCTTAGTTAGTCATTCAATACTGTATTCATTTCATTGCAATCTGTTGCAATTATATTGAAATGAGCTAAAGACAGAGGGTAAATACAGGCATAGTCAGGCAGAGAGTATGAGAAAAATAAAGGTTTTTTTGAACATTACATCATGTTCTAGTAGAAACACAAAACACAAGTAAGAACCTGAAAATGAGCATAATATGGGACCTTTTAAATGAATTGTTTTCTGCAGAATTAAGTTACTTGGATCTAATATTCTGTGTCTGTTTCTCCGTCAGGTTGCCGGTGTTGGAATCGACGGCCTCGTCTGGTGACTTATCACGACCCCACCATATCGTGTCCGTGGTGCCCAACCGCTACCCGCGCTGGTTCACCTTGAGCCACATAGAGTCTCAGCAGTGTGAGCTGGCCTCCACCATGCTCACTGCTGCCAAAGGTACGGATATATTCGCAAATAGACACAGGAACACATATTGTACACAGAAAAAAAAGTCAATGCTGCTAACTTGCTTGATGTTAGTGAAGACAGTTAGTATTAGTAACACACATATATAATCCTAGTCTAAAGCATTCCTGTGTTCGAATCCCTTCTAGGTGATAGTCGCAGGCTGGAGACGGTCCTGGAGTCCATCCAGAAAAACATCCACTCCTCGTCTCACATCTTCAAACTGGCACAGGACGCGTTCAAGATCGCCACTCTGATGGACAGCCTGCCTGACATCACACTTCTCAAAGTCTCTCTGGAGCTGGGACTGCAGGTACGGAAACACGCCCACGTCGTTTGTCAAAACGGGTACCACATTGGTACCTTTTTAGGAGGTTGTCAGGTCAGGTTGTAAATGTGTATACGTGTGGACATCAGGAGGTGCTAGTTTTAAGGTTGAGCAGAATCACCATTATAGTCTGGAGACGAATGATAACCAAAACCAAACAAATTTCCATAACATCCTTTTGTTATGTATGTGTGATAGTGATATTTTACTCTTGTCAAGTCCCTGTAGGGCCACTGTTTATCATTGAAACAGCTATGAAACTGATTTGTATTCTTGAAATTTTAGATATTTAATCATTTTTGTACAGGGATGAAATCTACTGTACCTGATGACATAATGGTTCACTTATGTTGACATCTGTTGGGTCCATGGAAGGACTTTATTTTGGTGTTCATGAAACTTCATTTTTTTAAAGTTGTGGTGGCATTATCGTCTTGGAATATGGGAACATCATGAGGGAACATTATTTGCACCATAGGGATGCACTTGCTCCGGTTAAATGGCTCGATATTCCATGGCCGTTATACAACCATGCAGCGCGTTCACCAGGCCCCATGACTCCCATGAGATGTCTACAATACCATTGCAGATCCAACTCTGTGAATCCTTCAGCTTTATGAAAATGTAAACATGTCTGGGTGTTGGAAAAAGGTTTGAAGATGACTCAAAGGACTACATTTTCTGGCTATTTTTTTTGCACCGCAGGAAAACTTTGAGGGTGTAATGTTGCATACATACATACTTCATTGTTTTTTCTTTTAACGTACATTTTTCCTTGCAGTCATTCTTTATTTTGATTGTGCACTTTGTAAAGGTTGATTGTGTAATTGGATTTTACACAGAAATTGTACAAAAAAGAAAAGTGGGCGGATTCATTGTTAAATAGTTCCTTGGCCTTTGTCAAGCCTGTACTGCTGTAGTAAACCACGCTTGACAGACTACATTCCTCATAATGTCCCCATACGTTCCATTATATAAGTATTTGCTTTGAAGGTTGGCTTGAGGGTTTGTCATCCTCATAGCAGCTGTGTTCCTCAGACAGTTACAAAATGCAAATGTGAAATGAAACAGGTTTGAGCATCTTTGATGACGAATCAACTACAGTTAAAATGAGGCCCTGTTTAAACGGGACCTATTATGCTTTTGTGCTTTTTCCCTTTCCTTTAGTGTGTTATATAGTTTTTGTGCATGAAAAAGCTCTGCAAAGTTATAAAGCCCAAAGTCCACGACAAACGGAGATCCTCTCCCCTACAGAAACACTGCTCCTGAACTGCCTGAAACGCCTTGATTGAAGTCCCGCCTTTTCTTCCGTTATGTGGTGATGTCACCAAGTAACACATTTGCATAATACCTGCCTAGTGGCTAGTTTGGCACGCCCTCGAACAAAGCTAGTTAGAGCGGAGCTGGAACGGAGTCTGAAGAGTTTGGTTCGGTTGACCAATCACCCTCGGTATGAGAAAAATAAAGCGTTCTTTGAACATTGAAGCATGTAAGCATGTTCTAGTAGAAACCCAAAATACAAGTATGCACCTGAAAATAAGCATAATGATTGTTGAAAATACAATACAATCGTTGAACCTTACAACCATACTGTTGAATAGAAGAGATATTTTGTTTCCTTGTGCAGTTTGTTCCAAGTCAGAGAGTTTAATGTTGTTATTTCCTCTACATCTTTTCCATCTTCCACAGGTGATGAGAATAACTCTGTCCACATTAAACTGGAGGAGGAGAGAGATGGTGCGCTGGTTAGTCACATGTGCCACTGAAGTGGGTAAGTGTGCCTCCCTACTTAAATGTTTCTGTTTGTCTCAAGATGCACTCGATCAAATCACTTAATCTTCCAACTTCCTTCTGTTCCGTTTGTGTCTGCCAGGTGTGTATGCACTGGACAGCATCATGCAGAGCTGGTTCACCCTCTTCACCCCCACAGAAGCCACCAGCATCGTGGCCACCACCGTCATGTCCAACAGCACCATCGTCCGCCTCCACCTGGACTGCCACCAGCAGGAGAACCTGGCTTCCTCCGCCCGCACGCTGGCCCTGCAGTGTGCCATGAAGGACCCCCAGAACTGCGCCCTCTCTGCTCTCACACTCTGTGAAAAGGACCACATTGCCTTCGAGACAGCCTACCAGATTGTACTGGACGCGGCGGCGACGGGGATGAGCTACACGCAGCTTTTCACGATAGCGCGCTACATGGAGCACCGCGGTTACCCGATGAGGGCGTATAAGCTGGCGACGTTAGCCATGGCTCACCTGAACCTCAGTTACAACCAGGACACGCACCCGGCCATCAACGACGTGCTCTGGGCCTGCGCGCTCAGCCACTCGTTGGGGAAGAACGAGCTAGCCGCCGTCATCCCCCTGGTGGTCAAGAGCGTGAAGTGCGCCACCGTGCTCTCGGACATTTTGCGGCGGTGCACGCTGACCACGCCGGGCATGGTGTCGGCGCTGCACAGCCGCAGGAACTCTGGGAAGCTGATGTCCCTGGACAAGGCGCCGCTAAGGCAGCTGCTGGACGCAACCATCGGGGCGTACATCAACACCACACACTCGCGGCTCACACACATCAGCCCGCGCCACTACAGCGAGTTCATAGAGTTCCTGGGCAAGGCCCGGGAGACTTTCATGATGGCTCACGACGGACACATTCAGTTCACCCAGTTCATAGACAACCTGAAACAGATCTACAAGGGCAAAAAGAAACTGATGATGCTGGTGAGGGAGAGGTTCGGCTGAGGGCGAGGCTCCCCTCCCACTCTAGAACTTTTCTATTAACTTGAGTCTGCCTTTTGAACTTCTTTTGGACTTATAAAATAGACAAGTAAAAAGAGGGATCTGACTTGTAGAATGAAGCAAAAAGAGAAAGGAAAACAAAAAAATCAACAGAGCCACACGCGGTATTATTGTTCTTGCTGTTGTTATTGTTATAAACATTATTACTATTATTATTATTAATAATATTATTACTACTATGTGTACAGAAGTGTTTTTATTTTTCAGAAGAGAGGAAATTTGTCACGTTGTGAATGTTGTGTGTATTTCTCTACATGTGTGCGAGAGGAAAATGAAAAGTGAAATGGCTTTTTTTTAATTTTTATTCTTTTATTTTTATGATTTAAAGCATCTTTTTTTTCCCTTTTTCCAGTGTATATTGAGTTATATGTTGTCAAGTGGCTGAAGCCCTTCTACAATAGCGCTCATGTAAAAACATAAAAGAAGAAAAAAAAAACCTACGTCTCGGCATCCTCAAAGAGAAACTAAGGCTTTAAACCACACAGAGCACCTCCCTCTGTCCAGGCCCTCACCGGTGGGCGCTGGGCAGCACCGCACAGCTTAGCTCGGCTCGGCTCAGCTCGGCACAGCTTGGGTTAGCACTGACAGAAAGCCGCCATCAGCATTTCTTTAGACACAGCAGTAGCAGCAGCAGCACTTGAGCAGCCATTAGTTTTCTCTGGGTCCCAGGCATTAGCTTCATTACACACAACAATGCTCTTAGCTAACTCGTGTTGTTATTGTTGTGATCCTCCCCACCTCCATAATGAGTACCTGTTTTAGACAGGCTACAGTGATGGCACATTACACAAAGATAATGAGTATTATTATTACATTAATGTAATGTAGTACAGCTGTGATTTTTAACAGCCCACGTTTGACTAAATGACCGTTCTAGTTGAGTTTTCTAGTAGATACCCAGAGGGAGACGACTACCTCATGATACGGTATTGAACCTGCTCCCTTTTTTTGTTTTGTTGCTGTCATGATATGTATCATCTATGACAGCTGACAGTTTTAATTAAAACAGGAGAGTCACTAGTGAGACCAAGGTTATGAGGAGATGTAGAGTCAGATTCCTGCGCTCGGCTCTGCTGTACGTCATCGGTACTTCCACCCCGATAATTGGCTCCAACAGACGTGGAAGATGTGTCAGTATGTCAGTCCCCCCTCTCATCTCCAACAGCCACCATTGTACGGTATTTTTCAGACTAGGCCAGTGTCATTTCCCTCTGTGCATGTGAATCATAGAAATTAGACTTTCTACTGTTAAAGTTCATTGTGTGGAACCTTCAGTAATTGTCAACCAGAACGTTCTCAGGGATTTCTCTACACAGGAAAAAAAAGGCGGAACAAATGAACGACTGACTACAGGAAAAAAGACAAAAACACGACACAACATGAGCGAGCATTTATTGTACTCTGTATATATGCCATAGTATATGTCTGAATATGGAGGATCTGAAAGTATATGTTAACTAATTTATACAGAGTATTCTATGTAATGTGAAATACTTGAAGCCGCTGTAGTTTGCTCTCTCTCTCTCTCTCTCTCTCGCTCTCCTTCTCTCTTTTGTCTTCTCTTTTTTTTTTTTTTTTGAAAACAGAACATATCAGAAGGACTAGACTGACCTTGTTGACGGCTGTTTGGACTCGCAAAGCCTCATCCCGTCATGAAATGCAGGTTGAGTCAACTTGGTGATGGCGGAGAAAAACATTGTTCATTCCTGCTGACTAAAGCATAGAAAGGGAGACTACTCCAGGTCATTGGTCGATAAATGTTTGAAAACACGACACAGGACATAATTATGCATGTAAGCTGTTGCACTAGTTTTCCATAGGATCCTATGGGGGGGATGTGCTTTATACAGGACCTAATTGGAGATGAATCTGGTTAAAAATCATGTATTATGTGTCCAGCCTTACATGCATTTAAGGGCATCTCTTGGCTGAAGGTCTGCCTCATGTTGCATTAATATAACCCTTATAGTTGTGCAACTCAACAAGACTCACATTGATAATTATGCACAGGTTCAATCTAGCTAAGATTAAAAAACAAGTCTCCTCACTTCTCCCTTTCATGTCTCCTCTGCAATGTTCAGCTGTCCTATCATCACTTGCCTTTTTTACCTTCTTTATATGTCTGATTTTTCTTTTTTCTGTGCATCTTTTTTTTCTATCTTGTGTTCATTAAAGATAAAAGCAGCCTTTTCTCTTGCCTTGTCTTAACGCTTTAAAGTAACCAAACAGGAGATCTATCTAACAACCAAACGCGTTCTAAGAGGTGAGAGACAACCCACCTTGGTCCCAGCTTTAGTGTCCTTAATTAGTAAGTGAATGGCTGTGTAACTCATGCTTTAACAAAGCAATTCCTCACGTGTGTTTGGTGAAAAAATACGTTGTCCAGTGTCTCTTGTTCTCTTCAGAAACAATTTCCTCTGAGTCTTTCTAGCTGTTTTTTTTTTTCTTTTTTTGTTTGTTTGTGTAGGAATCTTCAGCTCTCCTATTTTATTTATTACAATGACCCATGTATACATGCTTATGAAATTAAGATTTGATACACCGATATCAATTTATTTATGTAACTAAATCACTGTTTTATAATCTTGTTAATGAGTCAATAATTGATTTTTTTGTTTTTTTTTGTTTTTTGTTTTAATAAAAGTTAGTTTTTTGAAATGTATATTAACGTCCTCTGCCTTTTTGTTTTGAACCCAGGAAATATTTTTAGGGCTGCAACTAATGATTATTTTCATTGTCGATTATTTTTTATTTAGTTGTTTGGTCTATAAAATGTCAGAAAAAAAATGTCTATCATTGTTTCTCAAAGCCCAAGATGATTTCCTCAAATGTCTTGTTTTGTCCACAACTCAAAGATATTCAGTTTACTGTCATAGAGTAAAGAAACCAGGAAATATTCACATTTAAAGGACCAGTGTGTATCATGTAGGGGGATCTATTGGCAGAAATGGAATATAATATTAATAAGTATGTTTTATTTAGTGTGAATAAGAATCATTGTGTTTTTGTTTCCTTAAAATGAACTGTTTATATCTACATAGGTAGCGGGTCCTCTCCACGGAGTCCGCCATGTTGCTCCGCCATATTTCAACAGTAGCCCAGAAACTCTAACTTTTCCTGCTTGGGCTGGAGTCGATAATGTTACTCGCTCCCGTCGCCACCGCTTTCTCTCTCTCTTGCTTCACCACTCACTTCCCATGTACACACACACACTCTACGCACTGACTCTGCTCCAAATGACCTACGCTACTCCTACAACAAATGGCTCTATAGAGGGCCATTTGTGTTTTTGCATCGGCCACCGTAGCTCTCCAACACGCTTGGCACACGGGAGAGGCTTCAGTTGGTTGCAATCTGCTCACATCACCGCGAGATACAGCCAGATCCTACACACTGGACCTCTAATAAGCTGGAATCAGAGAATTTCTACTTTTTTTTCTTAAAAAATTACTCAAACCGATTAATCGATTATGAAAATAGTTGCCGAATAATTTACAACTAATCGATGAATCATTGCAGCTCTATATATTTTCTGTGCAGCTGCACTTTTTGTCTCAGAAAGTGTGTCATGGATTGTTATGGGATGCGGCCTGTGAGCTTGAAGGCGTGCGTTGGCCGGCGTATCAGTGAGCGCCGATCAGTCAGGCCCGTTCAGATCTCCATCAAACGGCGCGTGTCAGAAAAAGCCAGAGAGGGATCACTCTCACTGGCAGCAGCTTTCATGCTGTCATCTCAGGCGAGCTGACGAGGAATATGAAATGTATCAATTGATATTCCCATGGTCTTTGTAGCTTCTGTCAGGCAGCCAGGCTCAGCCAACCACAATAACCTGTTTACATGCATCCAACACTGACAGTGGTGCCACAGGATGACTAAATCAGTGTATGCAGTTTGTCAGGTGTGTGTGTGTGTTTGTATAGACATGTTTTTGTGCGTGCTCCTTCTTGTTTGCATGCCTGTGTGTGTGTGGTGTCTGTCTTCTTGCGGGTGTGTGTGTGTGCGTGTGTTAAGGCCTTTAGGGAGTGAATGGGAACAGGTGGTAGCTCCAGACTACAGGAGCTCCTGACAGCAGTAAGGTCCCCAGACTCCCAGCCCCTCATTAAACATTGACACAAAAACACTGCAACTGTCTGTGTGTGAACAGTAATGAAGCGCAGACGGCTACACCGGTATACACACTGCAACTTAGCACAGCACGAGCTCTCAGTCCGTGTCTTGTGTGTGTGTGTGTGTGCGTTGTCCATCTGTGTGCGCTCATTAATGAGGCACATTTGTCCATAGAGGTGTCCGCTTAGATATCGAGGAATTCGTCAGGTTTAGCAACAAAAGCACCCGTCTGCTGTCAGAGGCCAGACAGAACTGTCCATTTGTTATGTGATGGATGCCTGCCTGTGAGAAATTGCGTGTGTGTGTCGGAGCATAAAAGCACACATGTATGTGTGTATCCATGCAAGTAAGCGTACACTTGTTCGTGTGTGTGCGCGAGACCACTTCCTGTGTGTCTGACCTGTGCTCAGGTCCCTGCTCAGTTCCAGTTGGTAATGACGTCCCTTGGGTGTAGCGCGGTACAGCAGCCTCCTCCGGTCTGTCTCACTGTATACTCCTAATGACATCATGATCACACACCGGCCCCTTTCATGCCAAAAGCCCTCTTCCTCACCATCACCATCAAAACTCCAATCTAGAGCATTCACTCCCTCTCTTTCACACACACTCACGCCACCATTGCCTCACAACACATCAAGGCCTTGACATTTTCCTGTGGAACTGTAGATCTATTATTCTTTATAGTTTCACCTGAAGCATATTTTCAAGTCAAGTGCTGAGTCTGAGTTTCAAATGTGCTGCTGAGACAGAGATTATAGTGGCAGGAAAATGCTGCAAAGCAAAATGTAATTTATCTTACATTTTATCTTCACGTTAAAAGCCATAAACTGCAGACCGGTGTGTTACTATGCAGTAGTATCTATCCTTTCTTTCTTTCAGCTAGTGCAGTGCCCGTTTGGAGCGTGTGCCCGTAGGTAGCGGGCCGATTGCTTGGCCCCCGGGAGTGCTGCTTGCAGCGTTGTCGAGAACCGTGGTATGGCTGCTTGTGTAGGCGGGTGCCTAGTGTGAATTTAATTGGATGAACGGTGATGCTGCCTGCTACAGCACCACCTATTGGCTAAATGGCACCAAATTGGCCATGGTTACTCAGGCATCATATCTACACATGTCCACCAAATGAGGTTGCAATAGCAGAAAACGTTCAGGAGATATGACATTGTCTATAATATAAGCCCTGCCCACAGCGTTTTGAGCTAACTGTGAGGGCCAGCTATAGCAAAACCATATGGAACATAAGAAAAACAAAAAAAGGAACTATTTCCGGCTTGGTCCAGAGATATTCTGTACCAAATTTTGTGATAATTGCTCAAAATGTCTAGGAGGAGTGGCAACATTTTTTTTATTTGGGCACAATTCAAAATGGCAATAATAATGTGCGTTTATGTTTTGGCCATCAGATTTTATTGTTTCAACTTTGTTTCTGAGAAATCATGTTTTTTAGCCCCATTGTGACCTCGGCACCCCATGTTACTCTGTGATTTGTTCACACTGCGCTCCCCATGCAAATTGTTGGAAAAGTGAAAAAAAGAATTCTTTAACCTGTTATCAGCAGGTTGCATCTTCAAAGGCTGAATCTGATAAACTCAAATGTCTATACTTTTAACTCGGAATTTATACAGAATGTGTTGCTTTGTTTTCTCCTTCTTTTCTGGAGCTGTGAGGGGTACTTGCCACTCACCAGGCTGGTTGGGTTAATTATCTCTGAGGAGGGGCAGCTGTGGGAGCCTAATTGTCCCTGATGAGGATCAGGTGTGTGAAGCCTAGATCTACCCCTGGTTTCCAGTGTTCAGATGCTGACTCATTGGCTCATTGTGAGAGGTAGTGAAAGCTTCACTCTGTTGCTTGTGTGGAGGTGTGTGTATCAGCAAAAGTTACCACTTGAACCTATCTGCCTGATGTGCTCACTGTTTCTGTTTGCTCTTTGAGCGTAGTCTGTTAGAGTGGAGTGGGTCTGTGTGGCCTGCCTTGTCAGTTTTGACAGCATGTTTCTCGGCAGTGGTGTTTTAGTTTACTATCTTAGCCCACTAAACTAAATATCTTAGTGAGGGCAGGGCAGGCTCCTATGAGCAGAAGCATGCCATCGCTGAACAACAGGCTTCTCATGACAACAGGTTGAGAGAAATACTTACCCGTTTTCAGAAACGTGGACCGACTCCTCCCAAACTCCAAGCACCGAACTTTGTAGTCCACCAAGCAACCCCCAGTTCCACCTCATGGCCCTATTGCAGTCCATGAACCCAAAATGTTGACACCTGCCTGTTATGACGGGCATCCAGGGAAATGTAAAGGGTTTACCTCCCAATGTAGACTGGTGTTTGAGTTACAACCCTCCATGTTTAGCACAGAACAAGCATGGGTAGTGTACATAATATATCTTCTCTCAGATAAGGCTCTTTCATGGGCTATGGCATTGTGGGAGAAGCAGACTCCTGTCTGTTCTGATGCTGCTCTCTTCGTGGCCGAAATGAGGAGAGGTTTTGACCATGACATAAGCGGCTAAACGTCTTATTGGGTTACGTCAGGGCTCTACCAGTTCACCATTGAATTCCTCACCTTAGCTGCTGAATCGGGGTGGAACAGGGAAGCCCTGACGGCAACATTTATCCATGCTTTATCAGAGAAGGTTCAAGACCAGATAGCCTCCTGCGACGCTCCCGACTCGCTCGAGGAATTGATTTCATTGGCGATTCAAATCGATAATCGGATCTGTGAACGCAACAGAGAGAGAAAGTACGTTCAGCCCCGTCCCATGTTGGGAGTGGAGTTTAGCATCTCTCCAGAAATGCCCGAACCGTTCCGCGGGCCTCTGAACACTGCTGACCACATGTAAATAGGCCGCACGTGGCTCTCTCGGGTAGAGAGAGAGAAGCATATGGGCAGTGGGTCCTGTCTGTACCGGCCACTTCATTTGTATGTGCCCAGTAATGCAGAAAAGAGAAGTGCAGGGAAACGAGTAGACTCGTCAGAACATGGGGAGGTTTCGCCGAGTCTAAATAATCCCCTCCCGCCAGTCAATAACCGCACCTTTCTGTCAGTTGAGTTATCGTGGGGTAATAACAAATACAACCTCCCCGTGTTTGTGGAGTCAGGTGCAGCGGGTAGATTTATTGACTCGACCCTGGCCCAAATTCTTGCCTATATCTCCCCTCTCTTGTCTACTTGCCATCACGGCAGTGGATGGGCGACCTTTGGTTATAGGGTGGGTTGAAAGGATTACTAGCCACCTTAAAACTCGCATTGACAGACATGTGGAAAATATGCAGTTTTTCCTTATTGATGCACCCAACGAACCACTCATTCTGGGACACCCATGGCTCAAGAAACACAATCCTCACATCAACTAGGGGGCGGTGTTAAGTTGGGGTCCTGAGTGTGCATCTCACTGTCATATCCGACTCAGTTCAACTTAGCCCTTTGGGCCTCAAGTTCCCGGCAGCGATGAGCGCCTATGCTCTTGAGTTTCCCAGTTCCGCGATGGATACCCCCCTCGCCTCTCTCGTAGCCTCCTCCTCCTCTGTTCCCCACAATATCTCGACTCCTGGAGCTCTTGAGCCCCTCACACCTTCTGGTACTTGGGTCTACGGGTATTGTCACTCCCATCGGAGTCCGTATAGGCCCTATGATTGTGCCATCGATCTCCTCCTGGGCACTACACCCCCCAGGGGCCAGTTGTTTTCCTTGTCGGGATCTGAAACAGCGGCTATGAGAAGTTATATTGATGAGGCTCTAGCCGCAGGTCTCATTTGCCCCTCTACGTCCCCTGCAGAGATGGGGTTTTTCTTTGTCACCTAACAGTAAATGATCTAACCCTGGATCCTAACTCCTCCCACTTCCCAACTCTATAATTAGTGGTATATCTAGGGTCCATGAACATGCTTTAGACCCCATATCCCCATTCCCTAATCGCCCCACTCTGATATTATATATTATAAAATAATATTATATATTTCAATGATCTTTTCAGTAGCTACTTGTGGAGTCAAACTATCTAGGAAGAGCCCACAGCCTGAACATTTACAGCGTCTGAGAGTGCAGTCTATGTTCTTCTAACACTACCTCTTTCTGTAAAAGGTCCAGGGACTTTGTGGTGCTTCCAGCTTGCTATCATTACAGGACTACAAAAAAAGGATCATAGGCATGTGTTCTTCAACACAGCCTGCAGCATCAGCCCAGCTACCACAGGGACTGTCTTCCTTTCCTCCTCTTCTTACAGAAGGCCGCTGGAGTTTGATCTCCTCTCTCCCCCTCCATCGGCCCCGAGGCGTCTGATTAAATGCTAATTAAAGCCGTTAGCGCTGCTATCACCGCTGCTAACTCCTCTCTCTCTGTCACAGAGATTAATGCCCCTCGTTCATCATCCCACCTCGCCCAGCCTGAGTACCTGCCCAGCTCGCAAAACCTGATCAAGTCATCAGCCCCAAAACCCCTCTCCTCCGCTCCCTCCCACCGCATGAAGATGGACGAGGGGTTTAAATTTTAATTTGAAAATTGCCCTCAATTACTTCTGCGGCGACCACTTGCCGGAGCTTCTCATGTGGTTGAGTGGAAAGGGGTTACAGCAGCGGGTCAGTGGCTGTGATGAGCGATAAGGGGACATTAATAAGAAAGGCAGAGGTTCATTTAAAAGCAGAAAGGACAGTGGGAGCAGCTTTCTCATTATTTAACTCCCCCAGCTTTATTTAAAGGACTTTATTTAAGGATACCAAGTTAATGTGTCCTCCAGGACAGACGGTTAAAGCGCCTGACAGAGTGAGAAAGTTACAGCCATAACTTACACCCTGAGCACACACTGTGGTGCCATCTTTTTTACCTCTTTTGACATTCTCGCCATTTTCAGGCAGAGCGAAACGAGACTTGGAGGGACATAAAATGTTAGAACAAAGTTACACACATCATTTAATTTTATTCTTTCACAATTTCTGGCCCACAAATGTTTTATTGGTTCCAATATCGGTAATCATTGTAAGCTATTGGAAGATATTGAGCTATGTATAACAAGTCAGCCAAATGTCATTTGAACTACCACCAGATCGGGGGAGCCGTGTCCTGAAATATGCAGCTACTCTGCAGGGCCTCATTTGGTGTTTGTTTTATGCATACCATTTTTACTCAATTGCACTCATGACTTTGCACAATAAAGTTTTCCCTCTTTTTCAAATGCGTTTTATATGCAAACAGGTGGTTGTCAGTGCAGGAGCTCAGTATTAGTAGTGTGTGTGTGCGCAGCTTTTTAAGGTCCTCTGGTGAATGTTGGCATCTTGATAGGCAAGTTAGGATGTTTTTTTTTCACGGTTTCTTTGTCTGTTTATCCCCTCACTGTGCCTACTTCCCAGCCTGAGCAACAAACCTGAGCCAACAGTGCTGTCATCCAATAATTTCCAAGGACAATTAACAAATATTCAGAGATTTATGCACCTGCGACCCGGTTGCTCCCACCCAAAAATAATTTCACTTCATCTCTCACTGTTATTGCCAACACTCTGCCGGATGCCTGTCTAAAGGCTCTAAATCTGTCTGCCAGTGTTTATAATGTCACAATGAATGCTCAGAAATGGAGGAAAAACCCACTTGACTCTCTTTTCCTCTCCTAATATGTTTCATAGACATGAAGCACGCATGTACAAGGACGCCATGCCCACATTGCATTTCCATTTTCTATGGTATGGCAATGGCAAACATGTTACAGACTTTGATAAGGACACCATAGACATGGAATTTGAGTTGCAAATTGCTTCATGCCAGCTTCCCCATTCTTTAAAGCTTGCAGAATAGCCCTCAGAGCCAAAACAGAGCTTCAGATTCCAGGTGGTGTGACATTTAATAGTGAGTGCAGCACGTACTGAGGTTCTGGGGCTGCACTGCAGGAATAAACAACACCATAGTCAAGGTTAGCTGGCTTCACAGGTAGAGACAGCTTTAACATTCCATCGCTGGTTGATTAAAAGCCTAAATGAGTAACTGCGGGATGTCCCCCACTCGCTCCATCATCCAGTCTGCTTTTTTTCCTTCCCTTTCCGGCAGCAGCAGGCACTGAGCGTCCGGCGAACGGGGAACAAAGAAGGGGGAAGAGAGACAGAGAGAAAGAGGGATGGAGCGACAGGAAGAGGAGAGAATGAGAGCATATATCAAGGCCGTTTTCAGTGACATTTGTGCTCTCGGTGTGGAGAGCCACTATGAATATCAATATGAACCCATGGAGAGGAAACATAGTCTTTTTTTCTTTTCACTGGGCTATTCATGCACACAAGAAGAAATCCATTCAAGTCAATGTAATGGCCAATCTGCGAGCCTGTGCATGGTTGTGTGAACAGTACAGCCTCGGCTCTACATCTTCTCTCTCCCTCTCATGAGTGTGGCTGGGCTCGTATTAGTGAAAAACACTTTATGTCAAGTGCAACTGTGGCGAACACTACAATATGTAAATCAGATTGGATTAAACGCTTGCATGAGTAGAGCTCGACGGCACCAATCAGCAACAGCTACCAACCAACAGTTTTCTCAGTATAAATTTTGATGTTTTCACACAGCCTCTTCTCTCCTCTTCCTCTCCCTCTTCCTCTCCTCTTCCTCTTCCCCTTCCTCTGGTGCTTAGAGATATAGAGTCAAAGGGATGCAAATCTACCCACTTCCTTCCTCCCCTCCCCCATCTGCAAACACAGATAGCCCCAGGCCAGTCCCAGGCCTTTCTATATGCAGAACCAGTGACAGGAGTTACGCACCATTCTCCCCCTGTAACAAACTGTTCCCTCCCTAACAAGCTGCGAGCCTCGCTCTCACTGGGCTGCATGTATGGAGCTATGTGATTGGTTTGGTACGGTAATAACAATACGGGAATGATGTGCTGGCTGCCTCCTCCCTTTTGCATGTGGATCTTTCACCGCCTCCTCTCTCCTTCCCTTCCCCGCTCACCTTTTGTGGGTGTACGAGTGTGTGCTGTATCTGTGTGTGTGTGATTGTGGACTGTTGGCTCCAGGCTTATTACTTTAAGTTGTCTCCAGCCCCAGCGCTAATCCCTGTCTTCTTCAGGGAGGGATAACAATAATACAACAAGATCCAGAGGTACTAATGAAATCCTATCAGGTTTCTGAGTCTGAATGTCAGAGAGAGAGGTAGAGACTGAGAGTGTATGAGGTATTGATTGAATAGAGACCAAAGCACGCAAGAGAGATAGAGATAGAGGGGGGAGTGAGGAGGAAGAAAGGAAGGCAAGGAAGTGTAGCCATGAAGAGAGAAAATAGTTTACTGAAAAGCGAATGAATAAACAGAGTGAGAGCGAGGTTTGAGGAGGAACATGGTGAAAATAATCAGAGAGTGAAAGGAAGAAGAGAGCGGAGAGGACTTGTGCCAAAAGAAGAGATTAAGAGTGGATGCGAAAGTTGGGTATGAGCAGAGACAGAATGTTTTCCTCTTCGGTGACTGAGCATGCGGCAGCTAAAACACATCAGCTCTGACTTGAATAGGTTTCAGACCCAGACCAATTCTCCCTCTGCGTCTCCGCCAGACCCACCATTCGCCCCTGGGATTGAATTAGGCCTGCCCCATTATACAGTTGCCATGGGGACCCTGACACCTCCACTGACGAAGTGAGAGCCACGCAAGGCTGAGTTGCTGATCAGTGTGTGTGTGTGTGTGTGTGTGTGTGTGTGTGTGTAGGTATCACTCACAATTTATGCACAGGTTGAAATAATTGGTGCCTTTTACTTATCTTCGGCTAATATAGGTGTTTGATTTGTATTCATCAGCCCTCTCTCTTTTTTGATCATGTTTTTATTTGCAAGTTTTAAGGTCAAATCAACACACACAAACGTGTACATATTACATCGTAGCTATCTCCAAAACATCAACTTTTCATAAGAAAAAGCTTTGTGACAATATATTTTTCAAATGAAATGGGTTTTGAATTGCTTATTTAGCTTAAAGGACCAATATGTAAAATATTAAATGAATAAACCATAAAATGATCGTGATATGTCATCAGAGATTAAGAAAACATGCTGAATTGAAATACTGGCTTCTCTGACAACAATGCTACAGCCAGTATGTTCTCCCTTGAAATTTCCTTTCCGGTCCGTAACGTCTGTTTTTTGTGTGGTGGTCAGGTGTGATCCCGTCCACTGCTCATTTTGACACCTCGTTGCCACATATGAAACAAATTGGCACTCAAACACAGCCTTCTGCAGCCATGGAAGCAAGCAAACCAACTGGATCAACAGAGATAACGTTAACGTTAGATTCTACCCGACCTGAAAAGCCTCGGCACAGGTCTCTGTAGTCCGTGTGCAGCTGGGTCATCAAGGCTGCGAGTATTTGAGACACACAGCTGGTGAAGTGATTCCAACTCCTACTGCTGGTCCATGGCTAACACTGTGATGCTAACACACGCTAACTGCTATCAGTCAAAATACTAGCTGTCAGTACTACATATTGTTCCTTTAAAATGTAGAATAATTTCTTTAACCAATAAAGGAACACGTTATCCTTCAGTCTATCTACAACATCACCAAATTTGGAGATACATGGTTTCCAGTGGACAGTGGCAGAAAAATACTCCGTACCAGAGCAAAATCCACATAAACAATCACAAAGAAACAAAGAGGACAGATGGATGGGCACTACCCTGGTTTATAATGATAAAGAAAACCAGGTCATCTTTATGACACTATTGTGGCTCCTGAACACCCAAACAGGTGTTTTCAGTTAACCTGGCTGATTAGACCTCTGCTCAGGACTGTTTGGGCGTATGATTGATTGACATATCCCTGAGACTCCTCTTAGCTTTGTTGCACCTGTTAGGGCAGGACAAGATCTAAATTTATCATTCTTATTGGTAGATGAAGATTTGTGACCTCATACATCAGACCGGCACATACGCGTACTTCGCAAAAAGTCAAGGCCGTGCCCCCTTTTGGGGGAAAACAAACCGAAGATCCCATCGACCTCAATGCAATTTGACGTATGTTTGGATTGTAATTTTGACCAATTTGTATGGATTCGTTTGTTTTATACACATGTCTAATTTTGTGACCTTGCCTGAACCTGAGCGTTTGTGATACCTTAATAAATCAAGGTTGATTGCCGCCATGACATGTCCCTTCAGTCTTCCCCCGTTCAACACAGTGGCCGAATATTGCTTTACCAGACATCTATACATATTTGATTGAATCACGTTAGGCTAAGTGTTGTCTGTAAATAACCAATGTGTTAATAACCATCTATGAGCTGAGATTTAGTTGGAGATGACAGTCTGATGCTGCTATAACGTTAATGTATGACTGTATTACTGCAGCAGCCTCACACTCAAGCTAACGTTAGCTAGCCATGCCAGTCACTGTCACAAGCATCACTTAGCTATTTACCACATTGACAGTGAATATTTACATATCGTACGTATCGTATCGTATGTGCCGTGGTTAAGCCGCTACACAACAGCTTTTCATCATTTTCTTTCCCCCAAAAGGGAGCGCAGCCTCAGCGATGACACGACGCTGGTAAGGTCTATGGAGCCATAAAGCCCCTCAATTATAGCTTTTTAAGGACATGGCAGAGGAACAAATCGGAGCATCATCAATATTTTTGGATTTATTGTTGGTGCCACCAACTACAGAAAATACAGCAACTCTTCGGCATAGCGTTACTATTACCGGTTTGTTTGAAGTAGAAGTTTGGAGACATGTTTCAACTTCATCTCTTTACCCTGTTGCCGTCTATGAGGGACACGGGATTGGTTCCCCCAAAAGGGGGCGTGGTCATGCGAGCCTACTCTGGAGGACGTATTGCCGGTTTGATGTATAGCTCCGGCCCACCTTCAACCTGAGCAGAAGTCTAATCAGCCAGAAGAACTGAAAACACCTGTGTGGGTGTTCAGAGGCTTTAACACCAAGTACCCAGTAGAAATAAGTGAAACCAAACAGTCACCACGTGGGGGCAGAAGTCGAGATTATGTGAATAGTGTTTTGGCAAACAGCTGCCCGCTAATACATCGACCAGATGCGAAGCCACATTAGCATTAATTTGGAGTCATGTTTTGGGCCACTTAACTCTGATATTCACTCTCCTTGTCCTTCTTTTAGTCCTAGTCTGGTCTCCTGAGGGAAGTATCTGGCTCTTTAGCTGCTAAATGCTGCACTATGTTCACCAGCTAGTCGCTAGCTATGCCTGTTTGCTGGGCAGGTAGCATACTGTGGGTTTATAAGAGCATTTTTGCTAAAACAAAACTAAACTAAAACAGCTGCCAGCTGGAAACCGGATCAGTAAAGTCACATCCCATAAAACCATAAAAATGTGCTAAAAGATGCTAACGCTCCATATAGAGCTGAGGGGAACTGCAGAGTTGGGTGATTATCTGTGGGTTCATCACTATGAACAATCCTTTCACATTACAGGTATGTGATGTATTACATTGTATGTATTACAGATTTCTGGCTAATACCATATCCATCATCAATGTTGTTTGTAACGAAGGTTAAAGTTTCCTCCAAGCAACCAAAAATAACCAAGTCTCTCTGAGGATTTAGAGGTCTTCTGTGACCAAAATGATTATAAGTTACCGTTAACAATCCCAAAATAAGTCCCTGTGGCATACAGACACACTTGTCCATTTTGCTTCCCATTTTATAGATTAGCTACTGCACATATATTTCTGAACACTTTCATTGCATCTGAATTTATTCATTTGTTTATTTATTTCTCAAGTTTTACTTCATTGTTAACACACACACACACACACACACACACACACACACACACACACACACACACACACACACACACACACACACAAACATAAACAATTGGATGGATACTGAAATGGGATACCTTGTCCGTCTCCTCACATTGGAATTTTGTCACCAACCCAGTTCTAATAGATGGCCAGAGAAAGGATGCCACCCACAGCACCATCTGGCTAATGCCCCGTCCTCTGCTTATGAATTACGCTAAATTGTGCCCAAGAGAGAGAAGCCACATGTTCATTATGAAAGCTGCAGGGGTATTAGAGATCCCCTGAGTCGCACCAAACGAGCTGCATGTCACAGGACGGCGTGACACACAACACGGTGCCATTAAGGGGGGGGAGATACAACCTTCTCCAGATTTAATAGGATGTATTCATCAGGCAACCTTGACTGAGTTCTGACAGTTTTCTATTGTTTCAACTGTTCTGTTGGAGCCGAAAATGTTTGGTAAGTCGTGCAGTTTAAGAGCCATTGTTTCGGCTGGGCGAAATCAAGAGAAACTGCACTGATGGATGTCACCCCCAACACCAAGTGACACCTGGACCTGAGTTGAAACACGGTAGCCATTTTGTGGCAAAACGCTTACAACTGCAGCCAGGGTACGTGAAACACCATTAGGCATCTTTATCTGTGTCTAGACCATCATGAGACCAGCCTAACGGCATCTGTCAGTCCCCGCAAAACCCCCTCTGGTACCATAAAAGACCGGGCCCCCTCAGTGAAGGAACCGAGGCTGGAGAACCCAGTGGGGACCCATAGGAAGGTATGGAGAGAAATAAAATGCTCTGCTGTTTCTTCTTTTTTTTTCATTCCACCACGGTGTGTGCCATGCATCGCCATGCAGGCAGATGGGGGAGGTGGAGGTAGAAATAAAACATGCATGAGTCGCCTGCAGCCCAGGAAAATAATTACTGTCATTTAGCAGACATGTAGAGGAGAGCAGCGCAGCCCAGTCTGCCCACAGTACACCGCCACACCGCTTGCATACCGATGAACTGGAGGGGAAAACAGAGAGGCACTGAGTGGGAGAGAGTTGTGTGAGAGATGGCACAATGTTTCCTTTTTTTGATGGTAATAGATGCCGGAGTTTATTTTGGGGATGTTTTCATCTGTCACTCACAGCTGACAGAATCCTTAAACTGTTGCATTCACAAGAAATTAAACAATCCTTTCATCCGTCTCTCCTCTCATAGGACAAGGCTCGATACATTATGGAGCGCTTCTCTGGGACCAGAAGTCTCAGAGGACACAGGAAATATATCTCTCCAAAGATCAGAGAACAAGATTTGACCTGTGTCTTGGCTGAGGCTAAATCATGCGCACCATCCCTCTCTTTTACTCTGTCACTCATCTCTTCTCTCCCTCCTCTACATCTGTCCATCTCCTTCCTTTCGTCTCCCTCCTTCCCTTTGCCTGGAGTCAGACCACAGCACAAATTTATAGAAGGTGGAGGTATGCCAGTGGAGGTCAAACGCGTGAGCGGCTCCCCGTCTGCCTCCCCCTATCATTCTTTATGGCTGATCTAGTGGCGGAGCCTTCATTACCCTGAATTATACGCTGCGATTATTACCTCTCCCCCCGGCCCATGCAGGACGGCCCTGGCCTTATCATCTTATCATCTTACCCAGGAGGAACATAATGCGGGAACTCTTGATATACAGCGCAACATCTGCCTTCAACATGACTCCACTGCGGATCTTTGAACTTTACATCCATAGTATGTGATGTATGTGGTGTATGAGTGGGATCACAGGCTTATTTGAGGGGCGCTATAATGGACTGCAGAGGCATATTGTCTGATGGGGGATGTGGGCATTCCATATAGCTGTATCTGTACATCTAATTATTAGACTCACTGATCCCTAGATGAACTTCTTCTCACTGGCGCTCAAGCAGAAACCCAAAAAGGTTTGTTCCATGTCCTGCTTTCCAGAATATAAACGTGTCTCCAAGTGTAAAGCCCACATTCTGTAAAATATTCTCCTGTTGGCCCCTCAGATGCAGCTGCTTCTACGTGCTTATTATTTGTAGTCTTTTTTTTCTTTCTTCCCATCTGTTTTTGATGTTGGAGGGAAACCCAGCGATGACCCAGCTTCAAAGAAATCTGGTTACTGAACTAAAGACTCACCCTCACTGTTCCTGATTTCTGATCTAATTGGTACAAATTATATCCTGAAATTCAGAGTTACGTTGCACTCACCTTGCTCCTTTTTTCTCACCAACACGCCTCCATTACACATGTTTATTACCACAACTGAGGAGCCAGTGTGAAGCCTGATAATCTGGGAAATCAGCGGGGTGTTCAGATAGCAGCAAGCTTTGGCAGTCTTGATATATTGTACTTTCTCACAACTCATTTTCGAGTGGGCACACTGAGAGAACCTGCGTTGTATCGTGGTGTAAATATCAATGCAGGCACAGAGGGGGGTAGCAGACAAGGACTGGATGACACATCCAGTGCAGTAGGCTTCATCATCTCGGCTACAAGTTGGAAATTTCTCCCAGGAGTTTGCAAAAGTTTTCCCTTACAGATTTCTTCCTGTAATATCAGACACGCAGAATCACATTTCTTTGTTCTTAGTCAAACCTCAGTAGAACCAAATGCGCACCAGGTGGAGCTGAGAGTTGCTTTTTCCACCTGAAAATGTGTCATAAGCTAGTGTCAGTAAAGATAGCAGCATCATGTACAAATACTCATTTACAAGTAAAGTAAAAGGAAAGTAAAAAGCTTGTGTTTCTAAAAAAATTGTCCACCAAATTTAGCAAACTGCAGCCTCTAAAATGGTCCAACAACTCTCTAAAACAGTTTCAATAAAAACTGAATAATTATAACCTTAAAGAAGTTGGGATTTATTGTATTGTAACAGGTACATATTATCAAATCAAATACAAATACTTCAAAATACAAATAGATCAAATACATGTAACGAAGTCAGAACCACAATTTTTAGTACATAGGAGCATAAAAGTGAAATACTTAAAGGTATCTGCATATGGCAACTACAGTAGTAGGTCTCCTGTATGACAGTCAGACGTGCTACTACACACCCATCCACCGACCTCCACACCCGACCTCCACACCCTTACTTTGTGCCTCACTGAGTGTTGGCACTGGACATAAATCGTGAAGTTGCAGAAATGCCCAATGTGAACTAAATTCCCAGGACACTGGGCTAAAATTGGTGCAGTGCCCCTTTAAAGGGGAACACCACCTAAATTAGGAAATCCAATATGTTATTTCCATGGCCTAGGAAAGTTCAATCAATATTTGTGAACATGAGCTACTCTCTCCCAAAGCCAGAAACCAGAGAAGTAAGTCTAAAACTTGTGATGTCATCAAGTATAAAGTCTGGAGCTGCTCCATAGACAATGGCTGTGTCCGAAATCACTCACTACTCACTATACAGTATAGTGGACTATATAGTGAGTTTGCCATTTTGTAGTGCTGTCCGAATGTTTAGTGAGAATTATTATACCCTATAGTGGACTCAAAGTATCCCACAATGCATTGTGAAAAGTAGTGGACAATGATGGTCACCGAGCACTATATACCATCATGCATTGTACTGAAGGAAAAAATGGCAGACGGACAAGAGGAGAGAAAGCAGCCTGATTGAGACAAATCCATGAGTAGTGGTGCAAAAATAATGTATAAGGATGTAGCAACGTATCACAACACAAACAGCCACAAAGTACTTTGTATTTATTAATTTGGGAAAATATGCATATTGCCTCCACACTGACAACGGCAGCTCATCACCGCTTTATTCCTTCCGTTCTTACCTTTCACAATAAAATCCCTAGACATATATGCAGCATCACTGCTTACCAGGGGAAACTTAAAGCTGCAGTGGGTAGAAATGGAACAAATATCATAAAAAAATGTATTGTTATAAAACGGTCACTATATCGTGACAGTAGTGCATGAGACCGGTAATCTGAAAAAAATCATGTGCCTCTGTGCTCCTAATGGCATCTGCAGGATTTCACAGACCGGAGGAAAACAACCACTCAGAGCTGATCTGGAGTCTGCCTTCCAGCTGCCGTCTATGAGAGCCAGCTGTCAATCACTCACGCACTTTGATCAAACGGTCAAACTAGGCAGCGCTGGAAATACCAAGCACCACCCACCAGGCGGAGCGCAGCCAATAGGAACGCTCAATAGGAACGCTCTCTCTGAAATGACCTGTGTTTGGCCAAAGTCTACCGTCATGGACTAGATTTTTTTTAAAGCCTGACAACAGAGCCATGAGGAGGTGCAGAAGTCTAGTTATCTCTCAGAACACTTGAATTATGCTGAAAGGGTATAATGGAATTTTTGCCCAGAAATGCCAAAAATACACTGCTTACTGCTACTTTCGCTATTTCGCTAAGAGGCATCTAAACAAAATGGCTTACAATATGTATCACAAAAATACAGGCAGTATTTATTATGGATGGTCTACCAGCTGACACTAATCTGGCACGTTTCAATTGTGTGACAGCAATGCCGTAATTAACGTCACAGAGAAAATGACCCGAGTAGTGTCAGAAATTCCGTTTTCATATTGTCAGTGAGCTCATTATTTAGTCCTCTATATAGAACTCCCTGGATAGCGAGTAGGAGTAGTGAATGGGTGAATGATTTCAGACACAGCCAATGAATGGACTGATTTTGTGGACCCACAGAGTGTTTTTTTTCTTTTTTATATTGTACCTAAATGAGCTTTATTCTATTGTAGAGTTCTCTGTTGTGAAACAGAAATTGTACCCATATACTAAGAACATTCCCCTGGGTGCTCTCAGTGCCATCGAACATCAAACTCCATTGTCTGTGGAGCAGCTCCAGACCTTATACCATATGACATCGCAAATTTGAGATTTAGCACTCTAGTTTTTGGATTTGGGAGAGAGTTGTTCATGTTCACTCATATTTTTTTAACTGTCGTAGATCATAGGAATAACATGAATTTTAAAATGGGCCCTGTTCCCCTTGAAGAACTTTAGTAGTACATCAAAATTGTATAAAAGTGGCAGTAGGCAGTATATTTTTAGTATCATTGGGCAAAAATTCTATAATAACCTTTCAGCATATTGTAATTCAAGTGTTCGAGATAACTAGACTTCTGCACCTCCTCAAGGCTCTGTTTTCAGGCTTTAAAAAATCTTGATGGGAGACTTTGGCCAATCACAGGTCGTTTCAGAGAGAGCGTTTCTATTGAGCTTTTGACCATTGGCTGTGCTCCGGCTGGTGGGCGGTGCTTGGTATTTCCTCGACTCATCTCAACATGGCTGCAAGGTCACAAACTTTCTCATTTTACAGCTAAACAGTACACTACAAGATGTTTCTGAAAACATTTGATGCGAGAAATAGACATTAAAGTAACAGAATATTGATTCATATTTGATCAGCGCTGCCTAGTTTGAGCGTTTGATCGGAGTTCACGAGTGATTGACAGCTGCTCAGAGATGGCAGCTGGGCGGCAGACTCCAGATCAGCTCTGATTGGTTATTTTCCTCCAGTCTGTGAAATCTTGCAGATGCCATTAGGAGCACCGGAGGACTCAGAGGCACATGACTTTTTTCAGATTAGCGGTCTCATGCACTACTGTCAGGATATAATGACCGTTTATAAAAATACCTTTTTTTTAATCATATTTGCTCCATTTCTACCCACTGCAGCTTTAAAGTAAACTACAAAACGTATGTTCCATCACTGGTGTGTCAAGTCAACTATTCTTTACTTTGAGGGGGAACACGACATGCAGACTGAAAGTGAACACAGTAGAAGGCCATGTAGCACATACAGATCATCCTCAGCCATCAGCTCCATCAGTGGGCACAATTACAGAACTTGTTGTGCTGTATCATGACCAAGTGTAAGTACAGACTCAGCGGGGGGTTGTAGACGGGATTTGGATGGCACACACACACACACACACACACACACACACACACACAGACACACACGCTGCCTCCCAGTGTGCTGCTATATCAGGCAGCCAGGCAGGGAGTCAGGGAGCAGTAACAGGGCTATTAGGACTCCCAGGGACCCTATCGATCTCCTCATTGATCCCCTCCTGCCTAGGCTAGTCCAGACAACTGCGAGGGTTTATACAGCTACAGGGATAAGCAGTGAAACACTACAGCCAAGAGCACATGAAACACCAGAGGATGGACATGGACAGAGAGGAAAGAGAGCCACTTAGAAGACGAGAGAATCAGAGCGGGAGTGAAAGTTTGAAAAGTTTAAAACCTTCCCTCCCTCCTTTTTGCCTATACCCTCTGCTTCCCTGTTCCCATCATTCCTTTCTTTTCTTTCTGAAGTTTTAAGACCACTTTTTCCTTCAACATACACATCTCACATTTCTCTTTTATCTTTAATAGCATCTCCAGAGTGATAAAATGACACCATGGCTTGTGCGTAAGTGAATGGTTTTACAGTATAAAGATGTTATCCAGCACTTGAACCTGAGGAGATTTATAATCTGTCACAAAATCTCAACCACAAGTGAAATAGAGAATCATGGTTATCGAAACCAGGCAGGCTGGAACCTTCCCCCTGCCTACAAATGGATCAGATTAAAGTTACACATGTGACTGGCTGAGAGATACTTTTACTCCACATGATGCACCCACTGGACCTGCTGTGCTAGGAGAAAGTGAGAGCTTTAGTTATATATCTTAATTATTCTCAATTAAATAGTCTTTACCAAGCAGTGCTGCAGGGGTTCTGCTCACTAGCCACTGGCATTGGTGAAAGAAAATAATGCGACATCGCCCCCACTGGACCTCTCATGGTACTACTGCTGCTGCTGTAAATGCATAAACTGACCTACACGCTCATCTAAACAATCTAATAATTGATATCCACCTACTCTGCGTGTGTCTTCTATTCAGATTTAGTGACCGTATAATGAGTGAACTTGTGTACTGCTGAGTGTGCAGTCTGACCGTGATGTGTATTAATGACAGAGGGGATGGCAGCTCCTCATCAGAGTCCAGCTGATTAATAACCGGCCCTTCACTCCTGCCCTCACAACTAATGGCTCTCTATCTCACTCTGTCTATAATTATCACTCAATAATGAGGTCTAAAAGAAGGTGTGTGTGTGTGTGTGTGTGTGTGTGTGTGTACATGTGAGGGCAAGAGAGAGCTTAATTTGGAGGTTTACAGACTGCATTTGTATTATACACATTATTAATTGTTTACATGTGCAGTGGTGGAATGGAACTAAGCTAATTTATTCAGACACTTTATTTATTTAAATTTGAGGTACTTGCACGTTACTTGACCATTTCCATTTACTTCTACTCCGCTGCAATACAGAGGGATATATTGTACTTTTTACTCTGCTACATTGACAACTTTAATTACTTTACAGATTAAGATTTTACACACAAAACACATGATGAATTTATCAAATCAAGGCATCATTATAGATTAAACAAGTCAACAATATATCAACCAGTTTAAATTAGCTCCACCTCGACCAACTACAACAGTTGAATGCTACTTGCATGTCAGTGCATTGGCAATAATTATCCAATAATAATAGACACTCCGGTGACATTTTTTTCTGCATAATGAGTACTTTTACTTTTAATATATTAAGTACATTGTGCTGATAGTACTTTCACTTAAAGCTGCAGTGGGTAGAAATGGAGCAAATATGATTAAAGAAAGTTATTTTTATAAAACAGTCACTATATCCTGACAGTAGTGCATGAGACAGGTAATCTGAAAAAAATAATCATGTGCCTCTCTGTCCTCCGGTGTCCTTCGGTGCTCCTAATGGCATCTGCAAGATTTCACAGACCGGAGGAAAGCAATCAGAGCTGATCTGGAGTCTACCGTCCAGTTGCCGTCTATGAGAGCCGGCTGTCAATCACTCGCAAACTCAACTCACTGTCAAACTAGGCAGCGCTGATCAAATATGAATCAATATTCTGTTACTGTAATGCCTATTTCTCGCCTCAGATGTTTTCAGAATCATCTTGTACTGTTTAGCTGTAAAATGAGAAAGTTTGTGACCTGGCAGCCATGTTGACATCTATTGAGCACCGCCCACCAGCCGGAGCACCGCTAATAGGAACGCTCAATAGGAACGCTCTCTCTCTGAAATAACCTGTGATTGGTCAAAGTCTCCCGTCACTGGCTAGATTTTTTAAAGCCTGAAAACAGAGCCATGAGGAGGAGCAGAAGTCTAGTTATCTCTCAGAACACTTGAATTGCAATATGCTGAAAGGTTATTATGGAATTTTTGTCCAATGATGTCAAAAACTTGCCAAAAAACTCTGCCTACTGAAGCTTTAAGTACATTGTGCTGATAGTACTTTTACTTGAGTGACATTCAGTGCAGGAGTGTTACTTGTCATGGGCTATCTTTACATTGCTGTATTCTTTTACTTAAATAAAGGATCTGAATTGGGTGTCACGATATACCTGTATTGACGATAATTGTGATATTTAAAAATTAAATATTGATATCATGTTAATAACACACACATGATAATATTGTGTAAATAATCCAGCTCTTCTTAAATCATTTTATATATACAGTTATGGTTACAGGCTCTCTATCCACCCCCATACACTCGTATTTTGAGTGTAATTTATTTGACAAAAAAGAGACAAAATGCAACAAAGTTAAAGATGAATTTCACTGATTGCATTATTATTATTATTATTATTATTATTATTATTATTATTATTATTATTATTATTATTATTATTATTATTATTATTATTATTATTTCAAGTTCTCTATAGACATCACAATAATATTGTTATTATGAATTCTTTTGGCCATGATAATCGTGTAGTTATAATCTGATATCATGACAGCCCTAATCTAAATACCTCCACCTTTAGAGGGTCAGTTCACCCAAAATAGAAGACCACTCTGTGAACAGATTTCAGAGGAACTACTTTTTTACCAAACAAATAAAACAATGTTAAAAATAAAAATGGTGACTCTGAAAACTGGAAAGATATGTTTCTGTGAAAAGTTTTAAATGGCGTTTTTTAATAATGTGAGATTCACTAAACAAAACTACATTCACTCCATTGAACTGGGGTTGAGTTAAAAGTCCCAATACTCGGACAAGTTATTGTTTTTTAATCCTTTTTTTATTACCAAGTTGTGATGACCCCTTTGCTGTCATCTAGCTCGTTGGGTTATTTGACTGTTACCTGTCTGTTCTCTCTGCAGGTGATCATTAGAGCAACTGGGAACATCTGAGGGATATTTAAGTTTGGTTGCACCTGGCAGGTTTTAATCTGGCTGACTGTCCGCTGCAGCTTCAACTCTCTTCTGTTTGGTTTGGTTATGTTTCTTTAGTTTCTTGTTTTGCTTTTATGCATCTTTTTCAACACTCGCACATCTTCCACTTATGCACACCACACACTACTGACTTTACTGATATCCACACCCCATACTTTAATCACTTAAAGCTTCTGTAGGCAGACTTTTTTTTGGCATCATTGGGCAAACATTCCATAATAACCTTTCAGCATATTGTAATTCAAGTGTTCTGAGAGAAAACTAGACTTCTGCACCTCCTCATGGCTCTGTTTTCAGGCTTTAAAAAATCTAGCCAGTGATGGGAGACTTTGACAAATCACAGGTGATGTCAGAGAGAGAGAGTTCCTATTGGCTGTGCTCTGGCTGCTGGGCAGTGCTATTTCTTCAACTGTTCTCAACATGGCTGCCGGGTCACAAACTTTCTCATTTTACAGCTAAACAGTACACTACAAGATGATTCTAAAAACATTTGAAATAGACATAACAGTAACAGAATATTGATTCATATTTGATCAGCACTGCCTAGTTTGACTAAGCCCCCAAGAAGCGCACCGGTCGTTGATCCCAATTTTCATAGTGGCCAAACGGTGGTACTGCAACTTTCGTGTCCATCAAGTGATGCCATTGCGCCCAAAAATACTTTTTCCCATAGACTTACATTGGGAAAGAGACATCTGTAACTCAGCGGATTATTTTTTGAGGTGAATCAACTTCCCAGTATCAACACTTGAATAGCCCTTATTTAAATCATTAGGTCCTAAAAGTTGAAAAATGCACTAATAGCCGAATCCAGTTATTTCCCTTCCTCCGTTCGCGTGAATGAGACCCAGACCAAGGCTGGACCGCGGGCTGGGAGGTGGAGTTAGCAAGCCGTGATGACGGCATGACGGCTGTGACCCCGTGACCGAGCCTTGTGACCGAGCGGACGCTACTGCGCCTGCTCCATGGGTCCAATGAATGCGGAAGATCGCCGGAAGATCCGGGTACTTTTCAGAAGTCGGGCCATTTTGGCATCATGTGCCACTGAGCAACTTTCATAGGGGCCCCGCATCCAACGCTGTATCTCGTTCTCTTAATACATCCATGAGTTTGACCGTTTGATCGGAGTTCGCGAGTGATTGACAGCCGGCTCTCATAGATGGCAGCTGGACGGCAGACTTCAGAACAGCTCTGACTGGTTGTTTTCCTCCGGTTTGTGAAATCCTGCAGATGCCATTAGGAGCACCGGAGGACACATGAATTTTTTTCAGATTAACGGTCTCATGCACTACTGTCAAGGTACAGTGACCGTTTTATAAAAATAACTTTTTTAATCATATTTGCTCCATTTCTACCCACTGCAGCTTTAAGCTACCTCTTTAATTGGGTTCAATTTGGTCTAATTTGTTTTAATTCGTTAAATAATCCCTCTTTCGTTAAAAGTTCATATGGTGCATTTCCCTTTTTGTTATGGCCACCGGAGCCAGGTCGTAACAAAGTCGACAGAAGAGAGTCAACAGAAAATAAGAGGAGAGATATTAGGGCACAATATTCAACAGAGGTACTGTATGTATGTAATACCGTATGTTTTTCTTGTAATTTGGATGAAACGACCCTTTAAGAGACAACTAAACGTGTAGAAAACAGTCACTGTAATCTTGTAGTTGCTGTATGTATCAATCAATCAATCAATCAATCAAACTTTATTTATATAGCACCTTTCGAACAAATCAAATCCATTTTTAAAGTGCTATACAAGCGACTGACAAATAAATTGACACATCATAATGATCAACAGTTACTCAAAGTAGTAAAATGTCGATAAAACAAAATATGAGTAAAATATATATAAGAATAGTATAAATAATAAAACCACAAAAAGTTTAAAACACCACACAAAAGCCAGACTAAATGGATGGTTTTTAGCAGCTAAAGCTCTAATAATACCAGAGATAACGCCAACTAATCTGTTAATGATAGACACTCATAATGTGGCTGTTGTGTCTGGTCCCTATCAGTATTTTTTTTCCTTTTTCCCCCCTTTTCAGTAGTGTGCCAAACAGGTGCCTATCAGACGACCAACAGCTTCCTCCAATGTGGCCACAAAGGCCCAAAAACACACACGCATACAGTAATTCTACACAAATAAAACACGCCTCCAGAGGAATGGAGAGGAGACACTCTGAAATAGGATTTCTCACCTACAGCGGATCTGTTATAATGACACAGACACTGAAATCCCCATGAGCAATCATGCATTCCCAGATGAAAATTACACTACGGCACAGGTGAACACTTGTCTCTGATTATTTGCTGAATATCTTCTATATACTGTAAATGCAGCAATATTATTGCAATGTCATTTGCTGGTCATTCATGCTATCAGTCCAGGTGAAGTACCTGCACTGTTGAAAGTACCACAGTCTGCTATCTCACAGGGCATTACATATTACATCAGACTGCTGAATATGTGGCCACAAAGATTTATAATCTACTTAACAACTATAAGTGCCACTATTAACACTCATTACTTGGTAATTTCTGCCAATTAAGAAGCCAATACTCTATCTCACATGGGCATCAGACACAGGGGTGTGTTAACCTGTCGAAAAGCATCGCTGTGGTGCAATATCTAGATACTACCCAACCTGAGCTCAGAGGATTAACTCCACACAGATAAGACTGATAAGGTTCATAAAACCATTACACTCTCCGGGTGCCAATAAGAGCTCTGATGACTGGGCTGCATTCACTACAAGCATTGAGGGGGTGTGGATAGATTTTCATTCATAATACCATTCAAGAATAGCCTACTCATAATGAAGACTGATTGAATGATGAGTTATGATGATGCTGACCCACCTACGAAGAGGAAGGTGCACAGTAGAGGTAGTAGGTCGAGGGCAAACAGAAAGGGGAAATAAAGTCACACGTAAATCTTTTTTCCTTTACATTTACAATTACTTTACATTGTTCCAAGATTGTTTATATGGTATCCATCTCTGCGAAGCTTAACATTTTCGTACATTTAGAGAGCAATCCACAAAATATCAGCCGATTAGACTGTTGTCAGGCTATGAAATAGGTGTTATCAGTCGCTATAAGCTCCATAGATGTGGTCAATACGGGCCTGCTACATCCACTAGTAGGTTTTTATCATCTATTAACAGGGGCGATCACTGAAAGGAGGAATAAAAGAACATGACAGCGACTTCTAGCGACCGTAGAAATTATGACAGGAGCAGAAGTGGAAGTCAGGTGCTGTATAGACAGTGTAAAACTCCACATGGGGTGGAGGTCAGGGGTGATGGATGATGGATGGGACACAAAACACAGGGTTTCCATCCAGGAGACTGGGGTTTGCATCCCATGTGAAATCAACAACATGTAGTTGTCTTTGTGTTCACAAGCCATAGGTTTCACTTTCACTTTTGAAACATTGGTAATTTTAAGCCAAAACACAATGTTTTCCCCTAAACTTAACTAAGTGGTTTTATTTCCTAAACCTAAAGAACCTTTTTGTGTGTTTAAAACATAACGTTTCATTCAGTTTTACAACGTGTTAAAACGTGTTGCTTTTAAGTTTAACTTGCACTTTTACAACATAGTAGGCGTAGTAGGGCAGCGCTGCCACTAGGCACACGCGCATCACGCACTGTACTGTATGTAGGGCACCAAGTGCTGGAGGGGGCACAAACAGCCATAACACTACCATTTGTCACTGAGGTGTCATGGACTTTGCGGGAAAGATTTCAACTTTGGAGCGATATTTAGCCCATTTTCCAGTTAGCTAGCATTGGTATCAATCGATTCATTTCAATCTCAAGATTCATATGATACCACGTACGCCAACTATCTTAAAAACTGAAACCTGCAACGGCCTCCAAAAGACTGCAATGTTAATGCCAGTCAGATGTAAGAACTTCCTGGCAGGTGGAGGGGCAACAGCTAAAATTTTTCCTAGGGCACCAAATTGGTCAAGGTTGGCACTGCCCCTAATGACCTACATGTATGCTGCTTATAGTGAACGATAACGCCTTTTTAATGGCCTGACAACAGTCGAATCGGGTGCAAATACTACAACTGTACAAAAGTTACAATTTGTCTGATATGTTCCTCAATAAATCCAAAGCACTTCCAAACCTGTTTTGTCACATTGAAACCAAAGACATTATCTGGTCCATGTGCATATAAAAGTATGCAAAACCTTCACTGAAGAGGATGATATAGAAAAGATCAACAGATGACTTCAACAGAAGATGTAAGAGTTGGTGTTTTGAGCACCTGACCTTGTTCCAGGTGTGACCCGCTTACCGCATTGTTTACCATTCAGCTTTATGTAACAAGGATGTCATATTTTCACTGTAAAGAAGTTTGAACATTACATCTTGTTATATATGGCATCAAGGCCAAAGTACATACAGAACGTTTTACGATATTATTCATTGTTCATTGTTCATTGAAATGGAAAATGTTAACATGTGAACCAATTTCCAGGTTCACGAAAACAGGTTTATGGAAAAATGACCTTATGACTTCTCCACTGTGCTGTGACATAGAAACATGTGGCGCAATACTGTAACATTTTATCAGCGCCGATTGTCTCACGCTGTAGGCTCACTGCCAATGGGGAGCTGGTAGTGATGACTAAGTAGCATCCATCAAATTAAAAATGAATTTCCCTACATGGACATTGACTCACCACTTGCCTGAAATCTATTAAAAATATTATTGCTTTTGTTCTTTATTTGAAGTTAGAATGAGTCCAGTGTGTGCAATGGATTAATAATCAGTAAAACAATCAGAGATAACTCAAAAAGAATGTTCAGGAGTTGTTGGTCCATTTGTAACATTTCTTGTTATAGCGCACTATCTGGTAATGGGGACGATTTGAAATCTATCAATACATTTCAATGACTTAAGCATAGAGTATAAATAATTGTCTTCCTGTTTGCAGCATCATACATATTTGTTTTAGTATCAGTTGTATGTATAAAAACAGTTAATATAGGCGCCGAACATGCAATTTGGTTGAGAGTGGGTAAACTTTAAAATAACATAAGGGACCATGGTGCTAAATTGAACACATTTGATCAACCTTGCATAATATTGACATTAATTTAAAAGACTGTCATAGCATGGGTGAAAGGCAATATGTGTAAAGGATTTACTTATCAGATATCACAGCAAATAAATATTGTTTGTGTTTGTTTTTTACATAAATATTTTGTGCCAACAAAATCTTGTTCGATTGTAAGTGGTGATTTTAAATATTTTGCCACTCAAAAGGTACAATTTAAAACTAGAATGGCACTTGGAGAGCGCAAACCTCCGCCAAGGTGCCTGACTTTAAAAACAGATCACAGCTCACAGCTGGCGGTACCGCGAGGTGGTCGGCTTATTATTAACACGGTGTGTTTCCGTGTAATGTATCGGCGGATGCCTCTCTCATTCAGCAGCCTTGTTATGTCTGTATAACGTTACACTACGTTGTCTCTCATCCCATCATCTACAGCTTTATTCTTGCTGACCGCGGACGGTCAGCAGGTCCCGCACCTCGTAGTCTCGCCACACATTCACACACGTATCTCTCTGCTCTCAGAAGGAGGCGGGGTCATGCGTCATCAACGCGTCATCAGTTACACTGCGCATGTGTTATACCCTGTGGTCTTAATGCTCAGGCTGATTGGAATTCTTAGAAAAAAATCCTGAATCCAGATCATGATCCAGATTGTCACCAAAATCTAATGGATTGTTCATTGTACTACACTCCACCCCTTCAAAAAATGTCATTCAAATCCATAGCGAACTTTTGGAGTAATCCTGCTAACAGACAGACAGACAGACAGACAAACAAGCAAACAAACAGACAAACAAACAAACCAATGCCGGTAATAAAATAAATACAATTAAATGCAATTTAATAAAAAAGGTTTTAGCACTGCTGTTGAAGTAGATAGCCTTTACTCTTAAGATTATTGTTATATAATAGTTAGTAGTAGTAGTAGTAGTAGTGGTCTTGTATGTATATAGCAATTTGTATTTTGCACAAAACATCCTTCAGTAGTACATTCATATTCACAGTATCTTTACTTTCAAGTAAGTGAGCACATCACGTATGTAGTATTATGTTACAGCTTTAACTACCACTGAGTAGGGCACCTATTATTTGTCAGACTCTAGAGTAGAAAACATCTGTCAAACATATCAAATTAATTCACAAATCCAGAATCACAATCAAGACCATTTTAGACCAACATTATGTTGAGACCTGGATCCCACACCTCTCTACCATGAAGTTCAGTCTATGGTCATCTTGTTGCCTAATCAACTATCAGCCTGTGTTAATATAAAACCGAGGAGGCAGGAACCTCCCAGCCACCTCCCCTTATGTCTCAAAGACATTTTCTCACACTAGACAGTGTCTCACACACCTTCAAGTGCAGCCACGTTTGTCGGTACTCAAACTTGGTAAGAGGGTTTATTCATGATAAGAAAGTCTCTCACCCTGAACAGGTACTAAAGAGATCAAACCTCAAGACTCCCTAAATACCTCCTGCCGGATACCAGCGTCTCTCTCCATCAGAGGACAGGAAAAAGAAGAAAAGTCCACCTCAAAACTCCAACAAGGAAACAACAAGTGAGTTAAAATGTTCATCAATAAGAGGCTGTGGTCCCTGGCCCGCTTGGTCCTGCCCTGTGTGGGGCTTGCATTGGCCTGCATCGGGGTCTACGTGGTGTACCTGCAGACACAGTACGAGTACACTTTGAAGGTCATCCCTGCCTACCTCATGATTGTGTTCGGCGTCCTGGCTGTGCTCATCGGAGTCTTCTGGACCCTCTTTCACAGCATGAAGAGCAAGATGTACCAGAGAGAAGGACAAGAACAGCACATCAGGGTCTACACTATTGAAAGGTAAGACCTACATGGTGGAGCTCCTAAAAAAACTGAGACCAGAGTACAAACATCCCATTTGCTACGACCTGGCTCCGGTGGCCAGAACAAAAAGGGAAATACAGCATATGAACATTTAACAAAAGACGCTTTATTGAACCAAATCAAGTCATTTAAAGTGCCAAAATAAGGATTGTTAAGATGTGGAGCGTGGATGTCAGTGTGTACGAGTGATGGATGTGTGTGGATGTGTTTTAAGGTGCAAAACAAGGGTAAACTAAAGCAGCATACTAAAAACAAACCAAGCAGGTGCCTCTAAGGAGGAGGGAGTGAACTGCAGCAGCACAACAGACAGAGACCAGACTGCTATAGTAGCAGCCAGGGCTTTATAGACTGGGGACACTGGGACCAGGTGTTCCCACTTGGTCCTAACAATCCCCTGCCACCAGGTATCTGGAAAACATGGCAAGCAGATTGACAGGGAAAGGCAGGGGTCATCACACCTGTAACCACAGATAGACTTTAAAAAAAGAAATCATTAAAAAAAATGCCTATTGGTTTGCATTAAAAGACTGAATTACAAAGCACCATGGCACATTTTACAGGAAAAAGAATACATGTAAAAACATTTTACCAATTTCTTTCTATGTAATTTAGTTACTATTATAAAATAGTTACTATAACTAATGAAAAAAAATGTCCTCCCCCTTCCTTCATCTCCAGATGAGTGTATGCATTGTACACTAGGAAAATGTTTGCTTTTTATTTGGCATCAACAGTCAATACAAATTGAATTTCTCACATACTTTTTGTTCATTATGTATCCCGAATGTCTTTTCAACTATTAGTCTATTTCTAGTTTGCGTTTCTAATATCTGGCCAGGGACAAAAGATAAAAATGATCCTTCTCTGCTAACTCTGGCTCATTTACAGTTCTTTTATCTGTTGATCAATGAGCACTGTCCCTGCAAAATAAACTATTAAAACTAAAGATGTATTGTATATCTTTTTCTTCTGCAGGCCGAGCTCCTTCCCTCCATCGTACGAGGAGTCCCAGGGCAGCCAGGAGGATCCGGATTCAGCCCCTGAATTTGTTGTCGTGGTTGACGGGGTGGATGTGGCGATGAGCCTCGCTCCTCCTCTGTACAGCCGGGACAGCTCGGACTCTCCAGACTGCACTTGGAGCTGGGAGCAGCCTCCTCAGTACAGTCAGGTAGAGCGGATTCAGCAGGAGGAGGTGGTTGCAGAGGAGAGGAGGGAGGCCTTGTCCGGACACTGAATGGAGGAAACGTTTTTGCCTCACTGACTGAGAGAAAAGCAGGATCGTAGATAGACATTACTTTCTGACTGAGCAAAGAGAGGAAGTTCCAGAAGTATCGAAGATGCCTCTAAATATGGTCGGACTGCTCAGCTACCAAATAATGGACACAGAAACGTGTTGATGTCACCTTTGTGCCATACACCCAGTGCTCAACCTCTGAACTCTCGTGTCTACTCAGTGCTGACCCTTAACCATGTTAAGGGGTCTTAAAAGAGGTTAAACTGTGGTTTTGTGTTGATGTTGCTCAAATGTTTTTTGTCTCTAAGCAAGGATGAGCTGCACGTTTGTTACTGCTTGGTGGTGTTGAATCCATGAATGTATGAATTGACAAACAGCTCTTACTTTTACCTGCACTGTGGCTCAAATTTGTACGATATTAAATTATTACAACTGTTTGTATTGGAGTGAATGATGCTACCCCTGTTACGGTGATTTGTGTTATGAAATAAAAATATCAAGTTTTTAAAGCTGTATGTGTCGATATACTATAGTGCTTGTGTTTGAAATGTTTATTTCTCAATATAGTCAACCCTTGGTAGACTTTGCATTATAAATTATGACAATTTGCACATTCCTCAAGACTATAAAATAATCTGTAAATGTAAATCTTCTTACCAGGCAGCCTGATATCATTTCAAAGTAGGACTCTGGACTGACAATAAGCTCTAATGATTGTGCTCTAACAGTAATGAAACTGAATAACATGACTTCAAATAAGTCAAAGTGAAATAAGAGAAGTGAGAAGGAGACAACATGCAATAAATGTTCAGACTTGAACCGGGGATATTAGGATTACATAGACACATTTTTTGTTAATTTATTCTTAAATAGCGTTTCTTTAACCCGGCAAGTCTCATTGAGGTTGAAAACCTATTTTGAAAGGAAGCCAAGATGGCAGCATAAAAAGTTGCAGATTCAACTGCAAAACGATACAAAATCAGACAACGGATAAAACAATACTAAAACAGATAATAATACTAAAATAGGCTAAAATTAGGACTCATCAATTTGAATTCCTTTTCCTTTTGTGGCTGGAGCAGAAAACATGAAGGCATTCTTTCCAATCTGTCTACACATCGGGGACAAACATCTGTCTTGTGATCTGAGCTAATGATTGCAAGATGGACTTTGTGAAATACGTTTGCACATATATAATGGAAGACTGCCCAGAGACTTGTGAGTAGGGCTGTGTATTGGCAAGAATCTGGCGATACGATACGTATCATGCTACAGGGGTTACGATTCAATATATTGTGATATATTGCGATACTGTAAGCCTAGACGATATATTGCGATTTTAAAAAAATCTAATTTTAGGAAAATAGTATAAACAACACATCAGAAATACACCGTTTTAGAAGAGTAAAAAATAACACATTTATACTGCATGCAAAAAACTGTATGATTTTGCCCAAAACTGCATGTGATTATCATAAAGTGGGCATGTCAGTAAAGGGGAGACTCGTGGGTACCAATAGAACCCATTTTCATTCACAAATCTAGAGGTCAGAGGTCAAGGGACCCCTTTGACAATGGCCATTCCAGCTTTTCTTCGCCAAAATTTAGCGTAAGTTTTGAGCGTTATTTAGCGTCCTTGGCGACAAGCTAGTATGACTGGATTCCTTCGGTTTTCTAGCTTCATATGATGCCGGTATCTTCACTCTAGTTTTAAAACTGAGCCCACTACAACCTCCAAAAGATCGAATAGCGCCCGGGCCCAACAGCAGGCCGTCAGATTTTTAAGAGATTAATTAAAAATCGATACACTGTTTTGGCGAATCGATACAGTATCACAACATATAATATCGCGATACTCATGTGTATCGATATTTTCTTACACCCCTACTTGTGAGGCAAACAAGTCTTTTCAGTCTGTGTCACCATGACATGTCCTAACAAACTGTTTTAATACATTATGGGTTTTCTCTCGAGCACACCAGACAGCTCGGTTGAAAAGTTCACCACAATAAAGATACTGGTGGAGCAACAATGTTCTGCAACTTTGCAGCTTGTTCGTGTTCATGCACGTCATAAATGAAAATGGTGGTTGTTAGCACCATTTTAATTACGCAGTACTTTAAAGGAAAGTATTTGTATAATCATGCCCCTACCTATTAGACACTTGTCTCTGACACACTAACAATTTCAGCTGAAGCGTGAACAGTCTTCTGATAAACTGGCATTGATCCTCAGCCAGCCTCAGAAATAACCCCTGACATTATAAAAGAGTTGGATGGGGCAATAACCTGTAATGGCTGACAGGTAATGTCTGGCTGACTGAGTGAACGCATCCTCGCGAATATCCACTGGCATATCCTCAACTCGTAACGACTGCAATCAGTGTGTTTATGAGTTCCTGCTCTCTGCGTCTCATTCAGGCCGTATAAAGATCAGCCCTCTTCATTTCTTATCTCAACACAACAGCTTCAACACATTTCACACTCAGGTTCAAAAGCCGGCGCTGCGCTCGACAAACAAAAGCCTTCTTTTCCTCAAGGATATTCAATCACCACATGATATATAGTATCAGCACAACATGGTGCTCTTAATTATGAAGAATATGTTTAATTAAAATCCAAAACATGCCTAAGGGCAACATATCTCACGCTGGTGTATTTTTATTTGTCCCCATTAGACCTGTCCGTTTCAATTAAAGAAGGCGAGTGCTACACACGAAAAAAGTTTATTTGGATTTAAAAAAAAAAGAAAAAATATATTCAAATATGGTTATACGGCATTCCCAAAGGCTTAAACTGACAAATTAAAGAGAAAGCCATATTAGCAAACAAATCTAAAATATATATTTTCTTTTTCATTACCTGTGGGCTCATTCGCTATTTTGTTATTTTACATTTTGAATACATGTCCTTGGGTAGTAAACAAGAGTCTTCCCACTACTTCATGGAGCAATATATGCATTAACATTAATATCTCAAACATAAACTAATTGAAATTCACTTCACTGGTATATAGTTGTGATGCAACTGTTGTTTTATTTTACACTTATACAATAGTTTGATTACTTCTGCATGAAATGGTTGAAAATAATGACATATATGAGAAGACAGGTAAAAGCAATATGACAAGTGAACACTGCACTGTTATACAAAACAGCATGGTGAATTAAACAATTATCTTAGGCTCCCTTCGTCAATAAGTCTTGATAACTGCAAGCCACAAACATTAACAGTCAGTCTGCACATTCATAATAGGGTTTCTGTTTACATATTTTTCATTATTTATTTATAGCAATAATTAAATAGCCTCCCTGTTTTAGACACTGAATATTTTTGATAGTGGTCAATAAACAGTAGAGAGAACATTGTGCTTTCTTTTTGAGAGATAAGCACCCTCAGTTTAGTCGTCATTTAAAGAAAAATTTAAAATGAGAATACAGCTACAGAGAAGGGAATTTAAAAATGGCAGATAAGTACAGGAAAATGATATTTTGAAGGTATTTTTTTGTCTGGGTGAGCAGCTAGATGACGTGTGTGCGTGCATGTGAGTGTGTGTGTTTTCCTGGTTGCTCATGTGATGACGTTGGGGCCACGGCGCCCTGTCCTCTCATGGACGTTGGAGATCTTCAGGGCGATGGCGATGAGAGGACCCAGCACCACCTGCAGTGAGGAACACATCACGAAACAATTTCAACAATGATAATTCGACTGCTGATGTTTTGAACCGAGAAGAAAGAGGAAGTTACTCACTGAGGAGGGAGAACATTGAGGACGCAGCAACTGAAAACGACAATGTATAGATATTTTTGGGGGTATTGGTTCTTTTATGACTTGTCTCAGTTGTTTTGTGTATTTTTGTACTGCGTTGCACCTTTGACCAACTCTTTTTGGATAATTAAGTTAAAGGTATTATAAAAAGTGAGATTTTCATGTCTTTTTTATAATAAAGCAGGTTTAAGCGTTACATAAATACTGTGAAAGTATTGAAATACTCAATCCATGGAGAATGTACACAGCCCGTATTCAGAAACTGTGCATTTAAACGAGCCGTCAGGATTTATTATGTACATTTGTGAAGTCACAAATATACAATTGGTGCCTTCAAATGGGGTCGTGTTTACCGTGTTCACGAGATGAGTCCATAGTCCATATGAACGCCCCCCTCTTGTGATATTCACAAACTCGTAAGTGGAAAGTTTCTGAAAGCTCAGAGTTCACGACTTGTGACGTATTTGTTGATGTTATCAGAAATGGCGGAGGCCATGGAAGTTCATTTTTCAGTGCATAATAAGTTCATAAATTGTAATTTTAGTCGTACATTGTTTCTTCATAATTTTATAATATGTCAGGAAAATGTTCATATTCCCAACGGTCATTATGCCTTTGCATTTACTACATTATGTTACCCACTTGCTAGCTTGCTAAATCGTTAGCCTCTGTGGCTTCTAGACGCCTACAGTAACGTTAATATTGCCGTTGCTTAGCAGCGGTGTCAGGAGGTAATAGACAGGAAGTAAACATGGACCCAAGCTATTGCCTAGCAACGCAATTCTGTTGCATTTCCATTGAAATGTGCTAAAACTGAGCTTTTCAGACAGAGAATACAGGCATATTCATGCAGACAGTATGAGGAAAATAAAGTTTTTTTTGAACATTACAGCATGTAAACATGTTCTAGTAGAAACATAAAATACGTAATAAGTATGAACCTGAAAATGAGCATACTATGGGACCTTTAAATTTGATTTAATTTAACCATTGCATTATATCAACTCACATTCCAGCACTTTCGTTTAAAAAAAGAAGATATTAAAAGCATCCCTAGCACAGCTTAATAACTACATAACTATGAGAGCATTGCTCTTAACATTGAGGCTCTCACATTAAATCACAGTAGTTAATAAGAACATCTTCGAGCAAACCCCGACCTTGTCTTTGTTTTGTTGTGCATGACAGCACATATATGGTAGACATCATGTGAGTTTGGGGCCTAAAAACACGAAGCAGATAAACTGATAGATAAACAGATTCCGGAGCAGATAACATAGCTATAAAAACTGCGTCAACATGCATGTCAAGAGATATTTAACCCAGTTTGTCAACCAGTTCTTGTCACTTGCTAGAGATGATTCATTCTTAAAAATGTGTACATCGGGAACACAGCTGTGTAATAAAGAAATTAGCTATGAGAACATGCTGAGTAGCTTCACGACAGGTGTAAAACATGACGATAGCACTGCATATGTCACTAACATTGCTCAAGAATTATATGACATGACTCAGGAGTTTTGTGTTATGGTGTTTAACGCTTCATTGCACAAGGCTGTGTGATGGAATAAAACACACACACACCCTCACCAAATTGTATACGGTAAACATACAAACACAACTACATGAAACACTGAAAATAAGGCTTTGAATGATGTCTTGGAGGCTGAATACAAACACACACAGCCTGTAGTTTTGCTGCTCGGCTGAGAGAGGTGTACATAAAAGTATTTGCAGTACTGTTAGCCGAGCCTAGTAAGCATGTTGACTAATCACGTGCGTCATGTCTGATGATTTATGTGCGTCATATAAGGGGCACAATGATTAGGAATTAAATTTATGATCTAATATTAATGATAGATTGTCCAAGGGTTCAGTGTACGTGACACAACGTGGACGAGGAAAATATAATCCCAGGGTTAAACAAGTAAGTTTTACTGACTGAAATATAGCAAATAAAACCATATAGGTATGTTTATGTATTACTCATCAACAGGTGGTCCATACTTGATGAAATTGGGGATCTAACGTTTGAATTTTTTATATCACTTTGATGTTAAATCAGTGCATAGATTACGAATTAGGTAATGACTATGCTGTCCCATATGTTTTTAATTCTTGCAGCTGAATTACATATAAATTATAGCTTGTACTAACTGGTAATGCTCAAATGCAAATTTTGATGCTCAAGTTGGCATTTTTATGCAAGTTGAAGACGTCATTGACTGTCTTTTGACCTGTAGATGTAGGAATGAATGGCACAAAAAGGGGTCATTAACCTCATTGTTTGATGAAGTTGTTCGGTTTGTTGGCCAAATCTAAATGAGGCTGTCTAGCCATCATGACTGCAGCTTTACAACCCCTGGGTATGGTTAAAGTACACTACCTATTCCAGCCTCCATAACCACACAAGAAGCTAGTGCTCCTAATCACTCCAAAGTCTACAGGTCAATTAGCATGTATCAGTACTGTCACATGAAGCTGTCACCATTACAAACGGATCATCAAATGACATTTCCACTACAGCACAGGCTGTATTACCACTCCAGTAGCTGCAACGATCTGTGTGATTTTCTCCTTCAATTTAATACAAACCACATATCAAAATTACACTTCAACTCAAGTGGCTTCTGGGGTGGTGAATACAAAAGAAGTGATGATGGAAAGTAATAGCAGCACGGAGGAAGAAAAAGGCAACTTTATGCCAAAATCATGCCAGCTTAACTAAAACAGCAGAGTTGTGTGTGGGAGTTTTCATTCATATATTTTAAAATATTTATTAATAGGGATCTGAAATGTAGGCCTATCCCATCACTCAAAGGATGGTGTGCCAATTGTGCATCTATTATGTATATTATATGGGATCTATATATTCTACAGAATATAATATACAGAATCTGACAAGAGCACCGTCTCATCACAAAACATTACTTTTGCTGATATAAGTCAATAAAGATTTGATATTGCCTGTTTTATGGTGACTAAACCGGCAGAATAGTGCATATCAAAAGACATTTTGGATGAGAGATTTTATAGTGAAGTGACAAAGCCCAGCTAGACACTTAGACAGAAAACATATGTGCATCAGATACATCATGACACTCCCTCTGTACCTGTGTCTCTCTGTTGTGTCTCTCAGGGTCTCTCTCGAAGCTCTCGGCGTAAATGCGGATGGTGGCGCCCGTCCCTCCGCCGCTCCCGCTCATCCGAAACACCAGGCGGGACGCATCAGTGAAGACAATCCTTAAACCCTAGAAACATACAAATCAGTGTTTACATCATCAAAAATAAATGTACTGACTTACGTTCTCTTTGACAAATACACAAGTTACCAGAAACAAAAAATGCCCTAAAATTCCATAATTTCTGTCACTAATAGCTGTAAATACAGCCAGTACCAAAGTATTCAGTACATGGTACATCTGCTTGATAAATTATCAAAATGACTAATGGATTGGAATAGAAATCCAGTGAATGATCCTATAAGCACTGCACACTAAACTAAATTTACAACTTCTACATACTACATAAAAACCCATAATGAGCTTCATCACAGACTATTAAATATTAAAAAGTGTATCTACTCCTATAATTTAAATTGTGTACTTAAGTATTCATTATTTTCCAATCATGCAAATTGGCAATGCTGGCAACATAAAACAGATAAAATGGTTATAGAGTCAATAAATAGAAAAAAATGTCTCCAATGTGCAGTAACTACAAACATCCACTAGATGTCATTGTGTGATTTGTTGGGACTGTGTTCAACTGGGATTCCATGCTTGGTCCCCCCACTGTACTGTCTATAAAGTTATGTAAGGTCATCAGTGTTGCCAGATTGGGCTCATTTCCATCCAATTGAGCTATTTTTGATTAAGTTGGGAGGGAAAAAATAGCGTTGGGCTGGTAGATCAAATTTGTGGCTGCTTTTGTCAACATTTGGCGGGATTTTGAAAATATTGTGAAAACAATATTACTAAACAAGCTGTCATTTAATGGTCAAAAACACAGATACAAAATTCAGCAAACTTCATTGTGTCCACTGATATTATTGACTCATTTAATTTGAGAAATATTTGATTGACATGAGTTAATAGTCGTTAGGGATAACGGAGGACCTACTTAACTTGACGTCATCATCATTGACATTGACATGGCAATTCTTGTATTTGGTTGTCTGACTGCACTCTTTGTGGGTTGTGATAGATATTTTATATTTGGTTATTTATTTGATGCAGATATGAAGCTTTGTATGCTTATGATGTGTTTTCTATTGTGCATTCAATGATACAGTTTAAGTTGTGATTGGGCTGGAAACTGTCAATCTGATCTGGCAACACGGAAGGTCATAAGTTAAAACTACTCCAGTACTTCAGTGTTATTCCAAGAAACTTTATGACCTCCAGCCCTAAATTAATTTCAAGGTTGACCATTTTAGAGGTTGTATTTCCAGTTTCCTTAAGATTCTGACAGCAGAGGACAATTTCACACCAAACCAGAGGAAAACATCACGTTTTTAAAGAGTTGAGGTTAAGTTCAAAGAGTTAACACTATAGGCCTACTGTTTTCAGGAAAAACAGGATATATTGTTGCATTGGGCTAACCAACCACAACTCTTGCTGGCTGACGTAAAGATGATAAGACTCTTTGACTAATGGATGTGTGATGAGTCTTATCTGTCCTAAATTCCACAGTGTGCCTCTTCCCTTATCCCATTAGAGCAAAAGACAAGCTCAAGGGGAAAGACAGCAATATGTTTTAAGAAAAAACACGGAGCATGAATATGAAAAATGGTTTTAATAAAACACTCCCTAGACAGGAACATGTGATTAACTTGACTGTTATTGTCCAAAGTAGTGCTGTCAAAACATTCATATTCATCACCAGGGCTAAAAAATGTACATGTCTTGATGTTGACAAATGATGTGTAGTTTAATAGTTAATAGTACAGAAGAGTTTTATGAACTATTATAAGAGTAAAAAGTCAAGTGGGTGCACTGGCCCAGTATGACAGTGCTCTCAGACCAAATATCTGTTAACGTCTTCAATCTGTGACTCAGCTTTATAGACAATGTGGTAATAAAAGTAGAGTAAACCACTCGCCTTCCTCCTAATCTGAGTTTGGCTCGGGTGTGTAGCCTTTCAGAGTACGGGTGACGAGAGACAGCGATAATGAAAGATGTCCGTCCGCCTGTCTGTCTGTCTTTCTATTTGTGAGTGTCAGCTCATCTCTAACAATAGAGAAGCAGTTATTAGGAGGCTGACTAATGCCTGTTAAAAACAATGTCCGCTGCAAAGCTCAGAGGCCCTGAGTGGAGTGCATACCAGCCACAGTCAGTGTCTGTCTGTCTAGCCAGCTATTTAACACTAGCTAACGCTAGCCTATACAAAACGCAGTAACGTTAACTACATTTCTGGTCAAAATTGAGTAATAACCTGAACTTGACTGTTTGACATCTGTTTTACTAAATAAAAAGCATTATGGGATAGAAATGTATAATTTCTAAATACAAAATTGAGCTAAAGCCAAACCACAGTAACTGCACTCTGGTTGTGTAAGGCTAACCAAGCCAGCTAGCGTTACATACCAGCTATTTAACACTAGCTAACGCTAGCCTATACAAAACGCAGTAACGTTAACTACATTTCTGGTCAAAATTGAGTAATAACCTGAACTTGACTGTTTGACATCTGTTTTACTAAATAAAAAGCATTATGGGATAGAAATGTATAATTTCTAAATACAAAATTGAGCTAAAGCCAAACCACAGTAACTGCACTCTGGTTGTGTAAGGCTAACCAAGCCAGCTAGCGTTACATAACTAGCTAGCTAGCAAGAAAGCTATAGCTAGCTGGTGAGATAGCCAGGGCTAGCATTAGCTAAAGCTAAAACTACATTTAGCCCAATTTTTTTTGACAATTTATTTTCTGTAAATGAAAAATATCTATTTTAATGAACTGAAATCTTGGTATTTCAGTTAGTTAGCTAGCTTAGCAGATTTGTAACTGCCATAGCCTATCAGCCTCTAGTGTAACGTGATTTGGTGTAGCTAAGCTACCTTTTTATTCACATATTACATATCGATTTCAATATGAATATTTATAGTAGACAGACATACAACTAGCAAAACATATACATTTAATTTCTATAAGCTATGGACTGTAAATAATCAAAAAAAAGTTTATTTTCTTAGCCTACTTTAAAGGGACAGGGAAACTGAAAAACATTTTGTTACATACTGCATTTTCCAAAAGTGCAGTATCTGCAAGAGTGCAGCAGCCTAACTGAATTTAGGTAGGCTATTATATAGTTAGATTCTATGCCAATGATTTCTATCTATCCACTATCTATCTGTTTGACATGCAGACAATGCAGAATGAATTCAGTAGTCGACTACAAAAGACTGCCATGCCACTGCTGTGTAAATCCCCCATGCTTTGTCTTGTATGTGTGTGTGTGTGTGTGTGTGTGTGTTTGTGTGTATGTGCCAACTTTTCCCCCCTTCAAACACACTTGCAGTGGAGAGACTGCAAGTGAGACGACAGCTGATATAATTCTGTCCTGGGAGGAATGTGTGCTGGTACTGTAATAACACACACTGGGGCGGACTGGGATGCTGAGGATTTGCCTCTGAGGTTAAATCACATTTTGGGGTGACTGACTAACTAGCTGTGGCGCTGCTGTAACCATGGTAACACAGAGAAGTATTCGCAGCCGGACAGAGACTTTTATTGCTGTACATAAGGTGAAGCTGACAAAGTGTAGGCACAACCTTGCCAACACAAGTGTGAACATTCCATGCAAATGTATGCATATGTTCACACTTATTCACAGCAACAACTGACGGACAGTACACACACCAAAGTGCACAGCGTGTGTGTGTATGTGGTATTAGGTGGGGCAGAGGCTAAGAAGTGTCGACGCCAGGAATGAGTTTCCACACATTTCTGGGCAGAACAGAGGGAGTCAGCTGGGTAAACTTCACAGAGACTGAGGCGGCGGGAGGGAGAGGACGGGGAGGGTAGACTGACCGAGGGACTTATCGGTTTGTGTAGGGATATGTGCTGTATGTGGTGTGTGTGTATGCATATGTTTATGGTTTGAAATGGAAGATAGACTATCATGTCCAAACATGGGACCTCTCTAATGAGACAACATTGAAGCTTAGTGGGTGGTCGAGCTCACAAGAGGCTGATGAGTGAGTGCATGTGTTTAAATGAGAGCACAGAGAAGGAGTTAGTGTGAGTGTGTGTGCATGTTTAAGATGTCTTCGAGCAGACCTGACCCCATGAAGGCCCAAAGACCTGACTTGAACCATACTTACTGTCGTTGGCTATGACCTAAATTGCTACAGGTCTTGGGTCAGTGAAAAAATCAAAAGGACCTAACAAACAGTCTGATAGCATGAGCAACACACACTGCATCTTAAGGCTGATAATCAAAAATACAACAAATTGCTGGTTTGAATATAGGCCTAGCTTCATCATGTTAAAGACTGTGCCTGTTACTATATTGTGGCCATGGGGTAGCCATACTATACAATATATTTGATATTATATGATACAGCATACAGCACTACACTACTCTCCTCTTTTTGAATCTTACCAGAGCCTTTTGTACCCCTTTGTTGAACCAAATATGGACCAGAGCCAGAAACATTGGATCAGTGACATACATTTATGCTACCAGAACAATATAAACCCTGATGCATTCATGTTCATGTAGTAGCTTGGTATTTAATGGTAACCATCACACAGAGGGTGAGACATTTTTATCAGGTTGAGCAGGTACAGCCAACATGCAGTATATTTAGATATTTATATTTTTCTTTTCCTCATAAAAAAAATAGAAATGAGTAGATCTAAAAAGAAATTAAGATCTTGTTCTAAGTTCTAGCTTAGATGCTAGAAAGATATCTAGAAAGATATAATTCTCTGTCTCAGTAAAGTCAAGCAGCTATAATATAACTGTTAGGTCTATTTGTAGCTATGTATGTAATATGGAAGCAGCTAATTTCATTGCATATCCTCCTACATTTGTCTTTCTTCTCCATGTTCTTTCGTCCCTCTCTTAGCCCAGACTGACCTGGTTTCGAGCCACTGTTCCATCCACGGGGTCGATGTACTCGAAGTTGTCGGCCCTCTCCACGCTGTATACGTGGTCTCCTACGGCAAACTTCTGGCTGGTGAACGCTTTGTCTGAGATTACTGACTCCAGGTCCCTCATCAGGTAAAAGGCAGCACGTGGCTCCAGGCCTTCATAGTCAAATCTGACAAGAACCAACACATAAATGCTCAGTTGGACACTTGCACGCCCACCACTGAAACCATGGCTGACGTTAGAAAGCAGCAAGAGGAAAAGCTTTCAGGAAAATAATTTGTCTGAGATAAATTAACATTTTAATAGCATTGTTTTTTCTTAAAATAGCCCTAAACTGCAAGAGACAAGCTTCGTCAGGGTGACGGGTTGATTTTCCTCAAAATGATGACAGATGTTTGTGTCTTGCAGACTTTTTTGGGATCTGGTCCTTGGCCTCGTCCTGTACGGCCTGCCCATCTACATCAAATTAGGAGAGCTCTCTGTGGGAACATGAAAAGCTGCAGCAACTGTCAGTGGGAACATTGACTGCAGGAACTATCTCTGCCTCTCACAGGGGAGAGGTTAAAATAAGAACAAGTGACAGCCAGTGAGGAGGAAGAGAAATGGACGAAGGTGAAGGCCTGGGAGACATATTTGGCTTTGGTAGGGATACAAGGGGTTGAGGCTTTTGGGAAAAGGGCAGTCAATCTCAAGGCTTGATGATTTAAATAAATTCAAGACATACTGATTCAAACGGGTAGATCAACAGAGATTAATGCTCGAAAGAATAAACCACTGACCGAATGCATTATGAAAGCATAGCTCCATATTCAGAGAGATTATTTAGCCGATTACCTGCAGAAGTAGTTGCGTCCAAACTTGGCCCAGTGTTCTTTGAGGATCTCCTCCACACCCTGTTTCCTGGCGGCCATGATGGACAACCACATCAACACCGACCACAGACCATCTTTCTCACGAATGTGGTCTGAGCCTGGAGGAGAAAGAAAACACAACAAAATACCACAACACTTGATAAACTTCTTATAGATTCTGGAAATTAACTCAGGTGATGAGAGATAACAAATAACCACAACACAACCCTGCTATGTGCCTGATTTAACAAAAAATTACGTTTTCAGTAATTATGAGAACATGGTCCGGTCGGATGCCCGTTAGCTTTAGGTTAGCTTAGCACAAAGACTGGAAACACAGGGAAGCAACTAGTCTGGCTCTGTCTACGTCACTGCTCCTAGCCAATAAATAATCCAGTATATAACAAGACATAATGCAATACAGTAGTTAGTGAGTTTTAGAGGTGCTGGTAGGATATTTTTTATATCTAGGCTAGCTGTTTTCCCCGGTTTTCCAGCCTTTATGCTAAGCTAAGCTAACCATCTCCTGGCTCCAGCTCCATACTTAACGGACAGATATGGGTCGTGTCTACAAGGTAACCCATTGACCTAAAAGGTTATGCTGCAATCCATTGTAGTCAGCTTCTCGGACAAAAGCAACCTCCGTTATGGAAAAGCGATCCAGTCAGAATTCCAAGTCGGAAACTCGGGCAAGATTTATCAAACCCGAGTTCTGACGTCACAGGCGGCTAACATAGTGAATTACCTTTTCATAATACGTAGCTGCTATATCAATTTCCATTCAGTTGACTTGTGCTTGATAGAAGTCTTTGCGAGCATGTGGTACTAGCCTACTCCTCCTATCTCTTTTAACAGGGTTCCCGCGGATCCTTAAAATGTCTTAAATTAGGTTTTCAGAAATATTTCCCCACAGGATTCTGTAGTTGTTAATTTAAAGATGAAAGATTTACTTTATATGCCGTTTCTCTTCACTAATGGCACTGGGGAAACTGATGTAGGATTTGCCATACAAACATCAGTTTGCTGCAGGTGTCCATGTTTACCTGAGCAGATGCACTGGAACGCATTTATATTGGAAGTCGGGAAGACCGAATACCGAATTATCGACTTCCGACTTGCAATGGATTGCAGAATTAGGCACTGACCTCGAATGATGAAGGTTAGGATAGGTCGTAGGGCAGCGAGTCTCGTGAGAGTTTTTGCAACTTTTCGCAATTTGTGGGTTACCTTCTAACCACGACCACAGATATGAGAGTGGTATCGAAAACGAGAGCTGCAAAGTTTCTTCAGAACCCAGGTGGGAAATACTTTCTTTGGCAATTTTACTAATTATTGAGCTCTCCAATAACATCCACAAATTATAACAAGCTAATATAAAATGATAGTAGCTTAGCTTAGTATTCAACTCCACTGTATGTAACAGAAGGTCAGGGAGAGTGTTGGGCTTGGAGACGAACCAAACATCCCCACACAAATAATATCTCCTGCTCCCCACCCTAAAACACACACACATACAAACACAAACACGAACAGAGGAGTAGTTCACACCCTGGATCAGCCTGCTTCACTGGGGAGCTATCAGTCTGTTCTCGAAAACAGCTGCACAGTAAAGGTATGTGTTAAGGGGGCACTTTGACATTTTCATAAGATTGAATATGTTAGTAATGTTTCCCCAGCAGAGCTTGGAGCAAAAATTGGACTCAGCGGTTGGGTATCATTTTAAGTTACATGTGCATTTATTTTAGGAGAAAAACATGAAAGTGTCATTATGTCTCTTTTATAGCACACACAATTCTTTACTTTTGTTCTCTCCACCAAACCCTGACAACAAGAAGTGTACTTCCTAGCTCTGTGTCCGGCTCTAGCACTATACAGCTGTTAGGAAACTGACAGTTGTCATTATTTAATCCCCGTCTCACTGTCTGTCTCCCTTTGTCTCACTCTCTGACAGAGAGAGAGACACTTACAGATCTAATTATTATACCAACAAAGCACAACCAGACCTTTCCACCTACACTGTAAAATATGGCATAATTACAGTTTTTTCTCTATCCTGTTATGGCTGTTAAAAACAAGTCTTCATCAATACAGCATGATGTTCATTTAGTAAATTATGGTCCCATTTAGAGTCAAATAGACCATAAAGCAGGGTATGCTTTAGGGCGGGGCTACATTGTGATTGACAGGTCACTACCATGCCATTGTCCGGTCTGGGTGTTGTCCATGTTTTCGTCTTACAACTTTAACCCTTTTTACAGTGTGTTTTCAGTTCATGAAAGTTAATGGTAACATTTTCGCCTAAAAATTTCTTATTCAGCATTCGGTTATACTTAGCTCCACCCTCTCATATCACTTCTGGTTGCTTAAAACCAAGATGGCGACGGCTAAAATGTCGAACTCAAGGATTCAAAACCGTAGTCTCGGACCATGTAGTATGTACAGTATGTATGTATGTATGTATGTTGCTAACTACTGGGATCAGATGGCATTAAACTGCATGTTGTGTGCAATGACTTTTGAATCCTGAAGCTGGCATTATCCATCTGCAAACCAGTAGTATATAATCAAAGCAGCAATACCAAAACCTACAAAACTAACAAAGCAAAGTTTGACAGAACTGGCAAAATTTACACTTGCAATAAATAGTTCCTGCTGTGTTTGTCTGAATAAGTGTATGAGAGTTAGTAAAGAGCAGGAGTGGTGTACAGCTCTGATGATTTACTACTCTGGGCTCTCTCTGAGCTTTTGGCCTTACATGGGTAGACAACGAGTAAGCTCCCATAGTCCTCATGCTCTCTGCCTCTCTGCTCCCTCCATTTCTCTCCTCCTCGTCAATACTTCTCATATTTGGACTCTCCCAACTCCCTCTTTCTTCTTTCCTACAAGCTTCTCTTCTCTCCTGTTCATACCCACTAACATTTTCTTCTCACGTGTAGAGCTTTTTCTTCCTTGTTCCCTCAGTTTTAAAAGTTAGACATAATTTAAAAAGAATTAATGAAGGATGAAAGTCAAAGAGACGAGGAAAACCAAAGAAAAATTGAAGTGACAGATAAAAGTGAAATTATAATAGCTGTAAAAAGATAAAGACAAAAAAGGAGAGAAGGGTGGTTGAAAAGGAAGCGTGGAGGAGCAGATGTAGAGGGAGGGCAAGAGCAAAGTGTATTATTTGTGGATACACATTGTTTATATTTTCTAATATATTATGCGTGTGTCTGCATTCACAGAAAACATCGACACTGGAGGCCTGTCTGCATGTTGCAGCGATTCAGGGAGCCCCGTCTCCTTTTATAGCAGAAGAATGGGGATTATTTACACATGCAGTCAGGGTCACAGCCCTCACATCTATTACACGACTCTGACTGGAGCTACAGGCAGTCAGGATGCTTACAACTCTGGACCTGGAACAGGCTGGTGAGTGTGGAAGAGAAGGGAATAGGGACGATGATATAGGTTTTAAACAAACCCCCAGGTTAGTCAAACTTATTTTGAAGAATTATTACACAAACAGTTCGTTGTAAACATCCATCACAGTTTACAGAACCACTTCTTGGTTTAACTTTGACCTGAGGATAGAGGGTGTCATGCTGGTCAATATGTCATTTTAGGCTATATAAATAAAAGTGACTCGCCTTGGCTTGAGTGTAGTTGTGCATGCATACTGTGCAATGAGGGATTAGTACCAACAATTAAATTATGCTCACTTTCAGTTTAACCTTCAAATCTGGCTTAACTGTTGGCTTCTTTAATCTGTGTTCACACCAGTGGGCAACCTCTGGGTCTGAGAAGTGAAGCCAATGAGGAAGTGCCTTAAACTTGCATTGAGCCAGCAGGGGGCGACTCCTCTGGTTGCAAAAACAAGTCCCATTGTATAGAAGTCTATGAGAAAATGACCCTACTTCTCTCTTGATTTATTACCTCAGTAAACATTGTAAACATGAGTTTATGGTCTCAATCGCTAGTTTCAAGTCTTCTTCAATACAGCATGATGTTCATTTAGGAAATTATGGTCCCATTTAGAGTCAAATAGACCATAAAGCAGGGTATGCTTTAGGGCGTGGCTACCTTGTGATTGACAGGTTGCTACCATGGCGTTGTCCAGTCTGGGTGTTGTCCATGTTTTAACCCTTTCACAGTGTGTTTTCAGTTCATGAAAGTTAATCATAACCTTTTTGGTATGTCTTATTCAGCGTTCAGTTGTACGATGGCGACGGCCAAAATGCCAAACTCAAGGCTTCAAAGCGGCACTCCACAAACCAATGGGTAACATCACGGTGACTACGTCAACTTCTTATATACAGTCTATGGGTCAGACTGACATTAGCACTGTGTAATAAACACAGCCCCACATTCTAATGAGCCTGTGTTGCCACTGCAAAGGGCTAAACTTTTGCTACAACGCAATGCAACGTCATTAGGCAATGCACTGTGTTGGGCACATTCCTGAAGGATAAAATGATTTCCACCTTCATAACTTTCCAGAGTTGTAAAATCCTGTCTTTATTCAAACCGCTGTGCAGTATTTTAGCATCTGATGAGATTTCAAACACGTGGATCTACTCCTGAAGCCAGGCTTTCTGGTCTCACAGTATCTTAAACTAAACTACCAATGCAGTCATCTGAACACCCGTTTACAAACTGACCGCTTGGATTTCTTGCCCCATTGGACTTCATTATAGTACTGTATTGTCATAACCCATATTAATGATGGCTAAAACTACAAAAATAAGACCCAAGTTGTCATAAACTGCAATTTCCCTTTAATTTTGAGAGAAGGTTGGCTGGACACACTTGTGTTTCAGCAAGTCCCTGCTGCACATTCACAGTTAGTAGCAGCTGGCCAGTGCAGTCTTCTAGCGATGGCCTTGTTTGCAGGCACCTCAACAACAGTTGCTGCTGAGGGGAGGGGATTTCTCAGTCACACACCCACTCACATTTTCCAAACAGGTCCAGTGATTCGAATGAGTGTCCTTCTCTTCACACTCTACTCCTGTTTTGCATCTGTATTGATCTGATTTCTGAATCGATGATATTCACAATTCTGTCTTTATGAGTGGAGTGTGTTGTTTGGATTGTGAGTGAGTGTGTTGTAGCGTTGTACCTGTCCCAAAGCTCTCCTCCCCGCAGAGGGAACAACGCCCAGAATCCATCAGGTTCCCAAAGTACCTCCAGCCTGTGGGAGTCTCATACAGCGCCAGTTTCATGGCTTTGGCTACCCTACAAACATACAGAGAGAAAGAGGGAAACAAAGCTAGTACTTTATGCTCACAAACACACAATGTATTTATCTCTCTCTAATATCTAACGCTAGCCTTTCTCAGGTCTGATGTAGAGATAAACTTAAAAACAATCCTCTGACCTTTGAAATAAAGCAAACCAAATGTTGTATGACAAGCGTAATCTGCCAGCAGCTCATCCAATAACTTAATAAGGCAAAGGCAGCGAGAACAAAGTGAGTTAACCTTTTAGCTGATGTTTGCTTTGAACCTGAGCCATGTACTCGCATATGGAGAGGAGGAATGTGTGTGTGTGTAGGATATGTTGGGGTCCCTGGGAGGGATAAAGGTGAAGACAGTACAATATGTGGGAGGAGAGGGAGTGCAAAGAAACAGACAAGAGGGGAAAAGGGCAAAGAGAAAGTCTAATAAAACTTGTCAGTGCCAATGTACACAAAAGTAACTGGCTGAATACAATGGAGTTACAGTAACAGGATTATAAAGCAGTACTCTTTGTGATAACATTTGGACAAAAATGCAAATAAAATAACATAATATTAAATAACAAACAAAATCAGCAGCAATTAAAATAATCAGATCTTGGCACTGAGTACTTCGACATGGAGCCAAAGTCCGACCCCCTCTTTTAACTAGCCTCTGTTCCACTAGCATCAACTAAAAAGCTGTCCATATTCTACACTAACTATCATTATAATCATGATGATATACATTCAAGCCCCCAAGAAGAGTGCCGTGCTTTGAAGCAAATTTTCGTAGTGGCCAAACGGTTGAATTACAACTTCCATGTCCGTCATGTGATGCCATTGGGCCCAAAAAGACTTTATCCCATAGACTTACATTGGGAAAAAGACGTCTGTAACTCGGTGGATCATTTTTTTTTTAGGTGAATCAACTTCCCAGTATGAACACTTGAATAGCCCTTATTTAAATCATTAGGTCCTAAAAGTTGTAAAATGCACTAATAGCCAAATCCATAGTTATTTATCTTCCTCCATTCATGTGAATGAGACCCAAACCGCAGCTGGACCGCGGGCTGGGAGGCGGAGTTAAAAGAAGCGCTACTGTGCCTGCTCTATGGGCTCAATGTGGAAGATTGCCAGATAATCCGGGTACTTTATCTCTCGACAGTCGAGCCATTTTGGCTTCATGCACCACTGAGCAGCTCTCATAGGAATGAACGGCAGTCCGCCTCCAACGCTGTATCCAGTTCTCTTTATACATCCATGTATACATTCAGTAATAACATATGAGTCAACCATTGGGTCAAAGCTGTGTCACGGTCAAGGTCGTAGCCATCAGTAAGGACACCAAGGTCATGTCCTAATTTTTGTTTCTGGAAACTGACGGTTTTAATGACCTGTGGGAGAGTTTACACTCCAGAGTTACACGCACACAGCTGTGGCCGTGCTATGGCTTGTTTCCCAGGCTGCGGTCGAAAAGTCAAAAAATTACGTCCTAATGTCTTTTCCTGACCACTTTTCCTTGACCTCGATGGAGAACGTCACGAGGTCATGGAAAGATGTGAAGGAGAATTCATAAGGACCTAGGAAAAAACAACCGTGGTGTTGAGAGAATCCGACTGCACTTATACTAGGCTCCATAATTATGATGCGACGGCGGCGGATGTTATTGCCGTGGTTCTGCCGTGGTGAAACTACAATGTTACGAAGATGGACTACAAAAGGCTCTGCTTCCCCCCCGTGCGGTCTTAAAGCATTGAAGCACCTTTCCTTAGCATTTACAGAATTCAAACAGCTCTAATCATGGCTGCTACTTGGATACTTCCGGGTCATTTCACTCCGTTAGGAACCTTCCTAAGCAAAAAAAGACTATTCGACCGTGTCTCTTGTGTCTTCTTCTCCCTTGTGTTCCCCACTCTACTTATTTTCCATGTCCCCGGCATGTTTCTGTGTGTGTGTGTGAGTGTCTTCCTGTCCTGCCGTCAACCCGGGCCCAGTCTACCTGCACACCTGCCCTCAATCAGCTCGTCACCTCTCCAGGCTCCCTGCTCTACACACACCTGTCAGCAATCTACTCATCAACTCCACAGTATATCAACTCTGGGCTGCGGCTGAAAAGTAAAAAAAACTATGTCCTTACGTCTTTTCCTAACCACTTTTCTTTGACCTCGATGGAAAACGTCATGAGGTCAAGGAAAGATGTGAAGGAGAATTCAGAAGGATTTAGGAAAAGACAACCGTGGTGTTAAGAGAAACCGACTGCACTTTCACTAGGCTCCGTAATTATGATGCGACGGCGGCGGATGTTAGTGACGTAAGTCTGCCGTGGTGAAACTACAATGTTCTGAAGATGGACTTCAGAAGGCTCTGCATTCCCCCGTGCGTTCTTAAATAGCTCTGTCAATGACAGGCTCCTTCACCCACGGTGTGTGAAGAGAGATACCACTGGTCCTTCTGCTGCTGTAACATTCCACATCAACATATAATAAAGGATTATCTGACCTAACGTGGACAACCTGTGCAAAATATCACTTCATTACCAAGGTTGGAATTGAAATAAACAAAGGAATATATGATAAATATTGGATTAATTGTTCGAGTAGGTGTAGGATCATATTGTTCGAGAAGGTGTAGGAACATATACTTCTTTAAACTTCTTTTCGGACATGTAATATTTATTTATGTTGATTATTTGTTAATTGATTGTTTACTGTTCATTTTATTTGTTATTCTTGTTTTGTTTTTTACTTAGGTATTTGTTACATGTTCAAAATAAATAATTAATCAAAAATAAAGTGAAACGAAATGGTTGTCACTGTCCACTAATATTAATGATGAATCCCAATTAGTATATGAGCGTATGAAAATAATATGCAAGATAAGCATTTTTTACAATAAATCCTCTACATCTTCACCTACCTCTTGTCAGTATCCTGCGTTTGGGTCAGCCATACTATCTGATCATAACACAGGGTGGATTTGACGAGCTATTTAAAACCGGTGCTATAAACAACATTTTTATAATAACACACCAAATGACTTCTTGTATGTGAAAGGAGTCGCACGTAGTGTTGAACCCACAGAGAATTATCAGCCAGTCTCCCTCAGCTCTACGGAGCATTTCAGCAACTTTCATCTCATTGTTTTGATTTTACGACCCACAACTGTTTTAGTTCACTCTTAACGCTCTCATAGCATAGTTTCCAGCAGCAGCATGCAGCTGTTCTCAGCAAAAAAAGCTCTGATAAGCCCACAGTACACTACCTGCTCAGCACCAAACGGCAGACAAAGTTAGAACATAGTGGACATTTAGCAGCTATCAAGAGCCAGATATATTCCTCCGGAGTTTGTGGAGACCATAAGAAAGCTAAAAAAAAGGAGTGAATATTCATCAGGTGGCCAAAATAACTCCAAATAGATGGAGGTAACCTACTAACAAATTCATTATGTTAACTGAAAATTATATGTTTGTGTTGTTTTTACAGTTTTGTTTCTGTTGTCCAGCAGTGACCAAACAATCACTTAAAGCAGCAATGGGTAGAAATGGAGCAAATATGATTAAAAAAAGTTATTTTTTATAAAACGGTCACTATATCCTGACTGTAGTGCATGAGACAAGTAATCTGAAAAAAATCACGTGCCTCTGTGTCCTCCGTTGCTCCTAATGGCATCTGCAAGATTTCCCAGACCGGAGGAAAACAACCAATCAGAGCTGAACAGAGGCCTGTACTACGAAGCAGGATTTGGCGTTAGCGAGGTAACTTCAGGGTTAACCCTGGGTTTTCTGTCCTACGAAGGTGGATCACTTCTTACCGGGGCAGATCACCATGGTAACTTATGCTGAACAGCCAACCTGCTCCGGAGCAGGTTATGTTCCAGATAAGAGATCAACTCGTATAAAAGCAAATGACCAATCAGAGCTCGGTGTGCAGATCGTATGATAATATTACACAAATACGAAGAAGTTTAAATCATAATCCAGGCTAAAAGTAACACAGTTTAAACTGCCAAATGCAGACAGGACAGTTGGATTTATGCTGTGGGTGTTTACCGCTTTGAATTATGTTTTTATATTTATTTTTTACTTGCTCTTTCACACCGCCGTAGACGGGGACGCAGAGAAAGAAAGAAGGTTGAAATAGTCATACACAACACATCTTTGTTAGAGGGCATAATGAAGTGTAAACTAATCATCCATTACACTTCTAAAAGCTATTTATATCTAGAATACTATATCTGACTTTTGAGTGTTCCATTAAATTAATAAGTCTGTTAATTTACGCATTCACACCGGGATTTTTTTCTTTTGCCAGCTGTCCTTCCTGCATTTGGCAGCTTCAACTGTTACTTTTAGTCTGGATTATGTGTTTAACTTCTTTGTATTTGTCAAATATAGTTTGTTGTTCCTTTGTAAAATGTGCCGCTCTGCCTGTCTGTCTGCAAGTCTGTGGACTTGTCCATGTCTGTGATTGGTCAGATGCTACAAACACCGCCCTGTTCATGTGAACGCGCTCGTAGCCAGATGAAGAAACCCTAAATTGACTTAACGAGTTGATAACCACCTTCGTAGGACCGCTAGTGGGATCTCGTTTGTTAGGGTTAGTTAAGCCAGATAACGAGAAGATACCCTGGGTATGTTGAACTCGCTTCTAAAGGCCTCTGGAGTCTGCCGTCCAGCTGCTCTCTATGAGAGCCAGCTGTCAATCACTCGCGAACTCCGACCAAACAGTCAAACTAGGCTGATCAAATATGAATCAATATTCTGTTACTGTAATGCCTATTTCTCACCTCAAATCTTTTCAGAAACATCTTGTAGTGTACTGTTTAGCTGTAAAATTAGAAAGTTTGTGACCAGGCAGCCATGTTGAGATCTGTTGAGGAAATACCAAGCACCGCCCACCAGCCGGACCACAACCAATAAGAACGCTCAATAGGAACGCTCTCTCTCTCTGAAATGACCTGTGATTTGCCAAAGTCTCCTGTCACAGGCTAGATTTTTTAAAGCCTGAAAACAGAGCCATGAGGAGGTGCAGAAGTCTAGTTTTCTCTCAGAACACTTGAATTACAATATGCTGAAAGTTTATTATGGAATTTTTGCCCAATGATGCCAAAAAATGGTTGCCTACTGAAGCTTTAATGCAAGTTTAAATGTAACTGGTTTTTGGCTCAATAAGGATAATTGTCATGGTCTTGGGTTTTTGTTTAATCTGTTTCCTGTTTTATTTTGATAGTTCACTCCTCATGTGTCATGTTTGGTTTTACTTCCTGTCTCTGTGTTTTCCCCAGACCTCCTGCTCACCTGTTCTCACTTCCCAAGTTAGGCTGTCACTATTAATACTACCTCAGTTCCTTTGGCGATTCGTCTTTCGTCATTCATGGTGTTTGGTTTGCCTATTATCTGTGTGCTGTTACCTGCCTGCATTTTTGGATTCTCAGTTTGCAAGCCTTTTGTTTATTAAACCATTTTACTGCACCAGTCAGCTTGCTGTTGTCTGCATTTAGGTACTCCCTGCCTCCTCTGCTCTCCAAACAAGACAATAATAAAAGATTTATTTCTCCACAAGAATTATATTCCTGACAGTGTTAAATCCTGACTACAGCCCTGCTCATGGGAGCTGTCGTTGTTGAATGCTAACAAAATAATCATTGCTCTATCATTATTAAAATGAGGCTCCTATTTTACTGTTCAGTGTAGTAGTAGATGCCCATGTAGCTCAGATTATGAACAAATGATCAAAAAGAAGTCATTTTATAGAAGTCTATGAGAAAATGACCCTACTTCTCACTTGGTTTATTACCTCAGTAAACATTGTAAACATGAGTTCATGGTCTCTGTCGCTAGTTTCAAGTCTTCAATACAGCATGATGTTCATTTGGTAAATTATGGTCCCATTTAGAGTCAAATAGACCATAAAGCAGGGTATGCTTTAGGGCGTGTCTACCTTGTGATTGACAGGTCACTACCACAACGTTGTCCAGTCTTGGAGTTGTCTGAATTTTCATCTTACAACTTTAACCCTTTCACAGTGTGTTTTCAGTTCATGAAAGTTAATTGTAACCTTTTTGGTTGCCTAAAAATGTCTTATTCAGCGTTCGGTTGTATAGCTCCACCCTCTCGTGTCACTTCTGGTTGCAAAAAGCCAAGATGGCGACGGCCAAAATGCTGATTTCGAGGCCTCAAAACGGCAGTCCACAAACCAATGGGTGACGTCACAGTGACTACGTCCACTTCTTATATATAGTCTATGGGTAGGACTCAGGCAATCTCTATAATAATTTATTATGAAAGTTCCCAACTCTCCCAAGCTTGCTTTTGTTTGCAACAAAGATGACTACCCAGTGTCCTTCCTATTCCCCACATATCACTCCACAAACACATCCTCCACACCTCCTCAGTAACCGCCCCAAAATGTAAACACAAATCCCAGGACTCAACTAAGAGTTGCCGGAAGAAATATTCAACACAACAAAACAGTTGTTGCTCCCTAGGGAAACAAATGTAGAGTTGTCAATATCAAATGTTTGTAATGTGGGATGCTGTTGGAATTCACATATGTGGATGTGGGTGGGTTTCAGGGTTTTTAAGTGGCCGTACATGTCCACACAATCATCATGCACATAAATAAACTCCACAGTGCCCAGCCCAGTTGTTTACAGGAGGATGGGATGAATTACCAAATAAGAGTAACCAGCTTTATTCCCCTCTGGGGAAGCAAGAGCTGGAACGGAAAGCCTGGCATTCCTAAAAGAAAACAGAAACTCTGGCCATCTGACGAGCCTTTGACGTTTTGAACGGCACGTACGCGGCCAACACAAGCACGGAAACTGACCCTACCAGCGCTCACTTTGTGTTGCAAAAATGTTGTGACAAAACTGTGTAATAGTGCGAATCATGTTTTCTCAAGTTTGATGTTTGCACCAGTTGAGCTCGAACTGAACAAAAGCATAAACACACATACCCATACATAGCCCTCATGCACTGATAAAAATCAACATGACCTTTTCTACATTTAGCCTACACGTGATAAGACATTCCTCTAACAAAATCACAGTTAGAACTAAAGTATTTTCTGGTTTTAGATTCACTAGTATAAATGTCCTTTCAAAGTCAGATACAGATACAGATAGCTTTATTTATCCCCGAAGGGCAATTCAGTTTCTACAGTCCACCGAGACATATACATGTCAAGCAATGGAAGCAAATATGCACAATCATAATCAAACAGAAGCATATTTAAAGAGCTACAGCACACTGTCTCAGGCCAGCTAGGCTCTGTGGATACTGCCTCTCTCTCCACAGACTTTGCCAAAACAGAAAAATGCTGGCAGATGAGTGTGACCGGAGACACAAGGAATAAACTTGGCAGGTTTCTATTTCGGGCTGTAATCCCCTAGTGTGTAGGTGTGACCTCTCAACTGTAAGGCTTTAAGGTCTGTCGATGTCCATTTTCTCACACTAGTAGAACAATAAATGTGCCAGTAAATAATTAAATTTCAATATCCTGTCTTAAAATGATAATATACAAATCAATTCATTTTGAATTGGATTTACAAAGTGATTTTAATAAGGCTTTAAAATGAATTTAGAACTATTCCAGTGGTGTGCTCCAGTTTCTATAGTATTTTTGTTATTTTTTGACAATTTAGACTTTTGTTAAAGGTGCTAAACGCGATATTGGGAGCATTTCTATTGCCTCCTCAGAGCTCTCAACATGGAGACGGGTGAGCCGGCGGCTTGTAGCTAACGGTGCTAACAGCGCTAACAGAGAAAACAAAGGCAACAGTGATGACAGAACTAACAGTGTTAACCTGGGGGTGATCCGGAGGGTGGGTGCTACGCTTCCACAACGGCGCCGTTGGTAACCATCGTACAAGAGCAGTGCAGAGCAGCGGCTGTGAGCTAGCCAGTGGGGCACGCTCACATGCGCTCACATACACTAAAAGCACGTGTGGCTGGCCCGGATATGTCAACAAGGTGTGGAGAAGCTCGGGTTATAACACACACAGAGGGAGAGCGACTTCATTCTCTGCTCAGGTAGACATTACTCCAATATATATTTACATAGCTAATAGTTGTATGTTGCTCTATTAATGCTCTGGATATCATATAGAGAACCTTTAATACTTGTAGAGTAATGATCAAGATAATGATGATTCATCATGGCTTTCAATCACACTATATTTCTTAAATGTGGTCGCTGTTTTATCTTTAAACAAATCTGGCTCCTACTTACATAGTTCTAGTAAGATGTCTGGTGCATTTCTCTTTATGGTGGGAGAGCACTGCAGCCAGAGATGAGGCTTCTATGAAAAAAGCAAGACCTATCCTGTCTGTAAGATGAAATGAAATTGAACAGAGGTAGAAAAGGTCTGTCTTGAGAATGATTTGGATGCGTTGCCCCCATAAGGTGAAGGGCAGACAGATTTCATAACAGGGCTCAGCTGTAACTTCCATCATCCTCACTCTCTGGGCTCAAAGCTCAGGATACAAACTTAAACACAACTGATCCACACACAGTATGCCTTTCTCTAAAGCTCTATCTTTGTATAGACTGTATTTCTCTCATGCATCAGCAAATACTAAGGTGTAATATGAGGTATGAAGTATCTGCGGAGTGAAATATTGCCAGCGTTTGGCCTTGGCTTGATATTTTACCAAACATAGCATCCAGTGCCCTCTCTCCTCACCTCCCCCTCTGAAGAGAGCTCAGCCTGAACTTAAAAGCTTTAGTTTGGCATTCAGACAAAAAGTGCAGCATGCTGAAGCTTTACTTGGGCTTTAAATGTTCCTCTTGACCTGAACCAGGAACCCTCACTGGACAAAACAGAAATGTAATACACCGAAGATGTTGCCATAGTAGCCAACACTGAAAATCCTTGAAGCACTTAAAATAAAGTTGAGAGATGATTCCTGTAAATGGTCATAGCTGTTACCTACATTGTTTTGAGGAATACCAAAATACCTTTCTGACACTGTTTCAAAACAGTTTTCTAGGCTTTTCCAAAACTGTGTCAAAAATATATTTATAATGTAATAATATTATATCAGGGGGAGAAGTGTGCTTGTTGGGTCAATGTTTAATTTGGCTACCTTTTGCATCTTGCTTCCTATCAAAATATTGGTGTATAATACAATATTTGAGCCTGATGACAGCACGTCACATTTTTTCCGAGTAGGTTTTTTAAGGATGTCTCTGTTTTTCAGCTACAAATAACTAAACCACGCAAGTCCAGCCCTACCAAAACTGGCCTGGGTGGCATCAGCCAGACTGCACAGGACACACTTCTCCGTTTGAAACATCTTAACACTATGTGTTACGATTAAGCAGCCTGGTCGCACGGAAATGCGTATTAATGACACGATAATGTGCAAGGCAAAAGTGTGTAATAAGTACGCCGTTCTTGCTTTGGCGTGTCATTTGTACGCCATGTAGTCTGTACTGACTGCAATGTAAATGCATCTGTGTAAATATGCAACAATCAGAGCTAGAATAAAAAGTGAGGAAGACTGCTTGAGGCGGATTGAAGGGAAGGTGGATGGGTCCAACAAACACAGGAAACCAGGAGACCGGTGTTTTGTTTTGTAAGTTACATTAGTGACGTTTGTCACATGTTTTTTAGTGACGTTTGTGATGTCTTTTCCGTACTTATGTTATGTTGTTTCCGTACGTATTGTACTAGTTTACGTACTTATTTTAAGGCCAACCACATTGTTTTCCCTAAACCTAACTAAGTAGTTTTGGAGTGGCTTTGTTCCCCCCTGCTGGTACTGCTCCTTCATACATGCGTGTAATATTCATGCCTCTCTACGAGGAAAATCGTGACACTCACACGCTATCTTCTGTTGGACAGGCAGGTGTATTAACGGTTTGGCGTGATACCAGGTTGGATTAAGAGTGTGTGAAAATCAAGCAATCAGAGAAGATAAAATAGCTAAAAGTAATGGGTGAATGGTTGAAAGTAGTATAGTAGAAGTAGTACGAATGCAAACTTGACCAAACCTACTGAAAAAAAAACGTTTTAAAAAACACCCTATTTAAAATTATTTTAAATAAACATATTTGGAACATGACTGGTGGTGTTGCTGAAGCGGTACTTGGACTCTTCTGATAGGGTTATAGGGGTTTGTTAGACAAAAATTGTTGGGAACCACTGCTCAATAATAGCACAATGACTCCTTGATGCCAAATGAGGCCAAATTGACCCTCACTTTTTGAGTTGCAACCTTCCACATCTGTGCCAATGTATTGTATTTATCGTTTCTTGGTTTCATCCTGAAGTCCTGCGGGACCACTAGATCAGCTCTCTTGGTTGCCCATTGTGGTGCTGGAGCAGCACCTTTTGTGACTGTAAAGTCCCACGTGAGAGTGGCAGTCCTTCTGGCACTGTTCGCAGGTGTAGGTCTCGCATGGCTGGTCTTTCAGATTGGCTTCTTTCGCTTTTGCGGGCCGCTCTCTTCTCATCCCAGGGAAGCAGCTGTTGTTGTTCTTCGAAGCTCTGCAGACCCCTCTGGATTTCAATGGCAATCCAATTTCAATTTCAAAGGCTTCTCAAGTATTTGTGTCGATGTTGGTGGCTTTCAGGTCACGTACGTCTTTGTTGCGTAGCTGTGGCCGCCCTGGTGGCCTTTTCCCTGAAGCAAGCTCTCAAAGGAGGTCTTTGGGGATTCTGCCATCCTCCATATACGCTGCACGTGACCAAGCCAGCGTAGGCGTCTCTGCTTCAGGAGTGTGGACATGGATGAGATCTCTGCTCGGGACAGAACTTCCCTGTTGGGCACCTCGTCTTTCAAAGAGATGCAGAGTATTCGGCGTAGGCAGCGCATATGAAAAACATGATACAAATACCACAAAACTCAAGGGGTGTGTAGGATGAAAATGAATCCATAAAAAGCAGACCCTGTGGTAGATGCACATCATGTCTTACAAGGGCTTAAGCATTGGCAGATGTGAGAGACAATACAGTCTTTTGATTGCCTTGGTCATCCTAGTAACCAGCACAACAGAAATCAAAAATCTATTTAAAAAACAGTTCAGCTACAACACAACATTTAACATTTGACCCCTCTAATCCGCCGTGCTAATCAGCGATTTAGTACAAGAAGTCGGACTTCATCCTGGTAACAGGCACACCTCTTCTCCCTACATCCTCCCATCCCTGGAACGGTTAAAGGAGAGGCAGATGTTTCCTTTTCCAACATTTCCCTCCCGCTTTCTCTTCCTCTGACCCCTCCCTCCCTCTCTGCACCAGCCCTCGCTTATAGTAAGTGCACAGAGAGAGAAACAGGCACACAACGCAGTAAGACCCTCAGTCTACCCAAGATTTACACCTGTAACTCTGGGCCTCCTGTCCATCTGAACCCAAATACATTCTCCTACTCTCTGTCATTTTACCATATTCCCTCTAGACGCACACAACTACATATACAGTATATACACCGTCACATTTATCAAGGCTTTTATAACACAGTTTGCTTGACTATGCATAAACACACAGCAGGGAGGGTTGCTCAGTCTAAACACTCACACACAGGCCACTCGCTCTCCTAAAAAGGCCTACATTTGGGCCGTCGCCAGGGTCCAACATCAAACTACTGAGTACTTCAACACTTCCCGGAGACACGCAGATATGTACATTCTGCCTCCAGAGACGGCAGTGTTACCTTAGGAACTTAAGTGGTGGTTATGAAGCTGAACAAAGTGACCCTGTCCTCCAGTAATTATCAGTTAAGCGCTCATAGAAAAGGTAGGTGTGCTCTGCACAAGATCACATACCCTAGAGTATGCTGGCGAAATTGGGTTTAACAGGGAAAGAATGAGAATCTTACATAATGCAATTTATTTCTGACGGAGCTCTTCAGAAAGCCCAGAGCATGATATTATCTGTAGTTTAGGTATTATCTGTAATAGACATCATACTATAAGGTAATTCTACTTCTCAGGAGATTGCACAACCGAGTTTCCAGGAAATTAAATTTATGCTATCATCGAGACAAAAAAGGCAAATGCTGAGAAAATAGACAAAGAGAGATGAAGGAGATATTTTTAGTAGCAACTAATGAAAAGGCAATTTAATCTACAGTAAGTGTGTGTGAGTGTGTGTGTGTGCTGTATGAGGTAGTGAGCTCCATGGCTCGGGGTTGTAGCGGGACATGTGACATTTGTGTCTCAGGTCTCAGTCAGTGTGGCTGTATGCGTGTGAGTGATGAGGCGAGGCTGACATGGGAGCCAGTGTGAGTAAAACTTTCAAGCAGCTCTTTCATTGTGATCATTATGGTTCAGCATCATAAGACACAGCCTTTAGGCAAGGAGTGTGTGTGTGTACGCCTGAGTGTGTAGTCTCTCTATACTAACAAAGATGACCAATAATTATGTAATTATGTAAAATCTCGCTTCTTCTAAGCATCACTTTTCCCTTATAACTGTGAAACCCAGAGAGATCAGGATTGGCAGTGAGGTCACTTCCTGAAAATCCGCCAGTGCTAACACATACTAATGCAACCACTCACACACATTTGTCAACCATGAATCCAGTTCATATGCAACTCTTCTGGTTAGTGATATGCTGTATGTTTCCTGGCAGTGTTCAATACAAGAAAAATATGTTCATATATATCAAAAAGCGAGGGTGTGGAAGTTAAAGTGGTGGATCGTCATATTCTGGTGTCCCAGGCTTTCAGATCCATCCCTAGTGGTCAGTGTTGACATGATCCCAGTTTTTCCCTAACATTTAAAGATGCTAAATGTGAGATTGGGAGGATTTTATTAACTTTGCCTTGGCTCTCAACATGGCAGCTGAGCCGGTGACTCCCAGCTAACGGTGCTAACGGTGCAAACAACGGCAACAGAGCTAACAGTGTTAACCTGAGGGGGAACCAGAGGTTGGGTGCTACTCTTCCGTAACGTATTTGCTGTAACCTCCGTATGAGAGCACAGCAGAGCTCACATGCACGAACATGCACTAAAAGGCAAGCACACGCGTCCGGCCCGGCTATGTCAAGTACAGGCTTGGACTGTGATGAATGAATTGACAGCAACACATCAGTGCAGTTGTCACTGGGATTGTCCTTTTTTATTAACAAAAATATACACCATCATAATAATTCGAAATATTCTAAAAATGTGTACACATAGTGGCTTTAACCAAGCGATTTTATTTGCCTGACCTTAGCCATTCTGTTTTGGAAGTCCGAGACTGCCAATATTACGATGAAAGAAAAGTAATCAAATTGAAATGTAATGTACAATATGAATATTCTAACTGATATGCAGAAGAAAACCATCAATGCACCCCTTCCCGCCCCAAAAAAAGACAGTACTGTGATGAAGCAAAATATTTGCATATGAAAACAATTCTTAAGAGATACAGCTTCATGCTGCACCCGATTCGACTGTTATCAGTTCATTAAATAGGCGTTATCAGTCACTATAAGCACCATAGTTGTGGGTCATTAGGGGCCTACTACGCCTACTATGTTGTAAAAGTGAAAGTGAAACTTAAAAGCAACACGTTCTAACACGTTGTAAAACTGAATGAAACGTCATGTTTTGAATACAAACACAAAAGCTTTTTTAGGATTAGGCAAGAAAACTACAACTTCATTAGGTTTAGGCAAGAAAACTACAACTTCTTTAGGTTTAGGCAATAAAATTACAACTTCTTTAGGTTTAGGCAAGACAACAACAACTTCTGTATGTTTAGGCAAAAATAACACTTGCACCTTGTTTTGGGTTAAAATGACTACGAACACAAAGACAACCACACATTATTGGTTTCATACGGGATGCAAACTCTGGTCTCCTGGGTGATAACCCTTTGTTTTGTGTCCCATCCAACCTCAACCCCTTATGGAGATTCACACTGTCTATACTACAGCGCCTGACTTCGACTTCTGCTCCTATCATAATTACTACGGTCACTATCTTGTTCTTTAATATCTTCTTTTGGTGATCTACAATGTGAATTGATGAAAAAACCTACTAGTGGGTGTAGTAGGTCCCTATTGACCCATATCTATGGGGCTTATAGCGACAGATAACGCCTATATAATAGCCTTCTACATTCTTCAGATAGGAGACACTGATGAACTGCATGAACACTGAATCTATCTTAACTTGTAGACAATACTCGTACTAAACTAACTATAGTTGATCTTCTCTGGTTCCCTCATTGTATTAAATGACACATTTCTATTCTGTTGAATCCTCACTGGGGTGCAGCGCTGAGATCCCTCCTACTGCAACAATGTTAATGGGGAGGACTTTAGCTGTGATCACATCCTCTCACTCAGTCAGCACCCTCTGCTCGCCTCTAGTCTTACATAACGGACAATATTTATAGGCGGTGAGTAAATGTGTGTGTGGGGGTGTTTGTATGTGATCTCACAGTCTTATTCATAGTGGGCGAGTCTTCATCTGAGAGGGTCATCCCTCTCCAGAGGTTGGGCTGCTGCAGGAGTTTGTGGAGAGAGGTCGAGGTGGTGTGACCAGAGAAAACCCCTTAGATCTAAACATAAACTGCAGCAGCACACATGGTGTCTGGTTCCTCTAATTTATTACACTTGATGGATGCAGCACACTTTATACTTCTATCTTTGTAACTTTAAGAGGACTTTGTTCACTTTGACTCTGATAAAGACACAGTAGCATTAAAACGTTAGTGTGTTTGCACTGTTAAAGGCTGGTGTGCTCCAGTCACCCTTTTTCCCCTTGGACCCCTGAGATCTAGTGTGTGTTATTAGTGTGTGTTGTACCTGTCGAGGGCGGTGCTGGTGGCCATACTCCTGGCAAAGCCCTTGACTCCCAGCTGTCTGAAGTAGGGGATGGTGGAGAGGTTGGCAGCCATGATGGCCAACGAGTCTGACGGGTTCACAAAGAAGCCTTTTTCTCCGAGGATCATGTACCGGTCCTGACAACAGCACAGTGCAATATAGTATAGTGTGAGTCTTAGTTTTTATTGTAATAATGCGAAGAGAGAACTGCAATCAGGCTAAACTTGACTGATTTAGCATTACAGGTGGATAAAGCTGGTGATCTTATAGTCAACTAATCCTATGAAGAGACCAAAACTAATGAATTGATCCCACTAATAGCTTATTCCTCTGTGCCACAGACCTCCATTTTTGTCCAAATGATGCCGCATATAATATATTAATTCAATACGTTGTGACTGTAAATCTATTTAGTTAACTGTCAGCATAAGCATACAGTAACCACTGGGTTACCATGAAATTCAGTAAAGTTGGATTTGTAGTTCTGCTGTGAAGACCAATATTAACCACAAATAAGTGAAAGCCAACAATCACGATTACTGTTTAAAGTGTGGAGGATATTGGTTACGGTGTTATGTAACAGGGACCCTAAAAAAAAGAAAGCTTCACACAGTAAGATTACAACCACTGGTGCTAATGACTGTGAAGATACCGATCCTGGTGGGAGGAACAGCGCAGATATGACATAATTCTCCTGATGCTAAGCTAATTTACTCAGCAAAGGGTGTGTGTGTGTGTGTGTGTGTGTGTGTGTGTGTGTGTGTGTATACAGTAGAAATGACTATTGGATGACATTGTGGAAAAAGTGAGCTGCTTGTTGGATCATCATGGATAACGTATTATTCCATTCCATTGCTTTTCTTCCCGTTATCAATGAGCAAACAAAAACAAATAAAAAATAAATAAGGCTCTCTCTGGTATCCATGGGTGGAGTCTACTTACATTGATTTAGTCTTAATCAGTAAAAAAAATCTGAATAGGTTGAAAGAATGTACTGCTAAGTGACCTATCATAAACCACGGCATCTAACACAAATAAAGCATTGCCATGCTAATTTGTAAACCAAATTAAACCAACAAATATTATCAACCTCTTCCAGCCTCCACATAGCACAATTATCATCAGAATGAGTTGAATTTTCTTTTAAGTTGAAGTTATTATTTTATGTCACAAAGGAGTGTTGCTTTATGGCACAAAACAAGTGATGGGGCCATAAATGCAGCGCTAAAGCTTCGAGAGACTTGTGAAATGTTAGACAGCGGGATGAGTGAGAGGCCTTTGAGAAATCCCTTCCAACACGCCTCTTCACAAAAAAAAAAAAACATTTATCAAGTAGTTTTTCAGTTAGCACCTACATTTCCGCAGCTGCTTCACAGTAAAATGCATCTGATTAACACTGATTTAAATTTATCTGATTTTATCTATTTATAAAAAAAATATTTATATCCATGTCACGTGTCTATGACAGTACTACTAATGTTATGTAATCATGGTGTGGTCAAATATCTACACTGTCATTGTCATTAAGTAAATATATCATCTACCATTTAGTATATTGCCCACTCTTATCACACATATTTATTTAACAGTGGTTATACTAGAGAACAAAGTGAATTTGACATATTGTATGTATTAAAACATGTTAAAGATCCCCTCCAGACATGTTTTAAGAAATTTAAAGACAGTGGTAGACATCAGACGTCTTACCCCATCCGCATCAAATGCCGCTCCAAAGCCAAAGTCCCCTCCTTTCATGGCGTCTACCAGAGTGGTGGCGTAGATCAGGTTGGGCTCTGGAGGTCGCCCACCAAAGTCCTCCAGAGGGACACAGTTGACAGCAGAGTTAGCGGGAGCTCCCAACTCATCACACAGGATCCTCCGTACATAGGGGCCCATCACTGTGACACAATATGAGGAGAAAGGACAGAAGCAGTTTAATCTCCAATAACATTTCCAGCAGCTCAGGGGCTACATAAGGTAGATGATGAACTGTCTCACCTCCGTTCATGGCATCTATATGTATCTTGAGCTGATCTGGTCCTGTGAGAAGACTTTTAATGGCACTGAAGTCAAAGATGTTTTTCAGCAGTTGTAGATACACCTCAACTGAGTCTACGATCTCCACTAGAAACACAGAGAAGAGACAATTAATACTGGATAGCAATGTGTCTGTATGAATTTTGTGCATTAAAGAAATAAGAAAAGGGAGAGAGCGAGTTAGTATTGTACCTCTGAACGGTTTGAACTTGTTCTCCAGGTCAAATTCTTGTCTTCCCAGCCTGGACAGGTCAATGCGGAGATCAGGGCAGATTGCATACTCCTCGAGCGTCCGGCTCACCTGGTGGATCCTCTCCATCACTGTGTCCGGAGACGGGCCTACCACACAAAGAAGCACATAAATAAATATGTGTAAACACTGGCATAAAAACATCCCTGACTTTACAGAGGGTTTCAAACCCCTATACTGTACCTTTGACTTCTCAATAGGAAGAAGCAACTGGAAGAATCAGAAAACAAGCACCCTCTCTCAGTCCTCACCTCCATTTGCCACATTGAACTTGACTCCAAAGTCTCCACCGGGGCCTCCGGGGTTGTGACTGGCTGTGAGGATGATCCCGCCAATGGCCTTGATCTTCCTGATGATGCAGGAAACAGCGGGGGTGGACAGGAGGCCGTTGTGGCCGATTACCAGACGACCAATCTGCACAGCACAGATAGCAAAGAGGAGCAATGTCAGGAATTCACCTATTGTAATAATGCTTTCTGATAAGCTAGAACTGTTTAGGGGTCTACTCTTTATGTGTCCCAAATGCTGCGTAAATATGAAATCAGGCTCTGCTGAAAGTTGCTATGTGGAAAAGTGGCCATCTTTGGGGAAATGAAGCAGAAAAAATAATGTCAGGAAGTGTTTCTTGAGCTCAAAACATGTCTTTTCTTCTACGCTGACCTGAAAAAGTTCAAGAGCCCATCTGTCCAACTGGACCTGAAAGCAACACTTGCCCAGAGCATCTCATCATTCTACAGGTGACTAATTGACAGCCAGCTTTAAAAAAGCAAATGATCTGCCTCAAGAGGGTGCCTAAATAACAGAGCTGCTCTGTCTATTTATAATGTGTACGCTACTTTTAACGTTGTAATACCACCAGCATCCCATAATTCCCCTGCATATCAGCTATTCTAAATAAAAGTGTCCTCACTGGAGAGGAATTTATTCTCCTGATGTCAGTGTATCCTCCCAACATCCAGCATGTTGCATGTATATATAAAGAAAAGACAAGGAAAGTGAGGGACAACCCTGAGAAATGTACACATTTAGCCGGCTCATATTGTGTGTAATGACCTAAGAACACATATAAAGCAATCTATTATTTCCCACTATGTTTAGATCGTATTCAGTAACTAGTGTCAGAAAGATAGTCCCAGCAGTGGGTGGGTTATCTGCCACTATCCTGATTTTTGGTTCAATGCCACATGACAGGGATCCCCAAAGCATAAAGTTTGGCCCTGGAGAGGTGGAACAGCGGGAGAGGTGGGGTGAACACACGTCGGCAGGAAAATAGAGCAGGATGGATGGAAGTGCTGATAAGGCCGACATCAAGAGACATTTGGCTGGGCCAGCAGAAAAACCAACGGACTGATCTCAAAAACAAATGATATTCCCTTCAGATTTTCCTTTGGAGCCTGTCCAAACCAATCACAAAGATGTCAGAGCAGGCGTTTTGAATGAGCTGTGGGGATTTTCCTCCTCTCACTCTGTCTTCCTATTTTCATTTATCTGCTGCTGCTGACACTTGAGAGGTCACACACATTTTGAATGGGTTTGCATGTTTTAATAATACAACAGATTATTACTTTCACCTAAACTGAAGTTTCCATGTCTGTATGAGGAGTAATTGCATGAGCTAACGTGATATCTCAGCCATGATTGTAATGCTAAAACAAATATCGACCAACTATGCAAAGCAATATGTGGATATGTAATGCAATTATAATGTTTTGATTTAAAAATTCAAAGTCATAAACAATCTCTGCTGACAGTCAATTCATCAGTCTAATAAATTATAGGTTAGGTCAGTGGTTCCCAAACGTATTCACGTCAAGGACCCCTGACACAAATTAGACCACGAACCCCCCATTTGATAAGATTTCGTCCCAGGGTCCTCCATCTGATAGGATTTTTGCTTTTGGATGTTTTATTTCTATGGCTGTCAATCGATTAAAAATATGTAATCGCAATTAATTGCATTTGTCAAGTATTTAATAGTCTTATCAACATTGGAGTGGACAAATATGCTTTCTTTATGCAAATTAATGTATATATTTATTATTGGAAATCAATTATCAACACAAAACAATGACAAATATTGTCCAGAAACCCTCACAGGTACTGCATTTAGCATAAAAAATATGCTCCAATCATAACATGGCAAACTCAAGCCCAACAGGCAACAACAGCTGTCAGTGTGTCAGTGTGCTGACTTGACTATGACTTGCCCCAAACTGCATGTGATTATCATAAAGTGGGCATGTCTGTAAAGGGGACACTCGTGGGTATCATAGAACCCATTTTCATTCACATATCTTGAGGTCAAAGGTCAAGGGACCCCTTTGAAAATGGCCATTATAGTGAAAATAAATGATTCCCCTTTTTGCTGGGGACCCCCTGGAACCCCCTCAAAGACTCCTGGGGGTCCCCAAACCCCACTTTGAAACCCACTGGGTTAGGTCACCTAATCGCTGTTCTTGCATAGCAATGCTTCCCCACCCTAGGCCTGAACATATAAAGCTATACAGTATCTTACAAGAAAAAAAGGCAAATATTAGAAAAAAAAAGGAGGCATTTTTTATTTTCTACACTGATAATCATCTTGTGACCTTTTAGATTCATCTTGTGACCTCAAAGTTAGGAACCACTGGGCTACAGCATAGAGAATCTATGACCATCCTGAATCCAAAATGTGATAACTTCTTTGAGTAAAACTTTCATAATCATTTATGGCAAGTGTATTTAATCCTTGTTCTTCATTGCAGTGATAAGCAGCTAAAAACACATTTAGATTTAAGATCATTGGATTGGATTTTTTCTTACTTTATTTTGATTTTCTACTGAGAGGAATACGTGCAAAGTTACAGGTGACCTCACTCAGTCTAACCCCCCCCCCCCCATCCCTTCCAAGATTAGCATACATAGGCCTTGGCAGACAATAGACCAAAAACAATGATTTCTAAATAGAATGTGCATACAAATAAATGTTATATAAACACTAGATTAATTTTACTTTTACTAAGAAATTAAAGAAATGTTAGTCTTATGCATGGTTGAATGTGTTTCCAGTGTGTTTATATAATGGGACAAATGGTTGCCAGTCTCTGTAGGCCTTTGTCAACCCTCCCCTTCTTACCCCGTTGGCAGCTGCCATCTGCACTATCACCTCGGTGGCAGCTCGGCTGAAGTAGCGGCCGTCGCTGCCCACCACCATGGTGCAGCCCTGTCGGTCCCGCAGGTCGATGGAGGACAACACGCTCTGGATGTAGTTCTGCAGGTAGTTCTTCTTCCCCTCGAACACCGCCGTCTTCCTCCGCAGCCCGTTGGTACCGGGCCGCTGGTCGTCGAAGGGGGAGGTTTGGACCGTCACCACCGGGATGGGGCTCGTCTCCATCCTCCTCTTCACCAGGACCCAACGGGGAGGACGCTGATCAGACAAGCTGAAGTTAAAAGTTTGCTGCTGGTGGTGGTGGTGGTGTCCGACCACAGAGCGCAGAGATGGAGCTCGTCTGTCAGCCTGTAAAGTGGAGTAAGTAATAGTTGCTGTGTCCAACACAGGGATGAAAGGAAACACCCTGCAGCACTAAACTGTCCTCACCTCACACAGAGCTGCATCCTTCACTACTGAACTTAACATTCAGCAAAACTCTCCTCTGCTGCTGGACAACTCCCTCTTTTCCTAATAAGCCTGAACAACTGACTACAAGAGAAAAAAAAAAAAGCAGGCAGGGCCAGAATCTACAAGGCCCACAATCAGCTGAGCCTCAGGCCAAAAATAGACCTTTGACTGATGGCGAAGGGGGATTGTGTCGGGACCACCGGGCTGCAACCGGACACTGCTTGTGTTTCCACACTGCCCGGTATGAAGGCTGGAGTCACTCATAGGAGTTTATAATTAGGAAATAACAGCGCACTGAGCAAAGCTCCTCTAATATATATCTATATAATAAAATAAATACATTAGTGGTATTATTATTATTATCATTAATAATACTACTACTACTACTACTAATAATAATAATAATAATAATAATAATAATCAATCTAATATATAAAAGGAACGTTTCTCTTTTGAACCAAATTTGTTTCAGGATCTTTAGTTCCACATCTCACTTTCTCCTGTAAACTCTTTGCATTATACTTTAGTAGGCCTGCAGCTTTGAATGCAAAAAGGAATCCAATCTGTGATATGTGACATTTATTACAGGAGTAGGTTAGGCCATCACAAGAAGTCTGCAGCAGTCTGCATCATGTCTGCTCCAATATTTGGTAAACAGTGCGACCTGGAGGCAGGAAGAAAGAACTGAACTGTTCTTATACATTTAAAAGATGTCTCATCCCACAACAAATAAAACCAAAATAGTAACTGAACAGATATTTCAATGTTGTTTTTTTGTCATTTTAAGCTGTTAATTTTGATAAATGTGTGGACTCTAAGTGTGTTAAGATCAAGAGGAATAAATACAGAACTTTATCTAAAAAAAACATTGAAATATTTCATATAGATTCATAGGTAGATTGACAAAAAGGGGGTTTCCAATTGCCATTCAAATGCAATTTTTGCTGAAATCTCAAAATGTCAAAGGTTTTTGATACCAAATCACAGCATGCCTTTTTTCTATGGTGTTCCTCAAGGTCTTGGTGTCTTAATGTGGTATTTTGAAGGGATTATTGATCATTTTTTATCAATTCTGGAGTGGTAAATTTAGTGGTAATTTAGCACCAAATCTGTGTAACAAAAGGTATCAACCCCAAAATTGCTACAAGTTATGAGACATAATAGAGAATGGGAATGGCCATCATATACTCCTATCATAATGTACTAAACCCTTAATAAATAATACATTTATTAATTCATGTTTTTTTCTGATTTATGACTAGAACAACTTGTCAAACAGTGCTTAGCTGCATCTCAAATTAATGTTCAGGTTTCCAGCTTTCAGAAAAAGTACGCCACTTCTATGTGATATCTACTGTTGACCTGCTATCTCCCCCTAAAGACCCCCTGCACCCCCCTAAAAAAAAAGACAAAAACTGATCTTTTGTGGGTCTCAGAGGGTTAATCTGCTGGTTGGAAAAATTATTTCATTTTATTGTTTTCAGCGATTTATCTTAATTATTATATCTCAATAACAGCCAAATGATTGTAAAGAGGTGTTTTAACGGGTCTTTAAATGTCATTAAAAAATGGTAGTGCAAGTGAATAGATTTGACTTGGAGGATGTAGGCATGTGTTGATTATTAAGTATTATATTAAGTTTGACTTTAATAATAATGACATATTGTGAATTTTGGAAAGAATTAAACTTTCTAAACTTACATCTGATGCAGCATCTCAAAATAACAAAATATGTTTTTCCTTGGCTACATGATATGGGAAAAAGTATTAATATCATGTACTTTTTACTGTTGTTATATTCCTTCTTTTATAATTCCACTGCACCCTGAGCCAAACAATTACTGTATGCGCAAACTGCAAACTACTGCTTTAAGTAACCAAATAAAGAGCTTGAAACATCACAGATATTTTTCAGACATTTATTCTGAAACGTTAATTAAAAACAAAAGCACAACTGACTGCAGCAAGTCTCACAAATATATATTACCACTCATCTTATTTACACGGATTTTTTTTAAGACTTTGAATGTCAACGCACATAAATATCATGCAATTAAAATATTTCTTTAAGAAATGAGCTACACCATCGAACATACAGACATTGTAAAGACTTCAGCAGTGGTGGTAAGAGAGTCTGAGGTGCTCGTTTCTTAGAGGAGCGGTGCTCAGCATGGCAGGAGCGCAGAAAGGAGTCCTGTGAGGCTGTAGGAGAGTCGGCACCAAACAGGCATGAGGGCCCGACATGAGATGCCCGAACCCGAGAGGGTTCTGCTGTGGATTCTGTGGAGTGATGTGAGAGGGTTTGCTCATGATGCTGTCGATGCTGAATGAGCACTTTGCTGATGGCTTTGGCTCGGCGGGTTCTCTGAAGTCTTTAGGCCCGCTGCACTTCCCGTGACTGCTCAAAGTTTGTGGTAGAATGTGATAGGAAGAGGGAGGCATCATGATGCCCTCCTGCAGAGGCATGTACCGGATAGGAGCAGCGGGCGGGGGGCTCACCTGGCCCTGTACGCAGTATGATTGCCCGTAGGGCGGGTAGCAGTTCAAGTTGGAATAAAACATAAGTCCGTCTTTGCCAAGCTCGGGCTGGTTCCTCTTGAAGCGCTTCCTCCGCCGAAGGAAGCTTCCGTTGTCGAACATGTCCTCTGAGGCCGGGTCCAGAGACCAGTAGTTACCTTTGCCCGGGTTGCCAGGCTCCCTCGGGATCTTGATGAAACAGTCGTTGAGGGAGAGGTTGTGCCTGATGGAGTTCTGCCAGGCGGGGAACTTGTCTCTGTAGTAGGGGAACTTGTTGCTGATGAAGTCACAGATGCTGCTCAGCGTCAGCTTCTTCACGGGGCTCTGCAGGATGGCCATGGTGATGAGGGCGATGTAGGAGTAGGGAGGCTTCACCGAGCTGCTCTGGGCTGCTTTCCTGGACGCCGGTGCGTCTGCGCAGAAACTGTTCTCGCTTTCCCCCGAAGAGTCTGGCTCCGAGGAGTCAAACTCGGCGCCAGATTCTGCCGAGGACCCGGGATCCGTGGAGCACTCACTTCGATATAAACGCCCGTGGGTGGGCTCATCCTCGCCCACTATGTCAATCTCATCCTCTTCTAGAATCGAAACGGCGTGTTGAGAAGCTTCAAACTCATTGGAGAGAGTCATGGTAACACGCGGAATGGTCAAAAAACGCGTAAGAACTCAGCTGCGACGAAGATGCATTAATGGTTCGCCGTGCGTAAAAGGCCCCTGTTCATGCGTAAAAGGGCATCTACCTTGTGGTTCTTGTTAAACCTCGCGTACCGGCTGTTTGCTGTGGTAAGGAGGACTGAGGCTTTATATGCTGGAAGACTGCTGCCGTGCAGGCCAGTCCCATTGACCCTCTGGACCTATCAGAGTAGCTCCTCACCGCGGGGAGCCAGAGGAGGCGAGCACACAGGTGGGGGGGCTTGGGGGTCCTGAGATGCGTACGGCCTAGTCATTCAAAGAAATGTGATGTACTGTATTTTAGCAAAGCATGTATGTATTTAATTTGGCTAGAGTGAGGGCCAACACAAAATTACATAAATAAAACAAAAATAAAACTGAAAACTTACTGCTTCATAGCTTATACATCTTTGTAGGACCTCTACACCAAAATGTGCTCATCACTTTTTGCACTCCTGCAGCACACACATTCACAATGGTTGGTGTGCACCCATATGTGGGCCATTGTTCTGTCTGACCTGTACACATGCTACCAACTTAGATTTTTATGATGTGGTTAAAGTTAACTCTTGGTATTTTTAATCATCTGATTTTACAAATCGTACAGCAGCAGCACAGTCGGAGGTGGGGCGTTCCTGGGAGTTTGAACACCACGCCTAGCCAGCGCTCAGAAACGAATCCTCGGATCCCCCGCGGGTTCGTTTAGTTTGCCACCTCTGGATGCCCGCGGGTGGTGTGACCATGAAAATGGCCGTGGTGGGGCGTCCCGCAGCAGCAGAGAAAAGAGGCAATAGTCGCTTTAACGAGGCCATCAGCATCAGAATCTAGTAGGAAACGGCTGAGCTGCGCGCTGCGCTCTGGGCTACAGGGCTCAGCGCGGCTTTACGACCGGGATGAAAGCGCAGAGCCATCCTCAAAGCAAACCGGTCCAACAGCGGATATGTGCTAAAACCGACCGTGCTGCTAAACCATCTCCATTGCAAATGACCGAGATGGGAAAACTCCACCTATTTCCTCACCTTACTGGGCCTACTGTGTGAGAGAGAGATGGCTCTCACATGACTAAAGGACAAAGTAACAAATACCAGAAAATACACTGGCTGTAATTTGTCAAGAATTACAAGCACTATAACTTTATTGAAGCTGCAACTCGACATTTAGTCTTAACTGCAGTGAAACTGTCAGTATTTTGAAACAAGGCAAAAATGGGTAAAAGACCAGTAGATGATTAAATTACTAGTTTAAAGGTCTCCATTGGTAACAAATAAAAAGAGTTTTCAATTTTAGATTAAACATAACCAGTAACAACTGTTTTACTATGTGGAAAGCTGAATACATTTAAGAAATCAGCCAGTTTATCCATACTGTATAAAAATAACACAGGTTGGCATGGCACTGACAAGATATTTATGAACAAAAATTACTGCCACTTATTAAATTTAGGGCATTTTTAGGAAACTTTAGTCATGACTTTACTTAAAATATTCGAGTCATCACACTTCTAAATAAACAACCATGGGCTGCTGACTGGATGCAGAAGTTAAAAACTCTTTTGTATGAGTTTCACAACAATACAAGCTAGGATGTTAATGCTCTTAAGGCATTTTTCACACTTTGTTGAGTATCATGGTGAACTTACCGCCTTAACACAAAGGCACTTTGTGTCTGTTGTTATGTTAATAGTCTGCCGTTGTTAGCTACAACTATAGCCATTTTTACAAAAGGCTAAAAACCTTTATTTTGTTTAGGTATATCAGAGCAGTCTTAGAATATGTTCAGAAAAAAAACCTTTATTTTGAATAATTTAAAAATACAGCCAGAAACAAAAGTCTACTCATTTACAAAGTACAGTCTTGTACCACACTTGATACAGTATGTGCGTCACTTTGCAACTTCCAACACTACTCGGTCTACCAACCTTTAAAAATGGCACATTTTTAAAGGTTGAAGAATCATCAGTGTTCGATGCAAAGAGGAGAGAAGAGTTTGTAGCTAATTTCTCTCTGCCCCTTCCATCACTTTAGAGATGAACTGTTCATGCAGAACGCTCTTGTCGAGGTTCCTACCTGCAGGACAGAGTAGAGACAAACGTGAGCATTGAAATGGCACGGACACACACACACACACACACACACACACACACACACACACACACGGTATATGTTGAAACGGTTTCAATACTCATTTTCCACAGTATCGATACACAGATACCAGCTGCGCTTTCTGCTCTCTCTTTTCTCTGACAGCAAGTTGACACACACGCTGCTATTTATCTTTTAATTAAAAATCAAAAATTTCCCCCTGTGGTATCGAAAATGGCATTGAATATCGATATTTTTCAAGGTATTCTATTTAAGATAGAAATTCCAGTATTTTGACAAGACTAATGTATTATAGTGGAAAATTCTTGGGAGATTTTTAGGGAAATTGTGGACCCATAAAATAAATATAACGCAGGTTTACAGCCAAGAACTTATGGAAATGTATCACAGAATCAGAAAACGACTAAACTGTGAATTTGTCAATACATTTCTTTTGTACTACCTCCATTAAGTGAACGTTAGCACATAGACTACTTAAAAAAGTAATACAAGATTGTCAAAAAAGAGCCATTTTGATCCATTTAATGCCAATTCAATGGATTTGCTGCCTTCACAGTGGTGTGTAAGAACTGTGTTAAGATACACATGTGAAAAAAGTGTGTGTGTCTTCACCTATAAAGATCAGTCGGTTGATCCGCGGCTTCTCCTCCCAGAGCTCTGGAGTCTCATTCAGGTCATACAGCTCGTGGACCCCCTGCAGCATCACTTGGTGGGCTTTACCTGCCAGTGAAACTATACCCTGAAAACACACAAGTCACAAGTCATGAGTTACACATTAACCAACGCTGAATGAAGCGTTTGGAACTGATTAATACAGATAATATATTGACAGTTATTGATCACTGCTGCCACTCGGGGGACTATTGTGCTTACTGTACCTTTAACCGAATGACAGTCATGGGTTGCCCTTCTTTGTTTTTGAACATCTTTTCCCATAGGAGATCCTGAAACCGTGGAAAATGGGTGTTTACTTTACAAAAGGACTGTATTGTGTTAGAGCTAATTAGTAATGGCAACGGGGATGTGAACTGGAGTTTACCTGGATGAAAACATTCAACGCGTCCTCAGAGACATCTCCAGCCACTTCAAACGTCACAGTTAAAATACTCTGAGGATGACATTAAATACAATATGAAAGTAGTATCGATATATACAACAAATTAGACATTTTGTGGTTTTGAAAAGAAAAATTGTGGTTCAAAAACCTCAGAAGGTTTAGAAAGTTCCAACATTTTTCACTCACTGAAATTACACTTTGTATGAAATAAGATTTGAAGGAAATACATTAAAGTGCTTCTATGCAGCGGTGAAAGAAGTGATCTGATCTTATAGCACAAATAAAATCACATATGTATTATCAGAAAAATGTACTTAAAGTATCAAAAGTAAAAGTACTCATAAACCCATTTGTGCCCACAACTGAATTTTTTAATTTCCGTTGGTGGAAGTGTTCTCTGGGCTTGCCTAAAACACAAATCTGAAGACATTTTCAAAATCGGTCAAACAGTTTGGCTGAAAAGTGATTTTTTTCTTATCATACTATACAGTTTCTAGTGTTTGGGCACATGATGGGACTACTGCTTTTGCAATAGACTTCATTATATTGTAGGAAAAAACAGTAAGTGCCCAAATACTAGATATAGTATGATAAGAAAATGGCTGTATCTCAGAAATTACACGGAGCACCATCAAGTATTTGGTATCTATGAACTCATAACAAGTTGAATATCAAAGATATGCACACATACTGTATGCAGTGTAAAAATATTACATATGGAAAACATTTAATAAAAACAATGTCTTTGCTCCTAATTTTTAAAAAATCCTGATTTTGACTATTAATAAAAGTGTGATTTTTCAAAGAAAAATTTCAAAGTTGTACTGTTAGATACTTGACCAAAGTATGTCCGTACCAAATTTCAAGACTTTTGACCAATCAGAAGAAAAAAAAAAACATTCCAACTACACATTTAGGTGTTTATTTTATGACACTTTGTATATTTGCGTCTGTAGATTTCTCCTAAATTCACCAAAAGTTAGCATTAGATGATGCCTCATTTGCATATTTAAACATAACATTTCAGAACACTTGTAATACAAAAAAGAATTGTCTTGTAAGTTGTAAGTAATCAACTGGGGAAGTTTCATGGTGATATCTATTAGTTAAATTTTTTAGTCTATTCACCTGGGGTGTCTCCCCTTAAGCAAAGTGTATATTTATCATTTATATGTTTTTATTCCTCATCCATTAATGTGTAAGCAGCATTTTAATGTTGTCAAGGTGGAGATAATTTCAACAACTTTATATACTGTTAGATAGTTTATAACAATGCATATTTTATACACTGATCATATTTTTTATGTAGTACAATATTTCCCTATAGAGTAGAAGTATATAGAAGCATAAAATCAAGTAGAGTACTTGGATAAATGTACTTTCCATCACTGCTTTTATGCTTTAATTTGAGATTTATATTTTCAGGCCGTTATTAAGACTTGCAGTTCACTGATGACATTTACTTAAAATACATTTTAACATATATTTTCAGTTCACTGAAACCTGCAAAGTCATTATGAACGTTAAACAAAAGAAGTGTTTTTACGCCCCGGCTGATGACTTTGTCAATGACCGTGTCAAAAACCACAACTCCTCTCGGCACCTGAAACCCCTCTTTATCCGCCTACATCCCCCTTTTCTCTCGCTCTCTCTCTCACACACACTCACACTCACACACTCCCTCCTCTCCATACCTCCTTACAGCATTAAAAGGGCACTTTGTAGATATTTGGGGGTTTTGTGTTGGAGTGTTAAGGTTACACACATCCTTGTCATTTGGTATAACAACAGAAAAACAGCATTCTCATTTACATGAAAAGAGCAACACAGGGAAGAGGAGGAGGGAGGGGGGGGGGGGGGGGGTGAAAGGGGGAGGGTCTGAGGAACGGTTGAGCTTCATGCGGGAAAGGAAACTTGGAGAAAACAGACAACAATGCCGTTATTTACCCACGCAAACAACCCTCATCTCTGCTCATCCTGTGATAAAAGGTCATGGGTATAAAGCACAAGATGAGGCCTAATTGCTGCGGGGAGTCATTTGGTCTGAAGCCGGATGAAAACATCAAGACAAATGGCACGGGAATAATCCTGGAATAAATATTTTTCAGAATTTACATTGAAAAGAACTGGACTTAATTGATGTTTAGATATTGGGGATACACTATAGAATGATACACTAGAGGTTTCCCATTCATATCTGACATTCAACTGCTAATTAAACGGTGAAACATCTGTCTGTATGCCACATTTTATGACATCTGGATTCTGTTCAGACAACTGTAAAGCCATAACACGAAGCCAAGACTCAGTCTAGCCAACACAGTGTGTCTATGACGCTGTGTATGACCGAGACTGGGTCTATTTGCAGTGTGACAAGAAAAACATCAAAAGCCTCGAGTCGATCTCAACACAAAAACCCAGAGCAGGGAGGGAGTTTTCACTCCAGTGTCACAGCCTGGGGGAATGCAAGGCACAAAGTTAGCCTCAGGAGGATGCATCCCCTTTATCCTGGAGGAAATGATGTGTTGAAATAAATTAGCAAACAAAACAAGGGAAGACTAGAAGAGATGCACAGAGAGGTTAGGTATCACCAATTAATGAATAAAAGAATAAATGAGACGGGGTACCTTGTCAAGATGTGGTCTTATATCTTTCACAAGTTGGAGCTTCTCTGCGAGACTTCAGAGGAGAGAAATGATAAATAAAACACATTTTTTCAGTTTCATCCAACACTTAAAAAGGCTCAAAAGATGTTGCATTTACTACCTTAACTAAATTCAGCCAACAACATGCACCTGTCAGCTTTACTACAAGCCTATTTTTGTACATTGAATCATGGACTGACCAGAGCTACAGTATATCTTGGGATTTTATGTCATTTTTTAAAATCATTTTTGGAGCTGCATTTACACTAGGGCTGTGTATTGGCAATAATCTGACAATGCGATACGTATCACGATACAGGGGTTACGATTCAATATATTGAGATATATTGCGATACTGTAAGTAAGGCGATATATTGCGATTTTTTAATCTAATTTCAGGAAAACTGTCATAGTATAAGAACACACCACCATATGCATAAAATCAGAGTACAAAAAGTTGATTTTTTTATGCAATCAGAACAATAGGATCTGCATTTGCATTTATCACAATCCCTGCATGTAAACTATTAATTCAAAATTGATACAGTGTTTTTGAGAATCGATACAGTATCACAAAACATAATATCCCGATATTCAATTTTTTCGATATTTTCTTACACCCCTAATTTACACCCCATGTCAATAAAAAGGTTGACATAATAATGGCATTATTTTGTTAATTTAAATATTGCTGCAGAATCTGTGTAGAAGCCAAAATGTGTATTTAGCCTGAATTGTTTATTATTATTTGTTTAGGCTGCACACATTCTTTTTGGTTAATAATTGGCACAAGGGTGTGGTTTCATTTTTATTTACCCGTTCACTTGGACGGCGGGATTCAGACAAAGAGAGATATTTTCTGTTGTCCGTCACGACAGGTCCTGCTTTATTTCTTCCATAACTAGTAATACTTTAAGTTTAATAAACGGCATAAAACTTATCTGGACTAGGTATGGATTGTTTGAACACGTCACACAGTAAAAAGCCTAATTAGCCTCTTAGCGGCTTTTTGATTGATTGATAGTAGTTGCTGCTATCTGTGTGCTCCCTCTTTGGTCTGCTGACATTTTTATTTGTATTTTAAAATCTTGATGTTACAGCATCATTAAGTTATTGTTTTGGAACAGCAGTGGTTCCACCATTTCTGCTATATTACTTTATGCCAATTTTTTCAGACATTCCTTTAATCTTTGCCCTTTTTTCTTGTGAATTGCTGGATAATTTCACTTCTTCAGGACTCTTAACCATGAAACAAGAAACAAACAATTTATGTTTTTGAGCTGGTCACAACTGGTAGACATGTAGGATGCATACAACCAGTGATGAGGGCTCAAACGTAGATATAAAAGCAGGGAACCACTGTTTTAAGCTGCGACTGAAGTTGTTTCTGTGATAAAATATTTGATATGATTGTATTAAATGAAATTCATGATTTCATTTCTGTTTAATTCTGATTTTGTGCCATAATTTGAATTTTCTATCTTATGTTGCTTTATCTGTAACTTACTTTTATTGCCGTCTATCATTAAAAAACAGATTTTTTTAATGTCACCGAGGCTTTCCTGGTTAAATAAAAGTTGCATGACCATCTGAAGCAATAAATCTCCTTTTTTTTTTGTAATTTCTCTGCTCAGTGTTCTTTCTCTTCTCTGCTGGTCTACACAGTTTTTGCCTTTGTATCAGTCTCACAGTATAATACACTGCATGCTGAATCAGTGCTTAATGACAGAACTCTGAATGGACTTGTGAAAACTTTAGAAATGGCAATTAAATCCTACAAAACACCGACCACCACTCCCAAACAAACTCCAGCCCTTGTTGTCCCCGTTGGCCCTCCTCATCCTCCCCCTTCTCCCTGACCTCACAAGGAGGCTAAATGCAGCGTCCAGCAGCTTGAGCCCCGCGTGCTGTTAGTACCACACAGGCGGAGCGGCGGGGGGCCGCTTCAAACAGCCAGCGTGGGATGGAGGGGAGGAGGGGCTCGGCCTCTCAAAGGCAGGGGGAAAGGAGCTATCTGTTGGGACAAGGGGGACTCCTCGGGAGCTGGCGGACACACACGGCTCTAATCCTCTGCAGCTGGTCTCAGAGACACTGACCGAGGGCATGTAGGAGAGCTTTAACACCGCGGCCCGTTTCATTCACATGAAAGGATGAACACTGACTCTATTCATGAGAATGACATTCTACAGGGGATACAATATGATGACCACCCTGCGGTGTAACAGGGGGACGCTCAATAAAAGAGTGTGTTAATTAGAGAGGAACATGATGAGCAACAGTATCAAAGACTGATGGGTACACAGTTCAGACACACCAGCAACAAAGACTAACAATGCAGTCAAAATAAGTTTTTGATCTCTCACTGCAAGTTTTGAAAAAGAACATGATGGATGCTATATTATCAGTGGGCACATACAGTATGACAGCCGATAAGTAACAAGACATTACAGTGAAGAAATGCTCAACTCGATGTAAAAACAGTAATGACACTAAAATATTTTGTCCACTAGAGAGAGCACTGACATGTTTTTTTATTTCTTATTTCTTAAATAGATCTTTTATAATTGTGTGTTTTATATGGGGAAAGTTTTTTCTGCCATGGTGTAAGCCGTTCTATAATGGAGATGGACCTCTTTAGCCTCTTGGTTGTGTTTTGTGGGATTGTCAAGAGTTGGTCCATGTCCTGCCATTTTTCTATTCTATTGTATTTTGTTTGATTTGAGCCTGTAGCTCTGTGGACCTATATTTATATGAGGACAGCTTTGGGGTGTAAAATTAAGACTGTCAGACTTTCTTACACCACGTACACCACCACTAGATACAATGTTTTCTTCCTCAGTGGGTCTATCCTCCCGAGAATGTGTTTTGGTGTATATGTATATTCTGCATATTTATGGATGAACCTAAAACTATAGGACAGGCATTTATACTATACTGTGTACTTTGGGTTATGTCTAAAGGGATTTTGATTGAATGTGTGTTTTGTATTTCTAGTGTTTAAGGGATTTTTTTCAATTTCACGAAATTCATGCTGAAGAAGGGCGTCTTACGAAACGTCCGTGTGGCAATGTTAAAAAGTCATAGTCAATCGAGTGTTTTGTGGAGCTCAACATTGTATAGAATGGGGTTTGGATCAGATTTAAATAGGCTATGCTTGTGATTGGTCCCTGTATCTATAGAGCCATGTGAAAAGAAACGTGATTGGTTCCCAAATATTTGGATCCAACTCCCAGCTGTGTGTTAACTCTGCCCTTGTGTATATTAGAAGGCTCTTTGCTGAAACACGTAAGCGTATGTCTATTGTGATGTGAGCCAACTAAACAAGTCAAATGTTAGTATTTTGTCCTCCTTGATTTTGAAATCTGGGATGTGCTACCCTATCACATTTGTATGCTCATTGGACTTTGGGTCTAGCACTCTACCGTGAATCCCATTGTTGAAGCGCAACCTCCCTTACCAAATCATAGTCAATAGGTTTGCTGTCCTAGTTTCCTTTTCATATTATCGACGTTAAGGATCCATCACCCCGTCTTCTTTAATCTTGAGTTCAGCGCATTGTGTCTTAATCTTTACGTAATGCTATAATATGTAATTTAGAAACAGTGTTACATTACATCACTTTTCTGCCAGAGAGCACAGGCAAGTGCTGTTTTTTAACTGTAAAATGTCCCAATCAGTACTTCTCTTGGTCACAACCAAATTTCAGGGATCCTTAAAAATGTTGATGTGACAAATATCAGCTGCTATATCTTTTTCAACACTCAAATATCAATATTGGGCTTAAAATACTGTATTTTTTTGTAAAGTAAGTTTCTTGGCCGTTACATACAGTATTTCTTTCTGAATAAAGACATTTTGTATACATGAAACTTAAATAGGACAAATCCAACTCACTTTACTCCGTCTTTACTGTCAAAGGAATGCAGATCCAGCACTTCAGAGAGGTCCACCCTGTGGAAGAACATCACGGATTATCTAAACTAACATTAAGGGTAACCCAGTGAACTGACTCAAGCTAAAAGTTGTGGGAATGTTTTTCCGATTAACCCCTCGCTGCACGGTGTCTTTCATCTGCTCACCCTGGTCTGAACTCTGTGGGCTGGGGGGCGAAGCAGATCCCAAACACACCCAAACCTTTGATACACACTGCTTGTGTTAGCCAGATGCTACCTGGCTCCAATAACACACGACATGCTAACACAGAGGGCGCATATACACACATATCTGCACGCACGCACATTCACACATATGCAACCATGTCCACTTGAAGACCCAGGGTCAAAGAGCAAAGACTTGTGGGTAAATGGACACCATTGAAGGTTTGGTGTTTATTCAGGGTGCAGCAGTTTGTGTATGTCTACGTGTGTGTGTGTGTGTGTGTGTGTGTGTGTGGGTGTTTGTGTGTGTGTGTTGAGGGTTTCTCTTGTGCAATGTCACGCCTGAACATCTTTGATATAAAGATCTGAGCAGGAGCAGCACGTGGAGTTCATCTGTTACACTAAAACACAAAAAAAAGATCTTTTTTTGTTTTGCAAAGACTTACCTTGACTTCTGGGTTTCTAGAATCTTGACAAGACCATTTACAGACCTGAAGTGAGAGGAAAAAAATAATAATATAATAATAATAAAAAACTTTATTTGTATAGCACTTTTCTTAACAAAGCTACAAAGCGCAACACAACAAGAAAAAAATACAATAAAATACAATAAAAATCAATAAATCGCAATGAAATAAAATTCACACAGAGATAAAAGCTTCTTTTTTTAAAATAATTTTTTAAAAGAAATTTAAAATTAGTGATAGATTTAGCAGACCTAATCTCAGCAGGTAAGTCGTTCCAGAAAAAAGGTTAATACTTGGATAATGGACAAATTGGACCTCGTTCCTACTCCCCTATCCCCCTACAACTTTGTTCTTTTTGCCCTAATAAAGGAGGCCAAATGTACTGTTGTCCCGAAGTTACCTGAGGAGCTCAAAGGTAAGATAACATATAAACGTAGAATACTACAACAGTAAAAGTTTGTGAAGCTGACCTGACGGCGTCTCGTATCTGAGCGAGTTCCTCCTCGTTCACCAGGTCTGTCTTGTTGATTATTGTCAGGTCAGCAACAGCAATCTGCCTAAAAACACATTAAATACAACATTATGTTTATACGGAAAGTGACACAACTTGCACAAAACCAACAATAGGGACAGGAAGTCTCACCATGAATCACCCAAAATGAAGATCATATATAAAACATTGAACCAGGAAACCATCGCCTTGTTTATACTTGTAACGAGCAAAGTTGTACGTGTAAGAGTTGTCATGGGTGGCAGCGGGCGAGTACATGCCAAACTCAAATGGGAGCTGAGCGCTGTTTAGTTTAGAGGTGAAAACACAAACAAAGACCGAGAATGCAAAGGGTCATGCAACTGGTCTTTCTTCATCAGTGTATTTGTTCAACAACAACACCACACAGCTGCTGGAAGAGACAAACAGAGAGACGCCCGGGGAGACAGACAGGCGGGTGGCAAGAGTCCGGTCAACAGCATGTTATGAGATCTATGTAGTGTGGTGGATACTGAGCCGTTTGTTACATCTTAAAGCTGCAGTGGGTAGAAATGGAGCAAATATGATTAAAAACTGTTATTTTTATAAACGGTCACTATATCCTGACAGTAGTGCATGAGACAGGTAATCTGAAAAAAAGTGTTTAGTGTACTGTTTAGCTGTAAAATGAGAAGGTTTGTGACCCGGCAGCCATGTTGAGATCTCTTGAGGAAATACCAAGCACCGCCAACCAGCCAATAGGAACGCTCTCTCTCTGAAATGACCTGTGATTGGCCGAAGTCTTCCGTCACAGGCTAGATTTTTAAAGCCTGAAAACAGAGCAATGAGGATGTGCAGACGTCTAGTTTTCTCTCAGAACACTTGAATTACAATATGCTGAAAGGTTATTGTGGAATTTTTGCCCAATGATGCCAAAAAATTGTTGCCTACTGAAGCTTTAAAGGAATAGTTAGGTATTTTAGGAAACAGTCTGATTAGCTTTCTTGCAGATGAAACACCAAACTCATATCTGTGTGGTAAATATAAATTCCACCAGTAGCCAGTTAGCTTAGCTTAGCACAAAGACTGGAAACAGGGGGGAACAGCTAGCCTGGCTCTGTCCAGCAAGCTCACTAATTAACATGTTATGTCTTGTTGGTTTAAAGGTGCAATGTGTTAGATCTGGTGAGAATTTAGTTTAAAAAAAACTTTATGTATATATTGACGTTATGTTGCAGAGATATCTACTGAAATGAGCATGCTAACCAGCTAGCCCCAGCCCATCCCATCTTGTAATACCACTTGTTCCTCGAGAGGCGATAGTGAGTCACTGTGGCGTCCAGTCTGCCCTCAGTCCAACATCACAGCTGCCCCGAAAGCTTGTCAATCACGTTGAAGGTCGAGGGTCCGTGTGTGTTTTGATGGTTTGTTTATTGGATTAAATCCAAGTTCTTTTGACTGTAAATTTAGATTGTACGAGCCCAGTAGAAGAGGTGGAATGCTGCCACCTACACACTGCAACTTTAATCCCTAAAAAAACATATAATAACGGCAGTGTGGTTTCTCTCTGTAAGAAAGCAAACAGGTATTTTTCTCAAACTGTTGACCTATTTATTTTTTTAAAAATAACTTCAGAAAACATACCTGGCTGCTTCATTGACGAGTCCATCCTCTTTCTCCTCGGTTAGTTGCTACAGAAAGCAGAGATGGTGGACATAACTTACACATGCAACCAGAAAATAAAAGGAAAAAGGATTGTTCAAGCTGACCCGATAGATTTCCAACTTTAAGCACATTATTAAAAAAACAAATGCAAATTTTTGCAACAGCCAACACAAAATGTGACAGATCAATTAGTAAAAGAACGGTCTGTCTTTCATCTTTGTGAACTTTCTTTACACATGAATCCACTGAAAGATCGCTTTTCATTTTCTGCTTGTGTCTTGTGGTTGCGCCGGGGATACAGGCAGTGTTTTCCAAAAACAGTTTAATATGTAATAACAGACAGATGGAGCGGGAGGTGTTAATCTGGATCGTGACCCCTGAGTCTCAATCTGACATTAACCTCTTAAACCCAAGGGTGCTGGAAGGTGTGGTTCACCTAGACAGACATACCCAAAATAAATCAAGAATAGCTCCACAACTACCAGGTCTATATGCATGATCTTGTTCTCTATGGATAGGTAAGACCTCAGAGAATTCATCAAGTAACATTGTGACTGTTAGTATGCCTGAGTAAATTGTGATGAACCAAAGAAAAAATTTACATTGTTATCCTCGCCTAAAACGTTTTCTACATTAGACAGTGGATACCACCATTATAGCAATGATGCCATGCACAGAGATGCCACTGAATTCATTCAGAAACTCCTTGACTACAACTGTGCAAAAGCAGATATAAATAACACAAAGCACATAGATTCTACAAAGGTTTTAGGAAGATAGGACCAGGCGGACTCTCCATTTGGCCACTTGGATACCCAAATTGTGCCAAATGAATTTTCTACCTCTTGAAAGGGAATCTGACTATAAACTACTACTGATATCCACTAAAGGAGGCTATGTGCACACAGTGGAGCCTTTGGCCATGACATTTACCCTGTGCATCATCAGATTCTACCATTGTGCACAGTATAAAATCAATAAAAAACAACTAAATTGTTTAATTTAGACTCCAAATGGAGTAGTTTTATTATAATAATGAAATATGATCAAGTAAAACTTAGACAATATGAAATAAGATCAATAGCAATGTAAATAAGATAACAAAAAATAATTCAAAGTTAAGTATGTACATTCAATATAAAAACGGTCAAAAATATTATAAAGTAAAAAAAACAATTTCTCATTGCCAAAGAAACGTTGTTTGTACAAAATACACTTGGGAGTGTTGTTTTAGTGGCGTTAAGGCCTAGTCTTTTAGAAACAATTCGGAAAAAAGACCACCACAGCATTTTATGAAGATTTTAAAGGCAGTGTTTTAACACACAGCTCAGCCGAACCCGGTACCGGGTTTGTCGGGTAAAAGAGGTTAATCTGTCACTGCATGCATCACCACCGCTTCATTTCTGAAGGAATGAATGACAAAATGTATTAAAAAAAAAAAACTTAATAGAATGGCCAGTTGCTGCTTTTTATTCAACAACCTCTGTACCATAAGACAAAGGCCTTTCAGAAGGCGTGAGGCCAAGAGCTCAAGTTAACTTGGAACCCCTCAGACAGACGGATATGTTTCAGGACAGGTGAAGGGAGAGGCTGAAGAGTGGATGTGACAATCCTATTACAATGGTCACATCTCTGATATCAATTACTCCTTCACTATCAGTTATCCTCTCCGTCCTTCTGTCATGATCTCCTTCATCTTGTCTCTCTCGAATGAGAAGACAGCAGCACCTATAGGCCATGAAATGTGTCACCTCACTGAGTATGACACCTTCAAATTAGAGCCCATTATCTAGATGTCACTTGTCCTGTTCCTTTTATATACCACAGGGAGGGCAGGATGTGTGTGTGCTGCTATTCACTGGGGAGATTATCTCACAAGTTTAACAGCTTCTTTTGGATTTAAAGTCACAGTAAGCACAATGTGTTTAGTTATTGCTCAGAGTTTGATGCTTTAATGTTTGGCAAAAAGATAATTAGGGCTCCAACTAATGATTATTTTCAATACTGAATACGTTTTTGATTAATGGATTAATCAAAGAGCCTATGAAATGTCAAAGAATTGCGAAAAATGCCCGTCGCAGTGTAACAGTCCAAAGCGACATCTTCAAAAGACTTGTTACGTCTGGCTAACAGTCCAAATTTATTCAATTTACAGACATTTGAGAAGCTGGAAATTTTGCTTGATAAATGTTCATGTTGTCGTTTAATTTTCTGTTGTTTCAGCAACAAACATGACATTTTCTAAAAATAAGAAGATTATTGAATATGTTCTTAGCACATACCTGAAGTCCATACTTGGCGTCGATGACTGTGACGATGCCTACGATGAATAGAGTAAAAACAATAAGGTGATCAATGAATCAAATGTTGTTCCACAACTTGTGCACATGCTTTTCTGAATTGCCTTTTGGTGTTTAGTTTTGTCCGTTTGTCTGAACCACTTTCTCTGAGTTAACTTGAAGTCCACTTTTGGTCTGCTGGCCTGTCACAACAGAGCGGACAGCTGAGTATTTAGTGTGAGGAGAGACACACACAGACCAGTAAAACAGATACACCAACAAGAAAATATGTCACCTCCTACAAACAAGTCAGAAAAATGTCTCTTCAAAACTGGACTATAGTTGGAGCCTCAAATTTAACATCTTCATCAAAAGCACCTTCCCTGCTGGTTAGTTAGTGTTAATTGTTTAACAGTCTTATACAGTATAATAAAGCATTTTAAGGCTTTTAAAGTTAAAAAATGTGACACCTCCATTTATCAGTATAATGTTTTTATATATAAAATGGTCACTATATCCTGACAGTAGTGCATGAAACAGGTAACCTGAAAAAAATCATGTGCCTCTGTGTCCTCCGGTGCTCCTAACGGTATCTGTAAGATTTCACAGACCGGAGAAAAACAACTAATCAGAGCTGATCTGGAGTCTGCCGTCCAGCTGCCGTCTATGAGACCCGGCTGTCAATCAAAAGCGAAGTCCGACCAAACGGTCGAACTAGGCAGTGCTGATCAAATAGGAATCAATATTCTGTTACTGTAATGCCTATTTCTCACCTCAAATGTTTTCAGAAACATCTTGTAAGGTACGGTTTAGCTGTGAAATGAGAAAGTTTGTGACCCGGTAGTTGAGATCAGTTGAGGAAATACCAGCCGGAGCACAGCCAATAGTAGTGCTCAATAGGAACGCTCTCTCTGAAATGACCTCTGATTGGCCAAAGTCTTCCGTAACGGGCTAGATTTTTTAAAGCCTGAAAACAGATCCATGAAGAGGCGCAGAAGTCTAGTTTTCTCTCAGAACACTTGAATTACAATATGCTGAAAGGTTATTATGGAATTTTTGCCCAATGATGCCAAAAATATACTGCCACTTTAAACCAGTCAGACCAGTGAAGTTATGTTTGACACTATAGGCATTAAGCAAAAACAGTATTCCTACCATCAATCCCATGAAGGACAAAGACACAATTTGTCATTATAAGGGCTGTCCTAAGACTAAGAAATTCTAAGTCGACTAAGACTCATACGATTTTGTCGACCAATCGATTAGTTGATTTAATCGACAGATCTGTAAAACTGAGTTTCTCCACAAAGAATCACACAAATGCACTACTTTAAATCTTGCATTTACAGGAGATGTGCTCATAAGTTTCTTGGAAATAAGTCATTCAGCATGAAAATCATAAAAAATGACTAATCGTCTCAAGAAATCTTAGTCCACTAAGATCAAAACGACAGATCAGTCGACTAATTGACTAAAAGGGGGCAGCCCTAGTGTCATTACAAATATCTTACCATCCAAATAGATTTCACTGCCGAGCTCTGCATCGACCCAGAACATGGAGGCCACAGCTCCTGTCAGAGGACATGAACTGTATGTTAGATTGTAAATGGCTGAAATGCACACACACATACAAATCCATCTCTCTCCATCCATCTCCGTCTCTTCTCTCCAAAGAAGAGAAAGATCTTCCCACGTAAAGTAAATACAGGCTACTTTGTTACTTTTTGTCTTTTTTCCTATACATATACCCATTAAACTATATTTTTTCATAAGGCCTTCAAAATAATAGAGAAAACTAAGCATAAAATACAGTCCCCTGGCATGTTACATAGGAACTACTGTGGTTAATTAAATATACACTGTCAGACATCAGATATGATTGACACAATTTATATAATTGATGATGTAAAATGTTTTACAGCTGTTGGAAATCTGTAAAAAGAGCCAATCTACAATTTATACAATGTTTTTTTTTTTTTTGTTAATTCAAGTGCAATACCTCACTATGTCATATTGCTAATAAGTTTAAAATAGTATTTAAATTATTTTAGGGATGCAATCAATTGTTATTTGCAGTATTGATTCAATTATATAATAATATATCAATTTATAATGTGATAATTTAGTCTATAAAATGTTAGAAAATAGTGCAATAGGGGCAAGGGAACATGTTCAAATTACTTAAAACGCACTCATATTCAATTTACAATAATATAAAACGGAGAAAAGCAAAAAAATAACCACATTTGAGAAGCTGAAATCAGAATATGTTTTTGCATTTTTACTTGATAAGTGACAGGATTAATTTAATGATAATTTAATCATTTTAATCATCTATGGACTTTATTCAATGACACCTACATCTTAAGTTCTTGTGTTTAAAGTTCGTATTGCATTATTTTCAGAAACCCTGCATGGCCGTCTGAGCTCTGTGGAGCGGATAAAACCAATATCAGAAGCTTTCAATTGTTTATCTCCTGCTGGTACATTTGGTTTGTTTCTATTTTCCTGTGAAGGCGGTTATTATAAGACCCTATGTTACCATGCCAGCCACAGCTTGTTCACATAATGCACTTTTGTCAAACTGCCAAGCGAGAATAAGAAAGCATTGTAAATATTTGATGGCTGTGTAATGAAAACACTGTTTTTGAGTGGCATGTTTCACATAACTCATCCAACCTCTTCCTGAATGGAAGAGGAGACTCCCCCGGGAGCCGTTATGATTGACAGCACCGCCGGGGCCAATGACAGACCTGTCCTAGTCGATAACGAGCCTGTCTCAGCCAATGACGTGGCAGAGGAGTGAGGACGGCCCGGTCTGAGCGTGCTCTGTTGGTTCTGTCTGTGAGGCCAAGTGGTGTGTGTCTGCACACGCCGCTACCTCCTGACACCTGTCACTTAGCGACACACCCCAACTGTCACAGCGCTCGCCCTGAAATGGCCGAATATTGATTTCCTGATTCAAAGCTGAGAGCTGAACGGACAGCTAGGTTTTGGCTGCCCTGATGGAAATAGGCTCTTTGGATGCTCCTGTCACAGCAACACAAGTCTGCTCCTTAGAGTTACAAAATGTTTCACTTCTGATGTGAGCGTCAGAAAGAAATCGGCACCATCATTAAGACACATAAAGAGAAAAAGGCATTGCTTGATCCATAAATCATCCCTAAATATTGTGCCGGTAAGTCGTTCTGAGTAACATAAAAAAAGACACAAGAGACTTTAAGTAGGGACAGTCTTAAGGCAAAATGAATGTAGTTATATATACAGTAGAGTCCAGAATAGTAATATTAATAGTGGACATTCAACTCCACTCCAACATGGCTTACCAGCCCGTTCTCATTCCCAGGGCGTCAAATACCCAACGCTTTGTCACGGCCATCAGCGTTTGATACCGACGCACAAGGCACCCCTTAGCATCGGTATGAGACTGTTCCATTAACTACAATGTAAACCCATCCACGTCGATATTAAACACTCAGAGAAAGTGCTGTGGTGACGTATTTCATAGAGCGAAAGAGACACACTTGAGGTGGATGTCGATGATTCTAACAAACACAAGACTTTCATCCAGGAGGCCGCTGTTCGTGTCCTTTGCGGCACGTTACAATCAGCTGTTCATTCGTGTCCCCTACTGACCGCGTTCAGTGTCATTTTTCACTGTACAAACAGAGTCATTTTAAGCCCAACCATGTTGTTTTTCCCTAAACCTAACTATAGTGGTTTTGTTGCCTGAACCTAAGCAAGTGTTTTTGTTTAGGCAGGTGTTTACTGCGACCGAAAAGTGACACAGAGGGGTCTGACAAAGCGTCATTATATGACGAGTTGGGATGAGAATGTGTCGGGCTTACAGCTGCTGGTTGTTCATAAATATCTATACATACAAATCAACAATAAAACAAACTAAATCAAAGAGCAGTAACAGTTTGCACAGTCTGTCAATCAAGTATACTAATTTCAGATTTGAACGCCTGCAGACTAGTTTGTTCCCTTGTCACCATAATACTGATGGCTGCTCTTGAATGTAGCATTTTGACACTGTATGGATCCCACCTCTCGAAAGTCTTTACTGCTGATCTTGTGAGACTATGACGGCCAGTGGTGGAGGCCTGTTAGGTATTGGTTGCAGGGCTCGAAATTAACTTTTTTTTCTCAGTGTCCCTCAACTGTCCCGAATTCTACTTTCAACTGTCCCAGACTTAACAAACAATGTTCCAAATTGAAGTTTTTCATTCTACCTAATAAATATAGTATTATAAACTATTTATTATAAACTATGCAAGTTAACTTGCATCACTTCATTGACTCACTCTGGTCCACATGGAAGTTCTGATAGTTGTTCCCTGCACTATGCCTATAGTCCTAAACTATGTGCGCTAATCGCGATTTGCATCTGACTTTAACACACTAATGTTACATCTTGATTAAGCAGTACAAAAAATACACACACAGAGATATTTACTTTCTGCAAGTTGCAATATGTCCGTTTGCTGTATGTGTTTTTTTTTTTTACCCTTACAACTTTCACACGGCTCGTCTGTTTTTTCGTCACACTAGCCCGTGGCAGTAAGTAAACAACCATGATGCATAAATGTAATAATTTCATTTGTAATGATGAAGTTTCTCTACTGTCCCAGAATTGTCCGAGACACTGTATCTTTGTGTCCCAGGTGCTATTCTTAATGTCCCCGTGACAACAGGACATCCTTAATTTCGAGCTCTGATGGGTTGGCAAGTGTGATTCAAGAATTTAAGGACCACTGTCAGTAGCTAATTTAGTTTTGTCCTCTATGATGTCAATACCAGCCATTTGCAGAAGTCTTTATGTGGAATATGGCCTGTCATCAGAACTTTAGCTTTGTTAATCAGTTGTTGAATCTGGATTTATTACTCTGCAGTGGTATTGGTATCTTATAGAAGTTACATAATCATCTCACTTCTTGCATAAAATAGATGTCCCTGTTAGCCAGCTGACTGTCAATTCTCTGTGTTGTGTGCTCCCAGTGAAACAGCTGGTGACTCTGTGACATTTCAACAGGAGGCATATAACTGTCTATACTGTATAATCCTCAGGCCAGAGCTTGAAAAAACAATGTCTACTGTACTTAAAGCTGCAGTGGGTAGAAATGGAGCAAATATGATTAAAAAAGTTATTTTTATAAAACGGTCACTCTATCCTGACAGTAGTGCATGAGACCGGTAATCGGAAAAAAATCATGTGCCTCTGTGTCCTCTGCTGTCCTCCGGAGCTCCTAATGGCATCTGCAAGATTTCACAGACAAACAACCTGACTGGTTGAAAACAACCAGTCAGAGCTGATCTGGAGTCTGTGCCGTCTATGAGAGCCGGCTGTCAATCACTCGTGAACTCCGACCAAGCGGTCAAACTAGGCAGCGCTGATCAAATATGAATCAATATTCTATTACTGTAATGCCTAATTCTCACCTCAAATGTTTTCAGAAACATGTTGTAGTGCACTGTTTAGCTGTAAAACGAGAAAGTTTGTGGCCCGGCAGCCATGTTGAGGAAATACCAAGCACCGCCCACCAGCCGGAGCACAGCCAATAGGAATGCTAGATTTTTTAAAGCCTGAAAACAGAGCCACGAGGGGGTGCAGAAGTCTAGTTTTCTCTGAGAGGGTATTATGGAATTTTTGCCCAATGATGGCAAAAACCTGTTGCCCACTGAAGCTTTAACAGTCAAATACAGATTTATATGACTATATACTGTATAACCGCTCCTGTTTTAACTTTGCTGAACGTGTGGTACCTGGATCAGCGAGTCCTGTGGTTTCCAGCAGGATGTAGTCAAACTTTCCTTTCTTCTCCATCAGGTTCTCGATGGCTTTAAGACCGTTGTCCCTAAAAAATGAAGGAACAGCCACTAATGATTAAAAATGGCATATGCAGAGCAAAATGCAAACAAACACACCAACTTACATTATGTCTACGGTAACATAGTACAAACTGTAATATGAAGTAAGAATGTGTTGTAAGAACTGGACGCCAGACATTTATTATACCTCAAGAAAATAACCATAAAACATTATTGCTGTGTACTTACAACATTAGCACAGCAGTTCATACATGTATGTAAAAAGGTGAGGCATTAGAATACGACTTAAAACTGTAGGAACTTATTTGAAACAAAGACAAAGCAACAAGTTGAACCTTTAATTCACTCCTGGGTCACTCTACGTACTTGACAGAGCAGCAGAGGCAGCCATTCCTCAGCTCCAGCCACTCCTCATACAGCTCTCCTGCCTGGCTCACTGCCAGCGACTTCTCAAGGGCGCTGCCTGCAGGCGGAGGATGAGGAGGGTAAAAGATTAGTTGATAAAGACAGCAATTATTACCAGAGATGCCATATTGCTAAGAAAACTGGCCAAACCAGTCTCTGCTTACTAATTCAACATAAATGTAAAGTGATGATACTGTAAGAAAGGATGCAAATTTAAAATAATCACTAAGTCCAATGCAAGAGTACAAGAGTTTGCAGCCTTTAAAACTCTGGATAGTAAAAAAACATGTATGAGCTTCTTTCAGTTCCAGGCAAAGTTGCTACTATGCTGCTCTCTTGTGGAAAGCTGAGGGAGTAACACAACAATCATCAGCCTGGCATCACGTTTATAATACATAGACATGACATGTTTTTGGTTTGTAAGGACGTAGCTCTCTTTTGGAAAATGCTGTGATCCTTTTTGACAAATCGCTTGAATTCTGAAGTGCCATGCACCCCTACTGTAATGCTCCTGAATGATTTGTCCTTTCTAAATCTATCACAACATCAAAACGTATCTTACTTGCCGGCCTAACGGTCGCAAAAAAGATGCTGGCATTGCAGTGGAGTCCTCCACATACGCTCACAAAATCCCAGTGGTTATAATATCTATTTATATTGATGTTGTAAGTATGGAACTTTCAGTCACTAGGATGCATGGTGCTAAAGACAAAACTATCTTATCCTGGACCGGAGCCATAAGTAAAATCCAAGAATTTATGTAACGTAAAAGTATCATAACACATCCCCTGGTGAATTACATAGAGATCGATTTGAGGGGGTGCGAGTCACCATTATTAGTATTATTATTTTTTTAATAATGATCATTATCATTATTAGTAATCATTTTATTATTCTTATTTTTTATTAATTTTACTTATTTATTTCAATTAATGTTTTGAATTATGAGATTTTGTGTTAATAATTTCCAATGCATATCTTTTTTAGTCTTGTGAAGGGTTCACTGCATGGGTGGAATACGGTCTCAAAAAAGTGCAAAATGCAAGTTTCCCTCCAAAATAATCCACGGCACACTGTAGTGTATGATCAAGAATTAAAATGCCTTTATTTTACATGGCAATAATTGTTTAAAATGACCAACGCGTTGCGACCAACATATAGGTCTTCATCAGGGTCACTGTGAGCATTCAGCAGTGACTTGCACACCTATATTGTGTTGTACTGATCAGGAGAGTGGGAGGGTAGTTCTCCATCAATCAGCAAGCCCATTGGTGGAAAAAACAAGGAAATGACACATCAGTAGGAAGGGGAGGGGGGGGGGGGGAGGAGAGGAGAGGGGAGGGTTAGAAGGGGAAGGGGAAAAGAAGGGGAGGGAGGAGGAATTAAAAGGAAGTGAAGGAAAGAGGAGATGAGAGGTAAACATAAATGACTAAAATAAAGACAAATATAATATAATGTGACTACTAAGTTAAAGTGGACACAATATTGATGTGTCATTTCCTTGTTTTTTCCACCAATAGGCTTGCTGATTGATGGAGAACTACCCTCCCACTCTCCTGATCAGTACAACACAATATAGGTGTGCAAGTCACTGCTGAATGCTCACAGTGACCCTGATGAAGACCTATATGTTGGTCGCAACGCGTTGGTCATTTTAAACAATTATTGCCATGTAAAATAAAGGCATTTTAATTCTTGATCATACACTACAGTGTGCCGTGGATTATTTTGGAGGGAAACTTGCATTTTGCACTTTTTTGAGACCGTATTCCACCCATGCAGTGAACCCTTCACAAGACTGAATGAGCCCAATGCACCTGAAGGATCCAAAGAGCACCTGTATGTGATTACCACAGAGACCCAGCAGCGCTTCTACTCCATTGTCTGCATATCTTTTTTACTCTTTAAAATTTGAACACAAAAAAAAAGTTTATAATACATAGTTTGGAGCATCTTTGTTTGGCCCAAACAACATCTGTTGAAACTACTACTAATTGTGATTTCTCTGAAGGACATTATTAGTTTACCCTCTCCAAATTCATTGAGTATGACAGCAATCCGCTTGTTGTGTTGTTCTGTTAAGATGTAGTTCAGCAGTGTAGTCTTTCCAGCACCTATAAGGAAACAAACACAAAGAAATGATGAGGAAATATAAAGCAAATCGATCATTAGGTGAACTGGTCCAGCTTTTGGTTGTGATGAGACAAGTGTCTATACTCTCCTTTATAAACTCATTAAAGCTGTAAGTAACACAGTGAGGGAGCTGGAAATCATCCCCCTCACTAAGGTGAAAAAAGACACACATTGCCCATTGACTGTGTAAAGTTCAACAAAACGGACTAATACAGGAAGTTCATGCGGTTATGTTGTGTTTTTGTTTTGGGGAACTCTGCTAAGCACTCCTTCTGTGAGGGTGTGTTTTCCTGGATCACACACCTGGAAATTCAGCCACAGGTCTCCAGCTAATGTCAATTAACTCGTTAAGCTAAACCAAGTAGCCCGGGAAAAGAGAGGGGTGTGTAGAGGGGTTTGTTTGTTAAGTTACTTTTTGTTTGATATTTCTTCAGTCTATTATGCTTTTTATTTAATCTGTATTAGTCATGTGCATTTTGTAAATAGCAATATTGCTATGGGTAAATTGTAAATATATTTAGTGTATTTATTGTTGGAGAGCTTATGTGCCCTTCACTCTTTGTACAGACCACAGGTATATATGCCAGGTGGGAAGCAGCGTGGGGTGTCAAAGAGAGGGGATTAGGTTGGGTGTGTTACTGCAATCACTGGAATCTGTGACACCTGTGAAACTCTTTTGTTGTCCACCTGCCTGCTACCTGTTGGTGAGAGTTGTGGGATTTTTGTATCTGATTGCGAGTAAAAATCTGAGCTCTGGAAAAATCCCTGTTGCTGCTCATTTCTCCACCGCGCTTTACACCTCAATCCTTGCTGGCTTTCATCCTGTTTGTAAGGTCTCAACGCCTCAAAACCGTCCAGTCTCTCACCGAGGTAGCCTGAGATGATGGTGACAGGTATCTGCTCCGCAGAAGGACCAGGCGGATCAGGCGGGGGGGTGATGATGGGCACCAACTCTGGGCAGTCATCTTCCTCCTCCATCACCATGCCATCCATACCAGGAATAATATCTGTCATGAGCTGCTGGATCTGATCCATCAGTACAGATACTGAAACATGTTTCAATGTATAAGTAGGATTACACAAAAAAGCAGAGGAAAAACAATCATGTTCCAAAAGCATCGTACACATCACATATTTTTTACTGTGATATTTAGCTAGTCTGATTAAATTTAGGAATGATGTCAGTCCTAAAGATGTTAGTAAATATTCAGCAAATAAAAACACTGATGAGCTGAATTTTTTGTATGCAAGATACAAATCCTTACAAGTCTAAACAACACAGAAAACGTAGATAATGTCAGCTCCCTCGCCATCGTGTTGGAGTAGTTAAAGTGTGAGTGAGCAGAGCCAACATGGACTTAATCTCCTCCTAATACCCGCTCAGTGCGCCATGACAGCAAAACAAACCGACTCTCCTTCATCTACGGAGGCTATAAACAAATTACCTGTCTGTTCCTCTTATGGATGTAGATATTTAAAGTTTTACAACAAAAATAAATGTTCTTCTCCACACTGCTGTTGCTTTACGGTTTGACAGCGTGCGACTCTGTAGAGGCTCCGTTTCTATTCCTGAATCGGCGACAATGGTTCCGCTTTTATTCACAGCAGTGGGGACAGAAAGTCTGCCGGACCGGAAGAAGATAGATTAAAAATAATATTAGAGTTAACCATGGATGTATTAAGAGAACGAGTTAACCGACGAAGAAATGATAAATAATTACAACTTTTACTTGACAATAAATGCACACATTTTTGTTTCTCTCCGCCACAGCTGCAGGTTCTAAGAGCAGACTGATCTAGCTGTGATGGCAAGTATCAACCACAAGAGGGCGACAGAAACCAGTTTATGGCAGAGATGGTTATGAGGGGAATTATAGGCCACCAGAAATACCTTACACCAACAAACACATACAGTAATCCTGCAACACTTTTACGATTTTGGATATTATAGTATATAATAATAATAATAATAATAATAATAATAATAATAATAATAATAATAATAATAATATTAATAATAATATATATAATATATATATATATATTATATATAATTGTGTCACAGTACAGGAAATCAGGTCATCTGTGTCAGTGAGCTCCTTTAAATTCTCGGAGAGCCGTTCCTTATTTTATTTTATTTTATTTTGTTTAGTTCTGTTAAATGTTTTATTTCATGACATGTCTGTTTTATTTTGCTGCCCTTGTGAAGCACTTTGTAACGTGGGTTTTGAAAAATGCTTTATAAGATTATTATTATTATTATTATTATTATTATTATTATTATTATTATTATTATTATTATTACTACAATAACATGTGTAACTTAATCTATAAACCCAAAGTTTAATACCACTGACCTGCAGTATTTTAAAGGAACTTGATATAGAGCACAAAAAGTAAAGTACAAATAATTACTCACTCGCAGACAATAATAATGCAATAAAACGTATAATTATATCAAAATATGGCAGGTCTATTGGATTGGACATTAGATTGTGGCATGCATGTTATGGTGGCTATCCCCTGAATATAAACTCTGAAATTCCCACACTAAGGATATTCTTGTTATAGTGATATTTAACAGATAAAGGGGGCTATAAGGTATCTATAAACTCATTAATGAATATCACAAGCCCAAAAGTACTTTGGGAATTAATACACATAAGCCAGTGGTGGATCTAGAGAGATATTCATGGTGCGGCTAGAGGGTGGCACGGAGACTTTAAGGGGTGGCAGAAAAATATATATGCTGATTTAATCGCAAACAAATATCAATATTTGTTTGGAAAAGCCCCCAAATGAAGATATTCTAACTCAAAAGCATTAGATGATTGTGGCACATGAGTAAAGCATTGAATTTAAATATCAAAAGCTGGCATTAGAATTCAATGAATTGTTTTATTTCTAAATGTTCAGATTCTTTTTCAGTGAAAAAAAAACATACATGTATTTCTGTCATTGAACATAAGCCTATCACTTAGCCTAAAATGTGGCCAAAACAGATCATTAAATTATATGCGTTAATTTATGTTTAAAATTAATCTAAATGAATGTATTACTTTTGACTCTCTCAGGTAGGCTACTAGGCTTTGAATTAACTGTCTCTACATTGCTGACTTGTGTGGTTTAACAAAATTTTGTTTGGGGCTTGGAGCAAGTAATTTTAGCCTTTTAAACTGCCTTTAGCCTATGTCATAGGCTAATGTGAGATAGATATTTGTATGTATGTTTATAAAAATAGCCTGAACATTGTTGTATACCCATTGTTTTTCTATATTTTGCATGGGTTACTAACTTGATACTTTGATGTGTAAAATATTGAAAACGGTCAGCAGATGTCACCATCTCACCACTAGGGAGGTTGTCTGCCCAAGAAGAACAGTTAACCAACGGTTTGCTGTGTAACCCAGAGATTAAAAACATTTGTTTTAACTATATTCAAGGTGAGATTGGTATTAGAAATGCACACATTGTTCAAGGAGATTGTTTATGAGGGGTGGAAGGAACAAAAATTAAATGATAAAAATGGAGGTGATGAAAACGCATGTGAATTGAAAACTAGAGCTGTAAAAAATGATGTGAGTTGAAAAATGTAGCTGTAAAAATACATGTGAATTGAAAAATGGAGTGATAAATTATCAAGTAATTTGATTAATTTAAAGCCGATTTGATTAAAACAGTCATGATATGATGAAAACAGAGCCATGTTTCATCATTTTCACCATGTTACTATGAGGGGTGAAAGTAACAAAAATGAATTGATAAAAATGGAGGTGATCAAATGCATGTGAATTGAAAAATGGAGCCGTAAAAATGCATGTGAATTGAAAAAATTGAGTGCTAAATTCTCAAGTGATTTGATTAATTCAAAGCCGATTTGATTAATTCAAAGCCGATTTGATTAAAACAGTCGTGATATGATGAAAACAGTGCCATGTTTCATCAGTTTCACCATCTTACATTTATCACAAAATTGCCAGTTATCATTTAAGGAAAGTGGCCTGAAGGGTGGAAGTAACACAAATGAATTGAACAAAAAAGGGAAGTGATGAAAATGAATGTGAATTGAAAAATGAGTGATACATTTTCAGTTGATTTGATAAACTTGATTGATATTTTATTTGAAACAGTGTTGATCTGATAATTAACTGTAGACCATTCATCATTCACAACACCCAACTGACATTTATCGTTTACAGCATGCAATTTTTGTTACTTCCGCCCAAAATGTAAAAAAAAAACACGCCCACTTAAAGCTGAAGTAGGCGAGATTGGAGCAAATATGATTAAAAAAAGTTATTTTTATAAAACGGTCGCTATATCCTGACAGTAGTACATGAGACAGGTAACCTGAAAAAAATCATGTGCCTCTGTGTCCTCCGGTGTCCTCCGGTGTCCTCCGGTGCTCCTAACGGCATCTACAAGATTTCACAGACCGGAGGAAAACAAGCAGTCAGAGCTGATTTGGGATCTGCTGTCCATCTGCTGTCTATGAGAGCCGGCTGTCAGTCACTCGCAAACTCCGACCAAACGATCAAACTAGGCAGCACTGATCAAATATGAATCAATATTATGCTATGTTAATGCCTATTTCTCACATCAAATGTTTTTCAGAATCATCTTGTAGTGCACGGTTTAGCTGTAAAATGAGGAAGTTTGTGACCCAGCAGCCATGTTGAGATCTCTTGAAGGAACGCAAAGCACCGGTGACATGACCGGAGCACAGCCAATAGGAACGCTCTCTCTCTGAAATGACCTGTGATTGGCCAAAGTCTCCCATCACAGGCTAGATTTTCTAAAGCCTGAAAACAGAGCCATGAGGAGGTGCAGAAGTCTATTTATTTCTCAGAACACATGAATTACAATATGCTGAAAGGTTATTATGGAATTTTAGCCCAATAATGCCAAAAATATACTGCTTACTGCCAGTCCATGCTCTCAACTTGCAGGCCTGGCCACAAGCTGCCAATATCACTCTATATTTCACCTGGTTGGCAGTACCTGACCAGATGAAAGTCTCTCCATGAATCAATGCTAATACTGTGTTTTCCTGCTTCAGCCTTCCGACCGTGTTCAGAAGGAACAGGGGAGAAGCCGGAGTTTTGGTCGGAGACGATAACGTTACTCACTGCGGAGTACAGTCTATTCTCTCTGCAGCAGGAAACGACACGGGAAACCTCGGTTGGTCTGGAGGAGCCGCAGCATTTATTTCTGTACAAACGTCCACTGTACATTTACTAGATATTCTCAGAGCTAAACTAACTCTTCTGAAGTGTGAAGTGTGCGCGCATGCAGATAGGTGGAGCGAGCTGAGAACGAGCGCGGTGTGTGAGTGAGGCACGCAGCGGAGCAGAGACTCCCGCCCCGGAGTCGGGGGGCTGGAGCAGGATTAGTTGACACTGTTTTGCAGGACAGGCTTCACTAGATATAACTTTGCGGTTTTGGTGCTTCCGTGTAGTTTGTGTTGGAATAGCGTAGCCACACGCGAGCGCGTATGGGACACTGACCCGCAATGATTTATAAGTGTAAGAAGTTACAAACAGTCCCTTTAAATAAGAAAATATTTTAATTCAAAAATATGTTTTATAATAGTATTCAGACAGATTCCATAGTGTCCATAAAATGTTTTACATATGTCCTTAATGTTGTTGGGTGTTCAGAAAATTAATACATTTTGGTCAAAAATCTAAAAATGTCAAAGTCCAAAGAAAACCAGCAGGATTCAGTGTCTCTCCTTGAGGAGTGTTAGCTGAGCTGCTCTCTCACTCAGTAAGGATTGACAGTCAGGAAATGTTCTCACATTGTGTTTACCTACTACATACAGTACATTGAAAATTGTGTTCCTGGCTGTTAAAACAAAAGATTCTAGCAGATGTATCACAGATTTTTACACGTGGTCCCTGCTCTTTATGAAAAGTGTTTTCTATACAGATAATGACAAGGTGGGCGCATGTTGCTCTAGTTCATTTTAGAAAGCCTGACAGATGTCGACTTGTTGTGATTCCTTCTTCTACCAGCACTGGTTCGGCTAGCCAGTGACCTCTACTGGCTTGTCAGGGTATTGATCACCACTCTCTCAATAGGAGAACTGATTGTTTTGAATTGCACATCCATAATCACTTTGCCCTTTTAAATTACAGCCCAAAGTTGAATAAACATGTTAAATAGCAAAAGCCATCCTGAATCTTTCCAATGCTGATTGTTTTGTATAATCGATCTGAAGGCTAAATGTGAAAGTGCTTGATCTTAGTCCCTGAGATAAATGAAAAATGAAATGGGACGGGGACCCTCCTCCTCATTATCATAGTCATCATAGTTGTTAGATACGTTTTGGAGTTGTTTCAGGCTTTTTTTTTTTTAAATGTTATAATAAATATTAATATTACTAGAGATGAGTTTAAAAAAATATGATACCTTTAATATATTATCATCTCAATGCCATTTCAATACATTATCAGAAATTAGACTTTATTTTATCAATGGTTTCTCTGGTTGTTGTTTTTCCAAATTAAAGTGGAGAAGAAACTAAAGCTGAGTTTTTAGGCCTCAATAAAAATCATTTGGACTGTGGTGTCATTAATGTTTAGGGAAGTTAAATCAAATATAATCAAACAAATGTTATGGCACCTGCAAATTATTGACTATTTAATGTTATGGTAACCTAATATCAATGAAAGTCAAGGAAGTTACAAAAAACATAATCATTTTAGATTTCTGATATTGTCTTTTATTGAAATCAACACCAAACCAGTCATGTGGTAAAAAAAATAGTGATGAGGAAAAAACTCCCCAAAAAAACTTTTAACAGGGAAAAAATGGAAGAAACCTCACGAAGAGTAACAGAGGAGGGCTTGATCTCACATAAAGGGAAAACATTTTTTTATATCCTGTTACTGCACAGCAAAACAATAAAATCAGCAGAGAAGGAGGGAGGCAGCTTGGTTGCAGTAGGTGCAAAAACAATGAGAGAATTGACAATCAAGTGTGTGATAAGAAGCTGATTTATTTACAACTTGTGGAATAATGTTGTTAAACTGCTGGCCGTGCTGACAACCCTAACTATTTCCTGACCTACTGGCTTCAAACCACAGCACAACAGTAAATTTCCCCCAGCGAAATCCGGTCTGACTGCACCATGAGACTCTCCATGAATGTCTTTCAAGCTCCATGGCCCAAGGTTGTAGCCCAGGCTTTTATTTAAAAATGTGTTGTCTCAAAGCCCAAGCTGGGATAACCCTGATGACATCACTAGGGTTGTTTTCTCACACTTACAGCTCCCGACAGGCACCTGTGCAAGAATGACACGCAAATTTGTAAAACAATAAATACAAAATAAAACAGGAAGCTCCCATGATGAGTAAATTGACGTTGATGTGTAAAATTGGTGGTTCCCCTTTAAAGTCCCCCTCCACTCAAAAATGTGTTTTGCTTAATGTTAGTCTGGATGTTTGAGCTTCACTGTGCAGAATGATATAGGCTACAGGTATGTGCAGAGTTTGACACTGGCAGGCTGTTTTCACATCCATCTAGCCTATACGGAAGGGGGAAGATTCTCTGTACTCCCCTTAAATCTGAGTTTAGATGTGTATGTGAAAGCACATTTCGTGACATCACAACTAGTTTGGAAGTCAATCATGGTCCAATATGCAAGTTACACTCGTGTTAAGTGAAGACGTGAAACCTCCGTGCACATTCACTGAGAATGGACTTTTGATTGAAGTAGGACACATCTGTTTTGGTAGTTATACTTTTGAAGTGAACAACATTTGCATATTCATTAATTCTGTTTTTTTAGTGAGGGACTATATGTTATTTTAAGAATTGTTAACAAGGCAATTGAACTTTTTTTGTTTGATTGCTAGGTAGCTATTTATAGGTAATGTCTTAAAGGTGCAGTATGTATGAATTTAGAGGAATTATTGGCAGAAATGGAATATTATAATCATAACTATGGTTTCATTAGCATTTAATCACCTGAAACTGAGAATCGTTTTTGTTAGCTTAAAATGAACCCTTCATATCTACATAGGGAGCGGGTCCTCTTCACGGAGTCCGTCATGTTGCTCCGCCATGTTTCTACAGTAGCCCAGAACTATAGACTGTTTATAAAAAAATGGACGTAGTCACCGTGACATCACCCATTTGTTTGTGGACTGCGGTTTTGAAGCCATGAGTTCGGCATATTGGCCGTCACTATCTTGGTTATTTGCAACCAGAAATGACACAAGAGGGCCGTGCAGTTCAGAAGATGAGAGATGAGTGCACTTTGGCGCATGCTGCGCGCATATACAGATTTCGGAGGAGACCGGCGGTCCTGCCTTTTCAAAACTACTCGCTGACTGCTAACGTTACTCGCGTTAACTAGCAGTCCACTTCCGTGTTTCGGTACGGTTGGCTATCACACCTGATTTACGTCATACGCAGAGGGTGGGGTGATGATAGAGAGGAGAGCTAGCTTTATCAAGTGGTTCAAACATTTGACTTGTGCACCCAGGTAAGCGTTTAAACAATTAAACATGGGCAGATATACGTCTGTAAAGATCCCCAAAGTAATCCAAAGAGATACAGCAACTGGACTGAAGGTTTCATCCACGATGTTTAAGGAGAGAACACCAGCACCCGGCGTGTTGCTATTTGATATTAGCTAAGTTAAGCTGGCAAGTAGCTAACTTGCTAGCTGAAGCTGCCATGAGGAATCAATGGCTTGGCTTGCAGTGTCGATGTTACAATTAACTACTTTGTCAGAGGAGACTTGACCAGCCTTTATTAGTTTGATATATTAGTGATATGACAGCTGGCTAACACTGGCTAATTTTGGCTAATGCTAACGTTAGCTATATGTCTGTTTGCCAGATGATATTGTGACTTTGCCCTGACTGCTATAGTGCTGCTATCCTCAACTTTGACTCAAACCAAAACGAAAATGTTATACAGTAAACCAGACCTCATTCAGCTGACAATATATCATCTGGCAAACAAACATATAGCCAAGCTAACATCAGCCAGCTCTTAGCCAACACTAGCTAGCGTTAGCATTTGCCAGCTGTCAAATACCAAATAACAATCATTTATATATAAATCATAAAATACATTTGTGAATCCTTCTGTGTGCATTTGTGAATATTGAGACTGATCTGACCGCATAGAAACACCTTAAATGGGACCATAATTTACTAAATGAACATCATGCTGTATTGAAGAAGACTTGAAACTAGTGATTTAGACCATAAACTCATGTTTACAATGTTTACTGTGGTAATAGATCAAGTAAGAAGTAGGGTCATTTTCTCATAGACTATTATACAATCAGATTTATTTTTTGCAACCAGAGGAGCCAACCCCTGCTGGCTATTAGATAGAATGAAAGTTTAAGGCACTTCCTCATTGGTTTCACATTTCAGACCCCGGAGTTGCCTGCACTGCTCAGAACACAAACCAAACACTGGCTCTAGTGAGGGCCTTTCACGTTTTTACGTAACCTGAAGGCCACCTTAGTTCTCCGAAACTCTTGGAAAGGGAAGAGTGAGCAGAGGGGTATTCAGTTGGTTGCAATCTGCAACCTCACCGCTAGATGCCACTAAATCCCACATACTGGCCCTTTAAAACTTGCTTTTACATGGAGGAAATATGTTACAACTGTTCCCAGTCTCCCCTACTATTATGGCTATTTCATTTTTACTCATCAGAAACTTGATTTGGTTTCTCTCTCCTAACACAGAGAAAGAGAGAGAGAGAGAGAGAGAGAGAGAGAGAGATACATGGAGGAAATATGTTACAACTGTTCCCAGTCTCCCCTACTATTATGGCTATTTCATTTTTACTCATCAGAAACTTGATTTGGTTTCGCTCTCCTAAAACAGAGAAAGAGAGAGAGAGAGAGAGATAGAGAGAGAAAGAGAGAGAGAGAGAGAGAGAGAGAGAGAGAGAGAGATACATGGAGGAAATATGTTACAACTGTTCCCATTCTCCCCTACTATTATGGCTATTTCATTTTTACTCATCAGAAACTTGATTTGGTTTCTCTCTCCTAACACAGAGAAATAGAGAGAGAGAGAGAGAAAGAGAGAGAGAGAGAGAGAGAGAGAGGGAGAGAGAGAGAGAGAGAGAGAGAGGGAAGAAAACTGAGTCAACGTGTAAACACAAAAGCTTATCTCGGCAGCGAGGGAGCGCGCGTGCCTCATGCAGCCTGTCCCCGTCATCCCCTCCCACCCCTCGCGCCTCTCTCTCTCTCTCTCTCTCCCTCTCTTTCTCTACGGGATGGCTCAAATCAAATGCGGAAGTTGACACCCAGGAAAGCTGCTGCCGCCGCCGCCACAACCAAGATGAGTGTTGACATGACAGTTGAGCTGTAGCGAGGAGGAGGAGGAGAAGAAGCGGCGCGTCGGTGACAGCGAGGCGGCGACACCGCAGGAAAACACCGGAGCCAAACGCCGACCGACCTGGACTTCAGTCCCGCATATGGCTTCTTTGAACAGCGCGGAGCGACGGGCTTTCGCTCTGAAAATCAACAGGTAAACACGTCTTGTAGATTAGCTCCGGTTGTTTCGCTCTCAGGTTTAGTTTAGTGAACTCTTGGTGCCTCCCCAGGGAAAAGGGAGGGAGGGAGCTGTGTAGTCCTGACAGTCGGAGGGGATTCCACAGTGGAGCAGGCAGCCACATGTTGTGAATGTTAATACTGCAGGTTGGTTAAAAAGACAGCCCAGAGGATAACAAACAGCCAACTTTTCCTCAACTTTCTCCAAAGAATTGATTACAGGACAACTTTTGGTAATAGTGAAAGCAATAGTTTCTCTCTTGCAGGCTCATTATTTGCATAAACCAACACCCTGAAGTGGAGAAACAGTGCTGAAGCTTTTTACACTAAGTTGACACATCTGTATTTGATCATTTCCTCTTCATGAGGATGCTGATTCTATATCTAGTGTTTCTAATATGATCATTTCCTGTGGTGTGTGAGGTCTGACTAGAGCTGCTATAAATGACGATGGATGTGGTGGTCATAGTTCCTGCTGTGACACTGGCCAGGTGTGGAGGAAGTATGTACATGGAAGTCTATTGTGTACCATACCTCCTCTGTAGTACGACTCATTCAAACAAATACACTCACACTTCCTATGATTAGCAGCTTCTCCAGTACAGAATGTGCAAGTCCAACTGAGTGTAAACATTCAGTGAGTGATGTTGCAGCAGTTACAAGTGTGCATTAGGGTTCAGTCACATTGTAGAGGTGGAGAGATTAGTTTTGGTCAAACTTAGAGATGGTGGATGATGGTGAGGAGGCAAATTGTTTACTCTCACATTTATTTTCATAGTCCACAAGCAGCCCAGTTTTAATCCCCTTCGATCCTCTCTTTAAAGCACTCTTAAACAAAAATCTGTATCCTTGTGTCTGCAGCTTTTACAAGCATGTAAACCTTTGTAACTTGGATGAAAAGTAATATATATATAAATAATTGTCTTACTTAAGGAATTTTAACGAATCACCACTGATGCAGTCATGCAACATGTCTCTGAAAGTGGTTTAAAGTAGGGCTGCAAGTAATCATTAAAAAATTATATATATATTTATTAATCTGCTATAGGGCTGCACAGTATATGGTAATTTTTATCGTCATCGTGATGTCAACTTGCGTGATAAACACATTGCGTAAGCCTGCGATATTGTACTCAGGGATTTTTTGAGTAAGTTGAAAAAGAGTATCCGTAGTTTCCTTTCATTTTTTAAACTCAGCAAGCTATTTGTTATATTTTAGCAGTATACTGAAAGCAGCAGAAAGGCAGAACTGAGTACACTTTCTGTTTATTTATCGCAAGTAATATTATTATTGTAATATTCAACAGTGTTATCGCATATTGCATATTTACCTCATATCGTGCAGCCCTAATCTGCTAGTTATTTTCTTAATTCTTTTGTCTATAAAATGTAAGAATACAGTGAAAAATGACAACCACAATATCCCAGTGTTCAAGATGACGTCTTCAAATTCTGTTTTTATCCTAAAGCAGTCTACAACTATTCATTTTAAAATTATATAAAACGGAGAAAAGAAGCAAATCCTCACAGTTGAAAAGCTGAAACCAGCTTATGTGACTAATCGATTAATCAGTTATCTGAATAGTTGCATATTAATGTCTGATCCTTTCAGCTTTAGTCCAAAGCATCCCATTGGGTTTTCATCTTTTATCGTGAGAGTGAAAACCTCTAGTGAATGCACTGTACTCTAGTTTTTAATAGCCAGGAGAAATCCTGGATCCTTGCTGTGCTGTGCTGTGCAGAGCTGAGCTCAGCTGCTGTGGGATGAGAGGAATCTCGGGTCACAGCCTGAATACAGTGATGAGCCAGCAGAGAGGATGGTTAGAAGATACTGTGCTGTAGCAAAGCATGCTGGGGTTGTGGAGTGTGAGGTTGCAAAGTGTTGAACAGCACAGCCAGTAAGTGATGATTCAAGAGAGACACAATTCACACTCCTTGACAGTGATTTCTCAAACTGTTGTTGTGAGTTGGATTGGGGAAATTCCGTTGTTTTTTAAAGTGAAATCGTTTTGATATTGACTCGGCAACATTTGAATCGATATTGTATAATGTACAGCTCTCTGAAAATAACACAATTTCTTCTTTTTTTTTTTTTGCGTTGTAATGTTACAGCACGTGTTAGGTACACAAAATAATGTCAATACCTCATGGAAATGGACTCAGAGGTAGACTCGGAGGTTGGTCATTTTAAGTAGTGTAAGCTATAAAAAAGAGTAGTACTTTGATATGTGTGATTAGTTCAAGCATTTTTGACTTAATTATGATAGTGGGCAGTTGAAAGATGACGAGATATGAGGGGAGGGAGAGGAGGGATGATATGCAACACAGGTGCCATGGCCAGACCCGCTGACGTCAGCGTCGTAAACAACCTGATATGTGTAATTTGAAAGAATCATGATACAACATGCATTGGTGAAACAAACTGCAATTTCAGTCTATGAAGGGAAACAACCTAGATAATCATGGCATTTGCTACACACAAATAAACTGCTCTGACAAAGAGGAACAGTGGTCACAATTTGTATGTAATAAATGTACAATACGTATCAGGTTGGAAAACCTGTTAATTGCCACGCAAACTAATACAGTACATCTCATATTTGTAGTTTTTACCCTGTTACTTCAGGGTTAAACAATAATGTTCTTCTATCTATCCACCCCTAAATATTCTATATGTGCTCATACATGTGCAGTTCCTCTCTCGATCTCTCTATCAGGATGGACAGTGAAGGAAATCCTGCACTCTGTGGACACTATGTCTCTCCGGGTTTCACTTCGCTTTTTTTTTGTTTTTTGTTTGTTCATGGCAGTTTCAAATCAGGAAATGTGTTTCTTCACAAGCACATAAAAAAAGGTCACAGTTTAGGTGAGTAGATCGAAGGTAGCTGAACACTTAATATTCTACTGTTCAACATGATGTTACTTGCTAGCATATGGTAACAGGTGTGAGGACAGCTGTGGACGTGGGGCCTCTGTCGCTCAATACTCCTTAGTGGCAGGGAGATGATCCGGATTGAGTTACATCTGATTTCCTGTGGGCTAATGACATCTGTTAACCCTCGTGGCTGCTGGTGGGCCATTGAGTGGTGGGGTAGGGTGTCAAAAAGACACATGGATTTTGATAAATGACTCGCCCTGTGGTTAAAACATCCAAACTCAGATAGAAGTCGTGTTTAAAGTTTCCTTCTGTCACTTCTCCTGGCTTGGAGCCGTGGTGTGTTTGTGCGTGCCTCCCTCCGACAGGAAGCTGAGCCGTGATGGTGCTGATAGCAGTAAGACCCATTAAGTCTGGAGACATATGATAGTATGAGACACACGGTGGGGGCATCCCTTTGGTCTGCTTTCCTCCTCTTGTCATGCACACCACACACCGCTCTGTGTTTCCTGTGCTTCTTACGAGGGACTTATGGGGGAAAGCATAAGGGAGAAGCCACCCACCGCTGGTGGATTGACTTGATAATAATGATGATAATAGGGATAATTGTAGACTATCTGGCTGAGCAGAATGCCTGGTGGGAGTCATGAGGAGTAAATACTGATAATCATGAGTAAAATTATAGATTTGGCTATTTGAGGGGGCTATTAATCGGAAAGAAGCATTGCAACTGCAGTTTTAGAGCAGGATTCAGTCTGAGGAATGCTTGGCCAATGATTCCAGAATTGCTGACAGGAACACACCATATGCACACACAGCAAGTGCAGGCCTGCTGTAGACAGCATGACGTGACAAAAAGGGGCCAACCTCTTTCTATAGGGAGGGGATGTTAAAAGGGTTTCACTGTGGAAGAACCCACAATTAGACTTCTTACCTTGGGTGAGACTAGGGCTGCAACTAATGATTATTTTCATTGTTTAACCTGTCTATTATTTTCTCGAGTAATCGATTAGTTGTTTGGTCCATAAAATGTCAGAACATGGTGAAAAATGTGGATCAACGTTTCCCAAAGCCCAAGGTGACGTCCTCAAATGTCTTGTTTTGTCCACAACTCAAAGATATTCAGTTTACTGTCATAGAGGAGGAAAGAAACCAGGATATATTCACATTTAAGAAGCTGGAATCAAAGAATTTAGACTATTTTTAAAAAAATAAATACTCAAACCGATTAATGAATTATCAAAATAGTTGGCGATTAATTTAATAGTTGACAACTAATCGACTACGAATTTCTTTGGTCAAGGACAGCCCTGTGCAATATAATTATAATGTCACAGGCGCATAAAAGAGCACTTTGGCAGCTGATGATATTCACATTAAATGACTAATTGAAGTCTAACAGCATTACTGACAGATTAGAGGTGTGTTTGACAGCTCATAAATACTTGAAGTAATGGAGTCACACACAAAGCTGCTTTATCAAATGTTATTTCATTTGGATTAATGATTAAATTATTTTGGCTCTCTGGCCTTTCTCCTTGTCTTTGAATAAGAGACTTTTCTGTCTTATACAGGGTGATCTAATTAGCACAGTGTGACAGTGGCTATGACAACATCATAACCATCGATCTGTGAAGGAAACCATTAATACATTCCAGTATTTTATAGTTGATATCTGTCAAAGTCTGGGTAATATAACGTGATTTTCTACCTCCAAAGGGCTTTGTTGTTGTCTAGTAATATAAACTAATGAAATAAGTTGTCATCCAAAAATGTTCCACTTGATTAATGATTACTTATTGTACTAATCAGTGCTATGACATGATCTAGTAATGCTGTAGTTGATGTGCATGATATGATTTATGATATACTTTACAAAGTATACAGTGTGCCTACTGATCTGTCATCAGCCCTGATTTATAGCAGGAGTTTGCTGTCAGTTGTAATTCCTCTGTAGCAGCTGTTTAAAGAGAGCCGTCCTCATCGGTGTTGATTACCTTTTCTAATTAGATCTCATGAAAAAAAGACAAAGGGGAAACTGGTAATTATTGGCATCAGGCGTTTGTGTTCAGCCTGGAGAATGCTCTGTTAATAGCAATTGAAATGTCCAATCCCAAAGAGGAAGCATTTATTGTCATTTTGCATTTGATCTTATAGCATGTTATATGGTGACAATCAGTATGATTACATGCACACAAGAAATCAAGTAACTAAGAGATATCATGTTAAACAGGGACTCAGACACCACGTAAACATACACTGTGGTAGCCTGGATATCGAAAAAACCTGGTATTAGGGGTGGAACGGTTCACAAAATTCACGGTTCGGTTCATATCACGGTTTTGGGGTCACGGTTTTTGGTTCGGTTCAGTACATTTAGGGTACAGCGAGGAGGCCAATTTCCGATTTCAACATGCTTTTCATTTATTTGGCAAAAATAAGTTAACAAATGTTTGCCTTAACAAAAGTATGGCTTACATAAAGAACATAAACACTTCTTCATTGAAAAATCTTAATTGAAAGAATAGGTCTTCTACAGTAATTAGTGCAAACAAACAATGCAGCTTTGTTATTTTCATATAAATATGATGAAATTATAGACTAAGGCCATCAACATAAATTGAAGCATAAGCTCAACCAGAACTATACTAAAAAACAACAACAACAACAACAACAACAACAACAACAACAGTATGACATATGTCTCAATTCCCTGATTATCAGCTCTTAATTGAAAGATTAGTTTTTCCACTCAAAATTGAAGTGCAGTATTTGGAAAGAAATACGCTTGGATTTCTGTGCCACTAGGGTTATTTAAAAAGAATTAATAAATATAAAACACATTGCAGGGATTGTGCCGTTGCCCATCTCCAGTTTCCAATCTGTCACTGCTTGTGTCAGTGCTTCAGAGAGATGCTCACTGTGTGGCTCTCATAAAGGGGGCGCGTCTGCAAAACGGAGCTTCTTATCTCCCACTCTGAAGTGATGTGGTGGGCAGCCGGTCACAGTTCAGTAACTTTCAGTAGCCCTGGATGTCCAACCGTCTGTAGTAAGAGCTACGTAGGCTGTGTTGGACAATTCTTTGACAATATTTAGTCGTATCTGTTCGGGAATGACTGAGTTGCTTAAGTGTCGGTGAGAGGGAATATTATAGCGCGGCTCAAGTAACGTTACGTTAATCATATGTTGAAATCCAGCGTCCTTCAGGACTGCGCAGGGCTGTGTATCTTTCACTATAAACCTCCCCAATGCTTTAGTTATGGTTTTTGCCCTGTCTGAATCTGCATGTAGAGGCTGTTTAAATGCTGCGGGGAGAAGGAGTTGCTCCTTCCTACCCGATTCTCTTCTCCTTGCGCTATCGAACGACACACCGGAGTGATGTCTTCATAAATGGTTCATCATATTGGAAGTATTGCCGCTAGCATAAACCACACGTGTTGCACAGTGCTTACACAGTCGCCGTTTTATCCACCACTTTTTTTCGTCATTTTCATAGGTAACACTAAATCCGTAATGCTCCCATACAGCAGAACGAAACGATGCTGGCAGATCCTGTACTTTATCGTGTCCACTCGCCATTTCCTAAACTGACTGACAGCCGCACTCTGCACTTCATCCATGCCAACTGAGAAGTTTTTTTCCCCCCCGATAACTTTATTTGAAGTTTTTTTTCTGCCCATGTCTTTTTGACTGAGATCTGTGTGGCTGTGCCCTATTTCTAGTGTGACAATAAACGGGAGCCAAACTCTACACGAAAAAAAGCACACAATGGGCCTCATAACCTATTTCAAATGAACCGAACAATACATACACCCCCGAACCGTGACTAGCGAACCGAACGGGTCAGATTTTTTACTTGAACCGTTCCGACCCTACTGTGTATACATGTAGAGTTGTTCGGATACCAGTATAGGAAATGTGTCCAATGCTGCCCAAAATTTGGAATCGGGTATCGGCAAGTACGCCAGTCTTGCATGTAGTTTGTTGATTATTGTTGTTTGTTGTTGGTACGTGCAGTAGGTTGATAATTAGATTTAGGGCTGCAACTAAGGATTATTTTCATTGTCGATTAATCTGTCGATTATTTTCTCGATTAATCGATGTTTGTTTGGTCTATAAAATGATGAAAAATGTCGATCTGTGTCCGCCCAAGATGACGTCTTCAAATATCTTGTTTTGTCCACAACTCAAAGATATTTAGTTTACTGTCATAGAGGAGTAAAGAAACCAGAAAATATTCACATTTAAGAAGCTGGAATCAGAGAATTTAGACTTTTTTTTCTTAAAAAAATGACTTAAACCGACAAAATAGTTGGCGATTAATTTAATAGCTCTAATCAGATTCCACCCTGACCCCAACATTATTGTGGGACCATGAATTACCTCTTTAAAGTGTATTTTTTTAGTGATTACAACACTACATTATTACTCTATGTTGTCATAAAGATTTGACCGTCAACATGACCAAGATGATGCTGTGATTATAGTGGCTGCACTGCCAGTAAATGACTATGGTTCTTTTTGGAAAACAACCTTAACCGCATAATATGTTCTCAGAGTGAGGTGGAATCCAAATTCTTATTACTAGGCTGAAGGTATTTTGCTTCTAGTCTTTCATTTGAATCGTAAGTTTAAGATCTTTGGAAGTCTCTTATGCGTTGCTCAATACAGCAAGAGCCTACAGTTACAGCCTACACTGATTTGCTGCTCACATTTTATTTTAGGACAACATCATCACACTGAAAGAGTGTTGTTGAAGAATATGCCTCTTGGGGAATGCCACTATGGTCATTGTCAGAGATCTGAAGCCCTGTGTCCTGATGAGGCACACAAACCTCAGAAGCTGCTTTCAAGACCAAAGCAGTCAACTTCAATAACAGCTGTTTTTACAGACTGGGTCAGATCTGTATTAGAACAAGATGGTGTTACTATGTTTCACTGAACCTTTCCTATTCAGTCTTCTTGACCTTTATCCACCAACGAGCTTTGTGTCCTCTCAGCTAAAAGCATTGCAGGTATTGTTGACAGTCAGATATTTGTCCCCCTTTAAAGCCTCTGCTGGGTTGATCCATCACAAGAATTCGTCAGTCTTGTGGTTTCACTGAAAAGTCATTATCAAGACGTTGCTTTATACTAGGCTTATGACACAAGCTGCTTTTTCCATCATTTCACCAGAATCGCCAAAATCCAAAGCTCCACTTTTTGTCTTCCTGACAAGAGCAGCTTTGCTTTTATGTAACAAAGGATGCCAAGACACGAGCCTGTTAAAGAGAGTGACAGATGCTGTGTGCTGTGACAAGCTGCTTGTCTACTAGCGCTAAAATGATGTCTGCTGGCAAGAGCTGATTACTGTTTTACTTGCCTGGTCTTCTATAGACAGGCCCTAAATGTGTGCCAGTGTATACAATGTGCATGCCATGCATGTGTGTATATGCAAATAATATGTTCTGTAGTAGTATGGGTTGGTATGCATGAGCTTTGTGCTTTGTCTCTCTAGTGGCAATGAAATATACAGAGGGAGGGGAGGGCACATATAAGTGCTGAAGTGGCTGTGGGTTCAGTCTGCACACAGGGTAGGGCATATTTCTTTTGAAGTCAAGTTATGAGAAGGCTTTACAGGGTTTAAATTGCCTTGGGTACAAGCTCAGTACACCCACCAGACAATCTTCCCTCAAGCAAGAAAAGGCATTCTTCTTTGCATCAGCAGTATATAACATCAGAATCACATAAATCTCGGCAGTAGCCATTCTCATTTCAAAGTGAAACATGTTAAACCCATTCTGACCAAACAGGATATGTCTGAGGTAGATGTCATAACTCTGGCCTGTCAATTGACCCTTTGTCCCCCCTCGGATGCAGACTGGCCAATCATAGCGTAGCATTAGCCAGCTCCGACCAGGGTCCGACAACTATCTGGATCGTTTCAGATTTCCTTCATTTTCAGGCTGGTTTTGTTGATTTCGAGCTAGTCATGGTTAAAGGTTGTGACCGGGGCACGTGTAATAGTGATACTCGTTACCTGGAGAGGTTGGAAGCAGATATTAGGGCTGTGTATTGGCAAGAATCTGGCGATACGATACGTATCGTGATACAGGGGCAGCGATTCAATATATTGCAATATGTTGCGATACTGTAAGCAAGGCATTGGGATTTTTTTTCAAATCTAGTTTTAGGGAAAACTGTCATAGTATAAAGAACACACCATACTGTATGTATAAAATCTGAGCTAAAAAAAAGTAAATATGTGTAATGACTACTATGGGGACTATCATTACACATGAATACAATTGGGCCCATTGGATCCACAAGAGTCTCAGCTTTCCAGTCATACCCAATTTATGCAATTCTAAGATTATTTAGGGACCCCAATATGCAGAAATATTCAAATACACCATTTTTAGAATAGGTGAAAATAACACATTTATACTGCATGCAAAAAACTGCATGGCTTTTGCCCAAAACTGCATGTGATAACATAAAGCGGGCATGTCTGTAAAGGGGAGACCCGTGGGTACCTATAGAACTCATTTTCTTTCACATATCTTGAGGTCAGAGGTCAAGGGTGCGCTTTGAAAATGGCCTTGGCAGTTTTTCCTCGCCAAAATTTAGTGTCACTTTGGAGCGTTATTTAGCCTCCCTCACATTCAAGTATGACATGGTCGGTACCATGCCAATCCTTAGGTTTTCTAGTTTTATTATGATACCAGTACCTTCACTCTACCGATACAGTATCGCAAAGCATAATATCACGATACTTGTGTATCGATATTTTCTTACATCCCTAGGAGATATACGTTTCAAAATGTTTCTATATATAACCTTTGGAGCTAACATTAGAAGAGTACGTCGGCACATTATTAACTAGCGTTAGCACTATGCTACGCAAGCTACTGAAGGTATACTGAATCTATACACATGCTGCTTTTTCTTTGTAATGATTGTAACTGTGAGTAAAGACCTACCCGGCTTTACAGGAAGACTGTTGTACTTTTATTTTATTGTCTTCTGTCTCGATTGCCAGGTGATGTGTTGGTTCACGTCTCACATTGTGATCTGTAGGCTTTAGCTTCTATCTTTATCTTTACAACCTGTTTTGGCTGCTGAATCGGTTTGACATCCTGATATATCCTCCAAACGCATATTGTAAACCCTTCTGTCCGCTTCTCTCCGAAATCACTTTTTTATTTTTCCAAAATTCGATAATATTTATGCAGGGAGTACAGTTAGTGACTGTGTAGGCTTCATGCAGCTCTGACAGTTTGATGGAGTAGCAGTAGGGGGCGGGGCTTAGCAAAGGGTCAATTACCTGGTGGAGCTGTGAGGAGTGTCAATCCTGTTCTTGTGTTGTCCTGAAGCTTTCCGGAGCTTTAGTTTCTTACCTGCAGCCCCCTTTAAGCTCCACGGGCTTATGTGATTTGACACATTGCATTTACAAGGAGAAACTCAGAGCATTCCTTTTAGACTTTAGCGTAGAAAGTATGCGTTTGAAGAGACTTTAGGTTGTTGATGTGCAGGTTCAAGGTGGGGTGCATATGTGAGATCCCTCAACAACCAATTTCCAAGTGCCGTTGCATACGCACATGCTGCTCTAATAAACCTGCTCAGTGGAGGATTTTGGTTATACTGAGCAGCCTTCAGGTGTTTATGTGTGTACACTTGCACCACCCCCTTTATCAGGCTTTACTCTACTCTCTGAGTTATGTAAGGGTTAAGTATTCAGTATGTTGAGGACTATGTAGTGGCTTTTGCACAAGTTAGAATTGCGTAACAGAACGGTTGTTGCTAGTGATAAAAGAGTAAAAGTTGATAATGTGTCTGTGGCTGTTCGTTGTGGAAATCAGCATGCATATGTGTGTTGTGTAACATGCTTCGTCAGACTTATTTTCATGCCTTTCGCATGCCATTTATGTTCGCTCTTGCATTGTTGTGGTTTTTTAAATGACAGTGGAGCAGCTATGTGTTTAAATAAAATGGTGCTGCACTGCTGGACTTTGCTCTTTCTTTGTGTAAATTTGTATACTGCTCTCCCACCCATGCCTTGACCTTTCCTGGCATACAGTTATTGTAATGACTCAGCATGTTACGTGATTGGCAGGAGGGGAGGGAAACAGAATGTGCTTGAATGCCAGACTCGCATAGAGATTGTTGTATTCTTCAATATGCCTCTTTAGACTGAACAGCAAACAGTCAAAAATGCATGTGTGAACATGAATATTAAGCAGCTTTTTTTCTTGGAAAGTAAACTGGTTTGGTGTCTTTGTGTTGCTGCAAGACATTAATGATATTTGTTTTCAGATGTTTGCATAAAGCTGTCTCTCAGACTTTACATGCTTCAAACCTCAGTGGTTTTGACATGCTTGCATGCCTCCATTGCACTGGCGTTTATTGGTTTGTGGTGGTAATTAGTAACCGGGCTGTTGTAACAATGGCTACGGGGACTGAATGAACCAATGAGATTGACCACAGGGGAAGCAGTCGGGAATGTGACCCATTTACTTAAGTCTTTGCCCTCTAACTCTCCCCTGTTTGGCAATGTTGCAGTAAACTGAGTTTGACACTCGCACATGCAGAAATACATACAAATATGAGCAATTTTAACACAACACACAAACAAAAGCATACAGACACACATGGTAAACATGCTTATACACACAAAACTGTCCTTTCATTATTGAACCGCAGAGAATAAAGCAGGCATTGTGTAGACTCTACACTGTAGAGTTTGGTAGGGCCCAAATGATATGGTAGATTAATTACAAAGAAATAGACAGTGCATTAGCTCAGCGTTGCGTAGAGATGAAATGTGGGCAACAAATTGGGGCACTGGCTTTGTTCTTGTCATCTCTCTTCTTTTTGGAGAGGGCTACAGGCAAACACACAAACACACACACACACACACGCACACGCACACGCACACGCACACGCACACGCACACACACCCACACCCACACCCACACCCACACACACACACACACACACACATACAGACACACACACCATCCCCAACTACCCAATATATTTGAATACTACTCCATTCCTGTGTCATGTTGATTTCCTGCTCAGTCTGAACCTTAAATCAGAGCACCATATTTATACCACAGCCTGTATGGCTGCCAGCCTGACAAAGCCTTTACACAGCCAGCAGAGATGTGCTTCTGTAGAGAGCCAACAATAGTTTGAATGGAATCACCATGACTGACCAATTCAAACTAATCCAAGTGGGAACAATGGTGAAGTTGCTGTTGCATTTCTCATTAAGATACACTGTGTGCATGTTGGTGGAATTTTACAAAAGGTTTTACATGAGGTTGGAGATGTTTTGATGCTAGTTGGGTGTAGCTTTAGAAATATTTAATCAAATAGCCCGCAAATATACTGGTGTAGTAACTATTCTGCCTCCTAAACTCAAAACTTTATTAATATATACTGTATGTGTTTCCATGTTTTGTTGCAGGCACTCTTCTGCAGAGGTCAGACGAAACTTCAGTGGAAACTATGGCTTTCAACACAGCCGAACTAACTCCAATGCTTCGGCCTCAGTGTACATAACTGTGGTGAGTTCCCTTCTATGAAAAGATAAATTGGCTTTTGGAATTTAGTATTTTTTTTTCTGGCAGGTGTTTGTCACATTATCTAGGATATGTATGTTTGATTGATTCACAGCTACCCAGAAAAATAGGGTGACTAGTTTGTATTTGAGCTATCATGTGCCACAGCAGGCAGGGCAGGTTCCAGAAAGGAAAGTAAGCAATATGAGGCATTTTTTTTTATTTAAATAAAGTGAAATTGCAAACTTTTCAACTGACAAATGTCCTTGTTATGTACATAGTTAATTATGCAGCTGTCTAACCATAGACTGTATAGAAGAAGTGGACGTAGTCACTGTGACGTCACCCGTTGGTTTTTGGACTGCCGTTTTGAAGCCTTGAGTTCGGCATTTTTGCCATCGCCATCTTGGTTTTTAGCTGTCGCCATCTTGTTTTTTTGCAACCAGAAGTGACAGGAGTTCACCAATCGGAAGGGTCACTCTGGGTCACATGTTGATGTGTCCTTGAGCAAGACACTTAGATGGCTCCCGAAGGCATAGCCTTCGGTGTGTGAATGTGTGTGTGTGAATGGGTGAATGCGGACATGTACTGTAAAGCGCCTTGAGTGGTCGGAAGGCTAGAAAAGCGCTATATAAATGCAAGTCCATTTACCATTTAGGCAGAGCTAAGTACAACTGAATGCTGAATAAGGCATTTCCAGGCGACCAAAAAGGTTATAATTAACTTTCATGAAGTGAAAACACACCTCGAAAGGGTTAAAGTTGTAAGACGAAAACACGGACAACTCCCAGACTGGACAACACCGTAGCAACCAATCACAAGGTAGCCACGCCCTAAAGCATACCCTGCTTTATGGTCTATTTGACTCCGAATGGGACCATAATTTACTAAATGAACATCATGCTGTATTGAAGAAGACTTGAGACTAGCGATTGAGACCATAAATTCATGTATACAATGTTTACTGAGGCAATAAATCAAGTGAGAAGTAGGGTAATTTTCTCATAGACTTCTATACAGTCAGACTTCTTTCTGCAACCAGAGGGGTCGCCCCCTGCTGGCTATTAGAAAGAATGCAAGTTTTAAGGAGTTGCTCACTCTGTCTAACATGTAAAGTGGGGTTAAGAAGGTAAGCAGACTAAATTGAATGCTGTTTATGTAATGCTACTTCATTTAATACTCAACCCAATATCACGCCAAAGCGTGTAATAGACCTGCCTGTCCACCAGAGGATAGCAGGTAAGTTTCACGTTTTGCCTCGACGAGGCGTGAATATTACACGCACGTATAAAAGGGCTGTAGCCTGCCAGCAGGGGGAAAAAAAAACACTCACTTAGGTTAAGGCAACAAAACCACTTAGTTAGGTTTAGAAAAAAAGTCATGATTGGCCTTAAAATAAGTACGTAAACTCAGTACAATACGTACGGAAACAACATAACATAAGTACGGAAAACACGTTACTAACGTAACTAACAAAAAAAACAGTGGTCTCCTGGTTAAAAGTCATGTGTTTGTTGGACGCATCCACCTCTGCTCTCGCCCGCCATCAGCAGTCTTTCTCACTTTTTATTCTACGTCTCTAGCTCTGAGCATAGCATATTTACGCGGACGCGTTTACATTGCAGTCTATACAGACTACATGGCGTACAGATGACACGCCGAAAGCAAGAAAGGCGTTCTTATTGCACGCTTTTGCCTCGCGCATTATCGTGTCATTCACACGCCTTTTCGTGCGACCGGCCTTTAATACTCGTGATGTGATGCTAGTTGAGGAGAAATTCTGCCTAGAAGGTCAGTGGAGCGGTTTCCTCTAATACTGCACTCACAAGGCTTTAGTGGTTATGCTGAGACCACCAAAGGGCTGTGCGCATTATCTTCTTCACATCCTCTTTACTGTCATTAGTGCTGAGGATGTCTGACTCAGTGCGGTGTTCAGCCTCGAAGATTATAATTTGAATCATAGAAATTTCTGCCACAACATAAGTTGCTACTTTTGCAGCTGCGTTTCTGCAAAAGAGCTGAGGTTTTTTTTTTTTAGGAAGAATCTTTTTTCCTCTTACAATAGATGAGATGAAAACTTAGTCATGGCTTAACATGCTTTTGTTAAAACCGGGCTGACATTGCCTGTTCTTTGGTTTAGAAAACCTAGTGTCCCTTAATTTCTGCAGAGAATTGAATAATGAATTGCCATTAGACGGGTTATTTTCTCGCCTCTTTAGTTGAAGCCTAGCAGACAGTTAGAGTGACTCCTGCTCTCTCGAGCAAGCAGACAGAATGATGCACAGTAATCCTTTGCAGGGATTTGTTCGCACTACACTGCTAGTCTCTCTGTGGTACCCTCTGAACTTCTGTCTCTGCCTCCCAGATTCATCTATTCCTCTGTCAGTCTTCCTGCTTTTTCTCTATTTCTGTCTTTCCCTCACATTTCTTCTCTCTCTGCCACCCTACATCTCTCTCATTTAAAGTTTTCTAAAGCTCTCAGGCGGTAAGTCTCCCGACATATCTGCGTGCATGACTAACTGAGCTGAAGCCCTTTAATACTTACCCAGTGATGATCCTTGAGCTCGTCAGCTGACAGGGTTTGAGGAGCAGTACTTCGACCGTCCATCCCACCCCAGTTTGTTGCATGCAACACGGTTAATCTCTAACCTGCTTGGGAAATGGGTCAGAGCCTTGGCCACCGATAGACACTGGATGGGGCCTGCTTACCTTGCAGCTTACACAGGCAAATCTTTAATATGACCGGATTTGGGAATGCGGGAAAGGGGTTTTAATACTATAATCTCCGGGATGATAGTTTCCCATTATTCAGCAGTCGCGTCTAGCACACGGATGAGGGAGGGATGTTTGTTGAGAGGAGGGAGGGATGTTTGTTGCTGCAGTTGTGACGCCGATCACTTTGTTGTCCCTCTCTATTACTCTCCTGCTATTTTTAGTGCCTAATATGAGGCATGTTGACTGATCTGTGTTGTAGGTTTCATATACAAATTGAGAGATTAAGAGGAAAAGCCGCATGTGTTTTTTTTCTTTTTTTTATGTAAAGATATTTTTTTTATTTTTTCAAAACCGTTGAGCGCCAGTCTGAAGCACTGTATTATTTATTTTGTTGATTCGTTAGTATAGAACACTTAAACCTGCAACTGATTTCAAGCTGTGAACGCAACATTGACTTATCATCACCTTTTGATAGGGTTAACTTGTTTTTTTGTTTTTTAATTTAATCCAGGCACAATACACAACAAACACAACAATATGATGACATGACAATATAACCTCAAAAAGAGAAAAACACTTAAACTTAAACTTAAAATTAAATTTAACACTTAAAAAAAAAGGGAAATAATAAAGATTAGGGTTGTCAAAGTTGACGCCATAATAAAGCATTAACGCAAATTCATTTTAACGCCTCTAATTTCTTTAACGCATTAACGCAACTTGTGATTTTTAGGTTGTAGCGGATTCAGTTTTGAAAACTAGAGTGAAGATACTTGTATCATATGAAACTAGAAAAACCTAAGGAATCCATTGGTACCAACCATGTCATACTAGCTCGTCACGAAGGAGGCTAAATAATGCTGCAAACTTACGCTAAATTTTGGCAAGGAAAAACTGGCACGGCCATTTCCAAAGGGTCCTTTGACCTCTGACCTCAACATATGTGAATGAAAATGGGTTCTATGGGTACCCACGGGTCTCCCCTTTACAGACATGCCCACTTTATGATAAATACATGCAGTTTGGGGCAAGTCATTGTCAAGTCAGCACATTGACACACTGACAGCTGTTGTTGCCTGTTGGGCTTCAGTTTGCCATGTTATGATTTGAGCATATTTTTTTATGCTAAATGCAGTACCTGTGAGGGTTTCTGGACAATATTTTTATTTTTTTTCCAAAATAAATGTTGCATGTGCTTTTGAGCATGTGTGCAGTGCCTGTGTGTGTATAAGCAGCATGCACGTGTGTGTGTGTCTGTAGTTTCTGTTCCTGTCTGTTGAAACGCTGGTTGATAGAGGGACGTCTCGCTTGATGTCACTTATATCTTGTGGTTTCCTCCTTTCAACTCTAAACTGCAAGACACTTTGCCTGAACGCGCGAAACTGCTGTCAAAACATCTTGTGGGTTCAAACAGTCAGGCTCAACTTAAACTTAAACCCACTTTTGTTAATGCTGATTGTTTCCTGTCCGATCTACTGGAGTTCCTGTAGCTTCTAGGAATATGAGGATCAATTTAAAGAGGATCTGTGCACTGCGCTGTGGCTTAGTTTCAACAGAAAGCATTCAGCGTCAGTAGGTGCACACTGTAGGTTCCCATTTCCGGAGTGCGCCATTTTGTTCGCTTCCTTTTTTTATGGTTCAGTTTTCAGCCGGGTAAGTCTCCAACCTCCGTATGATCACAGTTGTCCTTTAGTGAGACTTTAGAGGGAGATTATTGGTAAACTTGATTGTCTTAAATATTGTGATTCAGGTCGAATGTGGCTGTATTCTGCAACGTTGTTTGTCATGACTTCCTTTACATGTCAGTTTTCCGTCCCTGCTCATCTTTGCTTGTGCACATTGAGAACAGTGATGTTGGTAGACGCATGTTGTTTTATAAATGGATGAATTTTACATAAATGAGGCTCCAATAGTGAGAAAAGTGGTTACAGGTAACAGTTATTGGTTTTAAAAATGTGTCATTTGATCAAGAAAGCTTATTTTATTCATTTATTGTTGCATGTGTCACAGATTGTTATCAGTTGTAGATTGCAATGCTTCCTGCTTGTAAAAACAATCTACATCCTCATTCAGTATATACTGTAGTTGCACTTTTATACTCACCAATGAGTAAGCTGAAGGAAACTAGTCAATGAGAAGTAGTTTCTTGCTCGCTCCTCTAGTGACTCCACAGAGCAGCAGGCGCTGATCAGAGGCATGCATAGATTTGCATTCATTTGTTTTCGTTAGCCTCCATGCTAAACAAGAAAAAGAGGCCATGCTGCCATGATTGTTTGAACTTTGAGGCAGAGAGCCAAAGAAATGCACATATGGAGAAGGATGCCGTGTTGAGGTTCACGCCTCCTCTATGGAAAGGAGGAGTTGAAGGTTTGATCTATACTGTAGACCTGTCATTTAACATAGTAATGATACAGTTGTTTCATCTGGCTGCCTGTGTATTCTTTCCTTCTTGTGTTGTTGCATGCTAATGCTAACCCATGTGGTACAATTTGCTCTTGAGTTTCTCAGCAGAGAAAAATATCCCTTAGGGTGGATTGATGTGCAAAAACATGTCTGAAGGCAAATGGAATTTGCTCTGCTTTTAAAAGTTGAGTACAGCAGTGACTCATCTTGTTGCTGCAGTTATCTCTACCTCTTCTGTGTCCACATCTGTTAGTGTGGCTGGCCTCACTCTGTATTTTTCTTTTTTCTCTCTCTGTTTCCTGTACACACACTTTCTCTCACATGCAGTCTTTCACACACAACCTGTTTGTCGTGGAAATGCTTCCTGTGTGGGGCAGTGTGTACCATTTAAAGCTTAAATCTTCTTTTTGGATAAGGCTCACTTTCTCTCTGAACACTGTGCGTCGTTTATCTGGAGATACTTTGAGAAAACACTTTCGATTCATTTGTGATTATTTAGGAAATCTTCCAGTATGATAGTGTGGTTTATTTCCAAGCGTTTGCATATATCAGCCACAGCCTGGCTACTGACTTTAATCAGATTGGAGGTCTGCCCAGTTTGTTGCCCACTTTTCACAGAAACACCTGCTCCATGCAGGTTCCCAGGTCCCTTTTGTGGAGCCGGCCATGTGTTATCTCATCAGTTGTGCTCTCTTTCTAATGATGAAAAGTGTGTCTGTTCTTCGCCTTTAAGTGCCAGTGGGACTTCGTCTCATTGTGTACACTGATGATTTGAACAATATGTCCTGATTCCAAAGTCCCAAGTGGAAATTTCAGCCCGTTTGCACTGTACATAAAAGTGATTACAGCTTTGCTTTTGATCTGCTGTAGCTCTGGAGGCTGAGGGTCTAAAAATAGGTGTACAGAAAAAATGTCCTTGCTGTCTCTTACAGGCCAGTTTGTTCCAGTTTCTATTTAAGTATGTGCTCCAATCTTTTGTTCCTCTACAGGTATGAGGTATTAAAAAATAGTCATGATTCAACATGTCTGGTCCCACCTCCCTTCCTATCTCTTCTCCTCAGTACTTTTCTGCACTACGTGGACTGTACAAACTCATCGATCACCCTGTAGCTTTTCACAAAGAATTAATATAATTGGTTGTTTGCTTGTTGTGTAGTTTAGTCACCCTAACCCTAAACCTCCTCCGACAATTCTGAAGCATTGTCCTGATATGATTTACATTCATGCTCTCCTGGCCTATTATTAATATTTACCCTTAAGAAGTTCTTCTGGTCACCCTCTCCACTCTGTTAGGATCCCTAAACTGCATTTTAGCAAATATTACTTCCCATATGTTCCTCATATCATGATATTTGGTCCTATGTGTCCTAATTCCTCCATCCCTTCATTCTGCAGCCTCAGTCGTATGAAGCGGTCGAGCCGTTGGACCTTGAGGAATTCCTGACGTCACAGTTAAGAAGTGGAGACTCGGCCCTGATGCAGGAACTTGGAGACTTCCCCGACGATGACCTGAAGGTGCAGCAGGTGGAGAAGGAGTGTCGCACTGTTAGACACTCTGTCCCTGAACATGGGTGAGTCGCAGGATGTCTGACCACAGAGGAAACCACACAAAAAATCCTCCCTGAAATTCAATTGGAAAAGCTGTTAGACCTGTTAAAGATATACACAAATAATTGCATAAGATGTTTCACTGCATTGTCAACACCTTGCTGTTAGCTTAAAGCCACAACAAACAACAGTCTTAATGCATTCAACTACTGGATCCTCGTTCTTGTTTTTGGTAGATTGCTTCCAGTAAAAGTTGCACACAAAAAACAACTCACTTGCATTCCAAGATGGTTCTCAAGTCCATGTTGGAAACGTAATCTTTATACTGTACATCTGGGTTACGACATTCTTGGCAAAAAAAAGAACAGAAGTGCGTCATAAAATACTTTTAATTGGAGTAAAGAAATAGGGCAGAAGATCAGAAGCATAGATAAAAGACAGTAGAATAAAGTGCTAAAATTATTTCTTCTTTTAGTCATAAATCAGGTATATAGAGTTAAAAAATGTTAGCTGGGATTTATAGATCTTAGGAGAATCTATTCAGTTGAAGAATAAGTAGCAGCTGCAATGTCAGAGGACATTTTTTTTAAAATGCCTTCAATGTTGTCACTGCAAGGTTATTCTGCCAACACTTGTTATCTATTCAGAGCATTCACTCGTCCTGCACCTTGACCATGAAGTACAGATTAAGATAGAAGAGGAATGTAAAGTTTTCAGCTGTCCGTGAATGTTTGCATGCTTGTCTGCGTGAGAATGTGTGTCTTCTTATCCTCCTCGTCCCTCTCTTTGTAGACCGGAGTTGGATCCACATGTGAGAGACTGCGTGAAGAGTTACACTCAGCCGTGGCTCTTGGTCTCTAGAAGGTAAATTGTCTCTTACAGAAACACGACAGTTACAGTCTGAGTGTGATGGAGCTGATGGTTACACATAGATGCAGATACCCTAAAATGACAAAACTGAATCTATTTTTGGAGTTTATCATTTAGAAATGGAAAACTAGATGTGCGCCAAGCTGCAGTATTTTAAATAACAACTGTACTCAAGTAAAAGTATTTAAAATACTTAAGTAGCGAGTAACTTAAGAAATAAAATAATAAATATATACTGTAATAATAATAAAAAACACCGGCACACATCTACACTGATGTACTGACTTCGGACCAGCATTCACAACCGGAGCCCGCTGCACTGTGCGCTATTAGCTACTAGCGCTATTTGAAAGCCATAACGTTAACCTTAGGGGTGGGAATCACCAGATGCCCCTCGATACAATATTATCACGATACAATCTTATTGCAATTTTAAACATTTTACGATATACTGAGTATTGCGTTAAAATATATTGTGATTCATTACCCTTTTTCAACTTCAAATTATGCAGTTCGTCAACATCTGTTTTATCTAATGAGATACAGTTTTCACTCTGTATTGATTTTTTTCCCCCCACCCCTAGTTAACGTTACTCCAGCTGTAGCTTCAGCCGTGCAGACCTGGGACCAGGTGACCACCTGCCTCTTAACGGATCGTGAATGCATAAAATAATAAATAAATGAAAGTAGCGCGATGAATGCATCCAAATGTAACAAAGTTGGATTTTTCTCCAAAAATCTGCTCAAGCAAGAGTAAAAGGTGTGCTGCGTTAAAACTACTCTGACAAGTACACTGTGCAACAGGTGCCAACTGTCTGAGAAGCAGGAAAAAGGAGGCCTGAGAGAGCCTGATAAACATTAAACACTGGGATCTGCTGTCTGATACATTGTAGTTCTCGCTCCATCTCTCTCCCTTTCCCACACACACTCACATGCAATACACACACACACAAACTGTGACTATTGCGTAAGGCTTCTGTTTTTGTTCCTATCTGGTTTGATTAGAAGTGCAGAGGTGTATCAGTTGTAACCATGCATGTTGTTTTTTTAATGTGTGTTTGGCTGTCTGGGTCTTTGACCTGGTCTGTGTGTGTGTGTGTGTGTGTGTGTGTGTGTGTGTGTGTGTTCGTGTGTTCGTGTGTTCGTGTGTTCGTGTGTTCGTGTGTGTGAAGGTGCCAGGGCGATGGCTTGAGTGCGTATTCGGAGCGAGCAGGTCTACACAAACTCCTTCAGAAACAGATCTTTGAGTCCGACGTCGAGCCAGAAAACCAGCAGAAGACAGTAAGAAACACAAACACAGCCAACAACACACACAGTCACCTTCTGGCTATTTGTTACCAAATAAAGGAGAAGTATAAGCCTTCTTCAAAAAGCCTTCTTCAGAGCCGGTCTTGTGCAGTGTGGCGTGTGGTGTTGCCACACTTGGAAACAATTCTTCACTTCTTTCCTTCTTCAGTCAGTCGTGTCCTTAACAAGTCTTAAGACCTGTCTTGCTGCTGCCGAGTCAGTCTACTATTGTGTATCAGCACTGTTTTATCAGATCTAATTCTACACACATTCTACATACAGGCTAGGTCCCCTGGTTAGGTTCCATTAAAGTGAGAACACACTAAAGAAAATATTACAGTTCAAATACAGCTTAGTATAAATAATTTGTATTAACTTCATACATTTGAAGAGTCCAAATGTGAAGGAATAATTTAACATTTTGGAAAGTACGCTTATTATCTTGCTTTCTGAGAAAGTTTGCCTTTATAACAGAGTCACTCAGACACCTCTTCCCAAAATATAGCGAGTGAGTGAACTCTGGCGAATGGAGCACAAAATATTGTCCAGATATAATACGAGCAATGTCGCTCTCTATTACAGAGAGAGAGTGATACTGATCTATGTCAGTTACAGTCAGTATCGATTTTGACTGATGAAAATAGGTTGGAGGTGGAGCAGGTGCGCAAACTTTGCATAAATAGAGCCAGGGCGAGCATTTTATCAAACAAGCGACACATCACTTATTTAGCCTGTTCGCTGATGAACGTGTGATTGTTTCAGTTTTTCCCAATGAAGATGTCCTAACCTGCTCTGTGTGTCAGCGAACAGGCTGAGCGGCGTGTCGAAAAGATAAAAACAGCAAGATACAACATGCTAATTATTCATTAGTGAGCTTTAGAGGTGCTGGTAGGTGAAAGCCCAGCTAGCTGTTTTCACCTGCTTTCAGTCTTTATGCTAAGCTAAACTAAACTAAGCTAATTGCCTCCCTACTCCATACTTTCCACACAGACATGAGACTGGTACAGATCTTCTTATGGAAATATCGGCAAAAAAGCAAATAAGTGCATTTCCCAAAATGTCAAACTCCTAAGCGGAACTAAAAAAAAGCTTTGTCCTTGAATGCAAACATGTTGCACTTAGTTAAAGTGTCTTTTGTGAGAGGAAGGACATAAAGTGAGAGCAGTATGGTCGTCCATACTGATCAAGGCTTGAGAGAGACGACAATACTGGATGTGAAATGTGAGGGGAGCAGTGGGAGGCTGGGGTGGGGGGGGGCGCTTTAATAGTGCACACAACACAACAGTGTTTTGTTATTCCTATCACTCTCTCCACTGTGGCAGTGGCTCTTTCAAGTTTACTCAGCCTGGCTTGCACGGAACTAAACCTGAATATTATACACTCTACCTCTCGTCACCTCCATGTGTTTAGCCAGACTGTCGGAGAAATGTTGTGGTTAAATATGAGGTATACTGAACACATTTTTCAAATACGTCCGCATGCCTCAGTCCTTTACTTTCATCACGGATCCCTGCCTCAGTAGTCGACTGGCGCTATTTCGAGCCAAGTTCCCATCCTCTCTCTCTTCCCTCTCTCTAGCTCTTTTGTCTCATAGTGGCCAAATCCTGAGCTCCCAGCATCAGGCAGCCAATCCAAGTCCCAGTCAGCGCCACTCCCAGCCATCCCTCAGCACCAGCCAGTCTCACCAGCCCCCCCTCCTGTCACCCCATCCTTGCCAATTCTGGTTAATCACACAAACCAAAAGGCCCTTATTACCGCTGCGGGCTTCCAATGAGCTACATGCCAGGAAGAGAGTGACAGGGAGGGGAAGAGAGGGGAAGAACAGCACTATTGTCCCTCATGCGCTTAATGTGTCTCTTCTATGGTCCAGTGTGGTTTAGCAATAGCCCTGGGATCATGGTGTGATGGTCACCTGGAGCCCCAACAGGGTGAAGCTTCACCGGGGTGGAAGCTCGGTCAGTCCTTGCCTGTAGTTTGAGAGCCGGGTTGTGAGATTGATGGATGATGGGAATGAAAGAGACAAGGAGGATGTAGCATGGCAGCAGTGAGGTTATGCCCTGCCCCGTAGCTGAGTCTGGCCGGTGCCAGTGCCAGGCTGAGAGACCTCCTACTGATGGGCAGAGGATGCTCCAATCAGTTAACATAGTTTAATGGCAATTTAAGTGTAAACAGGAATTCTAGGTTATTCCTAGCTCCGGATATGTTAAATAACACTTGAGATAATGTGCTTTTGTACTGGAATTTAAGCCACAGGCGCAAGACAGTTTTACAGTAAAGATGCTCAAAATAAGTGTTTGTGGCCTTTGTTTCCCTTTCCCAGGAGTCCCAAAGGAGGGAGAATTTTAAAGCCAAGATGTTTTATGTTAATGTCAGAGTTTGGATTTATTTGTATAAAGTGTTAGAGGTTGATGGTATCAATAGATGGGCACTTTCTGAATGCAAGAATTCTGTATATTCCAACCAAATCAGCAGAAAACAAGGTGGAACTAACAGAAACCATAGAGCAAGGGTGCCCAAACTTTTCCCCTTGGATGGCCAAAACTGGAACTTAATGGTGGGTCACAGACCAAAAGCAAACACCTATTGTTTTGTATAGTATTGTATTGTATTGTTAAGATGCAAAATGGTACTAGGATCCCAAGTTCCCCTACCTGAATATTCTTTTAGCTTTTACATAGTTAACCCCTTGAAACCCATCTGCTGAATACAGTTGGGCTCATTTCCAGTCATATCCAATTTATGCATTTCCAAGACTGTTTAGGGACCTCAGCATGCAGAAATATCAAAACACACCATTTTTAGAATATAGGTGAAAATAACACATTTATACCGCATTCAAAAAACTGCATGTTTTTGCCCCAAACTGCATGTGATTATCATAAAGTGGGCATGTCTGCAAAGGGGAGACTCGTGGGCACCCATAGAACCCATTTTCATTCACGTATCTTGAGGTCAGAGTTCAAGGGACCCCTTTAAAATTTGTCATGCCAGTTTTTCCTCGCCAAAATTTAGCCTAATTTTAGAGTGTTATTTAGCCTCCTTGGTGACGAGCTAGCATGACATGGTTGGTACCAGTGGATTCCTTAGTTTCATATAATACCAGTATCTTCACTCTAACTACAGGCTTCGAAAGACAGTCCTGGTGAAACAGAAAAAAAAATTTGCTAACATCTGGCGGGCCAAATTGAACCTTTTGGGGTGCCAACTTTGGCCCGCGGGCCCCACTTTGGGCAGCCCTGCCATAGAGCAACATAGATACTTTTAACTATGTAAACAGAAGACATCTTTTGTAAATTTCTAATGCTTGATTCTGACCATACTCCATCTGAGAGGTACATTTACAAATCACACTGCTATGTTAAGTTAGTTAATTTAGAGGCTTTAAGCTCATGCCTCTGCCTTGTGCTCATGTTTGTCGAACAGGCCTGTGCTGTTGCTGGCAGGGCACTGGATGTCAAAAATATGCAGCATCTAGCAAGCCTGTTTTCCAGGGCTGTTGTGGCTCTAGGTCAGCGAGTCAGCTCGGCCCTCTTTGCTGTTAGCATTTTTGCCTGGCAGCCTGCTGGGAGATCTCTGATTACAGAACTTGATCAGCTAATGTACAATGCATCAATATCACCAGTGACGAGTAACTCATACCGCCGTATTGTGTGACAAAATCCAATGGCCTTATTTCCTGCATTCTCCTGACTTTTTATGTATATAACCATGACAATACAGCAAGAACACTGCATGTTTATAACATAGATGGAAGCACCTGCTGAACAATATTGTAGGACTCATATCATTTCACTCTCTGTAACATACAGTAAACATAAAGGCAAGCCTGTGTTGTGTGTTCTCTACATTGAGTTAGCCTTGATCGGGCAAAAACACAAGAGACTATCATTGTCTCCAGGCCAAAACAGAAACTGTCTAGACTGCGTAAATGCCTGTTTGTTGTTGCCGCCGACAACATTACCACATGGAGGCTGCATTTTCAATGTAGTGAATGTTGTTGACATGTTCATAAAATGCTGTGAAAGTATAGAGTATAGGGGGAGCAATACAGTGGGGTTGACAAGTATGGATGCCTTTTTTTTTGTTTACTCAAACTCAAATTCAAATTCAAATAATATAGTTTAAATGGAGGAAGAGCAGGCTTTGGAAAAATATCCATTAATATAGATGATATGATGTCTCTCTTAATAACAGCCCTCTGGATATTCTGCCTTAATACCCCCCTTATATTACTCATCCTTTGTTTTTCTCTTATTGCTCCATCTTTCCCGCTCACATTTCATCCCCCCTCTATTCTCTCTGTCCTCCCCCACCTCCAACCCCTCACCCCTTGCTTTCTGTCTCTGCCCCAGGTCAAGTCTCCATCACTAGCGGGGCTGAGTGATGACTCTGGCCGCACACTGACCTCCTCCGACTTTAACTTGCGCTGTTTGACCCCGGACCAGAGAGTGGAGGGGCTGCTGGCCATCAGCAGCCATGAGGAGCTGGACCGCTGCAACGAGGAGGCCCGGCAGGGGAACAGACACCCCGAGCTGTTTGCTCTGTACCCACCAGCCGATGAGGTGAGATATAGAGAGAGTTGGTATTCACGTTCATGCATGCATATGGGAACCATGTGGGCTAGGGTTTAGTCCCTGTCACTCTTAAGAAGGCATACACACCACGATGCAGACTTATGTGAGCTTCAATACAAAATCAGTTCAAGTCATCTCCATTCTCCAATATACCTGCTTTATTCCCCAAATGTTTTCGGCTCATCAGTGTGGGATCTGAGGTTGTCTCTGGTTTATTTACATACAGTAAAGAAAAGTTTTATTCTGTTTCTGTTTTATATTATAATATTGCCTTGAATTTTTCCATTGCAACCTATTGTTGTTTTGTTGATGATATTTTACCCGCAGTTCACTTTAACTTGTACAGCACTTTGGTCAACTCCAGTTGTTTTTAAACGTGTTATTTAAATAAACTTGACTTGAAACATGTGAGGAATATTAACAAAATTACAACCATCTTTTAAAATAATACTTATTTTTTTAAATAGAAAATGAATCTTAAACAATTTGAGTAATCAATTAACCTTCTTTGAAAGTATTTTTATTCTTTATAGAGTTTATGATTTGCTTTTTTCTTGGTTTTATGTGATAGTACACTGAATATCTTTGGATTTTGGACTGTTGATCAGACAAAACAAGCTATTTGAAGACATCACCTTGGTCTCTGGGAAATTAAAATGGACATTTTTCACAATTTTCTGACATTTTATGGACTAAACGATTAACAAGAAAATGATAGACAGATGAATCTATTCTGAAAACAACAAATATTTGCACTCCTTCTCTCTCTGTGTTCCTTATAAAAGTGGACATGTACAATACAGGGCTGTCACAGATTTTCACAACACGATTATTAAAAGAATTCACAATAATGATATTATCGCGTTATCTGTAGAAAATTAAAAAAAAAAAAATGAATAATGCTATCAGTGCAATTCATCTTCAACTTTGTTTATTGTGTGTTTTGTCTCTGTTTTGGCAAATTAATTACACTCAAAATACGAGTAGGGAGGTGGAGAGAGAGGTTGTGACAATAGCTGTACACATAAAAACATTTAAATGATATTATCGTATGTGTATTATTAACAAGATATCAATATTTCATTTTTAAATATCGCGGTCATCGTCAATACCGGTATATCGCGATACCCCTAGTACAATATCTGCATTTGAAGCCTGAGAAAAAGATTATTTTTTGGGAATTTACAGCCACAACTCCAATGTAACCACCATATAAGAGGACAAATATATAAAAACTTAACCAGTTTACACCTTTCTTGCCTGTAAATGGATTTATTTCTATACCCTGTTAACACTCAAAGAATAGTTTTCCATTCTTTTGTTTTAATTTGATTTCATCCCAATTCATAAACACCTGCAAATCTTGTTTAAGATCCTAAATCTCAACTCCTCTGTTATTTTTTGCATGGTTTAAAAACTTTCTCTGCTATTGTGTTGCAGGAAGATGCAGTGGAGATCCGGCCCATCCCCGACTGCCCCAAAGAGCACACTGGAGACCGCATCTTGATCCGATGCCAGGCCATCAAGTATGTCATGCATTTTCATGATACTGTAGGAGGGGGGATTTAAACAGCTGCCTTAAGTTGGACAAGAAACCAACAGTTAGCTGTGTTAAAGGGGAATTATTCCAACACCCCCTCGTTTATGAAAATGACCTTTTGCTGCGCAATTAACATACAGTACATTCTTGTTTGTCACATCTGATCATGACTTAAAAGTCTGAGTAGTTGTTTCAAAAAGGCTTGCAGTAGATGTGACGGACGGAGTGGAGGAGTGCTGTATGCAGTGGCTGTTGTTCTTCTCCAGAAAATCACCGTCCCTCCCTCTCTCTGTGGGATTTTGTCTCTTTCTCTTTTTTCTAACACACACACACACACATACACACACACAGAGTTTCTCTGCCTTTCACTCTTGATCTCATTCGTCTGTCTTGCAACCCATAAAACTGCCAAATATTTTGGTTGAACTCGTTGCTCAGCTTGCAGTGGTTTGGCAGCTTCACCCCCTATCCTTTAACCCTCAGTTCAAACATGTTATCACTTACTGCAGTACATTTTATACAACAATAATGTACAGGAATAGGAGAGAATAGGAAAAAATAGAATAGAATGTAAGTAGCCAACAGTAAAAAGGAAAAACAGAGTACTAATGTTGGGTGTGTGAAGTATTTGTCTCTCTTGCTGTTATTGAATTACTAATTTCCTTTTCCATCTTGGCTTCATAGGTTTGAGATTGACATTGAGCCCATATTTGCCACTATGGCCTTGTATGACCTGAAAGAGAAGAAAAAGGTAAGAAATCATTGCATCACAGTAGTCCTTACGATTTCTAATGTTGTCTTAATGTTATTTCTAATGTTTACTAAAAAACATGTTATGTCCTGGAAACGTGTGTGACATGTTCACCTTGCCACATACAGTACAAAGGTAGGACAAAAGTACATACCACCTACAATACAATAGCTGTGCAGTAAATGCTAGCTTGGTGAGGCTCATTATGTGGGTTTGTTGTGGAGACGGTCAGAGTGTCTCTCAGTTGGTGTTTGTGACTACTTGTGACCACAGGTCATGTGTTTTTGAGACTCTTCGTCACATTGTTTTGCAGTGTTTGTGATTGATGCAGCAACAATGGAAAATCACAACAAAGGTGTGTCTTATTAAAGGCTCTAACCATATAAGATTGTAACAAAATGGTATCAAAAATATTACAACCTGGTCTTCTAATACTGTGACAAACACCAGATACACAATGTTTCAGATGTTGTTTGTTTACATCAGTAATGCTTGTACACATTGGTGTAAATGGGCCAATATTTTAAGTCATAATCATTTTCTATTTGGTCTATAGATATCAATAAGACATACTGTATATGTCTGATGATTTAATAGGGGACAATTGCCATTTTCATAGGGGAGGTTCAAAGGCAATATTGTGGCCATAATTGGTAGTGTTGAAATGTAAGACATTGAACCCCAATTGTGTCTGAATGTGTGTGTGAACTGGTGTATGAGGGGCAAAAATAGAGAATGCCATGTTAAAGGGATTGTCCAGGTGTTTTGAAGTGGAGTTGTATGAGGTTCTTATCCATTAGTCAGTGTATTATGTGCAGTAGACAGAGAAGCATACAGGAGTTACCGCACAGGAGCAAAGCAATGTACTGCTGTGGACGGGGACAGCAACAAAACATATTTTAGACACCTAAAAGAAAGGCTCACCTGTTTCTCCGAGCTGGGGGCGTTCTGACTGCCGTCTACTGTAGGTAATACACTGACTATGGATAAGTACCTCATACAACTCCACTTCAAAACACCCGGACTATCCCTTTAAGTGTCAGTCACTGTGGGTGAAGGTTTATTTGTGGTAATGTAGCAAGAGGAAGCATCTCAAAAATCATGATGACAAATAGAGAAAAACTTCATTAACAGAAAGGAACACTGGCCACAAGTAAACCCTCACTAACACTGACTGAATGTCTCGGGAAATGTCTCGGGAAATTTCTCGGGAAATGTCTCGGGAAATTAAGTTAGTGACTTTAACATCACATCTACAATGACAGAATTTAGTCAAAACCTCTGATTGTCTCACCAGAAATCAAACATGATAGGTGTTGTATGAGCTTAAAAAACGGCATCAAACTGGCATGTACTGCATATCTAGTTTATTGCGTTTCCCTTGTTTCATGGTAGCCGTTGCATGTCATGTGCCTCCCATTGAAGCAGGGAGATCTCACAGTTCTCACAGTCAACGCGGCAGTGAGGGATCACTGTAATAATCTACAAGGTTTTACGTCACATCATCCTCACATGTTTATGCCTCTGGGGGTCGTCATGTTTTGGTTTTATAACTACTAATACTGCGCCGCTTTTTCCCAGTCAACCATTTTGAGCCATGGCTGTTTGCATGTTTTCTGTGGATTTACACAGCTGGATAGTTTTTTTTGGGAAGGGGAAGGATTTAGTTTGTACTTAAGTGCTCATGGATCTCTCGGATGAGAGAGGGTTTTAGCCACCGGCCTTCTTCTGAGCGCTGCCCAGCTGCTTTCCAGCTTGTCTGCAGGACTGACGGCTCTAAGATGGTCCTCAGGGTGAGATGGAGCAATTTAATGCCCCATATTTTTGAAAATGGACTCTACTGTTTATAAGCTGGTCTTGGGACAACACAAGCAGTATAAGCTTTGCGCCATATGGAATACTTTGCCTAAAGAGTGTACATCAAGAATATTTTCAGTTCTGCTTTTTATGGACGTCAGTCCATAAGAGCAGAGCTGAAGTGTCACCTTGTCACAGCGTATTTCACTTAAGATGAATCATTTTTATTAAATGTTAAACTGAAGAGTGTCCTTGTGGAGGTTAACACAACATCCTGCCTATCACATTGAGCAGAGACAGATCCAGGCTGTTAAAGAGCTATGAAATGTGTCTCTGTCTGAGTGAAGGAGGAACTGCCAGGCTTGTTTTATCAGTTAGATTTAATTGTAGTGGAACTGTGAAGCATTTGCTAGTGACCCATTTATCCCTGAACCCTTTCTCCAACTCTCTTTAGTACACTGCTTTCTTTTTCTCTGTTGCCTCAAGAGTGTTATGTTTTATTTTTCTGACACATTTCTGCTGCCTCTTTGCCTTATTTCCTCTCTGTTTCCCTGCATCTCTTACTGTTGTCTCTGTAGCTCGTGGGAATCGCGTTGCTCTGTTTGTGTTTGTTTTTTGTTCACATCATTTTTGTTGTTTCACATCTGCGGAATCTGCAGCAGATGTTCGTATAATTCCATATAATACTCTAGTTATTAATCATGCCTCTCTGGTCCATCAGCCAAGGTACAGACACAGGATTTGACCCAACAAGTGGCCTACTTATGATGTCAGATTCATGGATATGAACAGACAAATGTTTTAGAGTAGACATGCAAACACACAAATATGTTGTCACGGTAAAAAGAGTTATGAAATGTCAGCTTCTCTCCAGATTTACTGCAGACATCTTCTTCTTGTTATTCTTCTACAAGACCAGGCAAGCCTAGTGTTGCTGGACTGTGACTGCAGCCTGTTGAGACGACACAATGAGTGATCGGAACAAGTAAACCACAGCATTTTTTCATATATGCAGTGGATACTCTGCAATCAGTTAGCTACGTGTTTCGTGTCTGTTGTTTTGGTTGACAAGATATTTCTTACTCACTGAAGCAGCGACCTCAGTAAGCAGAATAACTGCAGATTCATGGAGCTGTATTGGAGAGTGTTTACAGGAAAGTAGCTGATGTACTGTAGGTCCAAAAATTTGTATGCACTTGGCTCTTTTTTGAATAGTTGTTAAAGAGTTCTTACAACACGCCACATCTGGCTTCACAGTTACTAAGTTGGCAACGCTGGGGTGGTCGAAAGTGTGCCGCATTAGAAAATGTTAAGCATTTGCTCTTAAACAATGTGTGTCAATCAGTCATAGTGATATGACCAACCGATTGATCGGGCCGATTAATGCTATTTTGAGATGATCGGCATCGGCAGATGCCTGCGCTCACGAGGCAGATTAACAAAAAATGTCAGCAGGCAGCCTTCTCAGTGCAGCTGCTGTGGAACGAAGTTAGCCAACACCAGGGAAGGCCACTAATCTAGCATTGTTTAATCATTTGTAATATATGTAAGTTTACACATTTTTGTTCTCTCTCAGAAACAAGGAGATACTATTTGCTTACAAATGCTGTTGTTAAGTACACTAAAACTCTTTTCTTTTTTCAATCAGTTTTTTTAAGTTTAGTTCAGTTTTTTGATTACCTGTAGACATTTATTTAGTTGATACATTTACATTTTTTTATTTAAAATAAGTGCACAAAGCATCTGAGTACAGAGAAAACAACAGTTTTAAATAAGTTTACATTTAAGTTCAGTAATTTTCTTAAATTTATTAAATTGATGTATTTTGGGCTGTCAAAGTTAATGCGATAATATTGCGTTAATGCAAATTAGTTTTAACGCCACTAATTTCTTTAACGCATTAACCCAACTTGCTATTTTTAGGTTGTAGCTCGGCTAAACCTGACACTAAATGTCATACTAACTTGTCGCGAAGGAGGCTAAATAACGTTCCAAACTTACGCTAAATTTTGCCGAGGAAAAACTGGCATGGCCATTTTCAAAGGGGTCCCTTGACGTCTGACCTCAAGATATGTGAATGAAAATGGGTTCTATGGGTACCAACGAGTCTCCCCTTTACAGACATGCCCACTTTATGATAATCACATGCAGTTTTGAGCAAGTCATAGTCAAGTCAGCACACTGACACACTGACAGCTGTTGTTGCCTGTTGGGCTGCAGTTTTCCATGTTATGATTTGAGCATAATTTTTTATGCTAAATGCAGTACCTGTGAGGGTTTCTGGACAATATTTGTCATTGTTTTGTGTTGTTAATTGATTTCCAATAATAAACATATACATACATTTGCATAAAGCTGTATATTTGCCCACTCCCTTGATAAGACTATTAAATACTTGACAAATCTCCCTTTAAGGTACATTTTGAACATATACAAAATGTGTGATTAATTTGCGATCAATCGCGATTAACTATGGACAATCATGCGATTAATCGTGATTAAATATTTTAATCGATTGACAGCCCTAATTTTATCAGATGCAAAGAAATAGAAGAAAAAGAAAAAAACATCGGCATTATATATCGCTCATCGGCTGCTCTGCTATCTAAATATCAGCATCGGCTATTGAAAAGCCCATATCCGCCGACCACAAGTCAGTCACACACACAGCCTCTGTAGTCTGACAAACATGTTAAAAAGGGCATTCTTCGTGTCATACTTAACAATATTCACTTGTCAAAGGCATCCTCCCTTTGACAAGTGAATATTGTTAAGTATGAATGTTAACTCGGTGAACACTTGCACTGTGTTCTGTTTCATAAGAATATGAAGCATAATGTGCTATTTAAGTCAGCTGGTTTTGATTATTGAGAAGCGATTTCTCTGATTCCAAGAAGTCATGTGTTAGTGAGAGGTGGACTCCTCCACAGCAGGCTTTTGAGAACTCTCACTCTTGTGGTAAGTGTGCCTCACGTTGACATGCCCGGGGTCATTTCCGTCACTAAATCTACGTAGTACTTTGGCTTTCTGCCTTGTTAGACCACTATTAATAAAATCAGAAAATCTAGAATACTTTTCTGAGTTTGTAATCTGATCCCAGTTACTGTCTTGAGGATTCCAGTTAACAAATCGAGCAGGTTTGGCTGCCTAGAAGTCTGCTTTGGTGTGGTCAGTGTAACGGAGGTCCTGTTGGACGAGCAGAATGAAGCAGAATGAAGGAGAGTGTTTAATGGCTTTCCAGTGAAAGGGATCACATGACACACACAGCAGGCCGGGCCGGGCCAGACCAGGATACATGGCTGTGTTCCTAGCCTGAGGTCATTAGGAAGGCGAGTAGAAGACAATGTAACGCTCCATAGGCCAGATTTTATTTTTGCAAATCTATGATTATAAGGTAAAGAAAAGATCACTCCCTAATTGTACATATTTTTCACTGTTTTTGTTTTTATTTTTCTCTGTTTGTGACACATCTTAAAATGCGGCATTTCAGACAAACATAAATGGATGTATGCATACAATATTTGAAACTCATTTTATGGAATTGTGTTTGATGCTAAATGTCAATCCTAATAAACCGTGGAGTGGACTGAACAGATGATATTCCAGGATCAATCTTTGGTTTTCATGAAACCAGGGTCCTGGAGCATTTTCTAAACTCTAATCTTTATTTGGAAATCATTGTTCCTGAGAGTGACGTTTTGTATTTGATTACACCCTGAAATTGATGTCAGTAAAAGATTCTATCAACAGAAGTAATCATGTATGTGCTTTTGGTAAAGAGATGGCTCTTTTGTCTCCCTCCAGATATCAGAGGACTTCTACTTTGATCTGAACTCAGAGCAGTTTAAAAACGTCTTGAGACCTCACACTCCACATGTGGATCAGTCTACCCTGGCCAGATCTGCCATCTTTTCTATCACCTACCCTGCCCCAGATATCTACCTGGTCATCAAGGTGATAATGAAATCCATAGCACCTATGAAAAAATTCTATGAAGAACAGTATGTCGCAGAAATAACAGGATTCCTCTGTTTTCCTCCTGGCTTTAAATAACTTAGTCCTCCTCCCAAATTGGTTTTAAATACCCTGTAATTCAGTTCAATGCTGTTTTTGTATCTCTTGCTCTTGCTGAATATATGACTTGTACCGCACCTTTGCCAACAAACTGTGGATTTTTTTATTTTGATTATGCTGAGCCGCTCTTGTGTCTGTTTTAGATTGAAAAGGTTCTCCAGCAGGGAGAGATCAGTGACTGTGCTGAACCCTACATTACACTGAAGGAATGTGACTCTTCAAAGGTAATGTGGCAGATCAATTATTATTTGTCACTAAGCAGTCGAACCGCAAAGAATATACTGCAGATTTAACCTTTTGCTGTCCTCATATAAACATTACTCTTAGCCTATGTCCCTAAAGTTGATTTTGCTTTGGTCTTTCAGAACAAGGACAAGCTTGAGAAGCTGCGAGGTCAGGCCGAGACGTTCTGCCAGAGGCTGGGTCGCCATCGCATGCCGCTTGCCTGGGCAACCGTTAATATTATGGAAGTTATCTCCACTGCTGCGATAGACCGCGATGTCACAGACTCTGACAGCTTAAGAGGAGGTGTGGTCTTGTGTGTGTTTGTCCAAATTTGGCCTGTCATGATAACTAATTTTGTTGGAAGATAGATTGTCCCAGACATAATTGCGATAAACATTATTATTGTCATTTTAATACCATTTTATGCCACTGATAATAATAATGAAAAAAATAATAATGTTAATATAATAGCATAATAATGCAAGTACACCCTTTAAAAGAGCAATGCATTTTTAATTCTTTAAGATATTCAAACATTGGAATTTGAATGTGAAAAAATATTAAATTATCCTGAATAAATAAAACAAAGTAAAACCACACAACCAAAACAACAAATAAAATGGACTCTCTGGCTCTGTTAACAAAAATGGGCAATGTCTGCACAAAGTCTTATAATGGTAAGTTAAACCCTGCTGTTTAATCTGGCATCATGTTAGCTAAAAGGTTTATATAAACAAACATGCATGTAAATACAACGGGCATTATCAAGGTCAGCAAAAATGATTGAGGTCATGTCCAAGTATCGTACGATGAGTTGATAACATAAAAATGATCAAGGTCATGTCCATATATTGTACAATAAGTTGATAACGTAAAAATGATTGAGGTCATGTCCATATATCGTACGATAAGTCGATAAAGTTAAAATGATCGAGGTCATGTCCATATATCGTACGATAAGTCGATAAAGTTAAAATGATCGAGGTCATGTCCATATATCGTACGATAAGTGAATAATGTGAAAATGGTCTAGGTCATGTCCATATATCGTACGATAAATCAATAACGTGAAGATGATCGAGGTCAAGTCCATATATTGTACGATAAGTCGATAAAGTAAAATGTTCGAGGTCATATCTATATATCGTACGATAAGTCGATAACGTTAAAATGATCAAGGTCATGTCCATATATCGTACGATAAGTCGATAAATGATCAAGGTCATGTCCATATATCGTGCGATACGTCGCTAATGTAAAAATCATCGAGATCATGTCTATATATCGTACGATAATTCGATAACCTAAAAATTATTGAGGTCATGTCCATATATCGTGCGATACGTCGATAATATAAAAATGATCGAGGTCATGTCCATATATCGTGCGATAAGTCGCTAACGTAAATGATCGAGTTCATGTCCCTATATCGTACGATAAGTCGATAATGTAAAAAGATCAAGTTTTTGTCCAAAGAAAGTACGATAAGTCAATATCCTAAAAAGATCAAGGTCATGTCCATATATCGCACGATAAGTCGATAACGTAAAATGATCGAGGTCATGTCCAAGTATCGTACGATAAGTCAATAGCGTAAAAAATGATCGAGGTCATGTCGATGTATCGTACAATAAGTCGATAACGTAAAAATGATCAAGGTCATGTCGATGTATCGTACGATAAGTCGATAACGTAAAAAATAATCAAAGTTTTGTCCAAATGTTGTACAATTATTCGATATAGTCATTATTGTGACAGGCCTAGTCATAATGAATGTCTTTATTTGTAATCACATATGTGTGCATTTCCATAGATTGTTTATAGCTGTGTGCGTATTTCTTTTTCTAGGTAAATCCAGCAGCATTGATCGGAGGGCACAGCTTCCCAGGAGGAATTCTGAACGTTTCAACACCATTGATGATCAGTTTTGCAACGTTTCTGCCTTCAAACCTGCTACCATCACTATCAGCACCATCTTCAAACAGGTCGGACAGCCAGCCAAACACAATGAGACTTATTATTTCCTTGAGATGCAAGATACAGACAGACAAGCATGTGGTGACAGCCTGACCTTGTCTCATTTTTTGATCAAACATGCCATTCCATCAGGTTCTAGTAATGTTTCTACCACAAAGCCATGACTTCGCTGTTAAAATCATCTCTATTATTTATCTTTGAAGGCTGCAATTAAATGTTTTTTTTTTATTCTAACATTATGTTGTGAGGCTTTATTTTGCTTCTTGTCACCCTGGCTTTTCAATGAAATCGGGGCGAAAAAAAACCCCTCAGTTGCTAACTGTGCGTGTGCGTGTGCGTGTGTGTGTGTGTGTGTCTCAGGAGGGAGATCGTTTGAGTGATGAGGATTTGCTCAAGTTCTTGTCTGAGATCAAGAAAACGTCCACTCCACAGAGGAGAGTCAAGACAATACCAGGTCATCTCTCTCATCATCTCTAAACACTCATTCAGAGATTTTATTGTATTTTTTAATTGAGAGAATCATTCTACATTTTTGGAATTAGGTTTATTTGCTTTCTTCAAGAAAGTTGGGAAGATTGATACCACTCTCAAGTCCATCTGTTACATATGAAGCTATAGCCGGTTAGCTTAGCTTAGCATAAAGACTGGACAAAGACTTTGTTTAATCTGGACAAAAAATCTAAGTGTAAAAACAATATTTTGTGGTTTTTACGGAAGGTTATTTGCCGGAGAATTTCTTAAATAAGTGCAATAACTTCTTGTCGTCACCATGATGTTGCCAGGCAGCCAGCAAATACTCCAGGAAGTTACTGCACCTGGCCCATGGATGTATAAAGAGAACTGGATACAGCGTCAGAGGCCGGGCCCTGTTCATACCTATGAAAGATGCCAAGGGGCGCATGAAGCAAAAAAAGTTTGACATCTTACTGAGTATAAAATTATCCGTATCTTCCGGCAGTCTTCGGCATCCATTGGGCCCATAGAGCAGGCGCAGAAGCGTTTCCTTTAACCCCGCCTCCCAGCCCTCGGTCCAGCCTCGGTCTGGGTCTCATTCACATGAACAGAGGAAGGAAAATAACTCTGGATTCGGCTGTTAGTGCATTTTACAACTTTTAGGACCTAATGATTTACAGTATGATGTTGATTCACCTCAAAAAAAAATTTCACTAATTTACAGACGTCTCTTTACCAATGTAAGTCTATGGGAAAAAGTATTTTTGGCCCAATGGCATTACATGACTTACCAAGAAGTTGTAATTCCTGGGGGGCTTGGCCTGGCCAAGAAATAGCCCAGCACATAACGCCCCGTAAACCACAACGTGTCATTTTTACACTTTTGTTTTTGTACAAATTAAACAAACGAGATATGAAGTGTTAATCAGTGAGCTTAAGGAGGTGCTGGGAGGTGGATTTAGTTACCTTTGGACAGAGCCAGGCTAGCTTTTGGCCCCCTGTTTCTGCTCTTTATGCTAGACTAAGCTAATCAGCTGCTGCTTGTATCTTCATACTTAACGGACATTGGATTGGTATTGATCATCACAACTTACTCTCGGCAAGAAAGGAAATTTTTTCCCAATTGTAGAACTATTCCTTTAGAGTTTGGTTTGATTTTTATCAGTATGTGTCTTGCTTGTGTATTGATGAGTTATGAAAAGAATTCAAATGACATGACGTGATATCATATGATATGTGCAGTATACTGTGTATGCAGGTCACCGATTCGTGGATTTGACTTATTTTTGTGTCTTCCAGGTTCCATAAAACTGGACATGTCTCCAGTCCACGACACGCCACTGGCATGTTTGTCCACTGAGCTCATCCCTCTGATACCTGTGGCTGAGAAGAACATTCGGCCAATCAAAGAGGTGCTGGAGTTCCCATCCAGCGAAGTTTATGTCCCCCACAACATTTACAGGTGCTTAAAAATGCGTAATATATAACTGAATGATCACACACTCCTTGTTACACATTGGGAAATGAGATATTGTGTACTACTATCTAAATAGATATGGCATTTCCTTATCCAAAGCCACTCAACACAGTGGAAGGAAGGAAACAAGTCATTTTTCTATTTTTCTAAACAAAATGTAATACTTTGTAATACATTTTTTGTGAGTCTAGCAAGTAGATCGTCAGAGTGAATGGAACCCGCTTATACAAAACTTCCTCAGCTGGTTGAAATACAAACAAGCTTTTGAAAAACAAATGATTCGTAGTTGAGGTGTAAACAGGTTTGTTTCTCTGAAAGGCCAGAGGCAACAAGAACAGTCATGCTGTACTCATCTCTCAAGAGCTGACGCCGCTTTGCTCTTTTTAGTTTAGTGCCTATTTTTAGGCCTCTCCATCCAGCCTACCTGTGAAATTGCCTCATAGTGGCAACAATAAGGAGGCAGCCTGTGTGAGCAGACGTTTAAACAAACACTAAAATGGTTTCGCTTGTAACGAAACATTAGTAACGTCGTGTGAACAAGTCCCCTGCATGGTAATTGTATGCTGACTTTGTCTGAGCATTTGTTCAGGGGAAGTTGCGGTATTTCCCTGTATTCCAGGTTTCTACAGATTACAGTGTTGTATTACAGTAAAACCACAGGTCACAGTAAATTACTGGTTGTCTGGACTTTTGTCATGACCAAGATGTTGCTGCACTGATAGTGCCATCTAGTGATGTATATGGAAACTGCTTCATTTTATATATAGAAGATTTTTGCATGATTTTTTTAATGTATCAATTAAACATGAAGTCTACTTGGCGTTCTTTCTCTCCCTGTGTCAATATAGGAACCTGCTCTACATCTACCCCCAGAGGCTAAACTTTGTCAACAGGCTTACATCAGTGAGAAACATCACCATCAAAATGCAATTCATGAGCGGAGAGGACCCAGCCTGCTCTCTGCCTGTGAGTGCTGCTGTTTTAAGTCTGTGATCTCACAGCACTATTATTACAGTGAAATTAGTTCGTCTTGATCATTCCACTAGATTTGCTCATGGACGTGTTTGCATTGCGTAATTGAATTATTATAACATCAGTAAATACATACACAAACAAATACCCCCCTCCATATTTACCGTCCCTACCTGCCTTTCCCCTGTCCTGTGCACGAGCACGTTTGCTCGGTCCGAGCCACTTTGTTAACAGAGCCAAAGCTGTGTATGAACAACGTATTTTTTTTTTCCATCACACACACAGAACGGACAGCTAGCGGACCGTGAGGAGATATTCGCTGCATTTGACAAAAAGTGTATTGGATTAGAATCACTCATTGCACCTTTTAAAGAATAGTTTCTCATTTGTTCAAGTTAGTTTTATTTGGTCAATAGTCAGGTGTCCATATCGAGAGGCGAAGTCCCTCCCCTTCCGGTGGACCCCATGGGGCCTTATTTCGGAAAAAATACGTATGGTCGTCAACGGCGAGAGACAAATATTTTTTTGATCCCGTTTGAATTGCGCCATGAATCACACATACAGTTTGATGTTTATCAATGTGTGTGTAACCGCTCAGTGAACTACATCTCTCATCCTGCACAATGTACATCACCAACATGGCTGTTACCATGACTAGCTAGCTTTTTAACTTAGCTACATTCCGCGCAAAAATGAAATATTATCTTACCTGATGTGTTTCATCCAACGACTCTTTTTATCAGCCAGGAAGCAAAAGAACGAGCAAGACCAGTTGCTTGCGTGAGTACATCCCAGTACAGAACACACAGGCATCGTAGCTTCAGCAAGAGAGACGTCACTTGCACGACTTTTGGTTGTGTTATCTGTTTTCACAGTCTTACGTTTTTACGACATTTGTAAAATGATCTTTTAAATTGACTAACATCATATGCGTGATTCATGGCGCAATTCAAACAGGATCAAAAAATGACTGTCTCTCGCCGCTGACTACCGTACATGTTTTTTTTCGAAATAAGGTCCCATGGTGGTCCAACGGAAGGGGCGGGACTTCCCCTCTCTATGAACATTGAAAAAGTTTTTGCTTGCTGTAATTAGTCCTCCTATTCATATTGACCATTAAGAGATGACCACCTAATGTGCTTTCAACGCAAGTGATGCGGAACAAAGTCCACAGTCGTCGTTTTGTGCCAAAAAAGTATTCAAAAGTTTATCTGAAGTTTATCTTGTACCTTTAATTTGTGTTTTTTCCCCCTGTCCATTCTCAGGTCATTTTTGGGAAATCAAGTGGCCCTGAATTTTTAGAGGAAGTCTACACCCCTGTCACCTACCATAACAAGCAAGTACACATTATTGAGTTACATTATACTGTTTGTGATAGCTTCTTTTCGTCATTTAAACAGTCTGTCTTATTTTCTCTCTCTGACTTCTCTTGTGGTTTCCCCTGTTGTCTCATCTCTCCCCCTCCATCCTCACCCATCCCTCTTCTCCCCTGTGTTGCTTCCTTTGTTACTCCCTACTTCCCTATCATCAGGTCCCCAGACTTCTATGAGGAAGTGAAGCTGGCTCTTCCAGCCCGTCTGACAGAGAGACATCACTTGCTGTTCACCTTCTACCACATCAGCTGCCAGCAGAAACAGAACCAGAGTGGCAGCTGTGAGACGCTCATTGGATATTCTGTGAGATTTTGTCCTTTACTACTCAATCATATTTCTAAATGTACAAAAGTGCTAGCATGCTAATATTAGCATTTACCACGAAGCATTGCTCTGCCTAATTACATCCTGGATTACATGGCTGGAGACTCTAACACAGAAGCAAAAAATGTTTTTGTAAGCAAACCCACAAATCAAACAAGATGCTGCAGCATATGAATTAATTTAATATTGAATACAAGTTCATTTTCTTTTCCTAAACTGACAACGTAGAACATTATCTGATGTTTAAAGTGTATATAGCTTACATTCTTATTGTTCACTTTTCATCTAGTGGCTGCCCATGTTGAATAATGACCGACTGCAGACTGGTCAGTTCTGTCTGCCCATTCTCTTGGAGCGACTACCTGCCAACTATTCACTGCACACGCCTGAGGTATACACATCTGTTATTTATATACATTTAACATTTATGTTTACATTTTAGACATACATTCTTCATGTCCGTAGCTATGGAGGACGGAACCTGCGAAAATCAAAAATAAATGAACAAATAATCTTGATAAATAAATAAATAAATAAATAAAAATGTAGCAAAAATAATATTAAAAATAAATCTAGCCATTAATTAATTGATAAAATGTGACATAAATTGATATTTTTGTTTTAATTTGCTTCTTTGTATTACTGACCTTATTTATTTACTCTTCTGTTTAATTTTAAAATGTATTTATTTATTTTTGCAATTGTTTTTTTAATTTATTTTATATTTATTTTTAAATGTATGTATGTTTTTATGTATGTAATTATTTAGGCACGATTATCTCTTTGCATTTCACCCCTTATTTATTTCCTAAACTTATTTATTTTTGTATTCTTTTTTTTATACATTTCTTTGCACATTTCTTTTTACATCTCTTTATGCATTTCTGCCTCATTATGCAAATGAAGGGCTGATTAAGCAAATTAAAACAGAAATATCAACTTATGTCACATTTTATCAATTAATTAATGATAATTAAATATTTTTCTACATTTAATGACATATTTATTTATTTATTTAGTCATTTATTTTTTATTTGTTGATTTTGGCAGGTTCCGTCCTCCATACTGTACATATCATGCTACTGTATGTAAAGGATCAAAAAATGCTTAGAAGGCTATAGACATATGAAAGACTGAACACCGACATGGAAGACACACGGTTATATTTCCTGTGTCTTTGTTGTGTAGAAACTTCCTGCTCAGAACCCTCCGGTCAAGTGGATGGAGAATCACAAAGGGCTTTTCAACCTCGAGGTCCAGGCCGTGTCGTCTGTACACACACAGGTGAGTGGTTGCACAAACAAACACAAACACAAACACAACAGCAGTGGTGGAAGAATTACTCAGATCCTTTACCTAAGTAAAAGTAGAAATACCACAGTCTAAAAATACTCCATTACAAGTAAAAGTCCTGAATTCAAAATGTTACTTAAGTAAAAGTACAAAAGTATTAGCATAAAAATATACTTAAAGTACCAAAAGTAAAAGTACTCATTATGCAGAATGGTTTCTTGTGTGCTACATTACTATAAAATATTATATTCTGTTTTTATCACTAAGGACTACATATAAGAGCATTTTAATATTGTGGTTTGTCAATGTGGAACCAAGGTACTTTGTATACTATGGGCTAGATTAGTAGCCCTGCACCATATAATAGAAGCGTATGTTTTTTTTAAAATGTAAATAGAAACTAGTAACTATACGTTTTACTATACAAATATAGTGGAGTAAAAAGTACAATGTTTCCCTCTGTAATGTAGTGGATTAGAAGTATAAAGTAGCATAAAATGGAACTACTCAAGTAAAGTACAAGTATGTCAAAATTATACCGTACTTGAGTAAAAGTACTTAGTTACATTCCACCACTGCACAACAACACAGCAACTGTCTTTTTTTGCTTACCCTCTCTTCTCTTGTTATCATCAATGCACTTACTAAACTCTGCTGTAGTAAGACATCCACCCTGGAGCATTATATGCACCCTGTCTTCTTACACTTGTTTCTACGTCTGTCTCTTTCATTGTCCTACTTCCGGTACAAGTACCACACTGTAACAAATCCTCCCTTTTCTGTACCAGGACAACCACCTGGAGCGTTTCTTCACCCTCTGCCACGCCCTGGAGGGTGGAGCTACGTTCCCGCTGCGGGTCAGGGATGAGAAGATTCCTGAGAACAAGCTAGAGCACGAGCTGAAGCTCAGCATCATCTCCCTTTCCTCCTCCAGTTTAGAACCTCTGGTCCTCTTCCTCCATCTGGTGCTGGATAAACTCTTCACCCTCATCATGCAGCCCATGGTCATCGCTGGCCAGACCGGTGAGGAGTTAGCTTGACTCAAACAACTGAGTAAAGTCACTGTTGTTGCAGAGAATTTGCAACTCACGCACTTTGGGAAATTCCTAGTTGTTACACATGGTGCTGATTTTTTTTTTTTAATTATTAAGTAATTGAGTAGAAAATGAATTGAAATTCGTTGAAATTATAATAATCATCATGATCATAAAAAAGAAAAAGCATAGCTTTATAATAAAATAAATACTAACAAATTAATAGGTAGATGATTGTGAGACAGTACTAGAAGGAGGGGCTATAGCAGTGTTTCCCAAATGTTTTTGAAATGACAAACCACTGCGACCCAATTCACAATAGGCTATAAATCATGAGAAGAGCGAATTTGTGCGTAAATGAACATTCCATTGCCATTTCTGCATCACCTCATATTATCTTCAATAGGTAAAGCAACCATTTTTAAGAGATATACATTACGATATTTATTGACTAAATAATCAACCAATTAGCAATGAGAGTCAGAAGATGAACTAGTAAAAGTTGTCTCAATTTAATGAAAATTGAGATCAAAATAGTTGCAGATACGTTTTCTGTTGATCAACTACTTTTAATCAACTAATCGCTTTAGCGCTAATTGAATGCTTGTAATATGCAGTATAATGTAATTCAGTTTTTAAGACCAAGGAACGATAGCGTTATTATTTGTCTTTTATATATTATAATAATAATAATAATTAATATCATTTATAATATTTTGGATGATATTCTGTCTCATTGGATTATTGATATTATAGCTCTAACATTTTTGCGTGCATGTTTATGTCTGTGTCCTACAGCCAATCTGGCCCAGATAGCCTTCGAATCAGTGGTGTCTATTGTCAACAGTCTTCATAACAGTCAGGAGCTGATCAGGGATCAGCAGGGTAGGAACAGCCTCTTGGCGACCTACCTTTACTGGGTGTTTCGTCTGCCTGATCCCCCTCGAGACACGCAGAATCCAGGTAATGATTTATAAGTATGACTTTGCTTACTTTTTGTACGTTTTCCTTTGATTACATTTGCTGCGATTGATCTTTTTTGTGTATCCATTGGCCTGTGTTCAGATTCAGGGAGTATACCATCTGCAGAGAGCCGTTACAGCACCATGGGTCGGGCCACAGCAGCCACAGTCGGCTCCATGCTTCTCCAATCCAGAATTCGCAGCAGCAGCAACCCTGACATCCCCGCTCCACACTCCTCTGATGAAGATGCTGAGGTCAAAAGCATCCTCTCTGCCAAGGTACAGAGGGTTTGCCCTAACCAAATCTCCCGAAATCTCTCTGTAAGACCTTACAAAACCTTCATTTGCAGTGAATTCAAAGAAAGGATTTTAGTGTCACATACTGTAAATTAAGCTCAGTATTGGAAGTTTTCTAACTCCAGAAAGAGACTGCTACATAATATCCATGTACTCTTAGCATGGATTTAAAAAGTGTGTGATATAAACCTTTCAAAAATTGTCCCAGATTTTCAATGAAAGTCCACATTTCTCCAGGCCAATGTATGGTTTTATATATTTGACAAACTATGTACACACACACATTGCAGTATGTAAATATCCCAGCATGCTTGCTCATACACACAAAACAGTCATTTGCTATTTGTCCCTACAGTACATTAGGTATTCTAATAGGCCACAAGACGCCCACTCTAATGAACGCATCCATCACATTCAATGCGATGGAACCTGTGTGTTTCTGTCTGCAGGGCCACAACAACCCAGGCAGCCGCATGTCCACCATTCTGGACTTGAACAACCACCAGAACTCCACAGGAAGCACCAGACCCTCCAACAGAAAGGTAAAAAAGTTCTCCCTTCCTTTTTCCCACCATCATGTTATGTGAGATAATACAACGCAGGTTCCTGATTAAAGTTTGGAGCACCTTTTTTTATTTAACCTTTATTTAAACAGGTAATCTCATTGGGACACAAGGTCTCGTTCTCAAGAGATAAGACACAACAGCAATACGACACAAAGTTACAGACAGACAGGACATTCATACAATGACAAAATAGAACACAAATCATAAAGGTGATGTATCAAAGTGCCAAAGTCAAAAAGTGCTAAACCCCCAAGGATGCTCTCTCCAGATTTCTTAAAAATATTTGTATATTAATGAGAAATTATTAAATATTAATTAATGTATTCTATCCAACTAAGACTTACTCACAAATTGTAAAGCTGGGCGCTTACCGACAAACTTAGCCATTTATCCGTTTGTTCTACACTAACCGGTAACTTGATCGCTGACGACACAGAGATACCACGTGATACCAACGTCGTCATACTACTGGCTCGCAAGCCTTGTTAGAAGTCGGAATATCTTCCACAGCGACAAACAAAACATTAATTTTGGCCCCCGTCAAAATTTTAAAAATGCTTAATTAACAATCATAATAATTGCTTTTAGGAAAAGCGTTAATTAAAGCTCTGTGGCTATCTATCTATATATATATATATATATATTTATAATTTGTCTACATAAAAATGTTGTCAATAAGACCTTTAACCTTTAAAATATTAATAAAGCTGAAAACTTCTGTACTGTGGTCTAATATAGCCAAGTTATGGCAGAGATTTAGAATAGATGATTGAGTCCCAATGATTTAAATTGACACATGCCTTTTTTCTAACTAAGTTTTTGTTGTTGTTGTAGTATAATATGGTAATAAATTATTTTTTAGGATGGATTTAGCCTGTAATGCTTAAATAATCACTGTTTAGATTCATACCGTTCATTTACAATGTGGAGACACTATATTGACCTAGGAATAATTTAACTAAATAATGATATTAGTAGCATAACTGGTTGTGTTTACTTTATATCGCTAATCATTAAAGGACATTAGAAAGTGTTTCTTGTCTTAGATTTAACCTAAAAAAGAAAAATTCTCAGGAGAATTCTACTTGTTACTGTCAGTGTTATGCATGTATTCATCAGTACTCAGACTTTAAACATCTAAACTGCTCAGTTTAATACGAAGAGCTTTCCATCACCAGTTCCCTCTGGTTACCACCAGGTGGCAGTGTGACACTGAGAACACCGGCACTGTGGTTGTTTGGGTTTTGGTCAGCATTTTTTCCTGGTGAAAGCTCAGCCAGTATTTCAAAATGAATTCATATTGATATTCAGTATAATACTTGCAGATGCTCTACTTAATAAAATATTCTTTATTCCATTAGCTACCAAAGAGAGACTGCTGCTTCTCACCACAGTGTGTGTATTTTCTCTCTTGCAGCAGTTTCATGAGGAGTTGGCCCTGCAGATGGTCGTCAGCACCGGGGTCTGCAGAGAGAACGCATATAAATACGCCTGGTTCTTCTTTGAGCTGCTGGTCAGTGTGCTTTTTTATAAATTTACAGAGGGTGGTTTTTGATAGACACTGAGAAAAAGTAAGGACTGCTTAGGGTGTTAATGATAAATGGATGAAGTAATAAAAATGACTCACACTAAACAATACATAACCTTGTGGCCGCACACCTTAAAAGATAAATGATGCTTTTATTGTGTGGTGAACAAAAGGGCATTTTGAAATCACTGTAGTCTGTAATTTATCAAGCCGCTTGACAATTTATCACTCTTTTGGAGTTTTGGAAGTGTATCATCACTCACATTCGCTCTGATCCCTTCAGTTCATCTCACTTATTTATGTTTCTTCCGTCAATAAGTTCACTAAAGGATGCTCACTTTAATTAATAAAAGACATCTTTTTTTAATTTGAATGAAAAATGAGGATAGGAGGTGACGATAGATAATGAGACGTCGCTCTTTTATTATCAGGTCACCAGGTTTTTATCGAATTAGCTTCACATCTTTCGGGTTACTTGACAAATTATTGATTTGCATGCACATTCATCTCTCTTGCTATCAATTAACATGCATCTCCATGCGTTTCCCTCTTTTGTTTTCATCTGATGATTCACATTTGTTATGTGTGTGTTGATGTGTGATTGCTCAAACAGGTGAAAAGCATGGCTCAGCATGTGTCTCATCTCGAAAAGCACAGCGTCCCTCGGAGGAGCCGCTTCTCTGACCGATTTAAAGATGACATCACCACCATTGTCGCTGTGGTTACGGCTGAAATTGGGTTCATCCTCGTCAAACAACAAAAGGTGAGGAATAAAATGATGATGACAATACATTTTACTCATCAATATTTCAGTGTAACGTAGTCCACCCCACTGCATCTGTGTTCCTTCTGTTCTCCTGGGTTGGCTAGAAGCAGTTTCAGCCTCGGTGTACATGTTGCCAGTGTCCTCCAAACAACAGGGAGTTAGAAGTGCTAATTATATTTGCCTCTGTGGTATCAAAAGCTCAGCTTTCGCAGCTAGATGCTTGGCGAGATCCACTCAGTGCAGCTTACTGATTGCTGTTTGTTGATTGTTGTTGTTTTAGGAAGTAGAGCAAGCAGAGAAAGTCAACATCAGCCTGGCCTTCTTCCTCTACGACCTGCTGTCTCTCATGGACCGAGGATTTGTTTTTCAGCTGGTGAAAAACTACTGCAACCAGGTAGAATAACACCGATTACAAACCAACATCATTTAATATGTGTCTTTAAATACATTAATTCAGTAAGTGTATGTTAGATTCTGAAAGAAAAGGCATCCATATAGAGTACACAGGTGTGGAGTTTTGAGACTATTTTCACATCTCCAGCTTTAACAGATCCACAAATGCATGCTGCGTTTAAGTACTGATGGAAAACTGGGAGATCTGGCTTTTCGGTGAAATTGTGTGTAATTTCAAAGTGGGAAAGATGTTTCTCTAAATAGACAGAATAGTTTGTCACCCCTCGATTAGAACTCATACATTTACCAACCACATACTCAATACAGTAGCCTATAAATGTAAATATATGGTATAAATAAGCTACTGCTGCTAGGTGGTGGACTTGTTCTTCTGCAGACAGGTGAGAACGCCATTGCGGGACATCCCGGTGGCTCATCCTCTGAAATGAGAAATGTTATAAGCCAAACCACCCGTTGTAAGCAAAACATTTGTTTATTTGTGTGTAGATTGGAACACGCATTTGCAAGTACCTAAAATTACGCACAAATCATTGTACACATTTGTAAATCTTATTTTTTATTTGTAGATCATGTAATACACAGTTGTGACCATTTTGAGACTAATTTCACTCCATACTTCCATGAGCATTAATATGTGTGGAAACGGTTTCCACAACATTGTATTTACCTTCTGTATATGCTTTGAAGTATTCTCATGTATTAATTGATTATTTTTTGCTCTATTTCCCTTCTAGATGGCAGCTAAGAGTATGTCAATGCCAACATTGATCGGCATGCGTCTGGAGTTCCTGCGAATCCTGTGCAGTCATGAGCACTACCTCAACCTGAGCCTCTTCTTCAGCAGCCCTGCCTCCGCCCCCGCCTCACCATGTCCATCTATCTCCTCACAGGTCTGCCCACTCGTCAGTCAAAAGTTGCACTTATGTATGCACGTAATACAGCCGTTTGTTTCATCGTTGTTTATTTCAGTTTATTAATACAGCTGCAATAAATGAGCAGTGTAAATGTTTGAGCCTTCATGCTTTTACATTTGCCATTTAAGAGAAAACTAGGAAAATACAAATACAAGGAGTTCTAAGGAGAATTAAAAAGGGGAGTTTGGGGAGTCATTAGATAGAGTAGATGAGATTAGATGGGATTCAGTTTAAGAGAGCTGTTTAAAAAGTACTTTGCTTTGCCTTAAGGAAAGATCCTACCCTATTTCATTGTGTCTGTCACCCCTTCATTTCGTCTCTCCATTCAGAGTTCCAGCTCGTGTAGTTTCCAGGAGCAGCAGAGGATCTTGGGGCTGTTTGAGCTTTCTCAGGAATTCAAGCAGCAGCACTACCTCACCGGTCTGCTGCTCACAGAGCTCAGTGCCGCCCTGGACATGGAGTCAGAGGGGTATGGAAACATAGACACCTTCATGATGTTACCTCCTTATTACCTTGTTATTACAAAGCTGCAATGCATGTAAAGTTATATCCGCTCTCTTTTAAAGCACAAATTAAAGAAAATTACAGATTCAGGCATGTTTGCTCACTAGGGGTGTAAGAAAATATCGATTCACATAAGTATCGCGATATTATGTTGTGCGATACTGTATCGATTCTCCAAAACACTGTATCGATTTTAAATTAACCTCTTAAATTCTTAGTAATTTTAGTTACTGGCATCATATGAAACTAGAAAACCGAGACTATAGACTAAACCTACAATCCATTGGCACCAACCATCTCATACTAGCTTGTCACGAAGGAGGCTAAATAGCTCTCTAAACTTATGCTAAATTTTGGCGAGGAAAAACTGGCATGGCCATTTTTAAAGGGGTCCCTTGACCTCTGACCTCAAGATATGTGAATGAAAATGGGTTCTGTGGGTACCTACGAGTCTCCCCTTTACAGACATGCCCACTTTATGATAATCACATGCAGTTTTGGGGCAAAAACCATGCAGTTTTTGAACGCAGTATAAATGTGTTATTTTAGCCTATTCTAAAATTGTTTATTTCCGGTGTGTTCTTTCTACTATGACAGTTTTCCTAAAATGAAATTTTAAAAAAAATCGCAATATATCGCCTTGCTTACAGTATCGCAATATATCACAATGTATTGACTCGTTACCCCTGTATCATGATACGTATCGCCAATACACAGCCCTATTGCTCACACATATTTTGAATAAATGCTTTGATATGGACACATATTAATATATAAAACAACATCAAAACGTGCCATAGCATGTGTATAACCTCTGTAAGTACTTGAATCCTGTATACTTGTAATATCATTGGTGGATTCAATAAAGCCTTTAAAACATGTATGTGTGTGTTCACAGGGGAAAGGTCCAGAGAAAGTCCATCAATGCCATCTACAGCCTGCTGTGCTCCCATGATCTTGACCATCGTTGTAATAAACCTGAGGTGAGAGCCAAGGTGGCTGCTCTCTACCTCTCCCTGGTGGGGATCATCATTGACTCCACCAACTATCTGGACTTCACTGGTATATATACACACAAACACACAAGAGATCTGAGACATAAATATCATAGCGCTCATTCAATTACATGCACTTGAAGTCCTTTTTCATCCATGAAGTTAAGTCATCTTGTTATTTCTCCCATAGACACATATATTACATACTGTATTATCCATGGTAGATTAACACTCAAAAGTTGCAATTTGCAACCATAAGACCTCAATATTGTGCGTATAGTTGTACACAAACAAAGAATTGGTGATATGGTCAACTTGCTGCCTCTCAGAGAAGCCTATTTTATTTACACAGTGGAATTGATCCTTTGCCCTTACTGAAGAGCTCAGTTGATCAGTTTCCTCTAATTATCAATATATAATACCCACTGTTTTGTACAGAAGCACTGAGAGGCAAGTGATGTATTTTTATAAATTTTTTGTCTGGATAATTTTTCTGTGTTTGTTGTTGTAATACTCATTTTGGCCACAAGAGGCTGAAGTGCACCACTATCATGTTCTAAATAGGACTAAAGGCAATTTCTCCATGCTAAACACAATGTACATATGTTCTGTGTTAGCAAGTTGTGTGTTCACAAGTTATGTAAATAACAATCTCTGAAGCCATCGGCTATCGGTCTGACGACGGATAAGCCTCTTTTGCTATAATGTTTACTTGCATTCAACAAAAGCCTGCTCAAACGTGGTTGGTCAATACTGCTCGGACTACAAACGGAAACCATAACACTTCTGATGCCAAAATCTTGTCCCATTGCCTACTGATTCTACATGTGAAGGCATAATCTGTTTACAGAGGTTATGTAAATTACCTGGAAGAAAACATGAATGCTACTTAATGCCCTATTTAGATGGCAGCTCCCGTATCCGGGATATTTTGGCTTCAGTTTTGTGCAGTGGGAGGAAGTGGAGATGTGTCGTCCATCTATATATACAGTCTATGGTTTTCACAGATGGAAAAAAGAAGTAACTTAGAAAAATTATCCTGGCAAAACCTTTTTTTTCACCTGTTTTTAAGTCATAAACACAGGAGAGAAAACAATTTAGATCAGACTTAGAAAATGGATCACCGGAATTTTTTTTCTCACTACCTCTCAGGGCTTCCATAGTTTTGTAACTGTATTTTGTACAAGTTTTATTTGATCTACCAGTATTTTAACTATATTTCTTTGTTATGTATTGTGTGGTATGTAGTAGTTCATCAAGCTTGTGTTAGTGCTTGATTCCTAAATCTAATTCAACTCTAATAAAGAGAAAAGTAGTTTCAAAAGTTTTGCACAGTAAAGGCTGTAATTTAAATCCTGAGTGCTCCAGTCCTCTCTTCTTCTGCATATTTGACCCCTGTTTGTCTCTGTAGTTTCTGACACGCGCGGCGGGAAAAACAAGACGGGCGGACCTGAGGATGACCTTGAAAATGTCCCACCCATCAATCAGTCTGTTGCCATGGCGATTGCCGGGAACCCCTTCAACACGCTGGGACGGAATGCTCTCGTTTCCATGGCATCCATGGTAAAATTCTGTAATAATTTCTTAATGTTGAGATGATAACTGGGTGTAGTGTGCTTTCCATTATTTTTAAAAGTTCAAAAGTGCATGTACGTGTGATTGTAGCTGTGAGTATTCTGCCTCCTAACAGGTGAGCTGTGCTATGAAGTAGATTGATTAGCTGTCAGAGCCACACACACACTTCATCCATCCTGAAAAATCACACACACACACACTCACACACACACATCTGCGGGAGATGGTTTATGGGAAGGCATTGCCATCATAAGTGAACAGGGCCGCTCTCCCTGACAAACACATCCATCAAGTGTAGCTACAGCAACAACACAGGCACTAAAACTGAACGCTGCCATTCTCTCTCTCACCTTTCTCTGCCTCTTTCCCAGAGATGAATCAGTCCCTTGTATGTCGTTACATGAAATACTGTTGTGGAAAAACTGATTTTCACACAACTGAGCCATCGGCCTGGTATCCATCACAAATCCAAACACGGTGCTTGTTCCACATTTTCAGGCAGTTCCTCTTCAAACAATGTTAGCAACAGCAATGTTTTTTTTTTTTTTTACATGAAGCACATTTTCAAATAAACAAGTGATGTTTTTGATTATAAGCTAGAAATATTTGACGTTGGTTCTGGTGAGCTTCACTCAGTTCTGCTGTGAAACAGAGACCTGGAAACCAGGTTCTTGGTGGGACACCTAGAGCACTAGGAGGTTAATGGCTACATTTATCAAAGCTGCCACACAGTGAAGCAGCAGTAGCCCTCTATAGTAGCGATTCATCATCACACGAATGAAGGTAAATTAATCTGCAGTAGATTTAACGCCTATTAAGATGGTGGAAGAGAACCATACTTCACTCAGAGTGGGAAGAAGTGGCCAGCCATGTTTGTGGTTTAGAGAAGCTTGTGAATGATACACCGTTAGTTTGTTATAGACACTGTTATGATTCAATGGGTAGAGCAGGAGACCACCACTGACAGTGTTATGGGTGTGTTTCTTAGTGAGGGTGAGCTATGATAGAAATATATGAAGTCATTGTGCTGTGAAGCAGTGGTTCCCAACCTTTTTCCTGTGAGGGACCCCTTTTCTATCATTGAGTAAACTGACGACCCCTGACTTAGTGACATTTTATGGATATTTCATATTATATTCATTGCATAACAGTACAAAACAACTGATAAACTGTACAATTAACCCAAATAGTGAACTCAATAACTGCAGGAAGTTTGTGTAAAACGAGCTATTGGGGTGAATTTTAAGCTGATTATTTCCTGTGAAAATTGCATCAGAGATGAGTTTTCTTGTTAATTTTTAGGAACTTTTAATACAAATCTATGTATTATGGTTTTATTTTTTAATTTTTAACAACCGTTCATACTTAATAAGCTTCTTTTCTGACAAATCCAGTGTTTTCTTCTCCCTGATGCTTGGCCATTGTTCTATTAGCTGTTGTTATTTTAACGGCGTACTTTTCAAATTTTTTTATTTATATCTTACATAATAATCCAAACTTTTAGTTTTCTTCACAGAAGTGGATGAATTGCTGAGATTTAGGCCAACTGTATATTTAAAAAGTAGTCTTACACCCCTTAAAATCAGGCTTTGCGACCCCCCCCCCCATGAATCTTTGGCCACCCCTAATGGGGGTCGGGACCCCCAGGTTGGGAACCAATGCTGTAAAGCATTCCCCTGACTATTTGTTACGTTATAAAATACATTGCATACCATTAAAGGACGTCTACACAGATTTTTTATTTTTTTTTACCTGTGAACACACTGGAATCCTGTTTTGTATGCATCCCTAGGTAATTTCTCGATTTCTCAGTAATTCCTCAGGCTGCACATACAGCAGATGCATGTATGGACGTTTGTGTGTATGTTTCTAAGTGAGTGCAGGTGCTCTTTGTCTTCAGCGAGAGCTACATTTAACCATACCATACTGCATGTCTCTCTCTCCTCTCCCCAGCAAGGTAAATCCGTAGCCACCCTGGCAGCAGACACAAGTCGCCACCTGTTGGTGTGTTTCCTGTGGGTGATGAAGAACGCCGATAGGAGTCTGATTCAGCGCTGGACTGTTGACATGCCTCCCTCGCAGCTCAACAAGCTGCTGGAGCTCCTCACTATCTGTGTGTCCTGCTTCGAGTACGGGGTCAGTTTGCTCATTTATCGACTTGTTTTGTATCAGTGCAGTTGTTTAAAATCATTTTATGTTTATGTAAATACAGATTGAAACTTTGCATCAGGGATGGAATCTGTATTTATCATACAGAACTAAATGCAAAGTATTTACAACAAAAGGTTAAAACTGTATGCACTTGTTTGTACCTGGTGAATATGTGTTTGTAGGGAAAGCAGAGCAGTGACAAAGTGAGCACCCAGGCCTTACAGAAATCACAGCAGGCCAAGCTGCAGCTGGAAGAAGCCCTGCTGAGAGGAATGGGAGCCCGCGGGGAGATGATGAAACGAGTCGGAGGTATTGTATTTCCTTGTGCTTTAAGGAATACCTCTTGGAATTGCTATTCTGTCAAATTTAGATCTGCATTTTCTGCAATATTTCAAGTTTTGGACTGGAACTACCTCCAAAAGTAGTGGACGTTATCAGTATTTAATAAATGTGCGGTCAGCAAGTCACTGCAAGAACCAATTTCAGGTTACACAGTCTATGCTTAGGTTAGCATGTTAGTCAGGAATTTTGAACAACTTATGTCTGCTCTGTGTTAAGCAGGGTATACGCCGGTGTATAAGGAGACCAAGTAAATGTTTGATTATTGTGAAAATACAGCTCTAAATGTCAAATTTGATCATTTTTTTTATTTATTTTGTCATTTTTCACACAAATCATCAAATTTGCTTCTTGCACTGCAATACATTTTTTGTGATAAAACATTACATGATTAGCCGCTTTTGAATCCCTCACAGGAATGGACAGGACTATAGGTCAGAGAGAGAACCTACGATGGAGGAAAGACCTCACTCAGTGGAGACAGACCAACGACAGACAGGATAAGTAAGTTGCAAGTCTGCCCTCAAATTTTCAAAGTTCCCATGCTGCTTAATCAATGTCTGTCAGTCTTTCTCGCTACCTTTCTTCATTTAGATATTTTTGTGCTTTTCCCTTTCCTCTCTAAATATCTGTCTTACTCTCACCACCTTCCATCAGGACTAAAGCAGAGTTGGACCAGGAGGCTGTGATCAGTGGAAACTTGGCCACAGAGTCTAACCTTATAGTGCTGGACCTGCTGGAAACCATTGTACAGGTCAGAACACCCTGCACCCATGCAATATCTCAAGTTAAGATATTAAACTAAACTAGCCCCCACGTTTTTTTGCGGTACGTGTATTTACTAGACATTACGGTAAGAGCTTGTAAGAACTGACTTCAAAATGAAAGAGATCTTCCGGTGAATGTGATAGGCAATTTCACATAAATTCAATAAGTCAGTCTGTCAATAATAAATAAAGAAATAAAACAAAATTAATAAATATTAAATAATAAAATGAATAACTTTTTAAAAACTACTGCCTGCAAACTGTATTTCGGAGAAAAATTGAATTTCAATTGTGTGAATAATTAGTCAAACATAATAAGAATACTTTTGCAAAGAGCAATCTGACTTCAATATGACAGCACTCCACCTCAGAGCATTCAGATTAGTTTGCTGGAATGATCTCGCTGGTATGATCATACACATCAAATGGTTAAATCAAACAGTTATGTTATTTTAGAGAAAATATGAAAATATGGAGATATATATCATATACTGCGATATAGCCTAAAAATATTGAATTATTATTTACTGTATAAACCATAGTTTCCCTAATCTCAACAATGTGTGTGTACAGAAAATGAACACATGAAACATGTAATGCAGTCCATTGGCAATTTGGCATTTGGTATTAGATTGCAGTTCATTATAAGGTTCTTAATATTTTGCATCTGCAGAGGGAACCGAGAGTCAACAAGAGATTATCTTTCATCAGGTAGCCCTATTAAAAATCAGTTAATTTGTGTACGTAATTAAAATACCAACACAGTTCCTGATGAGGTATTCGAGTAAACCCTGATCAGCTTTCTTGAGAATGGCTTGAAAACATTAAGTCAGTCCAAACCAGAGTGTGTTATCAGAAGTACTTTATTGATCCCCGGGGGGAAATTGGGATGTTACAGTTGCTCTTATATAAAAGCATAAAGAAATTGAAGAAAATAGAAATAAAGGAGTAAGTAACATTTAAACAAATCGAACAAATAGAAAAGAAAGCTAAAAGTTGGGAAAAGATAAGAAAACAAGCAGGAGCAAATGCAACAGGCTGCATGCATGGTTGGTGCGTGCAAGTTACATGAGTTGAGCACAAAGATGGCATAATATACCATCCACACATGTGATACAGTCTTTTAGTGTTAGCTTGAAACATATCTACTGTATGTAGACTGCATATTAAACCTCTGTTGTCCCAGTGTATCCACAGGTGTCTAACCATTCTTATGATTTGGTAATTTTTCCATGTCTCCTGTCCAGGCAGTGCCATTGGCTGAGTGTAAGGACAGCGTGGTTGGCGGGGTGTTGAAGGTGTTACTTCACTCTCTCACCTGTAACCAGAGCACCACTTTCCTCTCTCACACCTTCAGCACACTCAGAGCGCTTGTTGTCAAGGTACTTTCATCATGACGTGTGTGTGTGTTTGGTTGCAGGAGGAAGGAGTGTGTGTTGGTGTGTTAACATAAAACACTATGTTCTTATTTGCTTATGGGGGTGTGCAAACTGCTGATGCAAGCCAGAATTATTTATGTACGTATGCGTGTGTATACCTGGTTTAATTTGTCTGTATGTGTGTGCAGTTTGGGGACCTGCTGTTTGAGGAGGAGGCAGAGCAGTGTGCCGACCTGTGCCAGAAGGTGCTCCAGTACTGCAGCAGCCCCGTCGATGAGAACAGGAGCCAGGCCTGTGCCACCCTCTACCTCATCATGAGATACAGCTACAGCAATGCCAGTGTAAGGACACACACTAAAATATGATCCGGTGTTTATGTTCCAATGGGTTGTAAGGATGCACACACATAGAAACACACAGGCCAAATTCTAATCTGAATGAAGCACGCTTCTTTGAGGTGTAGGGTATAACACAGTGGCAAGCTTCGGGACGGACTTCCCTCTCTCAGGCAAGGAAACTATAAATAAAAATATCAGAATCAGAATCAGAAATCATTTATTGATCCCCGGGAGGAAATTGGGTCACGTTTTGCACCCTTTCTAGAAATATATAACATAGATAAATTATAAATATATAAATAAGAAATATGTCGATTAATTATATTACAATATTTAACAACTGTGCAAATAATAATGCTGAAAATGGGATCCATCATTAAGTGTGTAAAAATGCAAGAATAGCATAAATAAATGAGGATATTAGATTAATATAGAGTATATTAGAGTATAAATAAATACAGTGTTAATGCCAGTGTAAACCAGAGTATTGCGCAGTTGAAGATATAAAGTATGCGGTTATAGCTACTGATAGTGGTAAAAAAATTATAAATATAATGTGTGTGTGTGTGTATATACTGTGTGTGTATATATATACAGTATATATATATATATACTGTGTATATATATATACTGTATATATATATACTGTGTATATATATACTGTATATATATACAACACTTTACAATCAAATGAACACATCTACCCTTTTCTAGACTAGACAAGGGTATATTTGATCCTAAATACAATGTAACCTTTAATTTGTTAACTTCTGTATGACAATATTAAATATTTTATCTTATTTTGAGCCGTTTACGAGTTTGTACGGGTAGTTACACGGAATCATTTGTATGGAGCGTGTCTCATGACGAACACAAAACGGTGTTGCACGTTGTCAGTAAGGGGAGCTGGTTAAGTCAGCATCAGTGTAGACCCGCTGCTGGAGGGTTTTATAACCCACTTCCACTCCCCGCTAATTGGTTTGGGATGGCAATTAATATTGCGGACCCTCCACGCAAACGGAGTGGGAGTGGGTAGGGAGAGGGTGTAGGGGCCGGATTGGAATTGGGCCACACACACAAAGCAAATGTCAGTCGTGTGTTACCCTCCTGACTGTCAGATAAAATCTTATCTAACCTCTAAGCTTGCAGAAGCAATTGCATTTATGTCAGATCGAATTTAATTTAAGTGCACATGAGAGTTCAGAATTGCTTATGATACATGTTCTCATGAACACACATAGAAAGAAGCGGGGAGTCTCACACACATCTTCGCCTGTCTTCTCCACTTTTCCTCTCCTGCTCGGCTTTAATGTCTTTTCCGTGTCTATTTTGAGCGTGCCGAAAGAAAAAGTTTCTGCTGAAGGATGTGTCTCTGAGCAGAGAGCAGAGAGATATGTCACTGTCTGCCTCCCCATGTTCCTACCCCTCTTTAACTAATGACAGCCAAACCACTGTGCATGTGTGTGAGCAGCTATGTGTGCATGTGTAAGTATATGTGCCTCAAGGGCAGGGGGGAGAGTGTGAAAGGGGCGGAAAGGAGGAAATCACGATAGAGATAGAGGAGTGTTTTTGCCAGAGGTGAAGCAGTGATGGAAGGAAATAAAAAAAGAGACATATCTGACGGAAGGAAGGTTTAGGATAGAGTATCTTCTTTCATTTTCTCTGCTCGATAACTGCTGCTGCAGTCGATATTTCCTGTGTTTACAGTCTGTACACTTTAATGAAAGTCAGACTGTGGAGCACACTTACACACACACACACACACACACACACACACACACACACACACACACACAGCATCTACAGTTTAGAGAGAGTATTTCCCATCTGCGTGTCCCAGCGTATGTTTGTTTATATGCTGTATACAGAGGGAGCTGTGATCTGAATTAGCGTAGCAGCCGTGTGACTCATTCATACAGAACTTACTCTCCACCTCTTCCTTTGTTTATGTTTTCCTCCCTTCATCCGCCCTCGTCTTCCTCTCCGTCTGTCACACACACTTTTTTCCTCTGTCCATCTTTTACGTTAAATTTAGACTGTGGTAATAAAAAGAGAGCTTTTTTTTTTTTTTTCCAGAAATGGAACAAATCACTAAAAGCAGATAGCTGTGGTCAAACCTTGTCCAGCTATGGAAAGAATGAAAAGAAAGCCAGAGGAAAATGGGGCATATGAGAAAGAAAAGGAGAGAGAAAGACAAAGAGGGTTGTGTGTTGACTTAAGCTATCATTTAGGGTACTTTTTGAGCGCACACACACACGTACACACTGAGTTAGAGGGCAGTGATGGGTGGTTAGGCTCTGGCTCCATGCTCAGTTGAACAGAATGGGGCCGTAGAGATGATCCATGGGTGATTATGTCTCTGCTAATGGGAGATCATTTCCCGCTTAGCTGGTCATGCCGGAGATAGATGGGACTTCACACATACACGAGCACACTCTCTCACACACACGCACCCAGGCCTCGCTGCAGAGGATGGAGGGCTGTTTGTCAGGCCTGTTATCTCGGACAGGTAGTGTGAAGGATGGAGAGACGAGGAAAGGGAGGGGGCAAGGGACAAAAAAAAAGGAGCAGAGAGAACAACAAAACAGCTTATCAATATTAGTATTGCTTATTATCCTTTTACCGATTGTATTATACCATATGTGTTGCAGCTCTCTTATTCTGTGTGCTGTCAAATGGCGATAAATAACTAAAATGAGCACAAGCAAAGTGTTTCCAACGACAGCGTATTGTAGGGCTGCAACTAACGATAATTTTCATTGTTGATTAATCTGTTGATTATTTTTTCCATTAGTTGTTTGGACTATAAAATGGCAGAAAATTGTGAAAAATGTCGATTCAGTATTTCCAAAAGCCTCAAATGTCTTGTTTTGTCCACAACGCAAAGATATTCAGTTTACTGTCATAGAGGAGTAAAGAAACCAGAAAATATTCACATTTAAGAAGCTGGCTTTTGACTTTTTTTTTTCTTGAAAAAATACTCAAAATATTTGGAGCTTAATTTAAGAGTTGACAACTAATCGATTAATCGTTGCAGCTCTACCATATTGCATAACTTGGAAAAGATTCAGAAATCTTGCTTATGTTTTCATTGAATGTTAGAATATCCTCTAGACATTCAACAATTGCATGCACCCAACAATGTACAGTGCATACAAATTTCTCTATTTCCATCTATTTTATTGGTTTATTTAGATTTTGTATCGTCTCTGTAGGGAACTTGGAGGTCAGGTCCAAAAAGAATAGTTGAATTATTTGAAAGCAGTCAAAACGTTCATGCCGTATATGTCGATGAAATGCAAAAAAGGAAATATTCCATACAGTGAAGTATGCAGATGTGTTTTTCTATCTTTTATGCATACATATACTGACATAAAGGCGTTGACACTTATCATACTGTTTTTTATTCCATATATGATACCAGCTTTTGTTTAGATTTATTGATTTTTTTTATTACAAGTATAATACCCTACTGATATATCCCAAAAAATAGAGTATGTTTTTTGATTAAAGCTGCAGTATGCGAGATTGGCGCAAATATGATTTAAAAAAGTTATTTTTAGAAAACGGACGCTATATCGTGACAGTAGTACATGAAACAGGTAACCTGAAAAAAATCATGTTCCTCTGTGTCCTACTGTGTCCTCCTGTGCTCCTAACTGCATCTGAAGGATTTCACTTACTGGAGGAAAACAAGGTCCGCTGTCCAGCTGCCGTCTATGAGAGCCGGCTGTCAGTCACTCGCGAACTCCGACCAGACGTCAAACTAGGCCGTTCTGATCAAATATGAATCAATATTCTGTTACTGTAATGACTATTTCTCTCCTCAAATGTTCTCAGAATCATCTTGTAGTGTACTGTTTAGCTGTAAAATGAGAAAGTTTGTGACGCAGCCGCCATTGTAAAATCTGTTGAAGGAAGCCAAGTTCTGGTCACATGACCGGAGCACAGCCAATAGTAACGCTCTCTCTCTCTGAAATGACCTGTGATTAGTCAAAATCTGCCGTCACGGGCTAGATTTTTTTAAAGCCTGAAAATAGAGCCATGATGAGGAGCAGAAGTCTAGTTTCCTCTCAGACCACTTGAATTACAATATGCTGAAAGGTTATTATGGAATTTTTGCCAAATTATGCCAAAACATTGTTGCCTACTGCCACTTTAAGTAGTTCATTATTTAGAATGGTAAGTTCTGCCTTATATTTACTAATATTAGGATAAGACAACAACTAATAAAATGAGAGTAGTAGTAGTAGTAGTTAGGGCTGCAACTAATGATTATTTTCATTGTCGATTAATTGATAAGTTGTTTGGTCAGAAAATAGTGAAAAATGTTGATCAGTGTTTCCCAAAGCCCCAGATGACGTCCTCAAATGTCTTGTTTTGTCAAAGATATTCAGTTTACTGTCATAGAGGAGGAAAGAAACCAGAAAATATTCACATTTAAGATGCTGGAGTCAGAACATTTTGACTCCTTTTTTTTCTTAACAAATGACTCAAACCAATTAATCGATTATCAAAATAGTTGGCGATTAATTTAATAGCTGACAACTAATCGATTAATCGTTCAGCTTTAGTAGTAGTAGTAGTAGTATTATCTGTGTGTCATGTCTGTTGCCTACACCAGTGTTATAGTGGGCCATAAGAATAAAAAGTAAATTGTATAATGTATGTTATAGGACATTTTTAAAGACTATCATGAAATTTGAATCACATGGAACTGACAGACAAACATAATGGCCCGTCTCTGATAAAAATACATGCCTTGGCTTTTATCGGAAGTTTTATAGTTCCTAAGAAATTTAGAGGCAAATGCAGCATAGGGAATGTTATACATATTTTATACTTCTGCGGAAATGCTTGCGCAGAGCTCCCGCATAGCCGCACCTCCCGAAAAATGTGACTACGCTCCAGACACCGCGGATGCTGCAGAAGTTTGTTTGGTCATCAGAGCCGGGAGGTGGGATGTCCGGACAAATACCTCACATCCGTACAACAACCTTATTTATTAAAAGCACAGGAGCTCCTCATCATCAAACTCTTCCATTATTTTTTTTTCCAGACACGGAATTGTGTTGGGCCAAACTAATATGGAACTATTGAATCAGGCCTAGCAACTAAATCAAAGGGATTTGAAAACCGCGGGTCCAACTAAAAAAAAAATGATATGCTACGCGCTTCAGTACTATATATGCCTGGCGTGCGCCTAGAGGTGCCTGCACGGAATGCATAGGCGCACAGCCACAGGAGTATAAATCAGGCATTAGCATTCTTGCAAGCTGCATTTCTCAAAGTGTGCCTTGTCTAGCCATTGAATATAGTTTTTCTATAGCTTGCAGGGAAGGCATCAAAAGGAGAAAAGTTTTAATTTCAGAGTCTGTGGAAATCCAAAGTCACATGAAATCCAGCCTCGCTAGGCTTCACATTCACATCACATTTTCACTTTGTCTTACTGAATGATAAACGCTGCAGAATGTTTAACCCTGACACTCACTACGGTCCCCTCTGTCTTCGTCAGAACTTCTCCAGAGTGAAGATGCAGGTCACCATGTCTCTGGCCTCGCTGGTGGGCAAGTCCTCAGACTTCCAGGAGGAATACTTACGACGCTCGTTGCGCACCATTCTGGCCTACGCAGAGGAGGACGCTGAGATGCAGAACACTCCGCTGCCCTCACAGGTATGAAATACTACTGTGTTACATTGCTGATATGGATCGGATCGTAGCCTCACGCCTGCCTTGTGTGTTTGTCTGTATTTTTAGGTGGATGAGCTTCTAAGAAACCTTAACAGTATTTTGTCAGACACGGTGAAGATGAGGGAGTTCCAGGAAGATCCTGAGATGCTCATGGACCTCATGTACAGGTGAGAAACGCCATCCTGTCTCTTCGTCTCTCTCCGTCTTCAGTGTCTCCCTCTCGTCTCTCTTTCTCTCATCACCCTGTGGCTTCTCTCTATGTTGTGCTGCTGGTTCCTATTTCTCTGTGGTCTGGGCTGTTTTGACTCTATTTGGTGCCCTCACTATGGTAACCATGTGGTAGCAGTTTAGTCTCCTGATCTTGCTTTGTGTATATGCAAATGCGAACAGTGTGTGTGTGTGTGTGTGTGTGTGTCTGCGAGTGTGTGTGTGTGAGAACACGAAGGGGAAACAGTGGGACAAAGAGAGCATACATGTGCTGTGTGTTGATTTAGGCGCTTTACCTCAACATGCTCTAATGTCACTCACATGTGTCATTTATCATGCACCTTTCTGTTTGGGTTTTGGTCCCAGTCACCTGGTGAGTGTTTGACGGCTGCACAGAACGAGCCGTTAGCTTTACACACTTACCTGGACTCACCCCAACGTTTACCGCCGAGCTCCCGAACAAACAGGTCATTGATGCACGACACATTTGGCCTCCAGATGCTTGAATTCATTTGTATAGTATAGTGACTCACCTGCTTTATAAATAAATTCATTCAGAGTGTTTCAGATTTATTCCCATGCTGTTAGGCTAATGATTATTCATGCGTTCCATGAACAGGAAAACATTTTCCATATTTTTTTGTTGCCCATAAAAACACTAAACGGCCCACATACTCTCATGGCTGCCACACTCACTCTCATGCACACATTTTGTTTCTAGATATTCACTCTTTATACGTAGACATATATTTATTCCTGTACTGTAGGAATAAACTGTTGAGGGTGACATCATGGTTCATGTGACACATTCTGTGGAGCGCAAGACACAACCATTATAAATGCTAAAAGGGGCTGAAAAGAAGCATAAAACTTAAAGCTGTAGTGAGCAAATATGATTAAAAAAAGTTATTTTTATAAAACGGTCATTATATCCTGACAGTATAGTGCATGAGACCGGTAATCTGAAAAAAATCATGTGCCTCTGCGTCCTCCGGTGTCCTCCAGTCCTCCTAACGGCATCTGCAAGATTTCACAGACCGGATGAAAACAACCAGTCAGAGCTGATCTAGATTCTGTCGTCCAGCTTCTGTCTATGAGAGCCACGAGTCAATCACTCGCGAACTCCGACCAAACGGTCAAACTAGGCAGCGCTGATCAAATATGAATCAATATTCTGTTACTGTAATGCCTATTTCTCGCCTCAAATGTTTTCAGAAACATCTTGTAGTGTACGGTTTAGCTGTAAAATGAGAAAGTTTGTGACCTGGCAGCCATGTTGAGATCTCTTGAGGAAACACCAAGCACCGCCCACGAGCCGGAGCACAGCCAATAGGAACGCTCAATAGGAACGCTCTCTCCCTGAAATGACCTATGATTGGTCAAAGTCTTCCGTCACATGCTAGATTTTTTTAAAGCCTGAAAACAGAGCCATGAGGAGGTGCAGAAGTCTAGTTTTCTCTCAGAGCACTTGAATTACAATATGCTGAAAGGTTATTATGGAATTTTTACCCAATGAAAAAACTTGTTGCCTACTGAAGCTTTAAATCACCAAATACCCCAAAACCCTGTAGACATACCCCTGTTTTTGTATGTTGTGTATGTTTTTGTGTATGTATTTTAGCGTGTCGCGACAAACACTAAACACAGTGCATCTTGTTACAATGTTACAATTCTAATTCTACTGTGATGTCCATGTCAAATACACTAAACTAAACTAAACTAAACTAGGGGATCCCAGTCAAAGGCACCCAATTGCAGCCTATGCAGTTTAAATAGATAAAATAGAATAGATAGATAAAATATTTGCATGGGTCCTAACTTAAAATATCACACACTATCATGGGGGGTAGGGGTACTCAGTCACAGTCATTTTGAAGGAGACAGACTCATCATCATCATCATCATGTGCTCTGTCTATTTTACACGATATGCAAATGAACTGTAACTTTCCTAAAATAATAGTAGTCAGGTTTTTTTTTTCTCCAGATGACATTAATTACATAACTAATAATGTTTTGAGAAGAACTAAGCTAACATTTTGCTGGTCATGGCTGTTTCTTACAGTATTCCTTTAGTCCTTGTATGTTAAATACTGTATGTTGGTAGGATGAGGGTTAAAGTTTAAATGTCTGGAGCTGAAAGATGTTTTTTTTTACTGCTTCAGTTTGTGGTTCAGAATATTGCTGACCGGCTCTTAAGTGTTGTCTATAAAGAATGTTTTACTTGTGTTTATTGATTGATAGTTGAGACTATTTGTCTTAATCTCTGGGACTGTGCCAAAATATATCGACATAAATGTAGTCCCCAAATGCATCATGACTGCAGCACTTGCACCAACAAACTAATTCATTTGGATTGTGTTATTGTTTGACAGTTTTATTTATTTTTTATTTGTCCTTTATTTAACCAGAAAGGTCCCATTGAGATGCAATATCTCTTCTGCCAGGGAGTCCTGGTCAAGATGGGCAGCAAGCAAAAAGTTTCATATAGGAGTACAAAGAAGGACAGATAACATCACAAAGAAAAACATACCAAAACACAACAACAGACACAAAACATACAGGAATCAGAAGCTAAAATAATCACTTGTTAAAAGCAACTACATTATTCTGTAAAAACATTTTCAAACATGTCAAGAGAGGGTAAAGATTTCAAGTTAAGTATGCCTTGCAGCTCGTTCCAGGCTTGCGGGGCGTAAAAGGAAAAGGCAGATTTACCATTCAGCTCTGTTCGGGCGATTGGGACCAACAGGAGAATTTTCTCTGGTGATCTAGTGTTATAGCTACTGGAGAAATATGAACTGGATATGTACTGCGGTAATTTGCCCAGTGAGCTTTTGTAATAAAAATTACCAGATGGGTTTTTCTCCGTAAACACAGTGAAGTCCATTGAACCATTTCACAAAAGTTACAATGATGTGTACGGAAGCTTGCCCCAGTGTTCTCAGTCTCTTGTGTATGTTGTATTTATTGTGTGTTTCTATGCTGCCTTCTTGGCCAAGTCTGTCTTCAGAAAGAGAGGTTTTAATCTCAATGAGACTTTTACCTGTTTAAATAAAAACTTTACCCTCCTTCCCCTCCTTCCCCTCCTGTCCTCAGGATAGCGAAGGGCTACCAGACGTCTCCTGACCTCCGTCTGACCTGGCTGCAGAACATGGCAGAGAAGCACAACAACAAGAAGTGTTACACCGAGTCTGCGATGTGTCTGGTCCACGCTGCTGCCCTGGTGGCTGAGTATCTCAGCATGCTGGAAGATCACAAGTACCTGCCTGTTGGCAGCGTCACCTTCCAGGTAGAGAACACAACCCCTGAAGGGGTTTCTTTCACAACAATGACCCGCTAGCTGTACAATATCCCGCTTATTACACGGCTACTTACTTAAGAAATCAATAATTTGACACAAAACGGTCCGCCAGGGTCCGACATTAGAACTTACCCATAGCCATAGCAACGGTCTGTTATACATAGCAACGGTCAGCTATAAAGAAATAACAGACTGTAGAACGCTGTGATTGACCAATCAGAATCGAATATTCAACAAAGCCGTGTAATAAATGCAGATATACACACCACATTAGCAAGGCACTAATAATAAAAACGTGTCTAGACTGAAAAAAAGGAGCAGTTACAGCCACACAAGATAAAACATTCCGCATTTGTTTGTTGTGACTGTTGGTTGTTTTGTTGAACGGAGGCAAACCCTCCCCTGCACAACAGAACACACCACATCATACATCTCCCCACGGAATTTTTTTTTCCAAATTTGGCTGTGTGTGTCCAGAGGGGGGAGCTGTACACTCATAACGTCAACATATAAATATGGTCCCCTGGTAGGTCTGCTTAACACAGCGCCTTTGAAGTTGAAGAGGGGAAAAAAGGCAAATGTGCTCCCGTGGGAACATGTGAACAGACTGTTCCCCTGGACTGGAAACAAACAGTTATAGCAGTAACTGTGATGATGGTGCTATCGATGAGCTCTGTCACACACATGACCACTGTGGCGCTCTGGTTACAGGAAACTCTAACCTGCAGCAGTCAGCAGGTCATTGATTGGACGGTCATCAAATTAGTTTCATTTCCCACTGTAGGGCATCTCCTTTTAAAGTCAGCCACGTGATTGATTATTTGATTAAGAGGGCTAATTGATTGATTAGCTGGCCGATTTTCTCCTCAGAACATCTCCCCCAATGTGCTGGAGGAGTCGGCGGTGTCGGATGACATCCTGTCCCCGGACGAGGACGGGGTGTGTTCAGGACGCTACTTCACCGAAAGCGGCCTGGTGGGAATGCTCGAGCAGGCTGCTGAGCTCTTCAGCCATGTGAGACAACGAAGCTGCACTGATATTCATGACAATTATGTTTAGTGTTTAGTGTTGACATAGAAACCTGCAGCCGTGTCCCAAATCCATACTACATACTAATTCGTATCAAGTTTTGATATTATAATATCATATATAATAATATTATATGCCTTATTTTAGATAAGGCATTAAAGTGGAGTAAGTGTTACACAGAAGAAGCCCCGTGCTTTAACTTAAACCACAACCTTAGAGTTTCAGGTTCAGGTTACTTTACTTTACTAGTAGAAAGACAAGGTATCCCTCGTGCCACACATTTTACAAACAACACAGACAATAGACTATCATAGCAGTCGATAGTCTATACTGTAATAGACTAATAAACTATTCAAGGCTCCACTAATCACTAAAATACAATTAATAAATATTAGGGCTGTCAATCAATTCAAATATTTAATCACAATTAATAGCATGATTGTCCATAGTTAATCGCAATTAATCACAAAAGAATCACACATTTTTTTATCTGTTCAAAATGTACCTTAAAGGGAGATTTGTCAAGTATCTAATACACTTATCAACATAGTGGAAAAATATGCTTGCTTTATGCAAATGTATGTATTTATTATTGGAAATCAATTAACAACACAAAACAATGACAACTATCGTCCAGAAACCCTCACAGGTACTGCATTTAGCATAAAACTAAACATGCAACCACAGCTGTCAGTGTGTCAGTGTGCTGACTTGACTATGACTTGCCCCAAACTGCATGCTTTATTATCATAAAGTGGGCATGTCTGTAAAGGGGAGACTCGTGGGTACCCGGAGATCCCATTTTCATTCACATGGCTTGTGAGAGGTAAATGCCCGTTTTTCCTCTCCAAAATTTAGCTTAAATTTGGAGCGTTATTTTTACCTCATTCCCGCCAAGCTAGCACACGATTGGTACCAATGGACTCCTTAGGTTTTCTAGTTTGCGTTAATGCGTTAAAGAAAGAAGTGGCGTTAAAACTAATTTGCGTTAACGTGTTATTATCGCATTAACTTTGACAGCCCTAGAATGAATAAATAAAGAAATAAATAAATAAGCAAGCGTTGCTTCTATAGCATCTGTACAGTTTTGATACGACTTGTTCATCTGAGTGATGGCTGCTGGAACAAAGCTATTTTTATAACACTTTGTTCTACACCTTGAGACACTAAACCTCCATCCAGAAGGGAGTCATCATTTAAAGTCAAGCCGGTTATTTGCTGTAACTGTCCAGTGCACAGGGACCCTGGTTTTTGCTGTGACTCACATATCAGCCTACTCGACCATTTGACAATCTGACTCAGAGAATTTCTGCTCTTTTAAAGATAGGTTTCTAAACATTGACAACAAAGAAAAAGATGAGATTGATTCAATAAAAGCACAATAAAATAAGGTCATCATGGTTTTGTCAATGTGGAAATAGGACAGTTTCCTCAAAAAATGCTGGTGCCCCTTTTTGCACACGGCTCTACAATTGGCTTCAAAGTTGGTTGAGTTTTGAGTCAATAATTGTCCCAAGATATTTGTAAGTTTGCACACATTCCACTATCTGACCCTTAATGGATAAGACTTCATGTGTGTGGGCATGTCTTCTAAAATCAAGTATCATGTCTTTGGTTGTTGATAGGTTTAATTAAAGATAGTGTTAACCATTAACTTAATAGTTACTGCATTATTCCTAAAAGTAACCAGCCTTACAGTATGTTAGATGCAAATATTTCCTCTTTAAATATATATTGTGTATGTGGTCATATTAACCAGCCGTGATGGCTGTCTCATCAGGGTGGTCTCTTCGAGGCAGTGAATGAAGTCTACAAGATCATCATACCGATCCTAGAGGCTCACAGAGACTTCAGAAGACTGGCATCCACTCATGACAAACTACAAAGAGCCTTTGATAACATCATTCAGAAGGTAACAACTGTGTGGCACAGGATGGGCTGCTGCATGTATTCAGTTAAGGTTAAAATACAAATAACAAAGACAGTGATATACTGTAATAGATAATGTAGAAAGATGTTTTGCAGAATGGAAAAGCATTTCCTTATTCAGCATTTCTTAAGGACATAGAATATATTCCTTTAGAATTGCTTTGGATAGCTAAGATCCTTGAAAAGGACATTATTCTTGTGCTCAACAATAAGATTTTTTTCCTCCGATAGTTTACAGGCATATCAATTTTTCCAAACCAAACTCTTCCAAGTGTTCTTCACAATAAAGACCCCATAAAATGCTATTGACATAATGAGAACGAATATGTTACTGATGTCATACTGATTAGAGACTGATATAAAATCTCCTCTTTGTTTCCCTCCAGGGCCATAAGAGGATGTTTGGGACCTATTTCCGGGTGGGTTTTTATGGGGCCAAATTTGGCGACCTGGACGAACGGGAATTCATTTACAAGGAGCCAGGGATCACACATCTGCCTGAGATATCACACAGGCTGGAGGTACGAGACAGGAAAGTGTGTGCACTGATATGCATGTTGTGTAATTGGAGTGGAGTGAAAAGGGAAGATGGTGCCTGGCTGGACTCACAATCATCCATCTGTTTTTAGTGAGTTTTTAGAGAGCTTGGAACTCATATACATTCCTAAAAGGAGAAATAATGTCATGAAGAGAAATACAATGTCAGCCTCACTCTTGAATCAATTAAGTTAATGAATCAGTTGCTAAATGACATTCAAGTTATGTCATGCTTTTAAGTGTTATTTTGACATTTTATTCTTAAATGAATAGCCTTGAATGGCTAGGGAATCTAATGGACTGTATTATGAACAATACTGTATAATAACTACACAATTTCCCCCACTCCTAGAACTTCTACAGTCAGTGCTTTGGAGAAGACGCATTTATGATGATCAAGGACTCTATACCAGTGGACAGAAAACAACTCAACCCCAGCAAGGTAGGTGACCGTGATGTCACACCACTGATTGCTGCTACATGTCTGTCTGTCTGTAAGAAAAAACCTATTAATGATCCCGCTGATTAATCTTTGCATTATAAATACTGTTATGTTATTAATAACATTCGATGAACATGTATATATATTAGGGCTGTCAAAGTTAACACGATAATAACGGGTTAATGCAAATTCGTTTTAACACCACTCATTTTTTTAACGCATTAACGCAACTTGCAATTTTTAGGTTGTAGCGGGCTCAGTTTGTTTAAGATACTGGCATCATATGGAACAAGAAAAACCTAAGGAATCCATTGGTACCAATCATGTCATACTAGCTTGTCGTGAAGGAGGTTAAATAACGCTCCAAACTTACATTAAATTTTGGTGAGGAAAAACTGGCATGCCCATTTTCAAAGGGGTCCCTTGACCTCTGATCTCAAGATGTGTGAATGAAAATGGGTTCTATGGATACCCGTGAGCCTCCCCTTTACAGACATGCCCACTCTATGATAATTACATGCAGTTTGGGTCAAGTCATAGTCAAGTCAGCACACTGACACACTGACAGCTGTTGTTGCCTGTTGGGCTTGAGTTTGTTATGTTATGATTTTAACATATTTTTTATGCTAAATGCAGTACCTTTGAGGGTTTCTGGACAATATTTGTCATTGTTTTGTGTTATTAATTGATTTCCAATAATAAATACATACATACATTTGCATAAAACAAGCATATTTGTCCACTCCCATGTTGATAAGACTATTAAATACTTGACAAATCTCCCTTTAAGGTACATTTTGAACTGATTAAAAAATTAGTGATTAATCGCGATTAATTATGGACAATCATGCGATTAATTGTGATTAAACTTTTAATCGATTTACAGCCCTAAAATGAATATACAGTAGATTTAATGTATAAAATATGTGTAGTTAGAGCTTACAGCACTCAAAAAATATGCAAATAGATTGTATTCATGTTGACAGACATGTAATGTATCATCTTATATACAGGTGCAGTGTAATTTACTGTATTTCCCTAAAGTAGACATCATATATATATATATATATATATATATATATATATAGACCATGCAAATATAGATTTATGCAGAAACAAACACCTGTAATAAATTAAACACACTGACTGTGCGAGGTGTATCTTCTTTTTTGTCTGCTTTGTTGCATATATTGAAAAACTGCCAGTAAACCGTAAACCACCGCTCTTCTGCAGGCATACATCCAGGTCACTTATGTGGAGCCCTTCTTCGATGACTATGAAATGAAAGACCGGCTGACAAACTTTGAGAAGAACTTCAACCTGCGGCGCTTCATGTACACCACGCCCTTCACCAAGAGCGGGCGGCCGCGGGGGGAACTCAACGAGCAGTACAAGAGGAAGACCATCCTCACCACCATGCACGCCTTCCCCTACGTCAAGACTCGCATCAACGTCATCCAGAAAGAGGAGGTAAGTGGTGTGGAACATCTAGTGGCTTTTAACCTCTTTTACCTGTCAAACCCGGTCCTGGGTTCGGCTGAGCTGTATGTTAAAACACTGCCTGTAAAAACAACACTCCAAGTGCATGTTGTCCAAACAATTCAGTATTTTAGTTACAAAATCAACGCATGTATGTATTTTTACTTTATAATATTTTTGACCGTTTTTATATTGAATGTACATACTTGACTGTGGATTCTTTTTTGTTATCTTATTTACATTGTTATTGATATTATTTGTTTTACTTGATTATTTTTCATTATTATAATAAAACTACTCCATTTGGAGTCCAAATTATACAATTAAATTGTTTATAGATTTTATACTGTGCACAATGGTAGAATCTGATGATGCACAGGGTAAATCTCATGGCCAAAGGCTCCATTGTGTGCACATAGCCTCCTGTAGTGGATATCAGTAGTATTTATATTTTTTTTTAAGATTCCCTTTCAAGAGGTAGAAAACCCATTTGGCACACTTTGGGTATCCAAGTGGCCAAATGGAGAGTCCTCCTGTTCCTATCCTTACTAAAACCTTTGTAGAATCTCTGTGCTTTGTGTTATTTATATCTTCTTTGGCACAGTTGTAGTCAGGGAGTTGCTGAATGAATTCAGCGGCATCTCTGTGTATGGCATCATTGATATAATGGTGTTATCCACTGTCTACTCGAGAAAACATTTTAGGCGAGGATAAAAATGTAAATTTTTCCTTTGGTTCATCACAATTCACTCAGGCATAGTAACAGTCACAATTTTACTTACACTGGGGATGAATTCTCTGAGGTCTTACCTATCCATAGAGACCAAGATCATGCATATAGACCTAGTAGTTGTGGAGCTATTCTTGATTTATTTTGGGTATGTCTGTCTAGGCGAACCACACCTTCCAGCACCCTAGGGCTTAAGAGGTTAAGACACTTTGGTGATTGCAGCGATACATTTATTACCTCTCTCTTGTTTCCAGTTTGACCTGACTCCTATTGAGGTGGCCATAGAAGACATGCAGAAAAAGACTAGAGAGCTAGCAGTTGCCACACACAGAGAACAGCCTGATGCTAAGATGTTACAGATGCTGCTACAAGGCTCCGTGGGAGCCACTGTTAACCAGGTACAGTACAAACAGATTTTTTGTGAATGAAGGCACTGCTTCTATTTTACACTACCGTCTGTCTCCTCCTATTATAGCAGCTGAATTGATCACTTACTTCATGCTTAACCAAATGATGGCTGTTCTCCCAGTATGATTGCTCTTTGTATCATACATAGCCCCTTTGTCCCCTGAGTGTTCCCTCTTAATGTGCAGGGGGAAAGTAAACCAGAATAATTTACCTCTATTTATCTTATCACATTTGCAGTTTTCATTGTAGTCGCAGGGTGCAGGTGGGAGACATGACAGTGATCACACATCAAAGCCTTCACCCCTTCCACAACCCTAATCCTTCCTTTGCTTTTCCCCTGATTTAGTTAAAACGTCAATTCATGGCCCTTCTTTCCTTTCATGTCCCCGCTGCACGGCATGCTGAACCGGAGGTCTCTTTGATCTGATAGCTTCCAGGTCCTGCCAGCCTGGCGAATGTTGGAGTAATGATGAAGCTAGCTACGGCGTCTCCACTCCCTCCCCCCTATGCTTTATCTTCCAGCGTCTAATCTGACAGGTCCCTCGCTCCGACCTGATGGTTGTATACATAACGCTAATGCTCAGCAGCTCCGTAAACATATAACTCTTGGCTGTAATCAGCGCAGGAGGCTGGGTTTCTGTGTGTGGGTCCGTGGCTCAAACCAAGGACTGAGGCCCAGGCCCGATGCGTTTATGATGCTAATCAGAGCTGTTTAACTGTGCCTGTCGTGATGCAGGCACTATGCGAGCGTGCTGTGGTTTTATGATGAATATAAGTTAGGATAACAAGATCTCGTACTGGGCAAATGGGAGCCAAATGGTGGGTGTATGCAGGGTTAGCGATGACATTAGCCATGCAGGAGGCTAATCATGGCTCCCTCTCTGATCTGATATCTTCCTCATGTTCTAGTTCAGCATCTCGGGCCTGCATTAGGCATTCAGTGAGGAAGTCATTTCCCCCTCCCTGAATGAGGGGCATTCTCATCCCTCCTTTGTTCATACACTCTCAAACGCTTCCTCTCTTACCTCCTCTCTTTCCTTCCTCCCCTCTGTTTTTGCTTTCTCTTTCTTTGTCTCTCTAACTCTGTCTTGTTTTTGTCCCTTTCCTCCTCTCTCCGCCCCCCCGTTGTAGGGCCCATTGGAGGTGGCCCAAGTCTTCCTGAATGAGATCCCAGCGGACCCGAAGCTCTTCCGTCACCACAATAAACTGCGCCTGTGTTTCAAAGAGTTTATAATGAGGTAAGATACGATCAAAGAAACACCACCTAGTGACTAAACACTGCACCAAAGTCATGCAAAAACGAGGAAAAACACCACAAAAAAAATCCAAAAAACAAGATCTTTCATGGTGAGCCAAAGAAACCTAAACCTATTTTACTTGAATTTACATTTCTGCTACTCTTTATTGTTAGCGGTGGCTGGCACTGGCTCAGTAGGTGGAAGTATAGAACAATACTTCAAAGAGATTTCTGTGTAGAAAATTCAGTATCTTGAGCGAGTGAAAGTCTTCTCCAGGATGCTCTATATTTACATCATCACCGGTGTCAGTGTAGGAAGATAAAAGAGCCCCGTAGACAACTGTGACTGATGGAGACTGATATCCTGCTGTTTAAGCTGAGTGTCAGTCAAGATGCAGAGATGGAAGAGATAATTGTCACTAAAATGCACACCAGATGATAGTTAAAGAAACCAAACAGGTACAGTGTGAAATAATATTAGCCATTGTGACAGGGGATATTTTTTCATTTCCCACAAGACAGTGGAAGATATTTTTCCTCATAATGTCACTGAGCGCTTTTTCTTCTTGAATTGCAAAGGTTTATTGTTCCCAAGAGTTTCATTATATTTTGAATATTCAGAACATAATTTAAAAAACCATCCTAACCCACAGCAATGTGTCTGAGGATATGCTGATTTTTGTGAAGGAGACGTGCGTCTTCGTGTGTGTGTATGCGTTTGTATGTGTGTGCTTTCATCTCGTGGCCATTTTACAGTTTGCCTCCAAAAGGTGGTTTTCATTTTCTAACCCTCATGTCACATTCCAGCTGCCTTGATTGCTACAAGCAGGTTGGCAAATATTTACTGTAATTTCATAAAGGTTTATTTTCTGTCCTAAATTCAGGCAAGCTGGCACTGGACCCTTTGTATGCTAGTCTTCTTGACAGAGGCGTTCTAATAACATCCGCTCAAGAAAACTATTTTCTAAGTTGGTCATCTTTTTCCCCACTGAATTAATTCTCAGACCTCATCAGGCCTCACAGTCAAACATGTCATCTGCTGTGCAGCTCATTACTTTGTATAGATGCACTGTAATGTTCAGGGTAGGTCCGCATGATATAGCTGCAGCAACATCACAATAGTAAGAATATTCTTTCGGTATAGATATGTATCACAGTATTCCAAATTTATGCAACATTTTTGCAAATGGTATGTTCTATTCAATGAACTGTGTTCTCCTTTTATGCAGCATATTAGATAAAACTCTGTTCACATGTTAAATAAAGTAATAACTTACTTTGTTGACTTTTGATTAGCCTGGAATCATAAATTTCGACGAGGAAATTTAAACTATGACCCAATCATAAAGCAGAGCCCAACTTTACTTTCAACGTTATCAAACAAAGAAAAAAGTTCTCCTCTTGTCCTAAAATGGTCCTAAATAGATACTAGAGTATTTCCTTGTTTATGAATGAAGCAGTACACGAGTTGAAGCTGTTGAAGCAGCGGCGCTGTGTGTGTATTACCAATCAGCGATGGTCATCACTTCAAACTCTACGCTGAAAGTTACGGTACTTTTAGAAAGTGCCACCCCCGACCAGGACCTTTTTGGGGGTAAAAATTCCCCGTAAAATGTCCCTGGAACTTAATTTAGACCCTGATCCCTGCGAACAAAACACATTGAGTTCTTCAAAAGGTTCCAATTTCCAGGGGATGTTCCTGCAGTGGAAACGGGGCTTATTTTGTCATGATACGATTCCACTTAAAGCAGCAGTAGGCGAGATCGGAGCAAATATGATTTAAAAAAAGTTATTTTTATAAAACGGTCACTATATCCTGACAGTAGTGCATGAGCCAGGTAATCTGAAAAAAATCATGTGCCTCTGTGTCCTCCGGTGCTCCTAATGGCATCTGCAAGATTTCACAGAACAGAGGAAAACAACCAGTCAGAGCCAAGCTGGAGTCTGCTGTCTAGCTGCCGTCTACGAGAGCCGGCTTTCGCGAACTCTGACCAAACGGTCAAACTAGGCAGCGCTGATCAAATATGAATCTTATTCTGTTATTGTAATGCCTATTTCTCACCTCAAATGTTTTCAGAAACATCTTGTAGTGTACTGTTTAGCTGTAAAGTAACGAAGTTTGTGACCCGGCAGCCATGTTGAGATCTGTCGAGGAAATACCAAGCACCGCCCACCAGCTGCAGCACAGCCAATAGGAACGCTCTCTCTGAAATGACCTGTGATTGGCCAAAGTCTCCAGTCAGGGGCTAGATTTTCTAAAGCATGAAAACCGCTTCTGTTCTCTCAGAACACTTGAATTACAATATGCTGAAAGGTTATTATGGAATTTTTGCCTAATGATGCCAAAAAATGTCTGCCTACTGAAGCTTTAAAATAGATATACGATAGAATTATTGCCCAACCCTAGTTCAGGGGCAGATAAGTCTTAAAGAAGCAGTTATTAAGAAATTCTGTCTCCTAAGAAATTGCTTTGTAATTCAGGTATAAAAAGACATCAAGTGATAAATTGACAATTAAAATTGCAGTTATAAAATAAATAAAATAATAAATAAAAAATAGTAAAAGAAAAGAAAAGCAACATCTAAGCAGCAACCAATATCTCTTCAAGAAAACTGAACTGCATTGAAGTCAAGAGGAAAGTCACCTACTGCTTCTCTGTTGAAATATAAAAATCAGTACATTTGATCTGCAAAATGGGTCTCAAAAGTGAATGGCACTTGTTCTAACTTGTGCATTGATGGCATTTCTAAAATGTATTGTCTTGGAGATTAAGGCTTGAAGAGATAATTGACAGGTGTCTGAGTCTGTCACGAGCTGTTGTGTCTAGTCCCACCTCCCCTTTGCCCAAATGTGGATTATCTATCTCCAGTAACAGACAAAGATGACCAAACCTGTGAGCGATGTTGCATTACAAGAAGAGCCATACATAATTTTTACTGAAGACAACACTCATATTTAGTCAAATCATAAAAATGAAGATATTTAAATAATGTAGATGCATCAGGAGAATTCATTTTAAAAATTTTCAAACCAAGCAGTCATAGAGAGAGAGAACTACACATTCGTATATGTTTTTATGGCTTGGAAAGTCCCTGTCCTTAATGCTCATTGCCTTGCGTATTTACTGTATACTGTTACACGACATTGCTGTTTCCATATTACCCTCTTTAGAGGCTAAGAGATAAACTCAGACATGTGTTTGCAATCATCCCAGTCTCTCTTATTTCCTGCAGACTGCTCTGTTTGTTGGTCATTATACATGTCATGATAGAGGACTGCGGGGAGACCCCATACTGTACCTGCCCTCTGCTCTTAGTTCAGCTCAGATCTTGTGCTGCTCTCCGTTAGCATAAGGCATAAGGGAGAATAGGAGTTTTATTTGTTGGTCATTTGTGTCTTTTAACTGCGCTTTGAAACAGCCTTGTGGGTCATTTACAGTTTAGCTCACATTCTAGCTGAGGTACTTGGAAAGATCTAATGTAGGAATTCCTTACGGCCGAGTACATTGTTAACTCACATTTAGAGTCCTGGCATGCAAAGGAGTCCAATTTATGTCAAGTAGTTACAGTACGTTGTTAGCATGAAACAGTGCAGTGCTTCTCTGAAGGCTTGAGGACGGGGAGGGGATTACTGCGAGATTGTTTTGCATGGAATCATTGTTGAAGCTGCTCTTATGATGGAGGTTATTGCATTAAACAGGTCAAGGAGTACATTCGGCTCTTTTTTTCTCATGTAATTTAAGAAAATGCATTATAAAACTGATTGCGCCCTGCTCTTGCTCTTTGTCCTGTAGGTGTGGTGAGGCAGTTGAAAAGAACAAGCACCTCATCACATTTGACCAGAAAGAGTACCAGCAGGAGCTGAAGAAGAACTACAACCGCCTGAGAGAGAACCTGAGGCCCATGCTGGAGAGGAAGATCCCTGAGCTCTATAAACCCATCATCAGGCCTCGGCTGGAAAACAGGTAAACAGACCCACCAAGTGAAACAGCCAGTACTGTTTTGACAAGAGACGCCGTTGAACGATAGAACACATATCATTGATTTTTTCATCACTCCGTATGATTGCTGAACCCAAAGGAAAGTGAGAAAAAATGGAATTGAGCGGAGATCCATTCACACTGTCCGTGTCACCTCTACAAATATTGATAGCTGAACCAGAGCCACAGCACACAGATTGAGTGTTGAACCGATGCCACGGCCACATCGCACCCATGAATTAGTGAGGGCTGATTGCCCGCTAAGCGCTTTTATGATCGACCATGGTGATCTTGATACATCTCGTAGCAATGAATTTCCATGCTAAGGGATGAGCATGTACTTCAAAGGGATACTTATCCCCCTAATTTAGATTTTTCTATCAATTACTCAGCCTAAGGAATGTGAAGAGAGCTTCCAAAATCGGTTGCATAGTCTTGATAAAAAATTAAATTGGATAAGGACTGATGTTAACACCAGCAAAATAATATTAAAGGTTTATACATAATATCAATATATAATACAAAATATATCCTTGTTGATACTGGATCTTTTAGTTTAATGCCAATATTGATATTTGAGAGTTAAAAAGGACCTCATATGCTTTTGTACTTTTTCTTTTTCCTTTAGTGTGTTATACATGTTTTTTGTGCATGTAAAAGGTCTACAAAGTTACAAAGGCCAAAGTGGAGTTACTCTCCCCCACAGAAACACCGCTCCTGAACTGCCTGAAACGCCTTTCTTGAAGTCCCGCCTTTTCTTCCGTAACGTGATGATGTCACCAAGTAACACTTTTGCATAATACCTGCCTAGTGGCTAGTTTGGCACGCCCTCAAACAAAGCTAGTTAAAGCGGAGCTGGAGTGGAGTCTGAAGAGTTTGGTTCGGTTGACCAATCACAACAGAGTGGGCCAGCTGACCAATCAGAGCAGTGCTCTAACAGAGCGTGTCAGACAGAGGGTGAAAAGAGGTACTGCAGCACAGCCGGTACGAGAAAAGTAAAGCGTCTTTTGAACATTAAATCATGTAAACATGTTCTAGTAGAAACCCAAAATACAAGTATGAACCTGAAAATGAGCATGATAGGTCCTCTTTAAAGGGATCCGATAACAGTATATCAACACATATTGGTATAAACACAAATACATCTGCAATAAGCTAGTATCGGCCAATATAATTGCCTGTTGGCCTAGTTCTAATGAAGAAGCATAATACAAGTTACAATAACCTTAATATCTTATAGGGTAAATCCTCTCATGTATCACCATGTCTAACATCTGAGCCTTGGTGAAGTGTCACGGTAGCTAATGGGTGAGTTACGTATGTCTGCCACTTTATAAATATCAGGGTTCCTACACATTTTCCATTTCAAAATTCCATACTCTTCCAGATGTCTCGGTAGATTTTTCAGACCATGTTTGACTTGACTTGACTTGACTCTGGGTGCAGAGGATGCTGTGACAGGACTACAGTGCTTTTGCCTTTGCATATGGCTTACAATCGCTGCCTCCCCCATGTTGAAAATGTTGAACGATTTTATACAAAGTTTGCATCTTTCTTTATTTTCTCATTTAGAATCCTTAGCTAACCGGGCTTTATATTTGGGATTGTCAAGCCAGCCCTCGGACAACTTGCATTTCACTTCCATTTTGGCCGTTCAGTCCACAGTCCTATGCAGGACCCTATGCAGGAAGTTGGACACAGACTCTGCTTGTATGACCAATTTTTTTTTAGAATTTATATTTTAGAAAACAGAATAGGGGCAATAGTCTGGAAACAGACTATTTTTTCCATACTTATCCAGACCTGGAAATAACTAAAATCAAATTCCATACGTTTCCATACTGTGAATGAAACCTGAAATATGGCATTACAGGTTGTACAGAGTGAGTAATTGATACAAAAATTCCTATTTTTGTGCCTTGCTCGTGGAAACATTTACCGTACATCTCTACTCCTACACCTACCTGCCCTGACCCTTCGTCCTCCTCCTCATCATCATCATCATTCCTTATCTTGTATTTTCCCCGTCTTCCCTCATCCACTTGTCCTCTCCGTCTCACAGGGAGTCCTTCAAACGTCTAAGTTTCCGCAGAGCTCAGGAGGAAAACTCCTGAGATGCCACGGCTCGTCTGAGAGAGAGAGAGAGAGAGAGCGCTACGGAGAGGAAGGGGAGGCTGTCACACAACCGAGCGAGGAAAAGAGAAGATGAGATGAAAGAGGAGAAAAACGAGGAAAGGAACTGCTGAAATGCTGGTGATACCCTTGCACTCCTCTGTGCTGGAGCAGCACTTTGTGTCCAGTCCAGCAGTGTTTATTAATGTCTGCTGCACGTCCACTTTTAGGATTTCGCGGTTGTTTGTTACAGGAGGCAAAAGGAGAGTGAGCACATAAAAATATGGAGGTGGGAATCTCAAGCAAAGTGTAGCTTATTGAGCATTTCACTGTAAAAATCTTCAGATGCTTTGGCTCTGTTGATTTCATTTTTTTTTTTTAGATAACTGCAAGTCCTAATAATGCTGCAAACATTTCCTCTGGGTTGGTAAAGAGGCAGACTAGAGTTCCTCTCTGAGGTCCTAGCTGGCCCAGGGCCTGTATGTGTGCCAATAATGCTTTCATCCTGTGTGTATGTGTAAGTAAATGTGTGAACGGATGTGTGTTTATTTAGATAATGTTTGGAGTAGAAGATTTTGGTGCCATACTGAAGTCACTTTGTACTCGATGATGATAAATGAGTCTGTTTTGTGCTAACGGGCCTTTGAAATTCCACTCTGGGCGTCTATGTATGAAATGTGCCAGTTAGAGCAGCAAGAGTATGGATGGATTTGTGCACTGGAAAATTTCCTGTGTTAGCTCTTAAGGCCATTCTTGTCTTAATATGGTTGGACATACAGTACCTGGCCATGTAGCTAATGGAAGAGTTTAACTTATTGAGAGTTATCTGATGTAATTACGCAGGAGGCAGATAGACTTATCTAAATCACACATGGCTTATCTCTACAGTAAATCCACATTTTGTATATAGTGTAGTAGAGGTATTACTTCAGATAGTTACACAGATGTTTACAAAGGTATGAAAAACTATTTTGCATTTTATTTTATGGAAATGTATTTTTAGATAAATAATAGCAATAATGATATTAATTGGAAATATTATTCAGTAGGCAGGATTCAGTGACTGAGTGTACTGTAACATGTTCCAGTAGTTTCAGTACATGTTTGTAAATAGTCCACTTCCTTCGATACACACAGTGCCAAATTTAATTCCTTCCTTATTTACTTAGGAACTGAGATACTTAACTAGAAATGCAACATTTTGAAAAGTCACACCACACAGCTGTGCTTTGCAATGTGAATTATGTTTACTCCATATGTCAGAATACATTCCAGAGGAGAAATGTGCTACTGCTTTTTGCAGTATTGAACAGTGGCAACCTGATTTCATTTGACATCCATGAAACGGCTCATTTCATTAGTGTTATGTTGCAGCTCATTCTGTATTTCAGTAATGTAAATGCGCTTGCCGTTTCAAAAGTGGGTATATACTTATATATACATTATTAATACTCATTTGAATATTTTTCGCTTTGTTTCCAGGTACATCTCTTATTTATGAACTGTTGAATGTTTTTAAAATGGCTAAATAAGATGAGAAAGTCATACAGCATGTGTATTAATTGTGAGTATTAATTCAAATGTATACCTACTTTTGAAACATGCAATACATTGCAGAAAGTTGGTGTTATATAAGATATTTTGGTGGCATTCAACCACTGGAGACTGCATTTATCTTTCTTTATCAGTTCTTTTCATGTTCATACCTGTTGTGTTTTATTAAATTTTTACTTGTCATGCATACAATGCTGTTGAAGAACCTGAATAAAACTTAATATATGCACATTTTGTCATCACCGTGTTTAATGACTATTTTTAAACTTTTACTTTCAAGAAATAGCCTTCAAAAAATATTATTACAGTATTATTATTACAGAGCCCCTTGCTTACTGGCAAATATTGCCACAATATTTGCAGATTTAATTTTCAAGTTATAAGTTTGCCATATCATTATAATCATTTACAATCAAGTTTATTCAGATTTTAGGGTTACAGTTTTCTGAAATTGTTCTATAATTTTATTTTTATTTAATTATATCCATTTTGTTTGGTGTTTTTTTCCAGTACTGTGATAGTTAAAGTTTATTCGAGTGATTATTTTTTTTTTTAATTTAAGAAATGGCCTTAGAAAAATATTATTACAGTATTAATATTACATTAGCCATACCACAAAAAACTGACAGTATTTAGCAGATTTAATTTTCAAGTTATCAATATGCCATATCATAATTATAATCACTTATAAACAATTTTATTCATATTTTTCACATTACATTTTTCTGAAATTTTACCATAATTGTATTTATTTATATTTAATTATATCCATTATATTGGTGTTTTTTCAGTACTGTGACACCGCCAGACAGTATTATTATTATATATTATTCGACTTGTTATTGATGAATAAAATGTATCTCTGCTAAATATCTACTAAAGTTTTTTTCTCCATAAATGTTGGATAAACATAGAAACCACAAAGCGAGTTTAAAAGGCGGGAAGAACTCGAGGGGAAAAACTACAATCTTTTGCTGTCGCGTCAATGTGACGTCATCACTGCTCGACGTCGACATGACGGACACAAGTCAGGTCGGGTCTGTTGCTGTAGATTTCATTCACAACAAGCGAGTATCTGTGATTCCCAGCGGTATGTTGATAGTTGTTTTTGTTGACAATTTGACCAAACTACCGTCAGCTGCAGTGGAGCTGCTGGTGATTAATGGCCGCTCCGCTGCTGTTGTTCTGGACGTAAATGTTGAATGACAGAGAGCTGACTGGTGATGCAAAGTTAGCTCGAACTCTTTCGTGTCATGTCAATTAGCTAAAGCTTCAAACGGTGCCGGTAACCCAAACGTCAATTCAAGACGACTCGTCTTTATGTCGTCTTTTATGACTCACAAAGTGTTACGGCGCTGTCAGGTCCTCTCCGACGACTTCGATATGTGTAAACGTGTGTCAAGGTGCTTAAACATCACAGAAAAGTATTACAACTTTAAAAAAACAAAGATGGAGGCTAACCCCTCGATGATGAGAACCAGGAACGTTACGTTGTATCTGACTTTAGTATGCATGAAAGACAAGCTCTTACCTGTTTGCCTGCAAGGACACTGTATGCGCCCTAACCTGCCACAGTTTAACCTTTCACCAAGTAAGTTAATAACCTCCATCTATCTAAGCTCATGAACCAAACAAACTGAGTCTCTCTCTTTTTATTCCATTCAATAGTAACAGTATGCAGAAATACAGCACAGTTCAATACAGAGTAATACACTCATATTAGGAGCATAGTTAGAAACAGAGTGGTCATATAAGTCAGATGTTTTTAGCCAGCCTCTTACAGTAATTAGAAATATTATGACTTTTCTGCTTTTTTCCTGTAGCTGTAGATATTATCCACTGTTTTTGTGTGCTCATAATTTTATGAATATACTCATGCACTGAGTAACCTCTGAGGATTTCCTGCTGTAAATGGTAATTGCACCTCTGTCTTGCCAAGCCTGCTTCATGCCCCGAGCAGGATAAATGGATGGATTGTGACAGCAAAAACTCTAATATACAGCAGGAGAGTTTTAGGCTGCTGCAGATCGTTAGCTGTTCCTGGTGCTGGGCTGAGGTGTTTTGCTAATGCTGCTTCATTAAAACAGATCAAAATGGGATCATGAAACTGTTTTCCTGTTTGGAAACATTTGTGGAATGTGTGAACAGATGGAGTTTGGCATTTAAGTTTGAGTTGAGCATACAGAGCCTGACAGATTTGGCTTCATCACAGTACGCTGGCAGAACACTTAATTCACATATTAAGTTAACCACAGGAAGCTGTAGAATATCAACTAATAGTTGTGTCTTAAACTTACATAAACACACACTCTGTCAATAATCCAAACATAAATAAAAAGTTTGTTACTTGGAAGCAAAAACATAAATAAATAAAGCTTTGTTTTTGGTCTTGCCTCGTAGGTTTAGCCATCCTCTGCCCAACTTTGACGCCATTTGTGTGACATGGAGCCAGACGAGGACCTCAACCCCGACACGGATGACCTTCCACTCCGAGCCAATACTAACCACATACTTGTCAGACATTATGTGCTGGACCTGACGGTTCATTTTGACAGGAAGGTCATCAGTGGTAGTGTCGTTCTGTTCCTGGAGCCTTGCTCTGGATTGGGGACTAAGGCTGAGGATGACATTGGACCTGGACCTGGAGCTGGGACTGTAGAGGCTGGAGGGAGTCGGGATGCGTCTGTGTGTAGCTCTCGGGAAGTGGACACAGTGGAGGATGGTACAGAAGGACTTGGGGAGACTACGCAGAGGACGGAGAAGATGTTTGGTGCTAGAGAAAAAGCTGGATTTCAGGCTCTGTCTGGCATTGGGTCGCAGACTGCAGCTGTAACCGAAAATATTCAGTCTTCACATTCGTGGGAAACCACCAGTGGCGGCGATTTCACCCTAGTGCTGGACTGCTGTGACCTCGATGTGTCAAAGGTGGAAGAGGTGGACGTCACCTCTGTGTCAGCCATGTCTGGTCTCCTACCAGGGGTCGCATCTGAGAGGTCAGGTGTCAGTTCAGTGAACCCACAAGCAGCTTTTATTCAGACCCTAATCTCTGTGCCGTCTAGCCGATGGAGGCAGAAGCACCAGCTCTTTTTGCTTTGTAGCCGTGCGCCTGGTGCTCAGGACGGCAGCTCACTGCACTTTCATAGAGACCGCTGGAGTCTGCAGGTTAGGAAGAAGGGGGTTGCGTCGCCTCAGGAGTTCCCTCGTGCTCTCAGGATCTGCTACGAGACGAGGCCAACAGGAGGCTCTGTGAGGTGGACCAAAGACCAGGACAACAGGTTTGTCTCAGGATGAAAGCCATTTAGTGGTTTCATAGTAGGATCAGACTCCCTCTTAAAGACTTTAAAACTGGTGGCACATCTGCTCTGATTTCTGCTACTCGACTTACAGTGTAATATTCTGAGCTTGCCATGTTAGAATAGAATAATACTGATTCATTAATTCACAAAAACACGCTTCAGGCTATTATATTCTGTTGTGTGTGTGTGTGTTAGGATGCTTTACGTGTATGCATGTGTGTGTGTGTGTGTGTTTGGTGCATCCTTTGAGAGTTGAGATGAGGGTTGTTTATAGTTTACCATTGTTTACCCTTCCAGGGTGTGTGTTTACACTGCCGGTTCTCCCATCAACAACCGAGCACTCTTCCCCTGCCAGGAGCCGCCTGTTGCCATGTCAACATGGCAGGCAACAGTACGGGCCCCCAGTGAGTGTGTGGTTTTGATGAGCGGGGAGGAGCAGACTGTACCTATTGAGGACGGGGACACACGTAAGCTGTTATTTCACCAACCTTTTGTGACAACCAGTAGAAGTCAAGTTGATTTTTATTAATGTAGCCCCAAATCACAAATTTACCTCAAAGGGCTTTCATTCTGTATAGCATAAAACACCTTCTATCTTTAGACCCTTGATTAGAAAATGTGGCTTGTTAACTGACTATTTGTTCTAGGGATGCACGATAAGGATTTTTTTTTAGCCGCTATCGATAACCGATAATTTTCCTTCTTCTCATGGCCGATACAGATAAGATAACCGATAAATTCACATTTTTGTATTTTAAAAAGAAGTTCATAACCTGTAGCTTATGCACACCTGAGGGTAAGACATGCTAAGATTAATGAGCAAAGATGGATGATTTAAATATTCCATAGCGCTGACCTAACCAAGTGTAACTGACATCACTATTGTTAACATTTCTAAAACAAAGTACAGTTCTGACACTTCAAATGTACATTTATTTTTTCTAGTAAGGTACATCAAATAACTTGCATTGCAAATTGCAATCGTGTTGTCTGCTTCTGAAACTGTGAAAAACATCCACACCAGCGATAACATGATTGGCTCTCTTGTCAGCGTGCTGCGCTTGTTTTTCTTCTTCTATGTGTTTATCGGCTTATCGGATTGCAAACCAACTTTTAAAGGTGCATACCGCCACCTGTGTGTAGCTGCTCCACTTTCATTTTATCAGACGATAATTTATCGGCTATATTTCATTATTAGAATAATACATTATAATATAAATTTCACACTTTCGGGCAGTAATTTATATGGTCCGATATATATCGTGCATCTCTAATTTCTCCATATATAAAAGTGCATTTTACAGATTTTTTTCCGTCTTATTTTGTTAAATGAAAGAAGGGGATTAGGTACTGAAAAAAATATTGGTACCTGAACTTAGGTATCGTATTGGCAGCGGTATAGAAACATTTCAAAGAAAACTTTCCATTTTACTTTGAAGCAAGTTTACTCTAATCATGTTCCAGACCCCTGAAACTCACATCTCAAACTTTTTTCAGTAATTCAAATACGGTGTTGTGCTCATTGGCATCTGTTTCAATCAAACCAGTCAGAGCTTTGTAGGTGGAGTAAGAATGACAGCGTTGTCTTCCTGTGTCATAGCTAGAAAAATAATGACAGA